>OZ022328.1:63039160-64269552 GCA_963989225.1 Dromius quadrimaculatus | reverse complement strand
AAGACTACGTTGGACAGACAGGCCGAACTGTGAACACTCGCATTGCTGAACATAGAAGATGCATAAGATTAAACCTTCCAAATAAATTTTCTGTAGCTGATCATGCCATCATCAAAACAATATATTCTATACAGGGTGCATACACCCTGTATATAATTCTCGCTTTCTGCACATCTTTTTCATATAAACTCTAAATATGCCAAATCTCACATTCCTCCGTGCATGCAATATGCTTAAAAAGGGGTCAAAAGTTTGCTCTTGACGTATTAATACATAGGTTACACATAATAGTTTTTGTTTATATCATAGAATATAATATTATGGTTCAGTTTCACCAACGCCAGTCAAATTTATCCAAAGATTATTTTATACATACATATTATGGCATACTTGAGGTCTAACTGTGTAACGTGCACGAAGGAATGTAAGATTTTGCATACATGAAGTTGATGTGGAGAAGAAGTGCTGGGAGTTAAAATTATATACTGGCTGTCTTATCTCAACTTTCACAATTTTACGTGGAGAGAAAACTTCGTACCGTGCACATGAAGGAATGTGAGATTTGACATACTTGAAGTTTATGTGGAGAAGGAGTACAAAAAGCTATAATTCTAATTTACCGCTGAAAATCGTATTATTTTTTCGCTGGAATATATCGAGAAATATACACCGAATGGAAAAATGGTTGGAGGAAAAATTTAATAATTTCTTTCCCCTTCCAAGGGCTGAGGGGAGTAAGTCACTAATCCTAATTTTAGATTCGGATGGAGAGTCGAATACCAAGTTAATTTGATCTGAAATTTCTGAGGATGGAAGATTAAACTCAATAACGTTCAAACTTAGTAACATAATAATTTACGGTCGAGTTTCGACCACTGGGCTTCAATTCTAATAAATCCTTTACAACCAAAAATTCTCAACATCAGGAAGTCGTAAATGCTATATTTCCCTCCTGATGAATACAAAACACGTATCTAATGACAAAACTATTTTTATAGGTATTGCTTTGTTTACATTTGCATGTATAAAGTGGATATTTATCATAAAATATATAACCCCGTATAGATAAAAATACTGTTACTATGGATTGTCGAAATTTGGTAGTTTTATAGAACTTATATGAACACAAAAACTAAAGCGAAAAATATTGATCTTTACAGGAAGCACTCGTTGTTAATATGCCATTCAGTTTGGAACCACAAAATCGATAAATTTCACAATATTGATCATAGAATAAGATACCAAATATTTGAACTTTCAAGGCTCATTGATATTATTGAATTAAGAATAATAATCAGGAATCAAGGTAACAAGTACTAATATGTGTGCCTGATTGTAATTCACAAAGCGGATCCTTGTGTAATATATAAACTTTATTTGTTATACTGAACATCAAACAGAAGTTGGTTTAGATTAGGAGAACATTGAGATAGGAGTCCTCAAAACTGTGCATTATGTTTTCCTCTAAAAGCTTCTTCTGTTATGGTGCAGCTCTTCTAATGCAGATATGTTTTATTGTGCATGGATCTTTACGTAAGTATTTGATAAGTAATATATTTTTCAAGAGTAAAGTAAGTTTGAATTTTAAGTCAGAATACAATAAAATGCAATATATTTCTGTACATTTGTCTGTAAAATTTGTGCACTTATTAGATTTTTGTGCGACATGCTTAGCAAATTGTGCAATATTCTCTTATTGTGTGTAAACGTGTAGTCTAGTATTTCTTTAGACTTGCCACTTCGGCTGCATTATAACAGATGGCACTGCTATAGATTTATATCTCTGCATGTCATTTATCAACTGCATTTCATTGTACTATAAAAGTATCCTGTATTTATGTATACTATTGAAAATTATATTTATTTTAGCGGATTATATTCACGTATGTCATCGAAGCGACCCTCAAATTAACGAGTGTATTTTAAAATCTACGGAATTCATTCGACCAAAACTTCGTGATGGCATACCGGAGCTCAATGTTCCACCAATAGAACCTCTACGTTTGGGAAATATTTATTTGACACGAGGCCCTCAAAGCACTCGTGTGAACTTGAATATTACTCGTGTCAAAGCATGGGGACCAAGTACCTTCAACACTACTTCTGTGAGGTGAGTATAAGAACCCCTTGTACTTCGCCCCCGCTTTCACCGAGTGCAGCCAAATTCATCCTAGACAAAAAAGGCAGTCGTTCGATCCTTGTTTCTTGAGATCCCTCTGTTTAGTATGATAATGATAGGAATTCGACGAATTGCTCAAAAATGCTCGTCTTATAGATAGTTGCTAAGATCCTATTGATGGCATTTTATAGTAATTAAGATATCAAGGGTGTTGAAGGGACAATAATGCCTGAGGTTAACAGTGTACTTTCCGAGGGCCTCTGGCCCGAGGTGTGTACGTTGACCGTAGGCATTATTGTCTGTTCAACTCCCGTGGTGCCTTCAATATTTAATGTCCGACTTTTGTTGTATCTCAATTAAAATTTTTAGCATTGTATGTCCTGTCATTGTGATTTCTGTCAGAGAAATTACTCTAGTTGCTGTAACTAGGAAGCTTGTTTGTTATTTTTCAAAATAATGTCCTCGGGCATTATTTGTTACGTAATTATCCTAAAATCAGTGTTCTTATGACAACAATAATAATCGGACATTGAATAATGAATAATCAAATTTTATTTCCAGCCATAACATAGAAAAAAATCTGTTTGAATTTAAAGTCGTAATACCCAATCTCAACTTTAAGGGAAGATACTCAATCAATATGAATGTTCTCCTTCTTCAACTTAAGGGTCGCGGAAGTATCAATGGTAATTTTTGTAAGTATTTAACGTTAAAATATCATTTGAAATATCTTAACGCCGGTGGGGAAAAACAGAAATCTTAAAAGCAACGAGCTTGAGAAAATTGTCAAAATTTTGATGGATATTCTGCAAGACATTTATTTAATTGCCTCAACTTAATAATATATGTTAATAAATATTAGCCTTCAGTTGAGATTAATATATTTCTGAATTCCAAAATAGTTCTTAATTCACTTAGATATAATATTTGCGATAAATTATTCATTAGGAATATTATTTAGCAACGTGAATAGTTTTTATATGGGCTATTCAATGAAACGAGGTTGCAACACGAATTTAAAGAGCTGATAATTTTTTCCACACTTTTAAATGAATAATAATAATGTTTATATATTTTATTACAGCTAATTTTATCCTCGAAGCAAAAATGCAAGGACGTAAGATAATGAAGAACGAAACTGAACACTTGTATTTCGACCAAATACGTCTTCGTTTGAGTGCAGAAAGCACATTGATGAAACTAGATGGATTATTCGGACAAGATCCAATTCTAAACAAGATTGCGAATGACATTTTGGAGAATAATTCAGATATATTTTTTGAAGAAATCCGTCCAGCTCTGGAACACTCCTTAGGGGATGTATTGACTAAAATTACGAATGGTATCACTGGATCTTTCACATATGATGAACTGTTCCCCCTTTAAAAAATAAATTTGATGTGTATGTACAAATTTTGTTACTTTTTGAATGTTTATATGAGATTAAAATTTATTCACAATATTTATTCCAAATTTACCTTGACCTTGAATATTTACATTTTAAATACATCTTATGATAATTTAATTCGTAAGGTGTTGTCATCTGCTTAGCGGATAATCTTAATTGAAACTTTTGAATTCACTCCAGAAGTAATAAAAACACCGGATGCAACCTGAAAATCTTTCTGGATCTTACTGGATTTTTCGAAAAAGAAGATAATTTCCGGAGAAAAGAGGACGGAGACGGATATTTATTAAAAATCAATAAGTTTCTCGCATCAAAAAATTTATTATTCATGCATACCTTGACTGTGTGAGAAGGTAAAAATGTAAGTCATGGACGTTTTGGGGATACAAGTTTTTTACACTTTATTTTATAACTTGCTACTGCGTCACTTTGTTAAACAGACTGACCAGCAAACAGACATTACGGCTACGAATGGTATAATATTGATATTCAGCTAAAATCTCTTCGCTTTCAAGCCAAAATAAAAGTTGTCAAGGGAAGGACGTTATAATTGAGAAAATTGAGAGTGATTTATAAATTTTATAAAATACTCAATATATAATCCAATATTTTGCTGTCAATGTGACAAATTCCAAATACGTTGCACTGATTTAATTTTATAGATATTGTCAAAGCAAAAACTCAATAATTTAAGATCAGTTCCAAAAATATTCATGACTATTCCATTCGTAGTATTTATAACAAAGTTAACAATGCTAAATCGCCATAGAAACGGTGCATATCAGTGGGTATTTGGACGTGTAGAAATACCATCGGGTATTACACTAGTGGTCAGAGTGAGTATTTTACTCAAAAATGTGGATACCTCCAATTTGTGCTTTCTTCGTATTTAATGGAATATTTTTCTGAATATCTTCATCAATTTTATCTTCTGATCTATCACCAAACCTTTCTGAACTAGATTTCATATCAAGACGCAATATATTTCTCTATTATTCGCTAAAGAAAATGCAAGAAATTCTAATTTTTCAGTTTGACAGAAGTTTGTTTACTCGTTCCTATGAAAATTACATCAGTTGTTACTAGATTCATAGAAAACTAATTTAAAAAAATGGTTTGACTCCTGGAATAGTCCTCCATATACCATTTGTAGTTAAAGTATTATAGACTATTTTTGTGGTGTAATCACTCATGTTTATTGTGCTTGTGAATACCACTCGTGCTGCACACTCGTGGTATTCAAACGCAAGCACAATAAACATTCGTGCTAGCACCACAAAAATAATCGATAATACTTCAACTACTTATGGTATAATAAATGAATATATTTCCAAACGGAAATATTTAGGAATGTTCATTTTATTTTCTCTTAAAGTTAGGACATAAATATAGATTCGCAAAATCTCAAAGAGCAAATGCATCAACTACGACCTTACACATACTAGAAACGCGAGAGGTTCCACCACTTTGCTGCGATTTGGTAAAGGTACGTATATAAATACTTCTCAAGTTGGTGAAATTTTTCAGTGAATGAATTGTTAATACAAACTTCAACATGTTGTTTTATATGTGTTTACTAGCCTTAGGGCACGCTGTACTTGGAAAAACATTACGTGAGTATTTCTATATGAATATATAATTGTGTTTATATTTTGAATCCGAAACATTGCAAAAAACACAATCACAAAAAATTCGTTTCGATGTATATTCGAGAGTTTATTGAATTCATTCAGATCAATTTTACAAGCTCTCGGCTTTATTTTGAACCATCTTCAGGACAGTTAGTTAAGATTAAATTAAAGATTTTGAAACATTCATAATAAAGCAGAAATATCATTTGTGGTAATGTTCATAATACCACGTGTTTCTTTAAATATTCTTATCCAATTAGTCATAGTTTCAATTGAACAACAATATTTGTTTCCTAATTAGACGTCAAATATGTTTCATATCACAGAAATTTGGTTTACACAATCTACACTTATTTTTGTTTACAAATAATGTTTAAAAACGAATGCAGACATTTTATATCAAAGCAAGTAGGCCTAATTAGGAAACAAATACTGCTTTTTAAATGCTAATATTGGATAAGAAAACTTAAAAAGACATTTGGTTCCATAAACATAACCACAAATGATATTTCTCCTTTATTCTTTGATCTAATCTCAACTGATTTTTTCCCTGAAGATGGTTTTAAATGGAGTCGAAAGCTCGACAAATTGACAAGAATGTTAATTTTTGGCTTAATTATTGACTGCTTCACTTACTAATTGTATGAATGAGGCCATAATTCAAATTATGAATAACTACCCAATTATTGATTGATATATCATAAATATAATCTCTTTCTTGAATGAACTTTTCAATCTGATTATTTTGATAATCGTTTTAAACGTTTTATAATTCATGTATACTAAGTTAAATGACTCTTATTTAGGTGAACGAAACGTGAAAGTTAATTTATATAAAAGTGGATATATATGATGTAAGAGCTTATGTAATAATTATCATGAGTTTTCTTTCTAATAGATACGGATATTAAATTTATTCTCAATTTTTTGAAGCAAATTCTGTTTAACCGGTTTTTCTCTGAGAATATTATAAACTTTTATAATTCATAACAGTTTTGTTTTGTAATCATCAGTAGCAAACTGAAATCAAAAGTTGAAGTTAAAATAGCAGGTGTGCCTCTGCTCACAGACAAAACTGCTTCAAAAATAAGACTGACAAAAAACTTACTCTATATTCTTTTCTTTATACCATAAAAACAAGCTCAACCTTGAATACTCATAGAACGTAACATAAGAAATAAAGTAAAAAGACTGTGATGTTGTTTTTCTCATTTTTTTTTGACAACAATAGTAACCGTGAAGACTACTTTGGAGTTACTTATAAATGGGATACCCTTGAATAATTTTGTATTGTCGCAAATGTGAAATATTTTAAGTAATTAGTTCACATAATTATTTATTTGAATTCGCTATAACTGTAATCCTAGTTAGTATTGAACAAGTCGATGTTCAATTGTCGGTCCACGGTTACTTGATGTTCGGTGGTTGCCAGGCATCAACTGTTAGACAATTGAATGTTGGCCCATCGTTGGATTAAGTATATAAGAGTATGAGCATTTCCAACTGCCATTTCATGAGATAGAACTAATTCTACTGAAATACCTAATGACATCATCTCGTAAGCCAGGCAAAACAATAAAAGTATTTCAAATTCCTGATCTTCGAGTCCAAGAAATTCTTCCAAAAATAATGATTCAGTTAGTGTACTTTTGATTTATTTTCTATTTTGTTTTTGTCTAGCGCAAGAGCTAACTGCTTGTCGTCGTACTGATCCAGAATTGGATGCTTGTCTACTCAAACAAATTAGTCCCACTTTACAGTTACTCAAAGATGGAGTTCCTGAGTGGGGTCTGGAACCCATTGATCCACTCAAAGTTGAATTCGCTGCAGCCGAAGGTGATTTGGATTTGGTTAAAGTTAAAATGGTCATGAAAAATATCACCTTGTTTGGATTTACTGACGCCGTATTCAAGAAAGTCAAGTGAGTATTTAGATAAAGAACAGAATTTGTATCTTATTTCAAATAACTTTACTTACAATAAAAAAAAATTGCTTTCCAAACCTTTAGATTTAACATCAAAGTTGTAAAATTTTTCCCAAATTAATCACAATCTCGAATGTCTTGTAAAAAGTCGTCCTGATGAAGGTGATAAAATAAACAGAAAGCTTGACATTATTTAGAGAGGGACTCTTTTATTTTGGTCCCTATCATTGACTGCCAATAATATTTTTTTTTTCATTTATTCGGACATATGAATTCTTGCTTAACAATATCCTTTTGAAACTTTTTGTTTAAAATAATTAGAGGAGCAATGTGCACGGAAATACTGATTTTCCATGTTATGTTTTACTTTCCGGAATACAGCCTGTCCCATTCTTCAAAAATTAATGTTTTTTTTTATATCCACAGATTTGATCCTGAAAGATTGAGTGGAGAAGTTTTCTACTCCATTCCTAAAATGAGAATGATGTGTGATTACTTCGCTACTGGACGACTTTTTGTGATTCCATTGGAAAGTAGCGCACAATTTGATGGCAACTTCAGTAAGTTTTCATATAAGTAATCTAGACGAGTTACTACTCAAAAAAAAAATAATATATATAAAAAAAGTCGGTGTTTTTGAACGCTAAACACTGTTAAAAATGATTCGGTTGATTTTGATAAAAAAAATTAATGAACTTTGGTGCTTGAGAATGAAAGCTTTTTGTCGAGGTGGTAGCCAAGACACAAATCATCCAAAATCCCCAAAGAAATTTCGTGCACGAGTTGCATACAACATTTTGCAAGTTAAATAATATTTAAGATGAAAAATCATACATATATTACTTAAGATTTTTTCTTTTACAGCTGGAATTGATATGAATCTATCTTTCCGTCTTAAATCTATTGAGAAGAAAGGAAAGGAATACTTCTCCGTAGATAAAATAATTATGAAAATGCGTGTGGACACTGCTCATGTTAAACTGATTTCCATTGATTCTGCAAATCAACAAGCAGGTATGTTGCTTAACTTTTTAAAGCGTAGCCTCTTTTGTTAATACTCAAATTTATTACTTGGGGCTTATTTCGTTGAAAGAAACTGAAAAAGTATCAGTTTTTGTATCAAGTTTGAATTTAATATTAATTAATTTTATTTTCTATTTTCAGTGAATGTGATTCAAGATTTCTTCAATGAAAATGATAGATTGGTCTTAGATACAGTCAATCCCATTGCCAATTCATACGGAGGTGAATTCTTCAAGCATATTGCTGAATCCTATTTGAGACGTTTGCCAGCTAATGTTATTTTACCCAACTAATAACAAATATTAGGATGTACGATATGTTGTTATATAGCTTTTAAATATTGTTTCAGAACAGAGTATTTTGTACAAATGAAAGTGTAATTTCAATTGAAGAATATTATAATAGTTTGTAATATAAGAAAAGTTGTATGTAGATTTTTGTGAAATACATATTGGAAAAGAAATAGAGTTTAGAAAATTACGTGAGCATGATATAATTAATTAGATGGTGATGAGCGTTTTGTGCCTGTCACTAGCAGCCTTTCAGTTACCAATTTACTATTTCTCATCGGAAACTCACTAAATATCTAGGAAACTAAGGAAATTAGAGTAATAGTCCGCATGAATTTAAAACAATCAGTCGTAGAATATTGAAATTTTTTATTAAACACTTCGATAGCATCTAGTTGTACACCTCGCATTATGATTGCGATCGGCTGAATCGAAAGTACAGTTTATAGAAGATTTTCGAATTTTTCGCATAAATTCAAAAAGATCAGCTTTAGAGTCATTAAATTCAGTATTTTGAGCAATTGTAGCATACAAATGGTAAGTTAATATTTTCATAACAATCTATTTGACAATTTTTCTCAATTTTTCAAATAAATCCAAAACTATTGGCCACAGAATGATAAAATTTTGGTTGCAATCAATTTTGCCTTATATAAATTATCCAATCAAAAGATGTAGAAGTAAGTTATGTGGTGTCCACTGTCCACATCAGATTTTTTTTATTTTACGAATCGGAAAAAAGAGAACCGTAACTTTATAATACATGGTTTCCCAAAGAAATGTTTTATCTTTTCAATAAAATTGATCTTGAATATTTGGTTTATCCACAATTGAAATTCTAATTTTAAAATAGGGAATATGAATGAAACTCAAATTTGATTCAAATATTCTTATTCCGAATTTTTATTGGCCGAACATTTGTACTAAACCATCATTTTGGTAATTAATATCTTTTCAATTGCTTAAAATTAATAAATAAAAGTGCAAATTTAGCGAGGGAAATTCAAAGTTCTAAAACGCAACACCATTGGTTAAAGCGAAATGTGACGTCAAATACTATGCCAACAAATGCGCACTGCTTACATTTGTATGGCATTTCATGCTTTTGATTAGAAAACATAGTAATAACATGTGTGTTGTAAATTCATTTATTGTTTAAGTGTAATTTTACTATCCTAGTGAGATCATAAATCATTTAAGACAGAGGTTTTGTAAAAGCGCAATCGGATAATCTGTCAAGAATAGATCCATTCATGATGTCGTCTTATTTTCTTCCAAATCCAAATTTTACGTCTGCTGAAGTAAAAAGAGTGAACACTGCAAAGTAATTATTCAATAATAACACATTATGTACGCTATTTTAATAAATACAATCCGAAATGTGATAAGCAGTGAACATTACCTATAATTTTTGTTTATTTTGAAACAAGCAAATGTTAAACGAAGCCGCATACATACACTGAATTTTATTGCTGAAACTAATCACATATAATGTTATTTATGATCTGTCAAGTTTATTATGACACTTCATCTCTTCTGATAACCTTACATCATTTCTTACGTATTTTAAATCCTGTCTGAATTGGAAAAAAGACTTTATCAGGTACATTTCTGATAGTATTTTGCATTCAGGCACAATGCAATACTTATAAATTGACTTTTGACCTTTTTTAATGCTGAAATAAGTTGAGAACGAAAACACCTGTGGTAAACAATGGACTGTAATGTCACTGGGCATGTTATTTGACGTCATCCATAGAGCACGTGAAAATGGCGGCGTTTAAGCAGCTCAAAATTATTCTCAATTTTAAATATTTTTTTAAACTTGATTACAGCACTGTTAAACATAATTTATATTTTTTACTATGTTATAACGATGTAAACAGTGAATTTAAAATATAAAATAAATTCATCAATATGTCCTATTGATGCAGTTTTTCAATCAATTGAATATAATTCGAAAGAAACTATGGGATATTTGAGTAAATTTCAAATAAGTCGGATGACTCAAATTTGTATCTGTTCAGGTACTATGTGAATATATTTGTTGCTATTATTTTCAGAAAGCTTTGCTTGAATTCTACATTTTTTTAATGTGAACAGTGTTTGCAAATCGTAGTCCGACAAGAGCCTTGAACCATTTAGACTATAATTATACCCGTGTATTTCCGAATGAATTATCAAATAATTATAAGTAAACAAATAAACCAAATTGGAAAAACTCCACAAATATAAAATAGCTTTTTTGTAAACAAAATAGTGAAATTATAGTTCTAAATCATGTTAAATGAATATTCATTAGCCTTCTAGTAATCAGAATTAGAAATAAAGAGTCGTAAATAGTGAACATCGAATGTTGTTTACAGTTAAAAAAAAAAATACATATCCAAGAATTAAGTATGTCGCAGAAAACATTAATTTATAGTGACTCGAATAATTTGTTATTCAGTTTTAAAATTATCAAATATTTAACAATTGTAATAGCAAAACATCAGCTTGAATCTTTATTTCAATCCTCCCTAAAATATAGTTTATTATTCCAAAAAACAGTTTCTTCTGCTGATTCGAATGAAGATGACTTTATTAAATGAAAGTTACATATTGCCTGTACTAATTATATTAACAAGATCTTTTTTTGGAACTGATCTATATGAAGATTTGACGGACATTTGATATATAAAAGCTTTTATTTCATGACGGTTCTTTACATTTATTGGATTTAAATTGTTTTTCATGCGTTGATTACTCCGGAAGATTTATTAGACATACACTTTTCTTTTCTGGAAGTATTTATCGTCTTCCTATAAATAAAAATCAATATAATAAAACCCGGGTCCATCATTCTTATTTTCTGGCTTTTTCTGCTTACTATCTTCTGAAGATACGGCTTTGTTTTTAGTGCTACCTCTCGTAATAGGTGACGGAATTTTCATATCACTAAATGTTAAAATTGGTCTACTTCTGGTACTTTGATTATCATTTTGATTCAAAGATGGTTTTAAACCGGTTTTCTTATTGATATCACTGGGTGAAGGTAATTGTTTAGCACTAAAATTGAAGATTGAACTCTTCTTAGTATTTTGATCTTCATTTTTATTTATAGATACATTTTTCTTATTGATTTCACTGGACGAAGTTATTTTGTCAATTGAATCTATGATTGAATTAATTTCTGCATTATGGTCCTTTATTTTATTCGCAGCTGGTTTCAAATCAATTTTATTAATAATATCACTAGATGAAGATAATTGTTTACTACAAAAATCGCTTTTATCAGTGAGCGAAACTGATTTTTCATTATGATTATTAAAAATTGAGTTCTTTTTAGTATTCTGGTCTTCAATTTTATTTATAAATGTTTTTGGAACTGCTTTATTGTTGGTATTAGTGGATGCAGTTTTTTTACTATCAATGAAATAAAAAATTGAACTTCTTCTGGGAGCCGAATCTTCAATTTTATTTATAAATGTTTCCTTATTTTTACTAGGTCCAGGTAATTTTATATTGCTATGAGTGAAGAAAGAGCTCTTTTTGGTATTTTCTTCAATTTTATGTAGATAAATTTTTGGATCTGCGTCCTTATTCGGAGGAGGAATTACAAATCTAGTTGCAGTTGTCTTGAAAGTAGCAGGCAGTTTTTCTTCTTTCATTATTGTGGTTAAATTATCTTCTACAAACGAATTTTTCTTGGCTTCTAGTTTAATACTCAGATATTTGTTAGGCACATTTAATTTCGTTACTTTTAAATTGAAGTCTTTCAATTTTTCCGACTTTGTTTCGAATTTTTTCTTATCCATTCCCATTTCTTTGATTACTTTTCTTGCTTCTGTTTCAACTTGAGCCCAAATCTTATCAATAACTGCAAAAATTTCTCTTGGTTCATCAAGATCTTTTTTTGCTTGTCCTGCTACTACAGATTTCTGTGAATTTTCTTGAGATTGTTCATACAATTTAGAAAAATTAGTTTTCTTAGAGTTTGCTGAATTTTTTGATAGTTTAACTTCTTCTTTATATTCAACTCTAACTTTTTTGATTGGAGCAATTAGAATATCACTCATTTTCTTCGTTTCTTCTTTTTTGGATGATTTTTCTAATTTTCTTATCGATGAGCGGGTGTTTCTCATACTTCCTCTGAAGTTTATCGTCCGCCTCGAGCCTCCTTTGATTGATGAGGAGTGTTTCTTTGTCGTAGGACGACGAGCACAAGTTGAGAAATAGGCCTTGTTGCTGATAAAAGACGGCACCAAAGATTGGTGTCCGGCTGGGATACATTTCGGGGCACAACGTGAAACAAGACATGATTCAACTCTTTTAGCGACTGCCAATTGTAAAAATCTTTGGTTTGGTACTCGTTTAAGTAATGTCTGCAAAGATTTACCAAATTATTCACTATTCTTCGAATTAAATTCATTTGTAATTTATTTCAAAAAATGTCTAATTCTAATCTGTCAAATTATTTCCATTTCATGCTCTAAAGACAGATTTCATAAAGTATTAAAATTTGATAAAAATGATACTTACATCATATAAAACTAATAATTTTTTCATATGCCGAGAGTTCATACTGTTAATTTCAAAAAGTAAGAAGACAGAACGTTACAATTTTTATAATAAAACAAAATATTCAAACATTGTCAAAAATTTAGCTTGCTAGAAATAGAATGAGGACCAAATCAATAAATCCAGACCTGCTCCAGAGAAACTGCTAAATACAATTTTTTGTTATAGGGAATATGCATGAAATTTAAATTTGGTTCAAATATTTTTATTCCGAATTTTTATTGGCCGGACATTTGTACTGAATCATCATTTTGGTAATTAATATCTTTTCAATTGCTTAAAATTAATAAATAAAGGTGCAAAATAAGCGAGGGAAATTCAAAGTTCTGAAACGCAACACCATTGGTTAAAGCGAAACGTGACGTCAAATACTATGCCAACAAGTGCGCACTGCTTACATTTGTATAGCATTGCAGGCTTTTGATTAGAAAACATAGTAATAACGTGTGTGTTGTGAATTCATTCATTGTTTTAAGTGTAGTTTTAGCATCCTAGTGAGATCATGAATCATTTAAGACAGTGGTTTTGTAAAAGCACAATCGGATAATCTATCAAGAATAGATCCATTCATGATGTCGTCTTATTTTCTTTCAAATCCAAATTTTACGTCCGCTGAAGTAAAAAGAGTGAACTCTGCAAAGTAATTATTCAATAATAACACATTATGTACGTTATTTTAATAAATACAATCCGAAATATGATGAGCAGTGAACATAACCTATAATTTTTGTTTATTTTAAAACGAGCAAATGTTAAACGAAGCCGCATACATACACTGTATTTTATTGCTAAAACTAATCACATATAATGTTATTCATGATCTGTCAATTTTATTATTATACCTCATCTCTTCTGATAACCTTACATAATTTCTTATGTATATTAAAATCTGTCTGGATTGTAAAAAAGACTTTACCAGGTACATTTCTGATAGTATTTTGCATTCAGGCACAGTGCAATACTTATAAACTGACTTTTGACCTTTTTTAATGCTGAAATAAGTTGAGAACGAAAACACCTGTAGTAAACAATGGACTGTAATGTCACTGGACATAGTATTTGACGTCATCAATAAAGCGCGCGAAAATGGCGACGTTTAAACAGCTCAAAATTATTCTCAATTTAAGATATTTTTTTAAACTTGATTACAGCACTTTCAAACATAATTTATATCTATATTGTGGGTGCAGAAAAGTTGGATTGTTTGATATATTTTTTTTCTTAGAGCAATCAACACAAATTGAGCAAGAACAGGAAGAAACGAGTGATGTAGAATTTGACGTATTCATTTCTGGTTTTGCGTTTGACATTTCAAAATTTTAAATGTTTCTTCTGATTTATTGGCGAATTCTAAAATCTTGTTGTTTGAAATGGTGAATTCCACACTCACGAGCCGTAGTCTTAACCTTCGGCTTGGATTACGAACTTATTAGTGCCAATTCACAATGTGCGTAAGCATAAGGAGTTCACAAAAACATAAACGTAAGAAATCAGTGATCGTAACGTAAAATATTAAAATAAAATGGTTTTCTCATTTTACGTTGATACAAAGTTATTGATGTATTGTGTTGCTTTCTCTGACTGTCATTTTCAAATATTCTTCTGATTTCGATTTGTGTTGACTGTTCTTCTTTGGTTTCACTTCTAACAGTTTAGAGTTTAGTTTGTTTTGTTTTATTGTATGATGTCTGAAAAAGATTTTGCGATTGTTTCATTATTATTAAAACTGCGTTATAAAAGTCGCCAACGAGAGAAATATTAAGACGAGAAAGAAATAGTTTTTTTTTTTATTAATTATTCTATGTCAATCATATTTAAAGCACGTTTCGATCTAGAATGTTGTCAACTGTCAGATGAAAACATGTGTTTAAAGTTGACGCATGCGCTATTAGTTGTTTCGTACGTAAACATAACATAAAGTTGAGTTTATCTCAACTTTACGTTTCTCATTACGTAGCTCTTATATCAGTACATAAGTGTAGGAAATACGTAATTGTAATGTGAACACAGGCATTGAAATACAGTTTATGTTTACGGTTACGTATTCCTTACGCTTACGCACATTGTGAATTGACCATTACAGGCGCTTCAGCTTTCATATAGCAATGATAAGGAATGTTAAAAATACATTTCTACTTGATTTTCGAACCAATAATCGACGCGGTCTTGAATTCAATTGTTGTAGTGACAAAATCAACCTTAAAGTAAGTATCCGTTTTAAAGTTCAAAGACGACCAAATATATGTTAGAATTGATGTTATGACCTTCATAAAAATAAAAATAATACCACCACTACGCAACATCTGATGAAACTATATATATGAGCCAGACTTAATTTTTGCAATCAAAATACTGAACTAGTGGTTCAACATGTTGTTTTACGTATTTTTATTAGTCTGTGGACATGCAGCTTTAGGAATAAAGTTACGTAAGTATTGCAAACTGAATATATTAATTAAATTAAATTAAAACTTTAAGCAAAATATATTATAAAATAATATTTTTTAATGACGAAAAACTATTAAATTGCAGCTGAAGAGATAACTAATCGCCTGTGCCATCGATCAGATCCAAACCTCAACCAATGTTTAATGGATTTTGCTTCACATACCTACGAATATGCAAAAAACGGAGTCCCTGAATTGGGTTTGGGTCCTATTGATCCAATAAAAATTGAATTTGCAACAACAGAAGCTGACTTAGATTTGATAAAAATCAAAATGGTCATGAAGAACATTACTCTTACAGGGCAAAATGAATTGAAATTCAATAAAATCAAGTAAGTATCGAAATAAATAATATGAAATTTTAATTATTATCCTTTGGTTTAGTAGCTTTTTAGGGATTTCAAATATTAAATAGTGATTATTTTTACAGGTTTGATCCTAAAAGCCTGCGTGGCTATGTATCATACTCTATTCCCACGATGCGAATGATGTGTGATTATTTTGCAACTGGCCAACTTTTTGTGATTCCTTTGCAAAGCAGTGCACATTTTGATGGCAATTTCAGTAAGTTTCATCAAAATCTAAATTTGTATTTCTACTGACTATGATAGATATACTAATAATAATACATATTTTCGAGATTCTAAACGGTATTTTCTTTGAAAATTAATCATTAATTAATTAATTTCTCATATTACAGCTGGAACCGATGTTGCAGTATCATTCCTTCTAAAGACCACCGAAAAAAAAGGCAAAGAGTACTTCTCTGTGGAAGAAATGTCAGTTAAAATGCATTTCAATAAAGCTCACATCAAATTAGTTTCTATTGATCCAGCAAATCAACCAGCAGGTACATATATACCCTTCTATGTTGAATCACATTCACATTTGCAAAATAGGAATCAAAATCCAGCGTTAATCATTAGTATTTAATTTTCATCGATAAAATGCGATTCTCATTTTCGTTTCCATTTTTCAGTGAATGTTATTCAAGATTTCTTCAATGAAAATGATCGACTAGTGTTGGACACTGTGAATCCAATTGTCAATTCGAATGCAGGACAATGCTACAAACGTGTTACTGAAGCATTCCTAAAATTCCTTCCAGCCAATGAAATTTTTCCTTACTAATCATAAAATTTTAAAAAAATATAAATTATAGCTTTGTTTTTCTATTACATGATTAATTTCACAATTAAGTCTTAATATTGTTGTATTTGAATAAATAATTCACTAATAAAGTTTTTCAAAAGACTCTTTTTCGCTTAAATTTCATCTTTTCAACAAGAAAAGATGAACAAAGTTGTAAAATGCATGTTATTTTCCATAGCTCATTCTAATAGAACAAAAATATCTTTAGTTGCTTCTGTATCTTTTTATTCTGATAGTTTTTGTTGTTCTAACTGTCATATTTTCAATTTTATAAGGAATTTTGTGGTAGCGCGTAAGAACGCTACGATTGCACGCTGTACTACTTGAGAAACGGACGGAGGAGAGAATAACTGAATCAGAAGCACACACTGTTTCACTGTGTATCTCCTAAACGAATGAAAATAATTAAATTCTGCAAAAAGTATAGTATTCTACACGATTCATTCTAATGTCATAAGAATTATTATTGGAATATTCAGAAAAATGCAAACACCATTAACTAATAAATAACATTTAGAGTTTGTAGCTGTATCTTTCAATTAAATCATGATAATCTAAGTTTGTGAAAAATTTCGTAATTTACAAGCTTCAGTTTAATATAATTATTAAGATAATGGATTGAATTTGAAAACTCACCAATACTGAAAAAGTCGACTACTGTAGCTGCTGTTTGTTGTTGTATCTTCTGAAAAAAAATAATTGAAATTTGTGAAAAGGAAATTTACTCCTATAGAAAAAAAAGTTTCATGAGAATATTCCCAAGTGTAAAAACATTACAAACTGATATTTCCAAACATACGAAGTAATGTCTTAAAAATATACTCGTGCAGTAGCACACTGTTGGACTCTGTATCTTCTAAACTAATTGAGATAATCAAAATCTGTGAAAAGTATTGTATTTTGCATAATTGAATCTACTGTGATTAGAAATTTTATTGGAGTATACCCAAAAATACACATACCACAGCCTGACAAATTTACTACGATATTCATAGAAAGCCGTACACTATATACTTGGAACAGAGCTCACTTTTTGGGCAATGGAAACACTTCTATAAGCTTACCGATAATCCTTTTATGACCCCAGCATAGACGTAGATAGGATTTGTTAGAATAACCGGTTTATTTATTCATTTTATCTAAAAATAGAAGCTATTTCAATTTATGTATATATACCAAGTTCTAGATTTAATTCATGGGTTACATCTTAATTATTTATGTGACTTAACTCAATCTCAAAAAATAACTGGGAACTGAAACGATAGATCTATATCGATATTCAGTCTATTCGACTGTCCCTGTACAAACAATTATTGGCGCGCCACTGGATTCTCTTTGACATACTGATTTATTACTGTCAGTCAATCCCAAACGGAGTATTGCTGTATCTTTCGAATGAATAGAGATAATCTGAATTTGTGAAAGATATTGTAATCTATATTCTCCAATAAAAACAATTTTATCATGAGTTGTTACATTTTAATATAAATTACCAGAAAAATCTCAAGTACATTTCTACTTCTATCCTTTTAACTTGTACTAAGTACAAGGAAGTATTGTGAAACCAACAAAATTCACCTATCGAGATTTTGATGGAAATATCCGTTTTGAGCATCCCTGAATCCATTTTGACTATTTTCGGCTTGATGTCGATACGTATGTTCGTGCATGCGTGCGTAATTCGCAAATCTTAGAACTGGTTGAACTTATATATATATAATGTTGAAATTTTATATTTAAGACTAGTATAGGATCTAGTTGTGCACCTCGCATTATGGTTCTAATCGTCTGTACCGGAAGTGCACTTTATGTAGAACTTTTTTTGAATTTCTTGCATAAATCTAGAATGATCAGCCATAGCATATTGAAATTTAGTGTTTAAACTTGTTGTAGCATCAAAATAGTTATCTACTATTTTTGTATCAATCGGCTCAGCCGAAAATGCAGTTATATGTATAACAGACTTTCAGAATTTGCCGTATAAAACAATCAGTTTAATTGAAATGATAAAGTAGGCAATGATAATCTGTTGTCAATTTTTTGATTTTGTTTGACATTGCACATGTCAAAATATTATTAAAATTATATTAATTATAATCTGAAGTGATAGAAAACTTGATTGAATGAATTTGTGTATATATCAAATGATGTACAAGTAAGTCATGTGATGTTCACGTCAGATTTTTTATTTCATACAAAAACTGTGCAACAACAAAATACGCTTCAACTAGAATTTATTTTTATTATTGACAGTGTTGTTTGCTAGCCATAGTAAGAAAGAAACATCAACATTGTTGATTGGAATTGATGCAGCAAGCTGTTTGTTACTATCTTCTAAATTAATTTAGATAATCAAAATCTATGAGAAGTTTTTAGTTTGACACTATTTTAACCAATGTAATAAATATTTTATCTCAATACATATTTCCCAGATTGATATTCCAAACTGCCTAATGAGGAGGAATGTTACAAAAATAATTGGAGTGTAGAGGTATGTACAAAAAATAATGAAACTGAAGAGATATGTACCAAAAGTAATAGAACTAAAGGAGTATGTTCCGAAAGTAATAAAGTTGGAGAGGGATGTTTTAAAAGTAATCGGACTGTAGAAATATGTACCAAAAATAATTAGCTACACAAAATTGAAAATTTGTGTGCCTGTTAAGGGATGATAGATGTGATAATACGATAATAGGGTCAATATCAATAATCCATTTCAACCTATTTATGAGTTATTTGCTTTTAAACTTGATTATAATTTTTATAATTCATTCAACAGAAAAATATTATTAAATATTGAACCAGTGGTCCCAGAGTATTGAAAATTTATGTGCATAACAACAGGGCTCAATAAAAATATTTCAAATCTCACAATTTTCAATATTTCAAATCTCACTTTGAGGACGGAAAATTTTGAGTAAAATATTCCTCCTGCAATATTTTGAATAGCCCAATAGATTAGCCAAGAAAAATTAAATACTCACTTGGATGATGCCTCCTGTAATATTATTGTCACGCCGTCCCTGCACTCAAATGAAAAACTCAGTTCAATGTAAAACACTTTCCAAGAGTCTAGTTCACTATTTTCAACTTTTAAACACTCAATAAACACTTTTTAATACTAAATATTGAGTGAAACAATCACAAATGTTCATAAAACATTTCCATCTCGTATTGAAGTCCATACCTTAATGACAAGTTTAAGCAAAACTTTACTTAATCAAAAAATCAGTATGGGAAATATTGGAATAAACTTGCGAACAAAAAATTCTATTTAAATATTTAAAATTTAAATATGTGACATTTCATCCCTTAAACATTATTTTTAAATTCGATTTAATACAATATATTGGCCTTTTTATTTTAAACGTATATCTGTATACAAATTTATTAATTAAAACATTCTTGTTTAATTTGGATTTAATTCGTAGCGAAGTTTTAACTTGTTTGGCTGCAGGTGTTCAAGTCAGCGTAGAGTGCTTTGTATATGGCATTGTTGCTTTAAAATTCGTACAGTTCGGATGTACGTCGGGTGAATCTAAAACAAATCGTTGATTCAAAGTACTTTAAAAGTGTTCAAATGTTATATTTGGGGTTGTGAATTTTGCTTATTAACGTAGAGATCAAAATTTTGTATATTTAAATATGTAAATTGGGATTTTGGTTCCGCATTGCGTGTCCGTTAGGGGCACGTATTTGCGATGTTAGTCTTTGCTTTTATTATGTAATAAATAAATAAAATGTCTTGGTTTTTTTTGCAAAGGCCTGTAATGAAAGGTCCAACGTGGGAATCGGTGCACACGTAGGTACCGCTACGAGAGGCACCCCCCCTGATGAACACCACCGCGTGGGGTTGCAATGAGTTCTAGGGCGAACGAGCGATCTAATTAGGGAGTAACGGCATACTCTCGATATGTACCTATCGGAAGTCGGTAAAATATGGTAGCTGGCGGGGGTCCTTGATTAAGTTCAAGAAACGACATTAGCTGAGACCGATACTTAAGGTTACCATATCGCGTAATTAGGCGGTATCGCGGGCCTCGGAATATGCATTGGCCACGTATTCAAACAACATATTTTTTTTTTGCAAACGACGAGCACACCGGTGCTTGGGTGTCTGAGCGCTCAGGCACTCATTGGGGTTGTAAAGTAGAGTCAATCAGTAGCATAAATATAACCGAACACTTTTAAGTAATTTCGGGAAGTAATTAAGCAACAGTCAATCGCCGCATAGCTCTTCGAACACTAACCAAAACACACAACACGATCGAATGTTGAACGAATGTTGAATGAATGTATTTAATAAAAAATTCCCTTTCAGCTTCTTCAATTCATCATTATCACCTCCAACAAATTAACAACAGGACGTAAGTTAACTAATAAACTTTGCTTTTCAGATTCTAATCAATTTTTCTTTCAGCTATTTTGTATTGTTTTTCCGCAGATTTCTAATTAATTTGTATTTTTTCAGATCATTTGCTGAGGATGAGCCCAGCTGATGAGGTGGACAACGAGGGATTGGACATCGAGGGAATGGACATCGTGGGAGGTGCTGAGGATGAGCCCAGCAGCCAAAATCAACTCTCAATATTTGTTTTGTTGAATGTGATTCACCAAAATTTGTTTTAAGTTTCTGTTTCAGATCGCCGGCCGTGGATCTTCATAACATCACCGCATCATCAACTAGGTAATATAATATTGCTCATTATATAATTGTTTTTAGCTACTGCCAAAATTATTGGTCTAATATTTGAATTTATAATTTTAATTTAGAGTCCAGGAGATGGCAACTTGCAACTGCAGTAACAACCAGACTTCAGAGCCCAGCAGTGGAATCAGAACCTAGCATCAGAATCAGAGCCCAGCAACAGAACCCGAGCCCAGCAATAGAACCCGAGCCCAGCAGCGGAATCAAAGCCCAACAGCAGAATCAGAGCCCAGCAGCAAAATCAGAATCCAGTAACAGAACCCGAGCCCAACAGTCATCCAAGAAGTCCTCCAGTAGTTGCAGAAGATCAGTACATCAGTAGCAGCTGTTCCTGTCCCCAGATTCAACTTTAAAGAAGGCAACTGATTAATTTCAGCCCGCCGCTTGCAAAGTTCAAGTGAGTTCAATTTCTTTTTAAATTTTCCGACTTGTAATAATTATTTTGTTTTTTCAGTTGCAGCGAGCGAAGTGCCGCTTCTCTGGTCTAGGTTTCGCTGGGGTTTTCCTAGGCCCAAAGGGAGAATTCCCGGAGAAGAGTTCGTCTCTTTCCCCTTAGTCATTGCCTGGAGGCGAACAAGGCTTACAACAACGCAACAGCATCGCGGACAAGACTTCCAACAAGACAACAGCATCGAGTAATCAACAATTAATCTTCGAACCTCTGTACCCTTTCCTTATTCCCAAAATAAAATCATTTCCACAAAATTTACAGTTGTTTTATTTCTAAAACCTATTTTTATTGTTTTCAGGTGTAGTTAGGACAATAAATGTATTGTTAAATAGTTTTCAGAATAAATTAAATTCAATAATAACTTGTATTTTTTATTTTTGATGTAAATACAATTTAAATTGTTTTCAGGGTTAATTATAATTTATTAATTAGTTTGTAAGATAATCTTAAGTCCTGTATATATAATTCTTGAAGTAAATATGAATTGTATTGTTGAAATTTAAATATATTATTACAATAAATTTTATGTTTGTATTTTATTCTTGTTTAAAGTCAAACGTCACGAGTAAAGTTCAAAAATTCTCCGCTGGCGGCAGCATCTGTCAATAGATGCTACCAAAAAATTATTTTCCAAATAATTTTTTTTTCGCTATTCTAATCGCTTGAAAATATCAAAAATCATTGCAATAAGACATTTGAAAATCTCTGATATGAATAAATATGCCAAATAGTCACTATTTTTCGCCTTTTAAAATTTTTTATTCTAAAACGTGCTAGGTGCTGCCATCTCTGACAAACTGAGCAAACTATTACTTATTCAAGTGTATTGGTGTTGACATAAATGAAAAGGAATATTCCCAGCTTATTTAATGATTTATGTATTATTTTTGATCAACAATATACTCTTTAGTAAATTCTAGTGGGAATATTTGCCAATATATTTATTATTCAGGTAGTGATTCAAGAGTTATTTAGATAAATACAATGCCGGCAAGCTACGCGTCGATCGCCAGTGAGTCTGACTGAGCTCCCGCTAGAAAAGTATGTAATAGAATAGCTGGTGTTGACTTGCCAATCAAATATATTTTCATATTTTTGATCTGTGGAAACAGAATATGAAAAAATAAATTCAAATTTTAATAATACGATAATCAAATATAAAATTTCCACGGCTGAATTTATCCAAAAAAGATTCTAAGAATGGGAATGGGAATGGGAATGAGAATGGGAGGAGAAAAGAGTTTTACTACTATTATGCTACACACTCTAACTTCTAAACGGTACATACAACAATGCTGAGATTTCTAATACACATAGGCTTTTGCAAACACTAATATGGAAACCACTTCGATTTTTTTTAGTGTCGTAAAATTGCACATCAAAAAATCTATTTTCTTTAATTGACGTCCTACGGTTATGAAACCTTTACCATTAGATGCTACGTATATGATTTTACAGAGGTAAATTCAGGGGACGAAGAACTTTCTTATATTTGCGAAATTCCTTCAAATACTCGAAATATCGAGGTTTGAAGTTTTTACTTTTGGAATTTTACAAAAAAAGTGACAATGCTCTATTTTTCACCCTAAATCATCCTCTACAGATTCGAAATGTCTCTATATCTATGCAAATTCACGCGTAGAATCAAAATCTGCAAACAGAATTCAAATATTTCAACACGTTTCCAAAATATTCCAGAATAATGGTTTTGAACGTCCAAAATCAAAATTTGACAAAATTCTATATTTTCTACCCCTTAAAACAGACCTCAATTTATAATTGGAGGAATTGAATTGTATATAATTATATCAATTAAACTCTGTAGATTATAAAAATGTCAAAAAACTTGAAATCTATTCACGCATTTACTAGAAATCGTATTTTCGGGGAGTCAAAAACTGATATAAAAAATGAATATACCAGATTGCTGATAGCATCGATCAATCAGGCATACTATATACTATGAATGTTCCAAATTTCGAAGCGTTTGGATCACAATTACAGATTCTATAGAGAAAAATCTCAGAATAGGCAAAATCCTGAATTCAAATCGAAGAGTGAGCCATGATAAAAAAAATTAAATTTTTTGATCTCGATTATTTTGGATTTGGTATAGAATTATATAGTTCCATTCATGTAGATTACAAATCTTGATAACAAAATTGGATCTGGAGAATATTCTCCAAGATATCATAAATTTAACAATTGAATTTAACAATTTAATTTGAATGATTGAAATAATTTTATAAAAAATATATAACTTCAACTCTACATTTCCATCCTTCATGATTTCCATGGCGTACGAAATTCAGCAAGTATCGGAACAGAGATGGAACTGGAACTCTCAAATTCCATTTCTCTTCCGTACAAGTGAATATCATGTTGTATCTGTGCTGGACCTGAAATTGGGTTTGAAAATATATATAAGTATTCAAATTGGAATTTCTTGTCACATTTCAAACTATATATTTTATCTAAATTTATACACCTACTGTATTTTTTTCACATTAGCGAAAATACTCATTCTTGTTCATATTTTCCTGGTATTATCACACAACACAAATATCATCTGAGATGATTTGGCAGACTAGGCAATCTTAGCCATGATTTTGGCAAGCCTAACTATAATAATTGTCTGCATAGTGAATATATTTATTCCAACTGACAAGATTTTTGTTTGCCATTTATTAATTGCTTTTTTTTGCACTACCTCAGCATCATAAGGATTCTGGGTACTTTTGACCTGCCTATTTGTCTTCAAAAAGACATTCTTGAGGCTAGGCGCGGACGAAACTCTAATTTGAATGTTTGAAGTAATTTTATAAGAAATATATTACTTCAACTCTACATTTCCATCCTTCCTGATTTCCATGGCGTACGAAATTCAGCAAGTATCGGAACAGAGATGGAACTGGAACTCTCAAATTCCATTTCTCTTCCGTACAAGTGAATATCATGTTGTATCTGTGCTGGACCTGAAATTGGGTTTGAAAATATAAATAAGTATTCAAATTGGAATTTCTTGTCACATTTCAAACTATATATTTCATCTATATTCATACACCTACTGTATTTTTTTCACATTAGCATAAATACTCATTCTTGTTCATATTTTCCTGGTATTATCACACAACACAAATATCATCTAGGATGATTTGGCAGACTAGGCAATCTTAGCCATGATTTTGGCAAGCCTAACTATAATAATTGTCTGCATAGTGAATATATTTATGCCAACTGACAAAATTCTTGTTTGCCATTTATTAATTGCTTTTTTTTGCACTACCTCAGCATCATAAGGATTCTGGGTACTTTTGACCTGCCTATTTGTCTTCAAAAAGACATTCTTGAGGCTAGGCGCGGACGAAACTCTAATTTAAATGTTTGAAGTAATTTTATAAAAAATAAATAACTTCAACTCTACATTTCCATCCTTCCTGATTTCCATGGCGTACGAAATTCAGCAAGTATCGGAACAGAGATGGAACTGGAACTCTCAAATTCCATTTCTCTTCCGTACAAGTGAATATCATGTTGTATCTGTGCTGGACCTGAAATTGGGTTTGAAAATATATATAAGTATTCAAATTGGAATTTTTTTGTCACATTTCAAACTATATATTCTATCTAAATTTATACACCTACTGTATTTTTTTCACATTCGCATAAATACTCATTCTTGTTCATATTTTCCTGGTATTATCACACAACACAAATATCATCTAAGATGATTTGGCAGACTAGGCAATCTTAGCCATGATTTTGGCAAGCCTAACTATAATAATTGTCTGCATAGTGAATATATTTATTCCAACTGACAAAATTCTTGTTTGCCATTTATTAATTGCTTTTTTTTGCACTACCTCAGCATCATAAGGATTCTGGGTACTTTTGACCTGCCTATTTGTCTTCAAAAAGACATTCTTGAGGCTAGGCGCGGACGAAACTCTAATTTGAATGTTTGAAGTAATTTTATAAGAAATATATTACTTCAACTCTACATTTCCATCCTTCCTGATTTCCATGGCGTACGAAATTCAGCAAGTATCGGAACAGAGATGGAACTGGAACTCTCAAATTCCATTTCTCTTCCGTACAAGTGAATATCATGTTGTATCTGTGCTGGACCTGAAATTGGGTTTGAAAATATATATAAGTATTCAAATTGGAATTTTTTTGTCACATTTCAAACTATATATTTTATCTAAATTTATACACCTACTGTATTTTTTTCACATTAGCATAAATACTCATTCTTGTTCATATTTTCCTGGTATTATCACACAACACAAATATCATCTAAGATGATTTGGCAGACTAGGCAATCTTAGCCATGATTTTGGCAAGCCTAACTATAATAATTGTCTGCATAGTGAATATATTTATTCCAACTGACAAAATTCTTGTTTGCCATTTATTAATTGCTTTTTTTTGCACTACCTCAGCATCATAAGGATTCTGGGTACTTTTGACCTGCCTATTTGTCTTCAAAAAGACATTCTTGAGGCTAGGCGCGGACGAAATTCTAATTTGAATGTTTGAAGTAATTTTATAAGAAATATATTACTTCAACTCTACATTTCCATCCTTCCTGATTTTCATGGCGTACGAAATTCAGCAAGTATCGGAACAGAGATGGAACTGGAACTCTCAAATTCCATTTCTCTTCCGTACAAGTGAATATCATGTTGTATCTGTGCTGGACCTGAAATTGGGTTTGAAAATATATATAAGTATTCAAATTGGAATTTTTTTGTCACATTTCAAACTATATATTTTATCTAAATTTATACACCTACTGTATTTTTTTCACATTAGCATAAATACTCATTCTTGTTCATATTTTCCTGGTATTATCACACAACACAAATATCATCTAAGATGATTTGGCAGACTAGGCAATCTTAGCCATGATTTTGGCAAGCCTAACTATAATAATTGTCTGCATAGTGAATATATTTATTCCAACTGACAAAATTCTTGTTTGCCATTTATTAATTGCTTTTTTTTGCACTACCTCAGCATCATAAGGATTCTGGGTACTTTTGACCTGCCTATTTGTCTTCAAAAAGACATTCTTGAGGCTAGGCGCGGACGAAACTCTAATTTGAATGTTTGAAGTAATTTTATAAGAAATAAATTACTTCAACTCTACATTTCCATCCTTCCTGATTTCCATGGCGTACGAAATTCAGCAAGTATCGGAACAGAGATGGAACTGGAACTCTCAAATTCCATTTCTCTTCCGTACAAGTGAATATCATGTTGTATCTGTGCTGGACCTGAAATTGGGTTTGAAAATATATATAAGTATTCAAATTGGAATTTTTTTGTCACATTTCAAACTATATATTTTATCTAAATTTATACACCTACTGTATTTTTTTCACATTAGCATAAATACTCATTCTTGTTCATATTTTCCTGGTATTATCACACAACACAAATATCATCTAAGATGATTTGGCAGACTAGGCAATCTTAGCCATGATTTTGGCAAGCCTAACTATAATAATTGTCTGCATAGTGAATATATTTATTCCAACTGACAAAATTCTTGTTTGCCATTTATTAATTGCTTTTTTTTGCACTACCTCAGCATCATAAGGATTCTGGGTACTTTTGACCTGCCTATTTGTCTTCAAAAAGACATTCTTGAGGCTAGGCGCGGACGAAATTCTAATTTGAATGTTTGAAGTAATTTTATAAGAAATATATTACTTCAACTCTACATTTCCATCCTTCCTGATTTTCATGGCGTACGAAATTCAGCAAGTATCGGAACAGAGATGGAACTGGAACTCTCAAATTCCATTTCTCTTCCGTACAAGTGAATATCATGTTGTATCTGTGCTGGACCTGAAATTGGGTTTGAAAATATATATAAGTATTCAAATTGGAATTTTTTTGTCACATTTCAAACTATATATTTTATCTAAATTTATACACCTACTGTATTTTTTTCACATTAGCATAAATACTCATTCTTGTTCATATTTTCCTGGTATTATCACACAACACAAATATCATCTAAGATGATTTGGCAGACTAGGCAATCTTAGCCATGATTTTGGCAAGCCTAACTATAATAATTGTCTGCATAGTGAATATATTTATTCCAACTGACAAAATTCTTGTTTGCCATTTATTAATTGCTTTTTTTTGCACTACCTCAGCATCATAAGGATTCTGGGTACTTTTGACCTGCCTATTTGTCTTCAAAAAGACATTCTTGAGGCTAGGCGCGGACGAAACTCTAATTTGAATGTTTGAAGTAATTTTATAAGAAATATATTACTTCAACTCTACATTTCCATCCTTCCTGATTTCCATGGCGTACGAAATTCAGCAAGTATCGGAACAGAGATGGAACTGGAACTCTCAAATTCCATTTCTCTTCCGTACAAGTGAATATCATGTTGTATCTGTGCTGGACCTGAAATTGGGTTTGAAAATATATATAAGTATTCAAATTGGAATTTTTTTGTCACATTTCAAACTATATATTTTATCTAAATTTATACACCTACTGTATTTTTTTCACATTAGCATAAATACTCATTCTTGTTCATATTTTCCTGGTATTATCACACAACACAAATATCATCTAAGATGATTTGGCAGACTAGGCAATCTTAGCCATGATTTTGGCAAGCCTAACTATAATAATTGTCTGCATAGTGAATATATTTATTCCAACTGACAAAATTCTTGTTTGCCATTTATTAATTGCTTTTTTTTGCACTACCTCAGCATCATAAGGATTCTGGGTACTTTTGACCTGCCTATTTGTCTTCAAAAAGACATTCTTGAGGCTAGGCGCGGACGAAACTCTAATTTGAATGTTTGAAGTAATTTTATAAGAAATAAATTACTTCAACTCTACATTTCCATCCTTCCTGATTTCCATGGCGTACGAAATTCAGCAAGTATCGGAACAGAGATGGAACTGGAACTCTCAAATTCCATTTCTCTTCCGTACAAGTGAATATCATGTTGTATCTGTGCTGGACCTGAAATTGGGTTTGAAAATATATATAAGTATTCAAATTGGAATTTTTTTGTCACATTTCAAACTATATATTTTATCTAAATTTATACACCTACTGTATTTTTTTCACATTAGCATAAATACTCATTCTTGTTCATATTTTCCTGGTATTATCACACAACACAAATATCATCTAAGATGATTTGGCAGACTAGGCAATCTTAGCCATGATTTTGGCAAGCCTAACTATAATAATTGTCTGCATAGTGAATATATTTATTCCAACTGACAAAATTCTTGTTTGCCATTTATTAATTGCTTTTTTTTGCACTACCTCAGCATCATAAGGATTCTGGGTACTTTTGACCTGCCTATTTGTCTTCAAAAAGACATTCTTGAGGCTAGGCGCGGACGAAACTCTAATTTGAATGTTTGAAGTAATTTTATAAGAAATATATTACTTCAACTCTACATTTCCATCCTTCCTGATTTCCATGGCGTACGAAATTCAGCAAGTATCGGAACAGAGATGGAACTGGAACTCTCAAATTCCATTTCTCTTCCGTACAAGTGAATATCATGTTGTATCTGTGCTGGACCTGAAATTGGGTTTGAAAATATATATAAGTATTCAAATTGGAATTTTTTTGTCACATTTCAAACTATATATTTTATCTAAATTTATACACCTACTGTATTTTTTTCACATTAGCATAAATACTCATTCTTGTTCATATTTTCCTGGTATTATCACACAACACAAATATCATCTAAGATGATTTGGCAGACTAGGCAATCTTAGCCATGATTTTGGCAAGCCTAACTATAATAATTGTCTGCATAGTGAATATATTTATTCCAACTGACAAAATTCTTGTTTGCCATTTATTAATTGCTTTTTTTTGCACTACCTCAGCATCATAAGGATTCTGGGTACTTTTGACCTGCCTATTTGTCTTCAAAAAGACATTCTTGAGGCTAGGCGCGGACGAAATTCTAATTTGAATGTTTGAAGTAATTTTATAAGAAATATATTACTTCAACTCTACATTTCCATCCTTCCTGATTTTCATGGCGTACGAAATTCAGCAAGTATCGGAACAGAGATGGAACTGGAACTCTCAAATTCCATTTCTCTTCCGTACAAGTGAATATCATGTTGTATCTGTGCTGGACCTGAAATTGGGTTTGAAAATATATATAAGTATTCAAATTGGAATTTTTTTGTCACATTTCAAACTATATATTTTATCTAAATTTATACACCTACTGTATTTTTTTCACATTAGCATAAATACTCATTCTTGTTCATATTTTCCTGGTATTATCACACAACACAAATATCATCTAAGATGATTTGGCAGACTAGGCAATCTTAGCCATGATTTTGGCAAGCCTAACTATAATAATTGTCTGCATAGTGAATATATTTATTCCAACTGACAAAATTCTTGTTTGCCATTTATTAATTGCTTTTTTTTGCACTACCTCAGCATCATAAGGATTCTGGGTACTTTTGACCTGCCTATTTGTCTTCAAAAAGACATTCTTGAGGCTAGGCGCGGACGAAACTCTAATTTGAATGTTTGAAGTAATTTTATAAGAAATAAATTACTTCAACTCTACATTTCCATCCTTCCTGATTTCCATGGCGTACGAAATTCAGCAAGTATCGGAACAGAGATGGAACTGGAACTCTCAAATTCCATTTCTCTTCCGTACAAGTGAATATCATGTTGTATCTGTGCTGGACCTGAAATTGGGTTTGAAAATATATATAAGTATTCAAATTGGAATTTTTTTGTCACATTTCAAACTATATATTTTATCTAAATTTATACACCTACTGTATTTTTTTCACATTAGCATAAATACTCATTCTTGTTCATATTTTCCTGGTATTATCACACAACACAAATATCATCTAAGATGATTTGGCAGACTAGGCAATCTTAGCCATGATTTTGGCAAGCCTAACTATAATAATTGTCTGCATAGTGAATATATTTATTCCAACTGACAAAATTCTTGTTTGCCATTTATTAATTGCTTTTTTTTGCACTACCTCAGCATCATAAAGATTCTGGGTACTTTTGACCTGCCTATTTGTCTTCAAAAAGACATTCTTGAGGCTAGGCGCGGACGAAACTCTAATTTAAATGTTTGAAGTAATTTTATAAAAAATAAATAACTTCAACTCTACATTTCCATCCTTCCTGATTTCCATGGCGTACGAAATTTAGCAAGTATCGGAACAGAGATGGAACTGGAACTCTCAAATTCCATTTCTCTTCCGTACAAGTGAATATCATGTTGTATCTGTGCTGGACCTGAAATTGGGTTTGAAAATATATATAAGTATTCAAATTGGAATTTTTTTGTCACATTTCAAACTATATATTTTATCTAAATTTATACACCTACTGTATTTTTTTCACATTAGCATAAATACTCATTCTTGTTCATATTTTCCTGGTATTATCACACAACACAAATATCATCTAAGATGATTTGGCAGACTAGGCAATCTTAGCCATGATTTTGGCAAGCCTAACTATAATAATTGTCTGCATAGTGAATATATTTATTCCAACTGACAAAATTCTTGTTTGCCATTTATTAATTGCTTTTTTTTGCACTACCTCAGCATCATAAGGATTCTGGGTACTTTTGACCTGCCTATTTGTCTTCAAAAAGACATTCTTGAGGCTAGGCGCGGACGAAACTCTAATTTGAATGTTTGAAGTAATTTTATAAGAAATAAATTACTTCAACTCTACATTTCCATCCTTCCTGATTTCCATGGCGTACGAAATTCAGCAAGTATCGGAACAGAGATGGAACTGGAACTCTCAAATTCCATTTCTCTTCCGTACAAGTGAATATCATGTTGTATCTGTGCTGGACCTGAAATTGGGTTTGAAAATATATATAAGTATTCAAATTGGAATTTTTTTGTCACATTTCAAACTATATATTTTATCTAAATTTATACACCTACTGTATTTTTTTCACATTAGCATAAATACTCATTCTTGTTCATATTTTCCTGGTATTATCACACAACACAAATATCATCTAAGATGATTTGGCAGACTAGGCAATCTTAGCCATGATTTTGGCAAGCCTAACTATAATAATTGTCTGCATAGTGAATATATTTATTCCAACTGACAAAATTCTTGTTTGCCATTTATTAATTGCTTTTTTTTGCACTACCTCAGCATCATAAGGATTCTGGGTACTTTTGACCTGCCTATTTGTCTTCAAAAAGACATTCTTGAGGCTAGGCGCGGACGAAACTCTAATTTGAATGTTTGAAGTAATTTTATAAGAAATATATTACTTCAACTCTACATTTCCATCCTTCCTGATTTCCATGGCGTACGAAATTCAGCAAGTATCGGAACAGAGATGGAACTGGAACTCTCAAATTCCATTTCTCTTCCGTACAAGTGAATATCATGTTGTATCTGTGCTGGACCTGAAATTGGGTTTGAAAATATATATAAGTATTCAAATTGGAATTTTTTTGTCACATTTCAAACTATATATTTTATCTAAATTTATACACCTACTGTATTTTTTTCACATTAGCATAAATACTCATTCTTGTTCATATTTTCCTGGTATTATCACACAACACAAATATCATCTAAGATGATTTGGCAGACTAGGCAATCTTAGCCATGATTTTGGCAAGCCTAACTATAATAATTGTCTGCATAGTGAATATATTTATTCCAACTGACAAAATTCTTGTTTGCCATTTATTAATTGCTTTTTTTTGCACTACCTCAGCATCATAAGGATTCTGGGTACTTTTGACCTGCCTATTTGTCTTCAAAAAGACATTCTTGAGGCTAGGCGCGGACGAAATTCTAATTTGAATGTTTGAAGTAATTTTATAAGAAATATATTACTTCAACTCTACATTTCCATCCTTCCTGATTTTCATGGCGTACGAAATTCAGCAAGTATCGGAACAGAGATGGAACTGGAACTCTCAAATTCCATTTCTCTTCCGTACAAGTGAATATCATGTTGTATCTGTGCTGGACCTGAAATTGGGTTTGAAAATATATATAAGTATTCAAATTGGAATTTTTTTGTCACATTTCAAACTATATATTTTATCTAAATTTATACACCTACTGTATTTTTTTCACATTAGCATAAATACTCATTCTTGTTCATATTTTCCTGGTATTATCACACAACACAAATATCATCTAAGATGATTTGGCAGACTAGGCAATCTTAGCCATGATTTTGGCAAGCCTAACTATAATAATTGTCTGCATAGTGAATATATTTATTCCAACTGACAAAATTCTTGTTTGCCATTTATTAATTGCTTTTTTTTGCACTACCTCAGCATCATAAGGATTCTGGGTACTTTTGACCTGCCTATTTGTCTTCAAAAAGACATTCTTGAGGCTAGGCGCGGACGAAACTCTAATTTGAATGTTTGAAGTAATTTTATAAGAAATAAATTACTTCAACTCTACATTTCCATCCTTCCTGATTTCCATGGCGTACGAAATTCAGCAAGTATCGGAACAGAGATGGAACTGGAACTCTCAAATTCCATTTCTCTTCCGTACAAGTGAATATCATGTTGTATCTGTGCTGGACCTGAAATTGGGTTTGAAAATATATATAAGTATTCAAATTGGAATTTTTTTGTCACATTTCAAACTATATATTTTATCTAAATTTATACACCTACTGTATTTTTTTCACATTAGCATAAATACTCATTCTTGTTCATATTTTCCTGGTATTATCACACAACACAAATATCATCTAAGATGATTTGGCAGACTAGGCAATCTTAGCCATGATTTTGGCAAGCCTAACTATAATAATTGTCTGCATAGTGAATATATTTATTCCAACTGACAAAATTCTTGTTTGCCATTTATTAATTGCTTTTTTTTGCACTACCTCAGCATCATAAGGATTCTGGGTACTTTTGACCTGCCTATTTGTCTTCAAAAAGACATTCTTGAGGCTAGGCGCGGACGAAACTCTAATTTGAATGTTTGAAGTAATTTTATAAGAAATATATTACTTCAACTCTACATTTCCATCCTTCCTGATTTCCATGGCGTACGAAATTCAGCAAGTATCGGAACAGAGATGGAACTGGAACTCTCAAATTCCATTTCTCTTCCGTACAAGTGAATATCATGTTGTATCTGTGCTGGACCTGAAATTGGGTTTGAAAATATATATAAGTATTCAAATTGGAATTTTTTTGTCACATTTCAAACTATATATTTTATCTAAATTTATACACCTACTGTATTTTTTTCACATTAGCATAAATACTCATTCTTGTTCATATTTTCCTGGTATTATCACACAACACAAATATCATCTAAGATGATTTGGCAGACTAGGCAATCTTAGCCATGATTTTGGCAAGCCTAACTATAATAATTGTCTGCATAGTGAATATATTTATTCCAACTGACAAAATTCTTGTTTGCCATTTATTAATTGCTTTTTTTTGCACTACCTCAGCATCATAAGGATTCTGGGTACTTTTGACCTGCCTATTTGTCTTCAAAAAGACATTCTTGAGGCTAGGCGCGGACGAAATTCTAATTTGAATGTTTGAAGTAATTTTATAAGAAATATATTACTTCAACTCTACATTTCCATCCTTCCTGATTTTCATGGCGTACGAAATTCAGCAAGTATCGGAACAGAGATGGAACTGGAACTCTCAAATTCCATTTCTCTTCCGTACAAGTGAATATCATGTTGTATCTGTGCTGGACCTGAAATTGGGTTTGAAAATATATATAAGTATTCAAATTGGAATTTTTTTGTCACATTTCAAACTATATATTTTATCTAAATTTATACACCTACTGTATTTTTTTCACATTAGCATAAATACTCATTCTTGTTCATATTTTCCTGGTATTATCACACAACACAAATATCATCTAAGATGATTTGGCAGACTAGGCAATCTTAGCCATGATTTTGGCAAGCCTAACTATAATAATTGTCTGCATAGTGAATATATTTATTCCAACTGACAAAATTCTTGTTTGCCATTTATTAATTGCTTTTTTTTGCACTACCTCAGCATCATAAGGATTCTGGGTACTTTTGACCTGCCTATTTGTCTTCAAAAAGACATTCTTGAGGCTAGGCGCGGACGAAACTCTAATTTGAATGTTTGAAGTAATTTTATAAGAAATAAATTACTTCAACTCTACATTTCCATCCTTCCTGATTTCCATGGCGTACGAAATTCAGCAAGTATCGGAACAGAGATGGAACTGGAACTCTCAAATTCCATTTCTCTTCCGTACAAGTGAATATCATGTTGTATCTGTGCTGGACCTGAAATTGGGTTTGAAAATATATATAAGTATTCAAATTGGAATTTTTTTGTCACATTTCAAACTATATATTTTATCTAAATTTATACACCTACTGTATTTTTTTCACATTAGCATAAATACTCATTCTTGTTCATATTTTCCTGGTATTATCACACAACACAAATATCATCTAAGATGATTTGGCAGACTAGGCAATCTTAGCCATGATTTTGGCAAGCCTAACTATAATAATTGTCTGCATAGTGAATATATTTATTCCAACTGACAAAATTCTTGTTTGCCATTTATTAATTGCTTTTTTTTGCACTACCTCAGCATCATAAGGATTCTGGGTACTTTTGACCTGCCTATTTGTCTTCAAAAAGACATTCTTGAGGCTAGGCGCGGACGAAACTCTAATTTAAATGTTTGAAGTAATTTTATAAAAAATAAATAACTTCAACTCTACATTTCCATCCTTCCTGATTTCCATGGCGTACGAAATTTAGCAAGTATCGGAACAGAGATGGAACTGGAACTCTCAAATTCCATTTCTCTTCCGTACAAGTGAATATCATGTTGTATCTGTGCTGGACCTGAAATTGGGTTTGAAAATATATATAAGTATTCAAATTGGAATTTTTTTGTCACATTTCAAACTATATATTTTATCTAAATTTATACACCTACTGTATTTTTTTCACATTAGCATAAATACTCATTCTTGTTCATATTTTCCTGGTATTATCACACAACACAAATATCATCTAAGATGATTTGGCAGACTAGGCAATCTTAGCCATGATTTTGGCAAGCCTAACTATAATAATTGTCTGCATAGTGAATATATTTATTCCAACTGACAAAATTCTTGTTTGCCATTTATTAATTGCTTTTTTTTGCACTACCTCAGCATCATAAGGATTCTGGGTACTTTTGACCTGCCTATTTGTCTTCAAAAAGACATTCTTGAGGCTAGGCGCGGACGAAACTCTAATTTGAATGTTTGAAGTAATTTTATAAGAAATATATTACTTCAACTCTACATTTCCATCCTTCCTGATTTCCATGGCGTACGAAATTCAGCAAGTATCGGAACAGAGATGGAACTGGAACTCTCAAATTCCATTTCTCTTCCGTACAAGTGAATATCATGTTGTATCTGTGCTGGACCTGAAATTGGGTTTGAAAATATATATAAGTATTCAAATTGGAATTTTTTTGTCACATTTCAAACTATATATTTTATCTAAATTTATACACCTACTGTATTTTTTTCACATTAGCATAAATACTCATTCTTGTTCATATTTTCCTGGTATTATCACACAACACAAATATCATCTAAGATGATTTGGCAGACTAGGCAATCTTAGCCATGATTTTGGCAAGCCTAACTATAATAATTGTCTGCATAGTGAATATATTTATTCCAACTGACAAAATTCTTGTTTGCCATTTATTAATTGCTTTTTTTTGCACTACCTCAGCATCATAAGGATTCTGGGTACTTTTGACCTGCCTATTTGTCTTCAAAAAGACATTCTTGAGGCTAGGCGCGGACGAAACTCTAATTTAAATGTTTGAAGTAATTTTATAAAAAATAAATAACTTCAACTCTACATTTCCATCCTTCCTGATTTCCATGGCGTACGAAATTCAGCAAGTATCGGAACAGAGATGGAACTGGAACTCTCAAATTCCATTTCTCTTCCGTACAAGTGAATATCATGTTGTATCTGTGCTGGACCTGAAATTGGGTTTGAAAATATATATAAGTATTCAAATTGGAATTTTTTTGTCACATTTCAAACTATATATTTTATCTAAATTTATACACCTACTGTATTTTTTTCACATTAGCATAAATACTCATTCTTGTTCATATTTTCCTGGTATTATCACACAACACAAATATCATCTAAGATGATTTGGCAGACTAGGCAATCTTAGCCATGATTTTGGCAAGCCTAACTATAATAATTGTCTGCATAGTGAATATATTTATTCCAACTGACAAAATTCTTGTTTGCCATTTATTAATTGCTTTTTTTTGCACTACCTCAGCATCATAAGGATTCTGGGTACTTTTGACCTGCCTATTTGTCTTCAAAAAGACATTCTTGAGGCTAGGCGCGGACGAAACTCTAATTTGAATGTTTGAAGTAATTTTATAAGAAATATATTACTTCAACTCTACATTTCCATCCTTCCTGATTTCCATGGCGTACGAAATTCAGCAAGTATCGGAACAGAGATGGAACTGGAACTCTCAAATTCCATTTCTCTTCCGTACAAGTGAATATCATGTTGTATCTGTGCTGGACCTGAAATTGGGTTTGAAAATATATATAAGTATTCAAATTGGAATTTTTTTGTCACATTTCAAACTATATATTTTATCTAAATTTATACACCTACTGTATTTTTTTCACATTAGCATAAATACTCATTCTTGTTCATATTTTCCTGGTATTATCACACAACACAAATATCATCTAAGATGATTTGGCAGACTAGGCAATCTTAGCCATGATTTTGGCAAGCCTAACTATAATAATTGTCTGCATAGTGAATATATTTATTCCAACTGACAAAATTCTTGTTTGCCATTTATTAATTGCTTTTTTTTGCACTACCTCAGCATCATAAGGATTCTAGGTACTTTTGACCTGCCTATTTGTCTTTAAAAAGACATTCTTGAGGCTAGGCGCGGACGAAACTCTAATTTAAATGTTTGAAGTAATTTTATAAAAAATAAATAACTTCAACTCTACATTTCCATCCTTCCTGATTTCCATGGCGTACGAAATTCAGCAAGTATCGGAACAGAGATGGAACTGGAACTCTCAAATTCCATTTCTCTTCCGTACAAGTGAATATCATGTTGTATCTGTGCTGGACCTGAAATTGGGTTTGAAAATATATATAAGTATTCAAATTGGAATTTTTTTGTCACATTTCAAACTATATATTTTATCTAAATTTATACACCTACTGTATTTTTTTCACATTAGCATAAATACTCATTCTTGTTCATATTTTCCTGGTATTATCACACAACACAAATATCATCTAAGATGATTTGGCAGACTAGGCAATCTTAGCCATGATTTTGGCAAGCCTAACTATAATAATTGTCTGCATAGTGAATATATTTATTCCAACTGACAAAATTCTTGTTTGCCATTTATTAATTGCTTTTTTTTGCACTACCTCAGCATCATAAGGATTCTGGGTACTTTTGACCTGCCTATTTGTCTTCAAAAAGACATTCTTGAGGCTAGGCGCGGACGAAACTCTAATTTGAATGTTTGAAGTAATTTTATAAGAAATATATTACTTCAACTCTACATTTCCATCCTTCCTGATTTCCATGGCGTACGAAATTTAGCAAGTATCGGAACAGAGATGGAACTGGAACTCTCAAATTCCATTTCTCTTCCGTACAAGTGAATATCATGTTGTATCTGTGCTGGACCTGAAATTGGGTTTGAAAATATATATAAGTATTCAAATTGGAATTTTTTTGTCACATTTCAAACTATATATTTTATCTAAATTTATACACCTACTGTATTTTTTTCACATTAGCATAAATACTCATTCTTGTTCATATTTTCCTGGTATTATCACACAACACAAATATCATCTAAGATGATTTGGCAGACTAGGCAATCTTAGCCATGATTTTGGCAAGCCTAACTATAATAATTGTCTGCATAGTGAATATATTTATTCCAACTGACAAAATTCTTGTTTGCCATTTATTAATTGCTTTTTTTTGCACTACCTCAGCATCATAAGGATTCTGGGTACTTTTGACCTGCCTATTTGTCTTCAAAAAGACATTCTTGAGGCTAGGCGCGGACGAAACTCTAATTTGAATGTTTGAAGTAATTTTATAAGAAATATATTACTTCAACTCTACATTTCCATCCTTCCTGATTTCCATGGCGTACGAAATTCAGCAAGTATCGGAACAGAGATGGAACTGGAACTCTCAAATTCCATTTCTCTTCCGTACAAGTGAATATCATGTTGTATCTGTGCTGGACCTGAAATTGGGTTTGAAAATATATATAAGTATTCAAATTGGAATTTTTTTGTCACATTTCAAACTATATATTTTATCTAAATTTATACACCTACTGTATTTTTTTCACATTAGCATAAATACTCATTCTTGTTCATATTTTCCTGGTATTATCACACAACACAAATATCATCTAAGATGATTTGGCAGACTAGGCAATCTTAGCCATGATTTTGGCAAGCCTAACTATAATAATTGTCTGCATAGTGAATATATTTATTCCAACTGACAAAATTCTTGTTTGCCATTTATTAATTGCTTTTTTTTGCACTACCTCAGCATCATAAGGATTCTGGGTACTTTTGACCTGCCTATTTGTCTTCAAAAAGACATTCTTGAGGCTAGGCGCGGACGAAACTCTAATTTGAATGTTTGAAGTAATTTTATAAGAAATATATTACTTCAACTCTACATTTCCATCCTTCCTGATTTCCATGGCGTACGAAATTCAGCAAGTATCGGAACAGAGATGGAACTGGAACTCTCAAATTCCATTTCTCTTCCGTACAAGTGAATATCATGTTGTATCTGTGCTGGACCTGAAATTGGGTTTGAAAATATATATAAGTATTCAAATTGGAATTTTTTTGTCACATTTCAAACTATATATTTTATCTAAATTTATACACCTACTGTATTTTTTTCACATTAGCATAAATACTCATTCTTGTTCATATTTTCCTGGTATTATCACACAACACAAATATCATCTAAGATGATTTGGCAGACTAGGCAATCTTAGCCATGATTTTGGCAAGCCTAACTATAATAATTGTCTGCATAGTGAATATATTTATTCCAACTGACAAAATTCTTGTTTGCCATTTATTAATTGCTTTTTTTTGCACTACCTCAGCATCATAAGGATTCTAGGTACTTTTGACCTGCCTATTTGTCTTTAAAAAGACATTCTTGAGGCTAGGCGCGGACGAAACTCTAATTTAAATGTTTGAAGTAATTTTATAAAAAATAAATAACTTCAACTCTACATTTCCATCCTTCCTGATTTCCATGGCGTACGAAATTCAGCAAGTATCGGAACAGAGATGGAACTGGAACTCTCAATTTCCATTTCTCTTCCGTACAAGTGAATATCATGTTGTATCTGTGCTGGACCTGAAATTGGGTTTGAAAATATATATAAGTATTCAAATTGGAATTTTTTTGTCACATTTCAAACTATATATTTTATCTAAATTTATACACCTACTGTATTTTTTTCACATTAGCATAAATACTCATTCTTGTTCATATTTTCCTGGTATTATCACACAACACAAATATCATCTAAGATGATTTGGCAGACTAGGCAATCTTAGCCATGATTTTGGCAAGCCTAACTATAATAATTGTCTGCATAGTGAATATATTTATTCCAACTGACAAAATTCTTGTTTGCCATTTATTAATTGCTTTTTTTTGCACTACCTCAGCATCATAAGGATTCTAGGTACTTTTGACCTGCCTATTTGTCTTTAAAAAGACATTCTTGAGGCTAGGCGCGGACGAAACTCTAATTTAAATGTTTGAAGTAATTTTATAAAAAATAAATAACTTCAACTCTACATTTCCATCCTTCCTGATTTCCATGGCGTACGAAATTCAGCAAGTATCGGAACAGAGATGGAACTGGAACTCTCAATTTCCATTTCTCTTCCGTACAAGTGAATATCATGTTGTATCTGTGCTGGACCTGAAATTGGGTTTGAAAATATATATAAGTATTCAAATTGGAATTTTTTTGTCACATTTCAAACTATATATTTTATCTAAATTTATACACCTACTGTATTTTTTTCACATTAGCATAAATACTCATTCTTGTTCATATTTTCCTGGTATTATCACACAACACAAATATCATCTAAGATGATTTGGCAGACTAGGCAATCTTAGCCATGATTTTGGCAAGCCTAACTATAATAATTGTCTGCATAGTGAATATATTTATTCCAACTGACAAAATTCTTGTTTGCCATTTATTAATTGCTTTTTTTTGCACTACCTCAGCATCATAAGGATTCTAGGTACTTTTGACCTGCCTATTTGTCTTTAAAAAGACATTCTTGAGGCTAGGCGCGGACGAAACTCTAATTTAAATGTTTGAAGTAATTTTATAAAAAATAAATAACTTCAACTCTACATTTCCATCCTTCCTGATTTCCATGGCGTACGAAATTCAGCAAGTATCGGAACAGAGATGGAACTGGAACTCTCAAATTCCATTTCTCTTCCGTACAAGTGAATATCATGTTGTATCTGTGCTGGACCTGAAATTGGGTTTGAAAATATATATAAGTATTCAAATTGGAATTTTTTTGTCACATTTCAAACTATATATTTTATCTAAATTTATACACCTACTGTATTTTTTTCACATTAGCATAAATACTCATTCTTGTTCATATTTTCCTGGTATTATCACACAACACAAATATCATCTAAGATGATTTGGCAGACTAGGCAATCTTAGCCATGATTTTGGCAAGCCTAACTATAATAATTGTCTGCATAGTGAATATATTTATTCCAACTGACAAAATTCTTGTTTGCCATTTATTAATTGCTTTTTTTTGCACTACCTCAGCATCATAAGGATTCTAGGTACTTTTGACCTGCCTATTTGTCTTTAAAAAGACATTCTTGAGGCTAGGCGCGGACGAAACTCTAATTTAAATGTTTGAAGTAATTTTATAAAAAATAAATAACTTCAACTCTACATTTCCATCCTTCCTGATTTCCATGGCGTACGAAATTCAGCAAGTATCGGAACAGAGATGGAACTGGAACTCTCAAATTCCATTTCTCTTCCGTACAAGTGAATATCATGTTGTATCTGTGCTGGACCTGAAATTGGGTTTGAAAATATATATAAGTATTCAAATTGGAATTTTTTTGTCACATTTCAAACTATATATTTTATCTAAATTTATACACCTACTGTATTTTTTTCACATTAGCATAAATACTCATTCTTGTTCATATTTTCCTGGTATTATCACACAACACAAATATCATCTAAGATGATTTGGCAGACTAGGCAATCTTAGCCATGATTTTGGCAAGCCTAACTATAATAATTGTCTGCATAGTGAATATATTTATTCCAACTGACAAAATTCTTGTTTGCCATTTATTAATTGCTTTTTTTTGCACTACCTCAGCATCATAAGGATTCTGGGTACTTTTGACCTGCCTATTTGTCTTCAAAAAGACATTCTTGAGGCTAGGCGCGGACGAAACTCTAATTTGAATGTTTGAAGTAATTTTATAAGAAATATATTACTTCAACTCTACATTTCCATCCTTCCTGATTTCCATGGCGTACGAAATTCAGCAAGTATCGGAACAGAGATGGAACTGGAACTCTCAAATTCCATTTCTCTTCCGTACAAGTGAATATCATGTTGTATCTGTGCTGGACCTGAAATTGGGTTTGAAAATATATATAAGTATTCAAATTGGAATTTTTTTGTCACATTTCAAACTATATATTTTATCTAAATTTATACACCTACTGTATTTTTTTCACATTAGCATAAATACTCATTCTTGTTCATATTTTCCTGGTATTATCACACAACACAAATATCATCTAAGATGATTTGGCAGACTAGGCAATCTTAGCCATGATTTTGGCAAGCCTAACTATAATAATTGTCTGCATAGTGAATATATTTATTCCAACTGACAAAATTCTTGTTTGCCATTTATTAATTGCTTTTTTTTGCACTACCTCAGCATCATAAGGATTCTGGGTACTTTTGACCTGCCTATTTGTCTTCAAAAAGACATTCTTGAGGCTAGGCGCGGACGAAACTCTAATTTAAATGTTTGAAGTAATTTTATAAAAAATAAATAACTTCAACTCTACATTTCCATCCTTCCTGATTTCCATGGCGTACGAAATTCAGCAAGTATCGGAACAGAGATGGAACTGGAACTCTCAAATTCCATTTCTCTTCCGTACAAGTGAATATCATGTTGTATCTGTGCTGGACCTGAAATTGGGTTTGAAAATATATATAAGTATTCAAATTGGAATTTTTTTGTCACATTTCAAACTATATATTTTATCTAAATTTATACACCTACTGTATTTTTTTCACATTAGCATAAATACTCATTCTTGTTCATATTTTCCTGGTATTATCACACAACACAAATATCATCTAAGATGATTTGGCAGACTAGGCAATCTTAGCCATGATTTTGGCAAGCCTAACTATAATAATTGTCTGCATAGTGGATATATTTATTCCAACTGACAAAATTCTTGTTTGCCATTTATTAATTGCTTTTTTTTGCACTACCTCAGCATCATAAGGATTCTGGGTACTTTTGACCTGCCTATTTGTCTTCAAAAAGACATTCTTGAGGCTAGGCGCGGACGAAACTCTAATTTGAATGTTTGAAGTAATTTTATAAGAAATATATTACTTCAACTCTACATTTCCATCCTTCCTGATTTCCATGGCGTACGAAATTCAGCAAGTATCGGAACAGAGATGGAACTGGAACTCTCAAATTCCATTTCTCTTCCGTACAAGTGAATATCATGTTGTATCTGTGCTGGACCTGAAATTGGGTTTGAAAATATATATAAGTATTCAAATTGGAATTTTTTTGTCACATTTCAAACTATATATTTTATCTAAATTTATACACCTACTGTATTTTTTTCACATTAGCATAAATACTCATTCTTGTTCATATTTTCCTGGTATTATCACACAACACAAATATCATCTAAGATGATTTGGCAGACTAGGCAATCTTAGCCATGATTTTGGCAAGCCTAACTATAATAATTGTCTGCATAGTGAATATATTTATTCCAACTGACAAAATTCTTGTTTGCCATTTATTAATTGCTTTTTTTTGCACTACCTCAGCATCATAAGGATTCTAGGTACTTTTGACCTGCCTATTTGTCTTTAAAAAGACATTCTTGAGGCTAGGCGCGGACGAAACTCTAATTTAAATGTTTGAAGTAATTTTATAAAAAATAAATAACTTCAACTCTACATTTCCATCCTTCCTGATTTCCATGGCGTACGAAATTCAGCAAGTATCGGAACAGAGATGGAACTGGAACTCTCAAATTCCATTTCTCTTCCGTACAAGTGAATATCATGTTGTATCTGTGCTGGACCTGAAATTGGGTTTGAAAATATATATAAGTATTCAAATTGGAATTTTTTTGTCACATTTCAAACTATATATTTTATCTAAATTTATACACCTACTGTATTTTTTTCACATTAGCATAAATACTCATTCTTGTTCATATTTTCCTGGTATTATCACACAACACAAATATCATCTAGGATGATTTGGCAGACTAGGCAATCTTAGCCATGATTTTGGCAAGCCTAACTATAATAATTGTCTGCATAGTGAATATATTTATTCCAACTGACAAAATTCTTGTTTGCCATTTATTAATTGCTTTTTTTTGCACTACCTCAGCATCATAAGGATTCTAGGTACTTTTGACCTGCCTATTTGTCTTTAAAAAGACATTCTTGAGGCTAGGCGCGGACGAAACTCTAATTTAAATGTTTGAAGTAATTTTATAAAAAATAAATAACTTCAACTCTACATTTCCATCCTTCCTGATTTCCATGGCGTACGAAATTCAGCAAGTATCGGAACAGAGATGGAACTGGAACTCTCAAATTCCATTTCTCTTCCGTACAAGTGAATATCATGTTGTATCTGTGCTGGACCTGAAATTGGGTTTGAAAATATATATAAGTATTCAAATTGGAATTTTTTTGTCACATTTCAAACTATATATTTTATCTAAATTTATACACCTACTGTATTTTTTTCACATTAGCATAAATACTCATTCTTGTTCATATTTTCCTGGTATTATCACACAACACAAATATCATCTAAGATGATTTGGCAGACTAGGCAATCTTAGCCATGATTTTGGCAAGCCTAACTATAATAATTGTCTGCATAGTGAATATATTTATTCCAACTGACAAAATTCTTGTTTGCCATTTATTAATTGCTTTTTTTTGCACTACCTCAGCATCATAAGGATTCTAGGTACTTTTGACCTGCCTATTTGTCTTTAAAAAGACATTCTTGAGGCTAGGCGCGGACGAAACTCTAATTTAAATGTTTGAAGTAATTTTATAAAAAATAAATAACTTCAACTCTACATTTCCATCCTTCCTGATTTCCATGGCGTACGAAATTCAGCAAGTATCGGAACAGAGATGGAACTGGAACTCTCAAATTCCATTTCTCTTCCGTACAAGTGAATATCATGTTGTATCTGTGCTGGACCTGAAATTGGGTTTGAAAATATATATAAGTATTCAAATTGGAATTTTTTTGTCACATTTCAAACTATATATTTTATCTAAATTTATACACCTACTGTATTTTTTTCACATTAGCATAAATACTCATTCTTGTTCATATTTTCCTGGTATTATCACACAACACAAATATCATCTAAGATGATTTGGCAGACTAGGCAATCTTAGCCATGATTTTGGCAAGCCTAACTATAATAATTGTCTGCATAGTGAATATATTTATTCCAACTGACAAAATTCTTGTTTGCCATTTATTAATTGCTTTTTTTTGCACTACCTCAGCATCATAAGGATTCTAGGTACTTTTGACCTGCCTATTTGTCTTTAAAAAGACATTCTTGAGGCTAGGCGCGGACGAAACTCTAATTTAAATGTTTGAAGTAATTTTATAAAAAATAAATAACTTCAACTCTACATTTCCATCCTTCCTGATTTCCATGGCGTACGAAATTCAGCAAGTATCGGAACAGAGATGGAACTGGAACTCTCAAATTCCATTTCTCTTCCGTACAAGTGAATATCATGTTGTATCTGTGCTGGACCTGAAATTGGGTTTGAAAATATATATAAGTATTCAAATTGGAATTTTTTTGTCACATTTCAAACTATATATTTTATCTAAATTTATACACCTACTGTATTTTTTTCACATTAGCATAAATACTCATTCTTGTTCATATTTTCCTGGTATTATCACACAACACAAATATCATCTAGGATGATTTGGCAGACTAGGCAATCTTAGCCATGATTTTGGCAAGCCTAACTATAATAATTGTCTGCATAGTGAATATATTTATTCCAACTGACAAAATTCTTGTTTGCCATTTATTAATTGCTTTTTTTTGCACTACCTCAGCATCATAAGGATTCTAGGTACTTTTGACCTGCCTATTTGTCTTTAAAAAGACATTCTTGAGGCTAGGCGCGGACGAAACTCTAATTTAAATGTTTGAAGTAATTTTATAAAAAATAAATAACTTCAACTCTACATTTCCATCCTTCCTGATTTCCATGGCGTACGAAATTCAGCAAGTATCGGAACAGAGATGGAACTGGAACTCTCAAATTCCATTTCTCTTCCGTACAAGTGAATATCATGTTGTATCTGTGCTGGACCTGAAATTGGGTTTGAAAATATATATAAGTATTCAAATTGGAATTTTTTTGTCACATTTCAAACTATATATTTTATCTAAATTTATACACCTACTGTATTTTTTTCACATTAGCATAAATACTCATTCTTGTTCATATTTTCCTGGTATTATCACACAACACAAATATCATCTAGGATGATTTGGCAGACTAGGCAATCTTAGCCATGATTTTGGCAAGCCTAACTATAATAATTGTCTGCATAGTGAATATATTTATTCCAACTGACAAAATTCTTGTTTGCCATTTATTAATTGCTTTTTTTTGCACTACCTCAGCATCATAAGGATTCTAGGTACTTTTGACCTGCCTATTTGTCTTTAAAAAGACATTCTTGAGGCTAGGCGCGGACGAAACTCTAATTTAAATGTTTGAAGTAATTTTATAAAAAATAAATAACTTCAACTCTACATTTCCATCCTTCCTGATTTCCATGGCGTACGAAATTCAGCAAGTATCGGAACAGAGATGGAACTGGAACTCTCAAATTCCATTTCTCTTCCGTACAAGTGAATATCATGTTGTATCTGTGCTGGACCTGAAATTGGGTTTGAAAATATATATAAGTATTCAAATTGGAATTTTTTTGTCACATTTCAAACTATATATTTTATCTAAATTTATACACCTACTGTATTTTTTTCACATTAGCATAAATACTCATTCTTGTTCATATTTTCCTGGTATTATCACACAACACAAATATCATCTAAGATGATTTGGCAGACTAGGCAATCTTAGCCATGATTTTGGCAAGCCTAACTATAATAATTGTCTGCATAGTGAATATATTTATTCCAACTGACAAAATTCTTGTTTGCCATTTATTAATTGCTTTTTTTTGCACTACCTCAGCATCATAAGGATTCTAGGTACTTTTGACCTGCCTATTTGTCTTTAAAAAGACATTCTTGAGGCTAGGCGCGGACGAAACTCTAATTTAAATGTTTGAAGTAATTTTATAAAAAATAAATAACTTCAACTCTACATTTCCATCCTTCCTGATTTCCATGGCGTACGAAATTCAGCAAGTATCGGAACAGAGATGGAACTGGAACTCTCAAATTCCATTTCTCTTCCGTACAAGTGAATATCATGTTGTATCTGTGCTGGACCTGAAATTGGGTTTGAAAATATATATAAGTATTCAAATTGGAATTTTTTTGTCACATTTCAAACTATATATTTTATCTAAATTTATACACCTACTGTATTTTTTTCACATTAGCATAAATACTCATTCTTGTTCATATTTTCCTGGTATTATCACACAACACAAATATCATCTAAGATGATTTGGCAGACTAGGCAATCTTAGCCATGATTTTGGCAAGCCTAACTATAATAATTGTCTGCATAGTGAATATATTTATTCCAACTGACAAAATTCTTGTTTGCCATTTATTAATTGCTTTTTTTTGCACTACCTCAGCATCATAAGGATTCTAGGTACTTTTGACCTGCCTATTTGTCTTTAAAAAGACATTCTTGAGGCTAGGCGCGGACGAAACTCTAATTTAAATGTTTGAAGTAATTTTATAAAAAATAAATAACTTCAACTCTACATTTCCATCCTTCCTGATTTCCATGGCGTACGAAATTCAGCAAGTATCGGAACAGAGATGGAACTGGAACTCTCAAATTCCATTTCTCTTCCGTACAAGTGAATATCATGTTGTATCTGTGCTGGACCTGAAATTGGGTTTGAAAATATATATAAGTATTCAAATTGGAATTTTTTTGTCACATTTCAAACTATATATTTTATCTAAATTTATACACCTACTGTATTTTTTTCACATTAGCATAAATACTCATTCTTGTTCATATTTTCCTGGTATTATCACACAACACAAATATCATCTAAGATGATTTGGCAGACTAGGCAATCTTAGCCATGATTTTGGCAAGCCTAACTATAATAATTGTCTGCATAGTGAATATATTTATTCCAACTGACAAAATTCTTGTTTGCCATTTATTAATTGCTTTTTTTTGCACTACCTCAGCATCATAAGGATTCTAGGTACTTTTGACCTGCCTATTTGTCTTTAAAAAGACATTCTTGAGGCTAGGCGCGGACGAAACTCTAATTTAAATGTTTGAAGTAATTTTATAAAAAATAAATAACTTCAACTCTACATTTCCATCCTTCCTGATTTCCATGGCGTACGAAATTCAGCAAGTATCGGAACAGAGATGGAACTGGAACTCTCAAATTCCATTTCTCTTCCGTACAAGTGAATATCATGTTGTATCTGTGCTGGACCTGAAATTGGGTTTGAAAATATATATAAGTATTCAAATTGGAATTTTTTTGTCACATTTCAAACTATATATTTTATCTAAATTTATACACCTACTGTATTTTTTTCACATTAGCATAAATACTCATTCTTGTTCATATTTTCCTGGTATTATCACACAACACAAATATCATCTAAGATGATTTGGCAGACTAGGCAATCTTAGCCATGATTTTGGCAAGCCTAACTATAATAATTGTCTGCATAGTGAATATATTTATTCCAACTGACAAAATTCTTGTTTGCCATTTATTAATTGCTTTTTTTTGCACTACCTCAGCATCATAAGGATTCTGGGTACTTTTGACCTGCCTATTTGTCTTCAAAAAGACATTCTTGAGGCTAGGCGCGGACGAAACTCTAATTTGAATGTTTGAAGTAATTTTATAAGAAATATATTACTTCAACTCTACATTTCCATCCTTCCTGATTTCCATGGCGTACGAAATTCAGCAAGTATCGGAACAGAGATGGAACTGGAACTCTCAAATTCCATTTCTCTTCCGTACAAGTGAATATCATGTTGTATCTGTGCTGGACCTGAAATTGGGTTTGAAAATATATATAAGTATTCAAATTGGAATTTTTTTGTCACATTTCAAACTATATATTTTATCTAAATTTATACACCTACTGTATTTTTTTCACATTAGCATAAATACTCATTCTTGTTCATATTTTCCTGGTATTATCACACAACACAAATATCATCTAAGATGATTTGGCAGACTAGGCAATCTTAGCCATGATTTTGGCAAGCCTAACTATAATAATTGTCTGCATAGTGAATATATTTATTCCAACTGACAAAATTCTTGTTTGCCATTTATTAATTGCTTTTTTTTGCACTACCTCAGCATCATAAGGATTCTGGGTACTTTTGACCTGCCTATTTGTCTTCAAAAAGACATTCTTGAGGCTAGGCGCGGACGAAACTCTAATTTAAATGTTTGAAGTAATTTTATAAAAAATAAATAACTTCAACTCTACATTTCCATCCTTCCTGATTTCCATGGCGTACGAAATTCAGCAAGTATCGGAACAGAGATGGAACTGGAACTCTCAAATTCCATTTCTCTTCCGTACAAGTGAATATCATGTTGTATCTGTGCTGGACCTGAAATTGGGTTTGAAAATATATATAAGTATTCAAATTGGAATTTTTTTGTCACATTTCAAACTATATATTTTATCTAAATTTATACACCTACTGTATTTTTTTCACATTAGCATAAATACTCATTCTTGTTCATATTTTCCTGGTATTATCACACAACACAAATATCATCTAAGATGATTTGGCAGACTAGGCAATCTTAGCCATGATTTTGGCAAGCCTAACTATAATAATTGTCTGCATAGTGAATATATTTATTCCAACTGACAAAATTCTTGTTTGCCATTTATTAATTGCTTTTTTTTGCACTACCTCAGCATCATAAGGATTCTAGGTACTTTTGACCTGCCTATTTGTCTTTAAAAAGACATTCTTGAGGCTAGGCGCGGACGAAACTCTAATTTAAATGTTTGAAGTAATTTTATAAAAAATAAATAACTTCAACTCTACATTTCCATCCTTCCTGATTTCCATGGCGTACGAAATTCAGCAAGTATCGGAACAGAGATGGAACTGGAACTCTCAAATTCCATTTCTCTTCCGTACAAGTGAATATCATGTTGTATCTGTGCTGGACCTGAAATTGGGTTTGAAAATATATATAAGTATTCAAATTGGAATTTTTTTGTCACATTTCAAACTATATATTTTATCTAAATTTATACACCTACTGTATTTTTTTCACATTAGCATAAATACTCATTCTTGTTCATATTTTCCTGGTATTATCACACAACACAAATATCATCTAAGATGATTTGGCAGACTAGGCAATCTTAGCCATGATTTTGGCAAGCCTAACTATAATAATTGTCTGCATAGTGAATATATTTATTCCAACTGACAAAATTCTTGTTTGCCATTTATTAATTGCTTTTTTTTGCACTACCTCAGCATCATAAGGATTCTGGGTACTTTTGACCTGCCTATTTGTCTTCAAAAAGACATTCTTGAGGCTAGGCGCGGACGAAACTCTAATTTGAATGTTTGAAGTAATTTTATAAGAAATATATTACTTCAACTCTACATTTCCATCCTTCCTGATTTCCATGGCGTACGAAATTCAGCAAGTATCGGAACAGAGATGGAACTGGAACTCTCAAATTCCATTTCTCTTCCGTACAAGTGAATATCATGTTGTATCTGTGCTGGACCTGAAATTGGGTTTGAAAATATATATAAGTATTCAAATTGGAATTTTTTTGTCACATTTCAAACTATATATTTTATCTAAATTTATACACCTACTGTATTTTTTTCACATTAGCATAAATACTCATTCTTGTTCATATTTTCCTGGTATTATCACACAACACAAATATCATCTAAGATGATTTGGCAGACTAGGCAATCTTAGCCATGATTTTGGCAAGCCTAACTATAATAATTGTCTGCATAGTGAATATATTTATTCCAACTGACAAAATTCTTGTTTGCCATTTATTAATTGCTTTTTTTTGCACTACCTCAGCATCATAAGGATTCTAGGTACTTTTGACCTGCCTATTTGTCTTTAAAAAGACATTCTTGAGGCTAGGCGCGGACGAAACTCTAATTTAAATGTTTGAAGTAATTTTATAAAAAATAAATAACTTCAACTCTACATTTCCATCCTTCCTGATTTCCATGGCGTACGAAATTCAGCAAGTATCGGAACAGAGATGGAACTGGAACTCTCAAATTCCATTTCTCTTCCGTACAAGTGAATATCATGTTGTATCTGTGCTGGACCTGAAATTGGGTTTGAAAATATATATAAGTATTCAAATTGGAATTTTTTTGTCACATTTCAAACTATATATTTTATCTAAATTTATACACCTACTGTATTTTTTTCACATTAGCATAAATACTCATTCTTGTTCATATTTTCCTGGTATTATCACACAACACAAATATCATCTAAGATGATTTGGCAGACTAGGCAATCTTAGCCATGATTTTGGCAAGCCTAACTATAATAATTGTCTGCATAGTGAATATATTTATTCCAACTGACAAAATTCTTGTTTGCCATTTATTAATTGCTTTTTTTTGCACTACCTCAGCATCATAAGGATTCTAGGTACTTTTGACCTGCCTATTTGTCTTTAAAAAGACATTCTTGAGGCTAGGCGCGGACGAAACTCTAATTTAAATGTTTGAAGTAATTTTATAAAAAATAAATAACTTCAACTCTACATTTCCATCCTTCCTGATTTCCATGGCGTACGAAATTCAGCAAGTATCGGAACAGAGATGGAACTGGAACTCTCAAATTCCATTTCTCTTCCGTACAAGTGAATATCATGTTGTATCTGTGCTGGACCTGAAATTGGGTTTGAAAATATATATAAGTATTCAAATTGGAATTTTTTTGTCACATTTCAAACTATATATTTTATCTAAATTTATACACCTACTGTATTTTTTTCACATTAGCATAAATACTCATTCTTGTTCATATTTTCCTGGTATTATCACACAACACAAATATCATCTAAGATGATTTGGCAGACTAGGCAATCTTAGCCATGATTTTGGCAAGCCTAACTATAATAATTGTCTGCATAGTGAATATATTTATTCCAACTGACAAAATTCTTGTTTGCCATTTATTAATTGCTTTTTTTTGCACTACCTCAGCATCATAAGGATTCTGGGTACTTTTGACCTGCCTATTTGTCTTCAAAAAGACATTCTTGAGGCTAGGCGCGGACGAAACTCTAATTTGAATGTTTGAAGTAATTTTATAAGAAATATATTACTTCAACTCTACATTTCCATCCTTCCTGATTTCCATGGCGTACGAAATTCAGCAAGTATCGGAACAGAGATGGAACTGGAACTCTCAAATTCCATTTCTCTTCCGTACAAGTGAATATCATGTTGTATCTGTGCTGGACCTGAAATTGGGTTTGAAAATATATATAAGTATTCAAATTGGAATTTTTTTGTCACATTTCAAACTATATATTTTATCTAAATTTATACACCTACTGTATTTTTTTCACATTAGCATAAATACTCATTCTTGTTCATATTTTCCTGGTATTATCACACAACACAAATATCATCTAAGATGATTTGGCAGACTAGGCAATCTTAGCCATGATTTTGGCAAGCCTAACTATAATAATTGTCTGCATAGTGAATATATTTATTCCAACTGACAAAATTCTTGTTTGCCATTTATTAATTGCTTTTTTTTGCACTACCTCAGCATCATAAGGATTCTGGGTACTTTTGACCTGCCTATTTGTCTTCAAAAAGACATTCTTGAGGCTAGGCGCGGACGAAACTCTAATTTGAATGTTTGAAGTAATTTTATAAGAAATATATTACTTCAACTCTACATTTCCATCCTTCCTGATTTCCATGGCGTACGAAATTCAGCAAGTATCGGAACAGAGATGGAACTGGAACTCTCAAATTCCATTTCTCTTCCGTACAAGTGAATATCATGTTGTATCTGTGCTGGACCTGAAATTGGGTTTGAAAATATATATAAGTATTCAAATTGGAATTTTTTTGTCACATTTCAAACTATATATTTTATCTAAATTTATACACCTACTGTATTTTTTTCACATTAGCATAAATACTCATTCTTGTTCATATTTTCCTGGTATTATCACACAACACAAATATCATCTAAGATGATTTGGCAGACTAGGCAATCTTAGCCATGATTTTGGCAAGCCTAACTATAATAATTGTCTGCATAGTGAATATATTTATTCCAACTGACAAAATTCTTGTTTGCCATTTATTAATTGCTTTTTTTTGCACTACCTCAGCATCATAAGGATTCTGGGTACTTTTGACCTGCCTATTTGTCTTCAAAAAGACATTCTTGAGGCTAGGCGCGGACGAAACTCTAATTTAAATGTTTGAAGTAATTTTATAAAAAATAAATAACTTCAACTCTACATTTCCATCCTTCCTGATTTCCATGGCGTACGAAATTCAGCAAGTATCGGAACAGAGATGGAACTGGAACTCTCAAATTCCATTTCTCTTCCGTACAAGTGAATATCATGTTGTATCTGTGCTGGACCTGAAATTGGGTTTGAAAATATATATAAGTATTCAAATTGGAATTTTTTTGTCACATTTCAAACTATATATTTTATCTAAATTTATACACCTACTGTATTTTTTTCACATTAGCATAAATACTCATTCTTGTTCATATTTTCCTGGTATTATCACACAACACAAATATCATCTAAGATGATTTGGCAGACTAGGCAATCTTAGCCATGATTTTGGCAAGCCTAACTATAATAATTGTCTGCATAGTGAATATATTTATTCCAACTGACAAAATTCTTGTTTGCCATTTATTAATTGCTTTTTTTTGCACTACCTCAGCATCATAAGGATTCTAGGTACTTTTGACCTGCCTATTTGTCTTTAAAAAGACATTCTTGAGGCTAGGCGCGGACGAAACTCTAATTTAAATGTTTGAAGTAATTTTATAAAAAATAAATAACTTCAACTCTACATTTCCATCCTTCCTGATTTCCATGGCGTACGAAATTCAGCAAGTATCGGAACAGAGATGGAACTGGAACTCTCAAATTCCATTTCTCTTCCGTACAAGTGAATATCATGTTGTATCTGTGCTGGACCTGAAATTGGGTTTGAAAATATATATAAGTATTCAAATTGGAATTTTTTTGTCACATTTCAAACTATATATTTTATCTAAATTTATACACCTACTGTATTTTTTTCACATTAGCATAAATACTCATTCTTGTTCATATTTTCCTGGTATTATCACACAACACAAATATCATCTAAGATGATTTGGCAGACTAGGCAATCTTAGCCATGATTTTGGCAAGCCTAACTATAATAATTGTCTGCATAGTGAATATATTTATTCCAACTGACAAAATTCTTGTTTGCCATTTATTAATTGCTTTTTTTTGCACTACCTCAGCATCATAAGGATTCTAGGTACTTTTGACCTGCCTATTTGTCTTTAAAAAGACATTCTTGAGGCTAGGCGCGGACGAAACTCTAATTTAAATGTTTGAAGTAATTTTATAAAAAATAAATAACTTCAACTCTACATTTCCATCCTTCCTGATTTCCATGGCGTACGAAATTCAGCAAGTATCGGAACAGAGATGGAACTGGAACTCTCAAATTCCATTTCTCTTCCGTACAAGTGAATATCATGTTGTATCTGTGCTGGACCTGAAATTGGGTTTGAAAATATATATAAGTATTCAAATTGGAATTTTTTTGTCACATTTCAAACTATATATTTTATCTAAATTTATACACCTACTGTATTTTTTTCACATTAGCATAAATACTCATTCTTGTTCATATTTTCCTGGTATTATCACACAACACAAATATCATCTAAGATGATTTGGCAGACTAGGCAATCTTAGCCATGATTTTGGCAAGCCTAACTATAATAATTGTCTGCATAGTGAATATATTTATTCCAACTGACAAAATTCTTGTTTGCCATTTATTAATTGCTTTTTTTTGCACTACCTCAGCATCATAAGGATTCTGGGTACTTTTGACCTGCCTATTTGTCTTCAAAAAGACATTCTTGAGGCTAGGCGCGGACGAAACTCTAATTTGAATGTTTGAAGTAATTTTATAAGAAATATATTACTTCAACTCTACATTTCCATCCTTCCTGATTTCCATGGCGTACGAAATTCAGCAAGTATCGGAACAGAGATGGAACTGGAACTCTCAAATTCCATTTCTCTTCCGTACAAGTGAATATCATGTTGTATCTGTGCTGGACCTGAAATTGGGTTTGAAAATATATATAAGTATTCAAATTGGAATTTTTTTGTCACATTTCAAACTATATATTTTATCTAAATTTATACACCTACTGTATTTTTTTCACATTAGCATAAATACTCATTCTTGTTCATATTTTCCTGGTATTATCACACAACACAAATATCATCTAAGATGATTTGGCAGACTAGGCAATCTTAGCCATGATTTTGGCAAGCCTAACTATAATAATTGTCTGCATAGTGAATATATTTATTCCAACTGACAAAATTCTTGTTTGCCATTTATTAATTGCTTTTTTTTGCACTACCTCAGCATCATAAGGATTCTAGGTACTTTTGACCTGCCTATTTGTCTTTAAAAAGACATTCTTGAGGCTAGGCGCGGACGAAACTCTAATTTAAATGTTTGAAGTAATTTTATAAAAAATAAATAACTTCAACTCTACATTTCCATCCTTCCTGATTTCCATGGCGTACGAAATTCAGCAAGTATCGGAACAGAGATGGAACTGGAACTCTCAAATTCCATTTCTCTTCCGTACAAGTGAATATCATGTTGTATCTGTGCTGGACCTGAAATTGGGTTTGAAAATATATATAAGTATTCAAATTGGAATTTTTTTGTCACATTTCAAACTATATATTTTATCTAAATTTATACACCTACTGTATTTTTTTCACATTAGCATAAATACTCATTCTTGTTCATATTTTCCTGGTATTATCACACAACACAAATATCATCTAAGATGATTTGGCAGACTAGGCAATCTTAGCCATGATTTTGGCAAGCCTAACTATAATAATTGTCTGCATAGTGAATATATTTATTCCAACTGACAAAATTCTTGTTTGCCATTTATTAATTGCTTTTTTTTGCACTACCTCAGCATCATAAGGATTCTGGGTACTTTTGACCTGCCTATTTGTCTTCAAAAAGACATTCTTGAGGCTAGGCGCGGACGAAACTCTAATTTGAATGTTTGAAGTAATTTTATAAGAAATATATTACTTCAACTCTACATTTCCATCCTTCCTGATTTCCATGGCGTACGAAATTCAGCAAGTATCGGAACAGAGATGGAACTGGAACTCTCAAATTCCATTTCTCTTCCGTACAAGTGAATATCATGTTGTATCTGTGCTGGACCTGAAATTGGGTTTGAAAATATATATAAGTATTCAAATTGGAATTTTTTTGTCACATTTCAAACTATATATTTTATCTAAATTTATACACCTACTGTATTTTTTTCACATTAGCATAAATACTCATTCTTGTTCATATTTTCCTGGTATTATCACACAACACAAATATCATCTAAGATGATTTGGCAGACTAGGCAATCTTAGCCATGATTTTGGCAAGCCTAACTATAATAATTGTCTGCATAGTGAATATATTTATTCCAACTGACAAAATTCTTGTTTGCCATTTATTAATTGCTTTTTTTTGCACTACCTCAGCATCATAAGGATTCTAGGTACTTTTGACCTGCCTATTTGTCTTTAAAAAGACATTCTTGAGGCTAGGCGCGGACGAAACTCTAATTTAAATGTTTGAAGTAATTTTATAAAAAATAAATAACTTCAACTCTACATTTCCATCCTTCCTGATTTCCATGGCGTACGAAATTCAGCAAGTATCGGAACAGAGATGGAACTGGAACTCTCAAATTCCATTTCTCTTCCGTACAAGTGAATATCATGTTGTATCTGTGCTGGACCTGAAATTGGGTTTGAAAATATATATAAGTATTCAAATTGGAATTTTTTTGTCACATTTCAAACTATATATTTTATCTAAATTTATACACCTACTGTATTTTTTTCACATTAGCATAAATACTCATTCTTGTTCATATTTTCCTGGTATTATCACACAACACAAATATCATCTAAGATGATTTGGCAGACTAGGCAATCTTAGCCATGATTTTGGCAAGCCTAACTATAATAATTGTCTGCATAGTGAATATATTTATTCCAACTGACAAAATTCTTGTTTGCCATTTATTAATTGCTTTTTTTTGCACTACCTCAGCATCATAAGGATTCTAGGTACTTTTGACCTGCCTATTTGTCTTTAAAAAGACATTCTTGAGGCTAGGCGCGGACGAAACTCTAATTTAAATGTTTGAAGTAATTTTATAAAAAATAAATAACTTCAACTCTACATTTCCATCCTTCCTGATTTCCATGGCGTACGAAATTCAGCAAGTATCGGAACAGAGATGGAACTGGAACTCTCAAATTCCATTTCTCTTCCGTACAAGTGAATATCATGTTGTATCTGTGCTGGACCTGAAATTGGGTTTGAAAATATATATAAGTATTCAAATTGGAATTTTTTTGTCACATTTCAAACTATATATTTTATCTAAATTTATACACCTACTGTATTTTTTTCACATTAGCATAAATACTCATTCTTGTTCATATTTTCCTGGTATTATCACACAACACAAATATCATCTAAGATGATTTGGCAGACTAGGCAATCTTAGCCATGATTTTGGCAAGCCTAACTATAATAATTGTCTGCATAGTGAATATATTTATTCCAACTGACAAAATTCTTGTTTGCCATTTATTAATTGCTTTTTTTTGCACTACCTCAGCATCATAAGGATTCTGGGTACTTTTGACCTGCCTATTTGTCTTCAAAAAGACATTCTTGAGGCTAGGCGCGGACGAAACTCTAATTTGAATGTTTGAAGTAATTTTATAAGAAATATATTACTTCAACTCTACATTTCCATCCTTCCTGATTTCCATGGCGTACGAAATTCAGCAAGTATCGGAACAGAGATGGAACTGGAACTCTCAAATTCCATTTCTCTTCCGTACAAGTGAATATCATGTTGTATCTGTGCTGGACCTGAAATTGGGTTTGAAAATATAAATAAGTATTCAAATTGGAATTTTTTTGTCACATTTCAAACTATATATTTTATCTAAATTTATACACCTACTGTATTTTTTTCACATTAGCATAAATACTCATTCTTGTTCATATTTTCCTGGTATTATCACACAACACAAATATCATCTAAGATGATTTGGCAGACTAGGCAATCTTAGCCATGATTTTGGCAAGCCTAACTATAATAATTGTCTGCATAGTGAATATATTTATTCCAACTGACAAAATTCTTGTTTGCCATTTATTAATTGCTTTTTTTTGCACTACCTCAGCATCATAAGGATTCTAGGTACTTTTGACCTGCCTATTTGTCTTTAAAAAGACATTCTTGAGGCTAGGCGCGGACGAAACTCTAATTTAAATGTTTGAAGTAATTTTATAAAAAATAAATAACTTCAACTCTACATTTCCATCCTTCCTGATTTCCATGGCGTACGAAATTCAGCAAGTATCGGAACAGAGATGGAACTGGAACTCTCAAATTCCATTTCTCTTCCGTACAAGTGAATATCATGTTGTATCTGTGCTGGACCTGAAATTGGGTTTGAAAATATATATAAGTATTCAAATTGGAATTTTTTTGTCACATTTCAAACTATATATTTTATCTAAATTTATACACCTACTGTATTTTTTTCACATTAGCATAAATACTCATTCTTGTTCATATTTTCCTGGTATTATCACACAACACAAATATCATCTAAGATGATTTGGCAGACTAGGCAATCTTAGCCATGATTTTGGCAAGCCTAACTATAATAATTGTCTGCATAGTGAATATATTTATTCCAACTGACAAAATTCTTGTTTGCCATTTATTAATTGCTTTTTTTTGCACTACCTCAGCATCATAAGGATTCTAGGTACTTTTGACCTGCCTATTTGTCTTTAAAAAGACATTCTTGAGGCTAGGCGCGGACGAAACTCTAATTTAAATGTTTGAAGTAATTTTATAAAAAATAAATAACTTCAACTCTACATTTCCATCCTTCCTGATTTCCATGGCGTACGAAATTCAGCAAGTATCGGAACAGAGATGGAACTGGAACTCTCAAATTCCATTTCTCTTCCGTACAAGTGAATATCATGTTGTATCTGTGCTGGACCTGAAATTGGGTTTGAAAATATATATAAGTATTCAAATTGGAATTTTTTTGTCACATTTCAAACTATATATTTTATCTAAATTTATACACCTACTGTATTTTTTTCACATTAGCATAAATACTCATTCTTGTTCATATTTTCCTGGTATTATCACACAACACAAATATCATCTAAGATGATTTGGCAGACTAGGCAATCTTAGCCATGATTTTGGCAAGCCTAACTATAATAATTGTCTGCATAGTGAATATATTTATTCCAACTGACAAAATTCTTGTTTGCCATTTATTAATTGCTTTTTTTTGCACTACCTCAGCATCATAAGGATTCTGGGTACTTTTGACCTGCCTATTTGTCTTCAAAAAGACATTCTTGAGGCTAGGCGCGGACGAAACTCTAATTTGAATGTTTGAAGTAATTTTATAAGAAATATATTACTTCAACTCTACATTTCCATCCTTCCTGATTTCCATGGCGTACGAAATTCAGCAAGTATCGGAACAGAGATGGAACTGGAACTCTCAAATTCCATTTCTCTTCCGTACAAGTGAATATCATGTTGTATCTGTGCTGGACCTGAAATTGGGTTTGAAAATATAAATAAGTATTCAAATTGGAATTTCTTGTCACATTTCAAACTATATATTTCATCTATATTCATACACCTACTGTATTTTTTTCACATTAGCATAAATACTCATTCTTGTTCATATTTTCCTGGTATTATCACACAACACAAATATCATCTAGGATGATTTGGCAGACTAGGCAATCTTAGCCATGATTTTGGCAAGCCTAACTATAATAATTGTCTGCATAGTGAATATATTTATTCCAACTGACAAAATTCTTGTTTGCCATTTATTAATTGCTTTTTTTTGCACTACCTCAGCATCATAAGGATTCTGGGTACCTTTGACCTGCCTATTTGTCTTCAAAAAGACATTCTTGAGGCTAGGCGCGGACGAAACTCTAATTTGAATGTTTGAAGTAATTTTATAAAAAATATATAACTTCAACTCTACATTTCCATCCTTCATAATTTCCATGGCGTACGAAATTCAGCAAGTATCGGAACAGAGATGGAACTGGAACTCTCAAATTCCATTTCTCTTCCGTACAAGTGAATATCATGTTGTATCTGTGCTGGACCTGAAATTGGGTTTGAAAATATATATAAGTATTCAAATTGGAATTTTTTTGTCACATTTCAAACTATATATTTTATCTAAATTTATACACCTACTGTTTTTTTTTCCACATTAGCATAAATACTCATTCTTGTTCATATTTTCCTGGTATTATCACACAACACAAATATCATCTAAGATGATTTGGCAGACTAGGCAATCTTAGCCATGATTTTGGCAAGCCTAACTATAATAATTGTCTGCATAGTGAATATATTTATTCCAACTGACAAAATTCTTGTTTGCCATTTATTAATTGCTTTTTTTTGCACTACCTCAGCATCATAAGGATTCTGGGTACTTTTGACCTGCCTATTTGTCTTCAAAAAGACATTCTTGAGGCTAGGCGCGGACGAAACTCTAATTTGAATGTTTGAAGTAATTTTATAAAAAATATATAACTTCAACTCTACATTTCCATCCTTCATAATTTCCATGGCGTACGAAATTCAGCAAGTATCGGAACAGAGATGGAACTGGAACTCTCAAATTCCATTTCTCTTCCGTACAAGTGAATATCATGTTGTATCTGTGCTGGACCTGAAATTGGGTTTGAAAATATATATAAGTATTCAAATTGGAATTTCTTGTCACATTTCAAACTATATATTTTATCTAAATTTATACACCTACTGTATTTTTTTTCACATTAGCGAAAATACTCATCCTTGTTCATATTTTCCTGGTATTATCACACAACACAAATATCATCTAGGATGATTCGGCAGACTAGGCAATCTTAGCCATGATTTTGGCAAGCCTAACTATAATAATTGTCTGCATAGTGAATATATTTATTCCAACTGACAAAATTCTTGTTTGCCATTTATTAATTGCTTTTTTTTGCACTACCTCAGCATCATAAGGATTCTGGGTACCTTTGACCTGCCTATTTGTCTTCAAAAAGACATTCTTGAGGCTAGGCGCGGACGAAACTCTAATTTGAATGTTTGAAGTAATTTTATAAAAAATATATAACTTCAACTCTACATTTCCATCCTTCATAATTTCCATGGCGTACGAAATTCAGCAAGTATCGGAACAGAGATGGAACTGGAACTCTCAAATTCCATTTCTCTTCCGTACAAGTGAATATCATGTTGTATCTGTGCTGGACCTGAAATTGGGTTTGAAAATATAAATAAGTATTCAAATTGGAATTTCTTGTCACATTTCAAACTATATATTTCATCTATATTCATACACCTACTGTATTTTTTTCACATTAGCATAAATACTCATTCTTGTTCATATTTTCCTGGTATTATCACACAACACAAATATCATCTAGGATGATTTGGCAGACTAGGCAATCTTAGCCATGATTTTGGCAAGCCTAACTATAATAATTGTCTGCATAGTGAATATATTTATTCCAACTGACAAAATTCTTGTTTGCCATTTATTAATTGCTTTTTTTTGCACTACCTCAGCATCATAAGGATTCTGGGTACTTTTGACCTGCCTATTTGTCTTTAAAAAGACATTCTTGAGGCTAGGCGCGGACGAAACTCTAATTTAAATGTTTGAAGTAATTTTATAAAAAATAAATAACTTCAACTCTACATTTCCATCCTTCCTGATTTCCATGGCGTACGAAATTCAGCAAGTATCGGAACAGAGATGGAACTGGAACTCTCAAATTCCATTTCTCTTCCGTACAAGTGAATATCATGTTGTATCTGTGCTGGACCTGAAATTGGGTTTGAAAATATAAATAAGTATTCAAATTGGAATTTCTTGTCACATTTCAAACTATATATTTCATCTATATTCATACACCTACTGTATTTTTTTCACATTAGCATAAATACTCATTCTTGTTCATATTTTCCTGGTATTATCACACAACACAAATATCATCTAGGATGATTTGGCAGACTAGGCAATCTTAGCCATGATTTTGGCAAGCCTAACTATAATAATTGTCTGCATAGTGAATATATTTATTCCAACTGACAAAATTCTTGTTTGCCATTTATTAATTGCTTTTTTTTGCACTACCTCAGCATCATAAGGATTCTGGGTACTTTTGACCTGCCTATTTGTCTTTAAAAAGACATTCTTGAGGCTAGGCGCGGACGAAACTCTAATTTAAATGTTTGAAGTAATTTTATAAAAAATAAATAACTTCAACTCTACATTTCCATCCTTCCTGATTTCCATGGCGTACGAAATTCAGCAAGTATCGGAACAGAGATGGAACTGGAACTCTCAAATTCCATTTCTCTTCCGTACAAGTGAATATCATGTTGTATCTGTGCTGGACCTGAAATTGGGTTTGAAAATATAAATAAGTATTCAAATTGGAATTTCTTGTCACATTTCAAACTATATATTTCATCTATATTCATACACCTACTGTATTTTTTTCACATTAGCATAAATACTCATTCTTGTTCATATTTTCCTGGTATTATCACACAACACAAATATCATCTAGGATGATTTGGCAGACTAGGCAATCTTAGCCATGATTTTGGCAAGTCTAACTATAATAATTGTCTGCATAGTGAATATATTTATTCCAACTGACAAAATTCTTGTTTGCCATTTATTAATTGCTTTTTTTTGCACTACCTCAGCATCATAAGGATTCTGGGTACTTTTGACCTGCCTATTTGTCTTTAAAAAGACATTCTTGAGGCTAGGCGCGGACGAAACTCTAATTTAAATGTTTGAAGTAATTTTATAAAAAATAAATAACTTCAACTCTACATTTCCATCCTTCCTGATTTCCATGGCGTACGAAATTCAGCAAGTATCGGAACAGAGATGGAACTGGAACTCTCAAATTCCATTTCTCTTCCGTACAAGTGAATATCATGTTGTATCTGTGCTGGACCTGGAATTGGGTTTGAAAATATAAATAAGTATTCAAATTGGAATTTCTTGTCACATTTCAAACTATATATTTCATCTATATTCATACACCTACTGTATTTTTTTCACATTAGCATAAATACTCATTCTTGTTCATATTTTCCTGGTATTATCACACAACACAAATATCATCTAGGATGATTTGGCAGACTAGGCAATCTTAGCCATGATTTTGGCAAGCCTAACTATAATAATTGTCTGCATAGTGAATATATTTATTCCAACTGACAAAATTCTTGTTTGCCATTTATTAATTGCTTTTTTTTTGCACTACCTCAGCATCATAAGGATTCTGGGTACTTTTGACCTGCCTATTTGTCTTTAAAAAGACATTCTTGAGGCTAGGCGCGGACGAAACTCTAATTTAAATGTTTGAAGTAATTTTATAAAAAATAAATAACTTCAACTCTACATTTCCATCCTTCCTGATTTCCATGGCGTACGAAATTCAGCAAGTATCGGAACAGAGATGGAACTGGAACTCTCAAATTCCATTTCTCTTCCGTACAAGTGAATATCATGTTGTATCTGTGCTGGACCTGAAATTGGGTTTGAAAATATATATAAGTATTCAAATTGGAATTTTTTTGTCACATTTCAAACTATATATTTTATCTAAATTTATACACCTACTGTATTTTTTTCACATTAGCATAAATACTCATTCTTGTTCATATTTTCCTGGTATTATCACACAACACAAATATCATCTAAGATGATTTGGCAGACTAGGCAATCTTAGCCATGATTTTGGCAAGCCTAACTATAATAATTGTCTGCATAGTGAATATATTTATTCCAACTGACAAAATTCTTGTTTGCCATTTATTAATTGCTTTTTTTTGCACTACCTCAGCATCATAAGGATTCTGGGTACTTTTGACCTGCCTATTTGTCTTTAAAAAGACATTCTTGAGGCTAGGCGCGGACGAAACTCTAATTTAAATGTTTGAAGTAATTTTATAAAAAATAAATAACTTCAACTCTACATTTCCATCCTTCCTGATTTCCATGGCGTACGAAATTCAGCAAGTATCGGAACAGAGATGGAACTGGAACTCTCAAATTCCATTTCTCTTCCGTACAAGTGAATATCATGTTGTATCTGTGCTGGACCTGAAATTGGGTTTGAAAATATAAATAAGTATTCAAATTGGAATTTCTTGTCACATTTCAAACTATATATTTCATCTATATTCATACACCTACTGTATTTTTTTCACATTAGCATAAATACTCATTCTTGTTCATATTTTCCTGGTATTATCACACAACACAAATATCATCTAGGATGATTTGGCAGACTAGGCAATCTTAGCCATGATTTTGGCAAGCCTAACTATAATAATTGTCTGCATAGTGAATATATTTATTCCAACTGACAAAATTCTTGTTTGCCATTTATTAATTGCTTTTTTTTGCACTACCTCAGCATCATAAGGATTCTGGGTACTTTTGACCTGCCTATTTGTCTTTAAAAAGACATTCTTGAGGCTAGGCGCGGACGAAACTCTAATTTAAATGTTTGAAGTAATTTTATAAAAAATAAATAACTTCAACTCTACATTTCCATCCTTCCTGATTTCCATGGCGTACGAAATTCAGCAAGTATCGGAACAGAGATGGAACTGGAACTCTCAAATTCCATTTCTCTTCCGTACAAGTGAATATCATGTTGTATCTGTGCTGGACCTGAAATTGGGTTTGAAAATATAAATAAGTATTCAAATTGGAATTTCTTGTCACATTTCAAACTATATATTTCATCTATATTCATACACCTACTGTATTTTTTTCACATTAGCATAAATACTCATTCTTGTTCATATTTTCCTGGTATTATCACACAACACAAATATCATCTAGGATGATTTGGCAGACTAGGCAATCTTAGCCATGATTTTGGCAAGCCTAACTATAATAATTGTCTGCATAGTGAATATATTTATTCCAACTGACAAAATTCTTGTTTGCCATTTATTAATTGCTTTTTTTTGCACTACCTCAGCATCATAAGGATTCTGGGTACTTTTGACCTGCCTATTTGTCTTTAAAAAGACATTCTTGAGGCTAGGCGCGGACGAAACTCTAATTTAAATGTTTGAAGTAATTTTATAAAAAATAAATAACTTCAACTCTACATTTCCATCCTTCCTGATTTCCATGGCGTACGAAATTCAGCAAGTATCGGAACAGAGATGGAACTGGAACTCTCAAATTCCATTTCTCTTCCGTACAAGTGAATATCATGTTGTATCTGTGCTGGACCTGAAATTGGGTTTGAAAATATAAATAAGTATTCAAATTGGAATTTCTTGTCACATTTCAAACTATATATTTCATCTATATTCATACACCTACTGTATTTTTTTCACATTAGCATAAATACTCATTCTTGTTCATATTTTCCTGGTATTATCACACAACACAAATATCATCTAGGATGATTTGGCAGACTAGGCAATCTTAGCCATGATTTTGGCAAGTCTAACTATAATAATTGTCTGCATAGTGAATATATTTATTCCAACTGACAAAATTCTTGTTTGCCATTTATTAATTGCTTTTTTTTGCACTACCTCAGCATCATAAGGATTCTGGGTACTTTTGACCTGCCTATTTGTCTTTAAAAAGACATTCTTGAGGCTAGGCGCGGACGAAACTCTAATTTAAATGTTTGAAGTAATTTTATAAAAAATAAATAACTTCAACTCTACATTTCCATCCTTCCTGATTTCCATGGCGTACGAAATTCAGCAAGTATCGGAACAGAGATGGAACTGGAACTCTCAAATTCCATTTCTCTTCCGTACAAGTGAATATCATGTTGTATCTGTGCTGGACCTGGAATTGGGTTTGAAAATATAAATAAGTATTCAAATTGGAATTTCTTGTCACATTTCAAACTATATATTTCATCTATATTCATACACCTACTGTATTTTTTTCACATTAGCATAAATACTCATTCTTGTTCATATTTTCCTGGTATTATCACACAACACAAATATCATCTAGGATGATTTGGCAGACTAGGCAATCTTAGCCATGATTTTGGCAAGCCTAACTATAATAATTGTCTGCATAGTGAATATATTTATTCCAACTGACAAAATTCTTGTTTGCCATTTATTAATTGCTTTTTTTTGCACTACCTCAGCATCATAAGGATTCTGGGTACTTTTGACCTGCCTATTTGTCTTTAAAAAGACATTCTTGAGGCTAGGCGCGGACGAAACTCTAATTTAAATGTTTGAAGTAATTTTATAAAAAATAAATAACTTCAACTCTACATTTCCATCCTTCCTGATTTCCATGGCGTACGAAATTCAGCAAGTATCGGAACAGAGATGGAACTGGAACTCTCAAATTCCATTTCTCTTCCGTACAAGTGAATATCATGTTGTATCTGTGCTGGACCTGAAATTGGGTTTGAAAATATATATAAGTATTCAAATTGGAATTTTTTTGTCACATTTCAAACTATATATTTTATCTAAATTTATACACCTACTGTATTTTTTTCACATTAGCATAAATACTCATTCTTGTTCATATTTTCCTGGTATTATCACACAACACAAATATCATCTAAGATGATTTGGCAGACTAGGCAATCTTAGCCATGATTTTGGCAAGCCTAACTATAATAATTGTCTGCATAGTGAATATATTTATTCCAACTGACAAAATTCTTGTTTGCCATTTATTAATTGCTTTTTTTTGCACTACCTCAGCATCATAAGGATTCTGGGTACTTTTGACCTGCCTATTTGTCTTTAAAAAGACATTCTTGAGGCTAGGCGCGGACGAAACTCTAATTTAAATGTTTGAAGTAATTTTATAAAAAATAAATAACTTCAACTCTACATTTCCATCCTTCCTGATTTCCATGGCGTACGAAATTCAGCAAGTATCGGAACAGAGATGGAACTGGAACTCTCAAATTCCATTTCTCTTCCGTACAAGTGAATATCATGTTGTATCTGTGCTGGACCTGAAATTGGGTTTGAAAATATATATAAGTATTCAAATTGGAATTTTTTTGTCACATTTCAAACTATATATTTTATCTAAATTTATACACCTACTGTATTTTTTTCACATTAGCATAAATACTCATTCTTGTTCATATTTTCCTGGTATTATCACACAACACAAATATCATCTAAGATGATTTGGCAGACTAGGCAATCTTAGCCATGATTTTGGCAAGCCTAACTATAATAATTGTCTGCATAGTGAATATATTTATTCCAACTGACAAAATTCTTGTTTGCCATTTATTAATTGCTTTTTTTTGCACTACCTCAGCATCATAAGGATTCTGGGTACTTTTGACCTGCCTATTTGTCTTTAAAAAGACATTCTTGAGGCTAGGCGCGGACGAAACTCTAATTTAAATGTTTGAAGTAATTTTATAAAAAATAAATAACTTCAACTCTACATTTCCATCCTTCCTGATTTCCATGGCGTACGAAATTCAGCAAGTATCGGAACAGAGATGGAACTGGAACTCTCAAATTCCATTTCTCTTCCGTACAAGTGAATATCATGTTGTATCTGTGCTGGACCTGAAATTGGGTTTGAAAATATATATAAGTATTCAAATTGGAATTTTTTTGTCACATTTCAAACTATATATTTTATCTAAATTTATACACCTACTGTATTTTTTTCACATTAGCATAAATACTCATTCTTGTTCATATTTTCCTGGTATTATCACACAACACAAATATCATCTAGGATGATTTGGCAGACTAGGCAATCTTAGCCATGATTTTGGCAAGCCTAACTATAATAATTGTCTGCATAGTGAATATATTTATTCCAACTGACAAAATTCTTGTTTGCCATTTATTAATTGCTTTTTTTTGCACTACCTCAGCATCATAAGGATTCTGGGTACTTTTGACCTGCCTATTTGTCTTTAAAAAGACATTCTTGAGGCTAGGCGCGGACGAAACTCTAATTTAAATGTTTGAAGTAATTTTATAAAAAATAAATAACTTCAACTCTACATTTCCATCCTTCCTGATTTCCATGGCGTACGAAATTCAGCAAGTATCGGAACAGAGATGGAACTGGAACTCTCAAATTCCATTTCTCTTCCGTACAAGTGAATATCATGTTGTATCTGTGCTGGACCTGAAATTGGGTTTGAAAATATATATAAGTATTCAAATTGGAATTTTTTTGTCACATTTCAAACTATATATTTTATCTAAATTTATACACCTACTGTATTTTTTTCACATTAGCATAAATACTCATTCTTGTTCATATTTTCCTGGTATTATCACACAACACAAATATCATCTAAGATGATTTGGCAGACTAGGCAATCTTAGCCATGATTTTGGCAAGCCTAACTATAATAATTGTCTGCATAGTGAATATATTTATTCCAACTGACAAAATTCTTGTTTGCCATTTATTAATTGCTTTTTTTTGCACTACCTCAGCATCATAAGGATTCTGGGTACTTTTGACCTGCCTATTTGTCTTTAAAAAGACATTCTTGAGGCTAGGCGCGGACGAAACTCTAATTTAAATGTTTGAAGTAATTTTATAAAAAATAAATAACTTCAACTCTACATTTCCATCCTTCCTGATTTCCATGGCGTACGAAATTCAGCAAGTATCGGAACAGAGATGGAACTGGAACTCTCAAATTCCATTTCTCTTCCGTACAAGTGAATATCATGTTGTATCTGTGCTGGACCTGAAATTGGGTTTGAAAATATAAATAAGTATTCAAATTGGAATTTCTTGTCACATTTCAAACTATATATTTCATCTATATTCATACACCTACTGTATTTTTTTCACATTAGCATAAATACTCATTCTTGTTCATATTTTCCTGGTATTATCACACAACACAAATATCATCTAGGATGATTTGGCAGACTAGGCAATCTTAGCCATGATTTTGGCAAGTCTAACTATAATAATTGTCTGCATAGTGAATATATTTATTCCAACTGACAAAATTCTTGTTTGCCATTTATTAATTGCTTTTTTTTGCACTACCTCAGCATCATAAGGATTCTGGGTACTTTTGACCTGCCTATTTGTCTTTAAAAAGACATTCTTGAGGCTAGGCGCGGACGAAACTCTAATTTAAATGTTTGAAGTAATTTTATAAAAAATAAATAACTTCAACTCTACATTTCCATCCTTCCTGATTTCCATGGCGTACGAAATTCAGCAAGTATCGGAACAGAGATGGAACTGGAACTCTCAAATTCCATTTCTCTTCCGTACAAGTGAATATCATGTTGTATCTGTGCTGGACCTGAAATTGGGTTTGAAAATATATATAAGTATTCAAATTGGAATTTTTTTGTCACATTTCAAACTATATATTTTATCTAAATTTATACACCTACTGTATTTTTTTCACATTAGCATAAATACTCATTCTTGTTCATATTTTCCTGGTATTATCACACAACACAAATATCATCTAAGATGATTTGGCAGACTAGGCAATCTTAGCCATGATTTTGGCAAGCCTAACTATAATAATTGTCTGCATAGTGAATATATTTATTCCAACTGACAAAATTCTTGTTTGCCATTTATTAATTGCTTTTTTTTGCACTACCTCAGCATCATAAGGATTCTGGGTACTTTTGACCTGCCTATTTGTCTTTAAAAAGACATTCTTGAGGCTAGGCGCGGACGAAACTCTAATTTAAATGTTTGAAGTAATTTTATAAAAAATAAATAACTTCAACTCTACATTTCCATCCTTCCTGATTTCCATGGCGTACGAAATTCAGCAAGTATCGGAACAGAGATGGAACTGGAACTCTCAAATTCCATTTCTCTTCCGTACAAGTGAATATCATGTTGTATCTGTGCTGGACCTGAAATTGGGTTTGAAAATATAAATAAGTATTCAAATTGGAATTTCTTGTCACATTTCAAACTATATATTTCATCTATATTCATACACCTACTGTATTTTTTTCACATTAGCATAAATACTCATTCTTGTTCATATTTTCCTGGTATTATCACACAACACAAATATCATCTAGGATGATTTGGCAGACTAGGCAATCTTAGCCATGATTTTGGCAAGTCTAACTATAATAATTGTCTGCATAGTGAATATATTTATTCCAACTGACAAAATTCTTGTTTGCCATTTATTAATTGCTTTTTTTTGCACTACCTCAGCATCATAAGGATTCTGGGTACTTTTGACCTGCCTATTTGTCTTTAAAAAGACATTCTTGAGGCTAGGCGCGGACGAAACTCTAATTTAAATGTTTGAAGTAATTTTATAAAAAATAAATAACTTCAACTCTACATTTCCATCCTTCCTGATTTCCATGGCGTACGAAATTCAGCAAGTATCGGAACAGAGATGGAACTGGAACTCTCAAATTCCATTTCTCTTCCGTACAAGTGAATATCATGTTGTATCTGTGCTGGACCTGAAATTGGGTTTGAAAATATATATAAGTATTCAAATTGGAATTTTTTTGTCACATTTCAAACTATATATTTTATCTAAATTTATACACCTACTGTATTTTTTTCACATTAGCATAAATACTCATTCTTGTTCATATTTTCCTGGTATTATCACACAACACAAATATCATCTAAGATGATTTGGCAGACTAGGCAATCTTAGCCATGATTTTGGCAAGCCTAACTATAATAATTGTCTGCATAGTGAATATATTTATTCCAACTGACAAAATTCTTGTTTGCCATTTATTAATTGCTTTTTTTTGCACTACCTCAGCATCATAAGGATTCTGGGTACTTTTGACCTGCCTATTTGTCTTCAAAAAGACATTCTTGAGGCTAGGCGCGGACGAAACTCTAATTTGAATGTTTGAAGTAATTTTCTAAGAAATATATTACTTCAACTCTACATTTCCATCCTTCCTGATTTCCATGGCGTACGAAATTCAGCAAGTATCGGAACAGAGATGGAACTGGAACTCTCAAATTCCATTTCTCTTCCGTACAAGTGAATATCATGTTGTATCTGTGCTGGACCTGAAATTGGGTTTGAAAATATATATAAGTATTCAAATTGGAATTTCTTGTCACATTTCAAACTATATATTTTATCTAAATTTATACACCTACTGTATTTTTTTCACATTAGCGAAAATACTCATTCTTGTTCATATTTTCCTGGTATTATCACACAACACAAATATCATCTAGGATGATTTGGCAGACTAGGCAATCTTAGCCATGATTTTGGCAAGCCTAACTATAATAATTGTCTGCATAGTGAATATATTTATTCCAACTGACAAAATTCTTGTTTGCCATTTATTAATTGCTTTTTTTTGCACTACCTCAGCATCATAAGGATTCTGGGTACTTTTGACCTGCCTATTTGTCTTCAAAAAGACATTCTTGAGGCTAGGCGCGGACGAAACTCTAATTTGAATGTTTGAAGTAATTTTATAAAAAATATATAACTTCAACTCTACATTTCCATCCTTCCTGATTTCCATGGCGTACGAAATTCAGCAAGTATCGGAACAGAGATGGAACTGGAACTCTCAAATTCCATTTCTCTTCCGTACAAGTGAATATCATGTTGTATCTGTGCTGGACCTGAAATTGGGTTTGAAAATATATATAAGTATTCAAATTGGAATTTCTTGTCACATTTCAAACTATATATTTTATCTAAATTTATACACCTACTGTATTTTTTTTCACATTAGCGAAAATACTCATCCTTGTTCATATTTTCCTGGTATTATCACACAACACAAATATCATCTAGGATGATTCGGCAGACTAGGCAATCTTAGCCATGATTTTGGCAAGCCTAACTATAATAATTGTCTGCATAGTGAATATATTTATTCCATTGACAAAATTCTTGTTTGCCATTTATTAATTGCTTTTTTTTGCACTACCTCAGCATCATAAGGATTCTGGGTACTTTTGACCTGCCTATTTGTCTTCAAAAAGACATTCTTGAGGCTAGGCGCGGACGAAACTCTAATTTGAATGTTTGAAGTAATTTTCTAAGAAATATATTACTTCAACTCTACATTTCCATCCTTCCTGATTTCCATGGCGTACGAAATTCAGCAAGTATCGGAACAGAGATGGAACTGGAACTCTCAAATTCCATTTCTCTTCCGTACAAGTGAATATCATGTTGTATCTGTGCTGGACCTGAAATTGGGTTTGAAAATATATATAAGTATTCAAATTGGAATTTCTTGTCACATTTCAAACTATATATTTTATCTAAATTTATACACCTACTGTATTTTTTTCACATTAGCGAAAATACTCATTCTTGTTCATATTTTCCTGGTATTATCACACAACACAAATATCATCTAGGATGATTTGGCAGACTAGGCAATCTTAGCCATGATTTTGGCAAGCCTAACTATAATAATTGTCTGCATAGTGAATATATTTATTCCAACTGACAAAATTCTTGTTTGCCATTTATTAATTGCTTTTTTTTGCACTACCTCAGCATCATAAGGATTCTGGGTACTTTTGACCTGCCTATTTGTCTTCAAAAAGACATTCTTGAGGCTAGGCGCGGACGAAACTCTAATTTGAATGTTTGAAGTAATTTTATAAAAAATATATAACTTCAACTCTACATTTCCATCCTTCCTGATTTCCATGGCGTACGAAATTCAGCAAGTATCGGAACAGAGATGGAACTGGAACTCTCAAATTCCATTTCTCTTCCGTACAAGTGAATATCATGTTGTATCTGTGCTGGACCTGAAATTGGGTTTGAAAATATATATAAGTATTCAAATTGGAATTTCTTGTCACATTTCAAACTATATATTTTATCTAATTTATACACCTACTGTATTTTTTTCACATTAGCGAAAATACTCATTCTTGTTCATATTTTCCTGGTATTATCACACAACACAAATATCATCTAGGATGATTTGGCAGACTAGGCAATCTTAGCCATGATTTTGGCAAGCCTAACTATAATAATTGTCTGCATAGTGAATATATTTATTCCAACTGACAAAATTCTTGTTTGCCATTTATTAATTGCTTTTTTTTGCACTACCTCAGCATCATAAGGATTCTGGGTACTTTTGACCTGCCTATTTGTCTTTAAAAAGACATTCTTGAGGCTAGGCGCGGACGAAACTCTAATTTGAATGTTTGAAGTAATTTTATAAAAAATAAATAACTTCAACTCTACATTTCCATCCTTCCTGATTTCCATGGCGTACGAAATTCAGCAAGTATCGGAACAGAGATGGAACTGGAACTCTCAAATTCCATTTCTCTTCCGTACAAGTGAATATCATGTTGTATCTGTGCTGGACCTGAAATTGGGTTTGAAAATATAAATAAGTATTCAAATTGGAATTTCTTGTCACATTTCAAACTATATATTTTATCTAATTTATACACCTACTGTATTTTTTTCACATTAGCGAAAATACTCATTCTTGTTCATATTTTCCTGGTATTATCACACAACACAAATATCATCTAGGATGATTTGGCAGACTAGGCAATCTTAGCCATGATTTTGGCAAGCCTAACTATAATAATTGTCTGCATAGTGAATATATTTATTCCAACTGACAAAATTCTTGTTTGCCATTTATTAATTGCTTTTTTTTGCACTACCTCAGCATCATAAGGATTCTGGGTACTTTTGACCTGCCTATTTGTCTTCAAAAAGACATTCTTGAGGCTAGGCGCGGACGAAACTCTAATTTGAATGTTTGAAGTAATTTTATAAAAAATATATAACTTCAACTCTACATTTCCATCCTTCCTGATTTCCATGGCGTACGAAATTCAGCAAGTATCGGAACAGAGATGGAACTGGAACTCTCAAATTCCATTTCTCTTCCGTACAAGTGAATATCATGTTGTATCTGTGCTGGACCTGAAATTGGGTTTGAAAATATATATAAGTATTCAAATTGGAATTTCTTGTCACATTTCAAACTATATATTTTATCTAAATTTATACACCTACTGTATTTTTTTTCACATTAGCGAAAATACTCATCCTTGTTCATATTTTCCTGGTATTATCACACAACACAAATATCATCTAGGATGATTCGGCAGACTAGGCAATCTTAGCCATGATTTTGGCAAGCCTAACTATAATAATTGTCTGCATAGTGAATATATTTATTCCATTGACAAAATTCTTGTTTGCCATTTATTAATTGCTTTTTTTTGCACTACCTCAGCATCATAAGGATTCTGGGTACTTTTGACCTGCCTATTTGTCTTCAAAAAGACATTCTTGAGGCTAGGCGCGGACGAAACTCTAATTTGAATGTTTGAAGTAATTTTCTAAGAAATATATTACTTCAACTCTACATTTCCATCCTTCCTGATTTCCATGGCGTACGAAATTCAGCAAGTATCGGAACAGAGATGGAACTGGAACTCTCAAATTCCATTTCTCTTCCGTACAAGTGAATATCATGTTGTATCTGTGCTGGACCTGAAATTGGGTTTGAAAATATATATAAGTATTCAAATTGGAATTTCTTGTCACATTTCAAACTATATATTTTATCTAAATTTATACACCTACTGTATTTTTTTCACATTAGCGAAAATACTCATTCTTGTTCATATTTTCCTGGTATTATCACACAACACAAATATCATCTAGGATGATTTGGCAGACTAGGCAATCTTAGCCATGATTTTGGCAAGCCTAACTATAATAATTGTCTGCATAGTGAATATATTTATTCCAACTGACAAAATTCTTGTTTGCCATTTATTAATTGCTTTTTTTTGCACTACCTCAGCATCATAAGGATTCTGGGTACTTTTGACCTGCCTATTTGTCTTCAAAAAGACATTCTTGAGGCTAGGCGCGGACGAAACTCTAATTTGAATGTTTGAAGTAATTTTATAAAAAATATATAACTTCAACTCTACATTTCCATCCTTCCTGATTTCCATGGCGTACGAAATTCAGCAAGTATCGGAACAGAGATGGAACTGGAACTCTCAAATTCCATTTCTCTTCCGTACAAGTGAATATCATGTTGTATCTGTGCTGGACCTGAAATTGGGTTTGAAAATATATATAAGTATTCAAATTGGAATTTCTTGTCACATTTCAAACTATATATTTTATCTAATTTATACACCTACTGTATTTTTTTCACATTAGCGAAAATACTCATTCTTGTTCATATTTTCCTGGTATTATCACACAACACAAATATCATCTAGGATGATTTGGCAGACTAGGCAATCTTAGCCATGATTTTGGCAAGCCTAACTATAATAATTGTCTGCATAGTGAATATATTTATTCCAACTGACAAAATTCTTGTTTGCCATTTATTAATTGCTTTTTTTTGCACTACCTCAGCATCATAAGGATTCTGGGTACTTTTGACCTGCCTATTTGTCTTTAAAAAGACATTCTTGAGGCTAGGCGCGGACGAAACTCTAATTTGAATGTTTGAAGTAATTTTATAAAAAATAAATAACTTCAACTCTACATTTCCATCCTTCCTGATTTCCATGGCGTACGAAATTCAGCAAGTATCGGAACAGAGATGGAACTGGAACTCTCAAATTCCATTTCTCTTCCGTACAAGTGAATATCATGTTGTATCTGTGCTGGACCTGAAATTGGGTTTGAAAATATAAATAAGTATTCAAATTGGAATTTCTTGTCACATTTCAAACTATATATTTCATCTATATTCATACACCTACTGTATTTTTTTCACATTAGCATAAATACTCATTCTTGTTCATATTTTCCTGGTATTATCACACAACACAAATATCATCTAGGATGATTTGGCAGACTAGGCAATCTTAGCCATGATTTTGGCAAGCCTAACTATAATAATTGTCTGCATAGTGAATATATTTATTCCAACTGACAAAATTCTTGTTTGCCATTTATTAATTGCTTTTTTTTGCACTACCTCAGCATCATAAGGATTCTGGGTACTTTTGACCTGCCTATTTGTCTTTAAAAAGACATTCTTGAGGCTAGGCGCGGACGAAACTCTAATTTAAATGTTTGAAGTAATTTTATAAAAAATAAATAACTTCAACTCTACATTTCCATCCTTCCTGATTTCCATGGCGTACGAAATTCAGCAAGTATCGGAACAGAGATGGAACTGGAACTCTCAAATTCCATTTCTCTTCCGTACAAGTGAATATCATGTTGTATCTGTGCTGGACCTGAAATTGGGTTTGAAAATATAAATAAGTATTCAAATTGGAATTTCTTGTCACATTTCAAACTATATATTTCATCTATATTCATACACCTACTGTATTTTTTTCACATTAGCATAAATACTCATTCTTGTTCATATTTTCCTGGTATTATCACACAACACAAATATCATCTAGGATGATTTGGCAGACTAGGCAATCTTAGCCATGATTTTGGCAAGCCTAACTATAATAATTGTCTGCATAGTGAATATATTTATTCCAACTGACAAAATTCTTGTTTGCCATTTATTAATTGCTTTTTTTTGCACTACCTCAGCATCATAAGGATTCTGGGTACTTTTGACCTGCCTATTTGTCTTTAAAAAGACATTCTTGAGGCTAGGCGCGGACGAAACTCTAATTTAAATGTTTGAAGTAATTTTATAAAAAATAAATAACTTCAACTCTACATTTCCATCCTTCCTGATTTCCATGGCGTACGAAATTCAGCAAGTATCGGAACAGAGATGGAACTGGAACTCTCAAATTCCATTTCTCTTCCGTACAAGTGAATATCATGTTGTATCTGTGCTGGACCTGAAATTGGGTTTGAAAATATAAATAAGTATTCAAATTGGAATTTCTTGTCACATTTCAAACTATATATTTCATCTATATTCATACACCTACTGTATTTTTTTCACATTAGCATAAATACTCATTCTTGTTCATATTTTCCTGGTATTATCACACAACACAAATACCATCTAGGATGATTTGGCAGACTAGGCAATCTTAGCCATGATTTTGGCAAGCCTAACTATAATAATTGTCTGCATAGTGAATATATTTATTCCAACTGACAAAATTCTTGTTTGCCATTTATTAATTGCTTTTTTTTGCACTACCTCAGCATCATAAGGATTCTGGGTACTTTTGACCTGCCTATTTGTCTTTAAAAAGACATTCTTGAGGCTAGGCGCGGACGAAACTCTAATTTAAATGTTTGAAGTAATTTTATAAAAAATAAATAACTTCAACTCTACATTTCCATCCTTCCTGATTTCCATGGCGTACGAAATTCAGCAAGTATCGGAACAGAGATGGAACTGGAACTCTCAAATTCCATTTCTCTTCCGTACAAGTGAATATCATGTTGTATCTGTGCTGGACCTGAAATTGGGTTTGAAAATATAAATAAGTATTCAAATTGGAATTTCTTGTCACATTTCAAACTATATATTTCATCTATATTCATACACCTACTGTATTTTTTTCACATTAGCATAAATACTCATTCTTGTTCATATTTTCCTGGTATTATCACACAACACAAATATCATCTAGGATGATTTGGCAGACTAGGCAATCTTAGCCATGATTTTGGCAAGCCTAACTATAATAATTGTCTGCATAGTGAATATATTTATTCCAACTGACAAAATTCTTGTTTGCCATTTATTAATTGCTTTTTTTTGCACTACCTCAGCATCATAAGGATTCTGGGTACCTTTGACCTGCCTATTTGTCTTCAAAAAGACATTCTTGAGGCTAGGCGCGGACGAAACTCTAATTTGAATGTTTGAAGTAATTTTATAAAAAATATATAACTTCAACTCTACATTTCCATCCTTCATAATTTCCATGGCGTACGAAATTCAGCAAGTATCGGAACAGAGATGGAACTGGAACTCTCAAATTCCATTTCTCTTCCGTACAAGTGAATATCATGTTGTATCTGTGCTGGACCTGAAATTGGGTTTGAAAATATAAATAAGTATTCAAATTGGAATTTCTTGTCACATTTCAAACTATATATTTCATCTATATTCATACACCTACTGTATTTTTTTCACATTAGCATAAATACTCATTCTTGTTCATATTTTCCTGGTATTATCACACAACACAAATATCATCTAGGATGATTTGGCAGACTAGGCAATCTTAGCCATGATTTTGGCAAGCCTAACTATAATAATTGTCTGCATAGTGAATATATTTATTCCAACTGACAAAATTCTTGTTTGCCATTTATTAATTGCTTTTTTTTGCACTACCTCAGCATCATAAGGATTCTGGGTACTTTTGACCTGCCTATTTGTCTTTAAAAAGACATTCTTGAGGCTAGGCGCGGACGAAACTCTAATTTAAATGTTTGAAGTAATTTTATAAAAAATAAATAACTTCAACTCTACATTTCCATCCTTCCTGATTTCCATGGCGTACGAAATTCAGCAAGTATCGGAACAGAGATGGAACTGGAACTCTCAAATTCCATTTCTCTTCCGTACAAGTGAATATCATGTTGTATCTGTGCTGGACCTGAAATTGGGTTTGAAAATATAAATAAGTATTCAAATTGGAATTTCTTGTCACATTTCAAACTATATATTTCATCTATATTCATACACCTACTGTATTTTTTTCACATTAGCATAAATACTCATTCTTGTTCATACTTTCCTGGTATTATCACACAACACAAATATCATCTAGGATGATTTGGCAGACTAGGCAATCTTAGCCATGATTTTGGCAAGCCTAACTATAATAATTGTCTGCATAGTGAATATATTTATTCCAACTGACAAAATTCTTGTTTGCCATTTATTAATTGCTTTTTTTTGCACTACCTCAGCATCATAAGGATTCTGGGTACCTTTGACCTGCCTATTTGTCTTCAAAAAGACATTCTTGAGGCTAGGCGCGGACGAAACTCTAATTTGAATGTTTGAAGTAATTTTATAAAAAATATATAACTTCAACTCTACATTTCCATCCTTCATAATTTCCATGGCGTACGAAATTCAGCAAGTATCGGAACAGAGATGGAACTGGAACTCTCAAATTCCATTTCTCTTCCGTACAAGTGAATATCATGTTGTATCTGTGCTGGACCTGAAATTGGGTTTGAAAATATAAATAAGTATTCAAATTGGAATTTCTTGTCACATTTCAAACTATATATTTCATCTATATTCATACACCTACTGTATTTTTTTCACATTAGCATAAATACTCATTCTTGTTCATATTTTCCTGGTATTATCACACAACACAAATATCATCTAGGATGATTTGGCAGACTAGGCAATCTTAGCCATGATTTTGGCAAGCCTAACTATAATAATTGTCTGCATAGTGAATATATTTATTCCAACTGACAAAATTCTTGTTTGCCATTTATTAATTGCTTTTTTTTGCACTACCTCAGCATCATAAGGATTCTGGGTACTTTTGACCTGCCTATTTGTCTTTAAAAAGACATTCTTGAGGCTAGGCGCGGACGAAACTCTAATTTAAATGTTTGAAGTAATTTTATAAAAAATAAATAACTTCAACTCTACATTTCCATCCTTCCTGATTTCCATGGCGTACGAAATTCAGCAAGTATCGGAACAGAGATGGAACTGGAACTCTCAAATTCCATTTCTCTTCCGTACAAGTGAATATCATGTTGTATCTGTGCTGGACCTGAAATTGGGTTTGAAAATATAAATAAGTATTCAAATTGGAATTTCTTGTCACATTTCAAACTATATATTTCATCTATATTCATACACCTACTGTATTTTTTTCACATTAGCATAAATACTCATTCTTGTTCATATTTTCCTGGTATTATCACACAACACAAATATCATCTAGGATGATTTGGCAGACTAGGCAATCTTAGCCATGATTTTGGCAAGCCTAACTATAATAATTGTCTGCATAGTGAATATATTTATTCCAACTGACAAAATTCTTGTTTGCCATTTATTAATTGCTTTTTTTTGCACTACCTCAGCATCATAAGGATTCTGGGTACTTTTGACCTGCCTATTTGTCTTTAAAAAGACATTCTTGAGGCTAGGCGCGGACGAAACTCTAATTTAAATGTTTGAAGTAATTTTATAAAAAATAAATAACTTCAACTCTACATTTCCATCCTTCCTGATCTCCATGGCGTACGAAATTCAGCAAGTATCGGAAAAGAGATGGAACTGGAACTCTCAAATTCCATTTCTCTTCCGTACAAGTGAATATCATGTTGTATCTGTGCTGGACCTGAAATTGGGTTTGAAAATATAAATAAGTATTCAAATTGGAATTTCTTGTCACATTTCAAACTATATATTTCATCTATATTCATACACCTACTGTATTTTTTTCACATTAGCATAAATACTCATTCTTGTTCATATTTTCCTGGTATTATCACACAACACAAATATCATCTAGGATGATTTGGCAGACTAGGCAATCTTAGCCATGATTTTGGCAAGCCTAACTATAATAATTGTCTGCATAGTGAATATATTTATTCCAACTGACAAAATTCTTGTTTGCCATTTATTAATTGCTTTTTTTTGCACTACCTCAGCATCATAAGGATTCTGGGTACTTTTGACCTGCCTATTTGTCTTCAAAAAGACATTCTTGAGGCTAGGCGCGGACGAAACTCTAATTTGAATGTTTGAAGTAATTTTCTAAGAAATATATTACTTCAACTCTACATTTCCATCCTTCCTGATTTCCATGGCGTACGAAATTCAGCAAGTATCGGAACAGAGATGGAACTGGAACTCTCAAATTCCATTTCTCTTCCGTACAAGTGAATATCATGTTGTATCTGTGCTGGACCTGAAATTGGGTTTGAAAATATATATAAGTATTCAAATTGGAATTTCTTGTCACATTTCAAACTATATATTTCATCTATATTCATACACCTACTGTATTTTTTTCACATTAGCATAAATACTCATTCTTGTTCATATTTTCCTGGTATTATCACACAACACAAATATCATCTAGGATGATTTGGCAGACTAGGCAATCTTAGCCATGATTTTGGCAAGCCTAACTATAATAATTGTCTGCATAGTGAATATATTTATTCCAACTGACAAAATTCTTGTTTGCCATTTATTAATTGCTTTTTTTTGCACTACCTCAGCATCATAAGGATTCTGGGTACTTTTGACCTGCCTATTTGTCTTCAAAAAGACATTCTTGAGGCTAGGCGCGGACGAAACTCTAATTTGAATGTTTGAAGTAATTTTCTAAGAAATATATTACTTCAACTCTACATTTCCATCCTTCCTGATTTCCATGGCGTACGAAATTCAGCAAGTATCGGAACAGAGATGGAACTGGAACTCTCAAATTCCATTTCTCTTCCGTACAAGTGAATATCATGTTGTATCTGTGCTGGACCTGAAATTGGGTTTGAAAATATAAATAAGTATTCAAATTGGAATTTCTTGTCACATTTCAAACTATATATTTCATCTATATTCATACACCTACTGTATTTTTTTCACATTAGCATAAATACTCATTCTTGTTCATATTTTCCTGGTATTATCACACAACACAAATATCATCTAGGATGATTTGGCAGACTAGGCAATCTTAGCCATGATTTTGGCAAGCCTAACTATAATAATTGTCTGCATAGTGAATATATTTATTCCAACTGACAAAATTCTTGTTTGCCATTTATTAATTGCTTTTTTTTGCACTACCTCAGCATCATAAGGATTCTGGGTACTTTTGACCTGCCTATTTGTCTTTAAAAAGACATTCTTGAGGCTAGGCGCGGACGAAACTCTAATTTAAATGTTTGAAGTAATTTTATAAAAAATAAATAACTTCAACTCTACATTTCCATCCTTCCTGATCTCCATGGCGTACGAAATTCAGCAAGTATCGGAACAGAGATGGAACTGGAACTCTCAAATTCCATTTCTCTTCCGTACAAGTGAATATCATGTTGTATCTGTGCTGGACCTGAAATTGGGTTTGAAAATATAAATAAGTATTCAAATTGGAATTTCTTGTCACATTTCAAACTATATATTTCATCTATATTCATACACCTACTGTATTTTTTTCACATTAGCATAAATACTCATTCTTGTTCATATTTTCCTGGTATTATCACACAACACAAATATCATCTAGGATGATTTGGCAGACTAGGCAATCTTAGCCATGATTTTGGCAAGCCTAACTATAATAATTGTCTGCATAGTGAATATATTTATTCCATTGACAAAATTCTTGTTTGCCATTTATTAATTGCTTTTTTTTGCACTACCTCAGCATCATAAGGATTCTGGGTACTTTTGACCTGCCTATTTGTCTTCAAAAAGACATTCTTGAGGCTAGGCGCGGACGAAACTCTAATTTGAATGTTTGAAGTAATTTTCTAAGAAATATATTACTTCAACTCTACATTTCCATCCTTCCTGATTTCCATGGCGTACGAAATTCAGCAAGTATCGGAACAGAGATGGAACTGGAACTCTCAAATTCCATTTCTCTTCCGTACAAGTGAATATCATGTTGTATCTGTGCTGGACCTGAAATTGGGTTTGAAAATATATATAAGTATTCAAATTGGAATTTTTTTGTCACATTTCAAACTATATATTTTATCTAAATTTATACACCTACTGTATTTTTTTCACATTAGCATAAATACTCATTCTTGTTCATATTTTCCTGGTATTATCACACAACACAAATATCATCTAAGATGATTTGGCAGACTAGGCAATCTTAGCCATGATTTTGGCAAGCCTAACTATAATAATTGTCTGCATAGTGAATATATTTATTCCAACTGACAAAATTCTTGTTTGCCATTTATTAATTGCTTTTTTTTGCACTACCTCAGCATCATAAGGATTCTGGGTACTTTTGACCTGCCTATTTGTCTTCAAAAAGACATTCTTGAGGCTAGGCGCGGACGAAACTCTAATTTGAATGTTTGAAGTAATTTTATAAGAAATATATTACTTCAACTCTACATTTCCATCCTTCCTGATTTCCATGGCGTACGAAATTCAGCAAGTATCGGAACAGAGATGGAACTGGAACTCTCAAATTCCATTTCTCTTCCGTACAAGTGAATATCATGTTGTATCTGTGCTGGACCTGAAATTGGGTTTGAAAATATATATAAGTATTCAAATTGGAATTTCTTGTCACATTTCAAACTATATATTTTATCTAAATTTATACACCTACTGTATTTTTTTCACATTAGCGAAAATACTCATTCTTGTTCATATTTTCCTGGTATTATCACACAACACAAATATCATCTAGGATGATTTGGCAGACTAGGCAATCTTAGCCATGATTTTGGCAAGCCTAACTATAATAATTGTCTGCATAGTGAATATATTTATTCCAACTGACAAAATTCTTGTTTGCCATTTATTAATTGCTTTTTTTTGCACTACCTCAGCATCATAAGGATTCTGGGTACTTTTGACCTGCCTATTTGTCTTTAAAAAGACATTCTTGAGGCTAGGCGCGGACGAAACTCTAATTTGAATGTTTGAAGTAATTTTATAAAAAATAAATAACTTCAACTCTACATTTCCATCCTTCCTGATTTCCATGGCGTACGAAATTCAGCAAGTATCGGAACAGAGATGGAACTGGAACTCTCAAATTCCATTTCTCTTCCGTACAAGTGAATATCATGTTGTATCTGTGCTGGACCTGAAATTGGGTTTGAAAATATAAATAAGTATTCAAATTGGAATTTCTTGTCACATTTCAAACTATATATTTCATCTATATTCATACACCTACTGTATTTTTTTCACATTAGCATAAATACTCATTCTTGTTCATATTTTCCTGGTATTATCACACAACACAAATATCATCTAGGATGATTTGGCAGACTAGGCAATCTTAGCCATGATTTTGGCAAGCCTAACTATAATAATTGTCTGCATAGTGAATATATTTATTCCAACTGACAAAATTCTTGTTTGCCATTTATTAATTGCTTTTTTTTGCACTACCTCAGCATCATAAGGATTCTGGGTACCTTTGACCTGCCTATTTGTCTTCAAAAAGACATTCTTGAGGCTAGGCGCGGACGAAACTCTAATTTGAATGTTTGAAGTAATTTTATAAAAAATATATAACTTCAACTCTACATTTCCATCCTTCATAATTTCCATGGCGTACGAAATTCAGCAAGTATCGGAACAGAGATGGAACTGGAACTCTCAAATTCCATTTCTCTTCCGTACAAGTGAATATCATGTTGTATCTGTGCTGGACCTGAAATTGGGTTTGAAAATATAAATAAGTATTCAAATTGGAATTTCTTGTCACATTTCAAACTATATATTTCATCTATATTCATACACCTACTGTATTTTTTTCACATTAGCATAAATACTCATTCTTGTTCATATTTTCCTGGTATTATCACACAACACAAATATCATCTAGGATGATTTGGCAGACTAGGCAATCTTAGCCATGATTTTGGCAAGCCTAACTATAATAATTGTCTGCATAGTGAATATATTTATTCCAACTGACAAAATTCTTGTTTGCCATTTATTAATTGCTTTTTTTTGCACTACCTCAGCATCATAAGGATTCTGGGTACCTTTGACCTGCCTATTTGTCTTCAAAAAGACATTCTTGAGGCTAGGCGCGGACGAAACTCTAATTTGAATGTCTGAAGTAATTTTATAAAAAATATATAACTTCAACTCTACATTTCCATCCTTCATAATTTCCATGGCGTACGAAATTCAGCAAGTATCGGAACAGAGATGGAACTGGAACTCTCAAATTCCATTTCTCTTCCGTACAAGTGAATATCATGTTGTATCTGTGCTGGACCTGAAATTGGGTTTGAAAATATAAATAAGTATTCAAATTGGAATTTCTTGTCACATTTCAAACTATATATTTCATCTATATTCATACACCTACTGTATTTTTTTCACATTAGCATAAATACTCATTCTTGTTCATATTTTCCTGGTATTATCACACAACACAAATATCATCTAGGATGATTTGGCAGACTAGGCAATCTTAGCCATGATTTTGGCAAGCCTAACTATAATAATTGTCTGCATAGTGAATATATTTATTCCAACTGACAAAATTCTTGTTTGCCATTTATTAATTGCTTTTTTTTGCACTACCTCAGCATCATAAGGATTCTGGGTACCTTTGACCTGCCTATTTGTCTTCAAAAAGACATTCTTGAGGCTAGGCGCGGACGAAACTCTAATTTGAATGTTTGAAGTAATTTTATAAAAAATATATAACTTCAACTCTACATTTCCATCCTTCATAATTTCCATGGCGTACGAAATTCAGCAAGTATCGGAACAGAGATGGAACTGGAACTCTCAAATTCCATTTCTCTTCCGTACAAGTGAATATCATGTTGTATCTGTGCTGGACCTGAAATTGGGTTTGAAAATATAAATAAGTATTCAAATTGGAATTTCTTGTCACATTTCAAACTATATATTTCATCTATATTCATACACCTACTGTATTTTTTTCACATTAGCATAAATACTCATTCTTGTTCATATTTTCCTGGTATTATCACACAACACAAATATCATCTAGGATGATTTGGCAGACTAGGCAATCTTAGCCATGATTTTGGCAAGCCTAACTATAATAATTGTCTGCATAGTGAATATATTTATTCCAACTGACAAAATTCTTGTTTGCCATTTATTAATTGCTTTTTTTTGCACTACCTCAGCATCATAAGGATTCTGGGTACCTTTGACCTGCCTATTTGTCTTCAAAAAGACATTCTTGAGGCTAGGCGCGGACGAAACTCTAATTTGAATGTTTGAAGTAATTTTATAAAAAATATATAACTTCAACTCTACATTTCCATCCTTCATAATTTCCATGGCGTACGAAATTCAGCAAGTATCGGAACAGAGATGGAACTGGAACTCTCAAATTCCATTTCTCTTCCGTACAAGTGAATATCATGTTGTATCTGTGCTGGACCTGAAATTGGGTTTGAAAATATAAATAAGTATTCAAATTGGAATTTCTTGTCACATTTCAAACTATATATTTCATCTATATTCATACACCTACTGTATTTTTTTCACATTAGCATAAATACTCATTCTTGTTCATATTTTCCTGGTATTATCACACAACACAAATATCATCTAGGATGATTTGGCAGACTAGGCAATCTTAGCCATGATTTTGGCAAGCCTAACTATAATAATTGTCTGCATAGTGAATATATTTATTCCAACTGACAAAATTCTTGTTTGCCATTTATTAATTGCTTTTTTTTGCACTACCTCAGCATCATAAGGATTCTGGGTACCTTTGACCTGCCTATTTGTCTTCAAAAAGACATTCTTGAGGCTAGGCGCGGACGAAACTCTAATTTGAATGTTTGAAGTAATTTTATAAAAAATATATAACTTCAACTCTACATTTCCATCCTTCATAATTTCCATGGCGTACGAAATTCAGCAAGTATCGGAACAGAGATGGAACTGGAACTCTCAAATTCCATTTCTCTTCCGTACAAGTGAATATCATGTTGTATCTGTGCTGGACCTGAAATTGGGTTTGAAAATATAAATAAGTATTCAAATTGGAATTTCTTGTCACATTTCAAACTATATATTTCATCTATATTCATACACCTACTGTATTTTTTTCACATTAGCATAAATACTCATTCTTGTTCATATTTTCCTGGTATTATCACACAACACAAATATCATCTAGGATGATTTGGCAGACTAGGCAATCTTAGCCATGATTTTGGCAAGCCTAACTATAATAATTGTCTGCATAGTGAATATATTTATTCCAACTGACAAAATTCTTGTTTGCCATTTATTAATTGCTTTTTTTTGCACTACCTCAGCATCATAAGGATTCTGGGTACTTTTGACCTGCCTATTTGTCTTTAAAAAGACATTCTTGAGGCTAGGCGCGGACGAAACTCTAATTTGAATGTTTGAAGTAATTTTATAAAAAATAAATAACTTCAACTCTACATTTCCATCCTTCCTGATTTCCATGGCGTACGAAATTCAGCAAGTATCGGAACAGAGATGGAACTGGAACTCTCAAATTCCATTTCTCTTCCGTACAAGTGAATATCATGTTGTATCTGTGCTGGACCTGAAATTGGGTTTGAAAATATAAATAAGTACTCAAATTGGAATTTCTTGTCACATTTCAAACTATATATTTCATCTATATTCATACACCTACTGTATTTTTTTCACATTAGCATAAATACTCATTCTTGTTCATATTTTCCTGGTATTATCACACAACACAAATATCATCTAGGATGATTTGGCAGACTAGGCAATCTTAGCCATGATTTTGGCAAGCCTAACTATAATAATTGTCTGCATAGTGAATATATTTATTCCAACTGACAAAATTCTTGTTTGCCATTTATTAATTGCTTTTTTTTGCACTACCTCAGCATCATAAGGATTCTGGGTACCTTTGACCTGCCTATTTGTCTTCAAAAAGACATTCTTGAGGCTAGGCGCGGACGAAACTCTAATTTGAATGTCTGAAGTAATTTTATAAAAAATATATAACTTCAACTCTACATTTCCATCCTTCATAATTTCCATGGCGTACGAAATTCAGCAAGTATCGGAACAGAGATGGAACTGGAACTCTCAAATTCCATTTCTCTTCCGTACAAGTGAATATCATGTTGTATCTGTGCTGGACCTGAAATTGGGTTTGAAAATATAAATAAGTACTCAAATTGGAATTTCTTGTCACATTTCAAACTATATATTTCATCTATATTCATACACCTACTGTATTTTTTTCACATTAGCATAAATACTCATTCTTGTTCATATTTTCCTGGTATTATCACACAACACAAATATCATCTAGGATGATTTGGCAGACTAGGCAATCTTAGCCATGATTTTGGCAAGCCTAACTATAATAATTGTCTGCATAGTGAATATATTTATTCCAACTGACAAAATTCTTGTTTGCCATTTATTAATTGCTTTTTTTTGCACTACCTCAGCATCATAAGGATTCTGGGTACCTTTGACCTGCCTATTTGTCTTCAAAAAGACATTCTTGAGGCTAGGCGCGGACGAAACTCTAATTTGAATGTTTGAAGTAATTTTATAAAAAATATATAACTTCAACTCTACATTTCCATCCTTCATAATTTCCATGGCGTACGAAATTCAGCAAGTATCGGAACAGAGATGGAACTGGAACTCTCAAATTCCATTTCTCTTCCGTACAAGTGAATATCATGTTGTATCTGTGCTGGACCTGAAATTGGGTTTGAAAATATAAATAAGTATTCAAATTGGAATTTCTTGTCACATTTCAAACTATATATTTCATCTATATTCATACACCTACTGTATTTTTTTCACATTAGCATAAATACTCATTCTTGTTCATATTTTCCTGGTATTATCACACAACACAAATATCATCTAGGATGATTTGGCAGACTAGGCAATCTTAGCCATGATTTTGGCAAGCCTAACTATAATAATTGTCTGCATAGTGAATATATTTATTCCAACTGACAAAATTCTTGTTTGCCATTTATTAATTGCTTTTTTTTGCACTACCTCAGCATCATAAGGATTCTGGGTACTTTTGACCTGCCTATTTGTCTTTAAAAAGACATTCTTGAGGCTAGGCGCGGACGAAACTCTAATTTGAATGTTTGAAGTAATTTTATAAAAAATAAATAACTTCAACTCTACATTTCCATCCTTCCTGATTTCCATGGCGTACGAAATTCAGCAAGTATCGGAACAGAGATGGAACTGGAACTCTCAAATTCCATTTCTCTTCCGTACAAGTGAATATCATGTTGTATCTGTGCTGGACCTGAAATTGGGTTTGAAAATATAAATAAGTACTCAAATTGGAATTTCTTGTCACATTTCAAACTATATATTTCATCTATATTCATACACCTACTGTATTTTTTTCACATTAGCATAAATACTCATTCTTGTTCATATTTTCCTGGTATTATCACACAACACAAATATCATCTAGGATGATTTGGCAGACTAGGCAATCTTAGCCATGATTTTGGCAAGCCTAACTATAATAATTGTCTGCATAGTGAATATATTTATTCCAACTGACAAAATTCTTGTTTGCCATTTATTAATTGCTTTTTTTTGCACTACCTCAGCATCATAAGGATTCTGGGTACCTTTGACCTGCCTATTTGTCTTCAAAAAGACATTCTTGAGGCTAGGCGCGGACGAAACTCTAATTTGAATGTCTGAAGTAATTTTATAAAAAATATATAACTTCAACTCTACATTTCCATCCTTCATAATTTCCATGGCGTACGAAATTCAGCAAGTATCGGAACAGAGATGGAACTGGAACTCTCAAATTCCATTTCTCTTCCGTACAAGTGAATATCATGTTGTATCTGTGCTGGACCTGAAATTGGGTTTGAAAATATAAATAAGTATTCAAATTGGAATTTCTTGTCACATTTCAAACTATATATTTCATCTATATTCATACACCTACTGTATTTTTTTCACATTAGCATAAATACTCATTCTTGTTCATATTTTCCTGGTATTATCACACAACACAAATATCATCTAGGATGATTTGGCAGACTAGGCAATCTTAGCCATGATTTTGGCAAGCCTAACTATAATAATTGTCTGCATAGTGAATATATTTATTCCAACTGACAAAATTCTTGTTTGCCATTTATTAATTGCTTTTTTTTGCACTACCTCAGCATCATAAGGATTCTGGGTACTTTTGACCTGCCTATTTGTCTTTAAAAAGACATTCTTGAGGCTAGGCGCGGACGAAACTCTAATTTGAATGTTTGAAGTAATTTTATAAAAAATAAATAACTTCAACTCTACATTTCCATCCTTCCTGATTTCCATGGCGTACGAAATTCAGCAAGTATCGGAACAGAGATGGAACTGGAACTCTCAAATTCCATTTCTCTTCCGTACAAGTGAATATCATGTTGTATCTGTGCTGGACCTGAAATTGGGTTTGAAAATATAAATAAGTATTCAAATTGGAATTTCTTGTCACATTTCAAACTATATATTTCATCTATATTCATACACCTACTGTATTTTTTTCACATTAGCATAAATACTCATTCTTGTTCATATTTTCCTGGTATTATCACACAACACAAATATCATCTAGGATGATTTGGCAGACTAGGCAATCTTAGCCATGATTTTGGCAAGCCTAACTATAATAATTGTCTGCATAGTGAATATATTTATTCCAACTGACAAAATTCTTGTTTGCCATTTATTAATTGCTTTTTTTTGCACTACCTCAGCATCATAAGGATTCTGGGTACCTTTGACCTGCCTATTTGTCTTCAAAAAGACATTCTTGAGGCTAGGCGCGGACGAAACTCTAATTTGAATGTTTGAAGTAATTTTATAAAAAATATATAACTTCAACTCTACATTTCCATCCTTCATAATTTCCATGGCGTACGAAATTCAGCAAGTATCGGAACAGAGATGGAACTGGAACTCTCAAATTCCATTTCTCTTCCGTACAAGTGAATATCATGTTGTATCTGTGCTGGACCTGAAATTGGGTTTGAAAATATAAATAAGTATTCAAATTGGAATTTCTTGTCACATTTCAAACTATATATTTCATCTATATTCATACACCTACTGTATTTTTTTCACATTAGCATAAATACTCATTCTTGTTCATATTTTCCTGGTATTATCACACAACACAAATATCATCTAGGATGATTTGGCAGACTAGGCAATCTTAGCCATGATTTTGGCAAGCCTAACTATAATAATTGTCTGCATAGTGAATATATTTATTCCAACTGACAAAATTCTTGTTTGCCATTTATTAATTGCTTTTTTTTGCACTACCTCAGCATCATAAGGATTCTGGGTACCTTTGACCTGCCTATTTGTCTTCAAAAAGACATTCTTGAGGCTAGGCGCGGACGAAACTCTAATTTGAATGTCTGAAGTAATTTTATAAAAAATATATAACTTCAACTCTACATTTCCATCCTTCATAATTTCCATGGCGTACGAAATTCAGCAAGTATCGGAACAGAGATGGAACTGGAACTCTCAAATTCCATTTCTCTTCCGTACAAGTGAATATCATGTTGTATCTGTGCTGGACCTGAAATTGGGTTTGAAAATATAAATAAGTATTCAAATTGGAATTTCTTGTCACATTTCAAACTATATATTTCATCTATATTCATACACCTACTGTATTTTTTTCACATTAGCATAAATACTCATTCTTGTTCATATTTTCCTGGTATTATCACACAACACAAATATCATCTAGGATGATTTGGCAGACTAGGCAATCTTAGCCATGATTTTGGCAAGCCTAACTATAATAATTGTCTGCATAGTGAATATATTTATTCCAACTGACAAAATTCTTGTTTGCCATTTATTAATTGCTTTTTTTTGCACTACCTCAGCATCATAAGGATTCTGGGTACTTTTGACCTGCCTATTTGTCTTTAAAAAGACATTCTTGAGGCTAGGCGCGGACGAAACTCTAATTTGAATGTTTGAAGTAATTTTATAAAAAATAAATAACTTCAACTCTACATTTCCATCCTTCCTGATTTCCATGGCGTACGAAATTCAGCAAGTATCGGAACAGAGATGGAACTGGAACTCTCAAATTCCATTTCTCTTCCGTACAAGTGAATATCATGTTGTATCTGTGCTGGACCTGAAATTGGGTTTGAAAATATAAATAAGTATTCAAATTGGAATTTCTTGTCACATTTCAAACTATATATTTCATCTATATTCATACACCTACTGTATTTTTTTCACATTAGCATAAATACTCATTCTTGTTCATATTTTCCTGGTATTATCACACAACACAAATATCATCTAGGATGATTTGGCAGACTAGGCAATCTTAGCCATGATTTTGGCAAGCCTAACTATAATAATTGTCTGCATAGTGAATATATTTATTCCAACTGACAAAATTCTTGTTTGCCATTTATTAATTGCTTTTTTTTGCACTACCTCAGCATCATAAGGATTCTGGGTACCTTTGACCTGCCTATTTGTCTTCAAAAAGACATTCTTGAGGCTAGGCGCGGACGAAACTCTAATTTGAATGTTTGAAGTAATTTTATAAAAAATATATAACTTCAACTCTACATTTCCATCCTTCATAATTTCCATGGCGTACGAAATTCAGCAAGTATCGGAACAGAGATGGAACTGGAACTCTCAAATTCCATTTCTCTTCCGTACAAGTGAATATCATGTTGTATCTGTGCTGGACCTGAAATTGGGTTTGAAAATATAAATAAGTATTCAAATTGGAATTTCTTGTCACATTTCAAACTATATATTTCATCTATATTCATACACCTACTGTATTTTTTTCACATTAGCATAAATACTCATTCTTGTTCATATTTTCCTGGTATTATCACACAACACAAATATCATCTAGGATGATTTGGCAGACTAGGCAATCTTAGCCATGATTTTGGCAAGCCTAACTATAATAATTGTCTGCATAGTGAATATATTTATTCCAACTGACAAAATTCTTGTTTGCCATTTATTAATTGCTTTTTTTTGCACTACCTCAGCATCATAAGGATTCTGGGTACCTTTGACCTGCCTATTTGTCTTCAAAAAGACATTCTTGAGGCTAGGCGCGGACGAAACTCTAATTTGAATGTTTGAAGTAATTTTATAAAAAATATATAACTTCAACTCTACATTTCCATCCTTCATAATTTCCATGGCGTACGAAATTCAGCAAGTATCGGAACAGAGATGGAACTGGAACTCTCAAATTCCATTTCTCTTCCGTACAAGTGAATATCATGTTGTATCTGTGCTGGACCTGAAATTGGGTTTGAAAATATAAATAAGTATTCAAATTGGAATTTCTTGTCACATTTCAAACTATATATTTCATCTATATTCATACACCTACTGTATTTTTTTCACATTAGCATAAATACTCATTCTTGTTCATATTTTCCTGGTATTATCACACAACACAAATATCATCTAGGATGATTTGGCAGACTAGGCAATCTTAGCCATGATTTTGGCAAGCCTAACTATAATAATTGTCTGCATAGTGAATATATTTATTCCAACTGACAAAATTCTTGTTTGCCATTTATTAATTGCTTTTTTTTGCACTACCTCAGCATCATAAGGATTCTGGGTACTTTTGACCTGCCTATTTGTCTTTAAAAAGACATTCTTGAGGCTAGGCGCGGACGAAACTCTAATTTGAATGTTTGAAGTAATTTTATAAAAAATAAATAACTTCAACTCTACATTTCCATCCTTCCTGATTTCCATGGCGTACGAAATTCAGCAAGTATCGGAACAGAGATGGAACTGGAACTCTCAAATTCCATTTCTCTTCCGTACAAGTGAATATCATGTTGTATCTGTGCTGGACCTGAAATTGGGTTTGAAAATATAAATAAGTATTCAAATTGGAATTTCTTGTCACATTTCAAACTATATATTTCATCTATATTCATACACCTACTGTATTTTTTTCACATTAGCATAAATACTCATTCTTGTTCATATTTTCCTGGTATTATCACACAACACAAATATCATCTAGGATGATTTGGCAGACTAGGCAATCTTAGCCATGATTTTGGCAAGCCTAACTATAATAATTGTCTGCATAGTGAATATATTTATTCCAACTGACAAAATTCTTGTTTGCCATTTATTAATTGCTTTTTTTTGCACTACCTCAGCATCATAAGGATTCTGGGTACCTTTGACCTGCCTATTTGTCTTCAAAAAGACATTCTTGAGGCTAGGCGCGGACGAAACTCTAATTTGAATGTCTGAAGTAATTTTATAAAAAATATATAACTTCAACTCTACATTTCCATCCTTCATAATTTCCATGGCGTACGAAATTCAGCAAGTATCGGAACAGAGATGGAACTGGAACTCTCAAATTCCATTTCTCTTCCGTACAAGTGAATATCATGTTGTATCTGTGCTGGACCTGAAATTGGGTTTGAAAATATAAATAAGTACTCAAATTGGAATTTCTTGTCACATTTCAAACTATATATTTCATCTATATTCATACACCTACTGTATTTTTTTCACATTAGCATAAATACTCATTCTTGTTCATATTTTCCTGGTATTATCACACAACACAAATATCATCTAGGATGATTTGGCAGACTAGGCAATCTTAGCCATGATTTTGGCAAGCCTAACTATAATAATTGTCTGCATAGTGAATATATTTATTCCAACTGACAAAATTCTTGTTTGCCATTTATTAATTGCTTTTTTTTGCACTACCTCAGCATCATAAGGATTCTGGGTACTTTTGACCTGCCTATTTGTCTTTAAAAAGACATTCTTGAGGCTAGGCGCGGACGAAACTCTAATTTGAATGTTTGAAGTAATTTTATAAAAAATAAATAACTTCAACTCTACATTTCCATCCTTCCTGATTTCCATGGCGTACGAAATTCAGCAAGTATCGGAACAGAGATGGAACTGGAACTCTCAAATTCCATTTCTCTTCCGTACAAGTGAATATCATGTTGTATCTGTGCTGGACCTGAAATTGGGTTTGAAAATATAAATAAGTATTCAAATTGGAATTTCTTGTCACATTTCAAACTATATATTTCATCTATATTCATACACCTACTGTATTTTTTTCACATTAGCATAAATACTCATTCTTGTTCATATTTTCCTGGTATTATCACACAACACAAATATCATCTAGGATGATTTGGCAGACTAGGCAATCTTAGCCATGATTTTGGCAAGCCTAACTATAATAATTGTCTGCATAGTGAATATATTTATTCCAACTGACAAAATTCTTGTTTGCCATTTATTAATTGCTTTTTTTTGCACTACCTCAGCATCATAAGGATTCTGGGTACTTTTGACCTGCCTATTTGTCTTTAAAAAGACATTCTTGAGGCTAGGCGCGGACGAAACTCTAATTTGAATGTTTGAAGTAATTTTATAAAAAATAAATAACTTCAACTCTACATTTCCATCCTTCCTGATTTCCATGGCGTACGAAATTCAGCAAGTATCGGAACAGAGATGGAACTGGAACTCTCAAATTCCATTTCTCTTCCGTACAAGTGAATATCATGTTGTATCTGTGCTGGACCTGAAATTGGGTTTGAAAATATAAATAAGTATTCAAATTGGAATTTCTTGTCACATTTCAAACTATATATTTCATCTATATTCATACACCTACTGTATTTTTTTCACATTAGCATAAATACTCATTCTTGTTCATATTTTCCTGGTATTATCACACAACACAAATATCATCTAGGATGATTTGGCAGACTAGGCAATCTTAGCCATGATTTTGGCAAGCCTAACTATAATAATTGTCTGCATAGTGAATATATTTATTCCAACTGACAAAATTCTTGTTTGCCATTTATTAATTGCTTTTTTTTGCACTACCTCAGCATCATAAGGATTCTGGGTACCTTTGACCTGCCTATTTGTCTTCAAAAAGACATTCTTGAGGCTAGGCGCGGACGAAACTCTAATTTGAATGTTTGAAGTAATTTTATAAAAAATATATAACTTCAACTCTACATTTCCATCCTTCATAATTTCCATGGCGTACGAAATTCAGCAAGTATCGGAACAGAGATGGAACTGGAACTCTCAAATTCCATTTCTCTTCCGTACAAGTGAATATCATGTTGTATCTGTGCTGGACCTGAAATTGGGTTTGAAAATATAAATAAGTATTCAAATTGGAATTTCTTGTCACATTTCAAACTATATATTTCATCTATATTCATACACCTACTGTATTTTTTTCACATTAGCATAAATACTCATTCTTGTTCATATTTTCCTGGTATTATCACACAACACAAATATCATCTAGGATGATTTGGCAGACTAGGCAATCTTAGCCATGATTTTGGCAAGCCTAACTATAATAATTGTCTGCATAGTGAATATATTTATTCCAACTGACAAAATTCTTGTTTGCCATTTATTAATTGCTTTTTTTTGCACTACCTCAGCATCATAAGGATTCTGGGTACCTTTGACCTGCCTATTTGTCTTCAAAAAGACATTCTTGAGGCTAGGCGCGGACGAAACTCTAATTTGAATGTCTGAAGTAATTTTATAAAAAATATATAACTTCAACTCTACATTTCCATCCTTCATAATTTCCATGGCGTACGAAATTCAGCAAGTATCGGAACAGAGATGGAACTGGAACTCTCAAATTCCATTTCTCTTCCGTACAAGTGAATATCATGTTGTATCTGTGCTGGACCTGAAATTGGGTTTGAAAATATAAATAAGTATTCAAATTGGAATTTCTTGTCACATTTCAAACTATATATTTCATCTATATTCATACACCTACTGTATTTTTTTCACATTAGCATAAATACTCATTCTTGTTCATATTTTCCTGGTATTATCACACAACACAAATATCATCTAGGATGATTTGGCAGACTAGGCAATCTTAGCCATGATTTTGGCAAGCCTAACTATAATAATTGTCTGCATAGTGAATATATTTATTCCAACTGACAAAATTCTTGTTTGCCATTTATTAATTGCTTTTTTTTGCACTACCTCAGCATCATAAGGATTCTGGGTACCTTTGACCTGCCTATTTGTCTTCAAAAAGACATTCTTGAGGCTAGGCGCGGACGAAACTCTAATTTGAATGTTTGAAGTAATTTTATAAAAAATATATAACTTCAACTCTACATTTCCATCCTTCATAATTTCCATGGCGTACGAAATTCAGCAAGTATCGGAACAGAGATGGAACTGGAACTCTCAAATTCCATTTCTCTTCCGTACAAGTGAATATCATGTTGTATCTGTGCTGGACCTGAAATTGGGTTTGAAAATATAAATAAGTATTCAAATTGGAATTTCTTGTCACATTTCAAACTATATATTTCATCTATATTCATACACCTACTGTATTTTTTTCACATTAGCATAAATACTCATTCTTGTTCATATTTTCCTGGTATTATCACACAACACAAATATCATCTAGGATGATTTGGCAGACTAGGCAATCTTAGCCATGATTTTGGCAAGCCTAACTATAATAATTGTCTGCATAGTGAATATATTTATTCCAACTGACAAAATTCTTGTTTGCCATTTATTAATTGCTTTTTTTTGCACTACCTCAGCATCATAAGGATTCTGGGTACCTTTGACCTGCCTATTTGTCTTCAAAAAGACATTCTTGAGGCTAGGCGCGGACGAAACTCTAATTTGAATGTTTGAAGTAATTTTATAAAAAATATATAACTTCAACTCTACATTTCCATCCTTCATAATTTCCATGGCGTACGAAATTCAGCAAGTATCGGAACAGAGATGGAACTGGAACTCTCAAATTCCATTTCTCTTCCGTACAAGTGAATATCATGTTGTATCTGTGCTGGACCTGAAATTGGGTTTGAAAATATAAATAAGTATTCAAATTGGAATTTCTTGTCACATTTCAAACTATATATTTCATCTATATTCATACACCTACTGTATTTTTTTCACATTAGCATAAATACTCATTCTTGTTCATATTTTCCTGGTATTATCACACAACACAAATATCATCTAGGATGATTTGGCAGACTAGGCAATCTTAGCCATGATTTTGGCAAGCCTAACTATAATAATTGTCTGCATAGTGAATATATTTATTCCAACTGACAAAATTCTTGTTTGCCATTTATTAATTGCTTTTTTTTGCACTACCTCAGCATCATAAGGATTCTGGGTACCTTTGACCTGCCTATTTGTCTTCAAAAAGACATTCTTGAGGCTAGGCGCGGACGAAACTCTAATTTGAATGTTTGAAGTAATTTTATAAAAAATATATAACTTCAACTCTACATTTCCATCCTTCATAATTTCCATGGCGTACGAAATTCAGCAAGTATCGGAACAGAGATGGAACTGGAACTCTCAAATTCCATTTCTCTTCCGTACAAGTGAATATCATGTTGTATCTGTGCTGGACCTGAAATTGGGTTTGAAAATATAAATAAGTATTCAAATTGGAATTTCTTGTCACATTTCAAACTATATATTTCATCTATATTCATACACCTACTGTATTTTTTTCACATTAGCATAAATACTCATTCTTGTTCATATTTTCCTGGTATTATCACACAACACAAATATCATCTAGGATGATTTGGCAGACTAGGCAATCTTAGCCATGATTTTGGCAAGCCTAACTATAATAATTGTCTGCATAGTGAATATATTTATTCCAACTGACAAAATTCTTGTTTGCCATTTATTAATTGCTTTTTTTTGCACTACCTCAGCATCATAAGGATTCTGGGTACTTTTGACCTGCCTATTTGTCTTTAAAAAGACATTCTTGAGGCTAGGCGCGGACGAAACTCTAATTTGAATGTTTGAAGTAATTTTATAAAAAATAAATAACTTCAACTCTACATTTCCATCCTTCCTGATTTCCATGGCGTACGAAATTCAGCAAGTATCGGAACAGAGATGGAACTGGAACTCTCAAATTCCATTTCTCTTCCGTACAAGTGAATATCATGTTGTATCTGTGCTGGACCTGAAATTGGGTTTGAAAATATAAATAAGTACTCAAATTGGAATTTCTTGTCACATTTCAAACTATATATTTCATCTATATTCATACACCTACTGTATTTTTTTCACATTAGCATAAATACTCATTCTTGTTCATATTTTCCTGGTATTATCACACAACACAAATATCATCTAGGATGATTTGGCAGACTAGGCAATCTTAGCCATGATTTTGGCAAGCCTAACTATAATAATTGTCTGCATAGTGAATATATTTATTCCAACTGACAAAATTCTTGTTTGCCATTTATTAATTGCTTTTTTTTGCACTACCTCAGCATCATAAGGATTCTGGGTACCTTTGACCTGCCTATTTGTCTTCAAAAAGACATTCTTGAGGCTAGGCGCGGACGAAACTCTAATTTGAATGTCTGAAGTAATTTTATAAAAAATATATAACTTCAACTCTACATTTCCATCCTTCATAATTTCCATGGCGTACGAAATTCAGCAAGTATCGGAACAGAGATGGAACTGGAACTCTCAAATTCCATTTCTCTTCCGTACAAGTGAATATCATGTTGTATCTGTGCTGGACCTGAAATTGGGTTTGAAAATATAAATAAGTATTCAAATTGGAATTTCTTGTCACATTTCAAACTATATATTTCATCTATATTCATACACCTACTGTATTTTTTTCACATTAGCATAAATACTCATTCTTGTTCATATTTTCCTGGTATTATCACACAACACAAATATCATCTAGGATGATTTGGCAGACTAGGCAATCTTAGCCATGATTTTGGCAAGCCTAACTATAATAATTGTCTGCATAGTGAATATATTTATTCCAACTGACAAAATTCTTGTTTGCCATTTATTAATTGCTTTTTTTTGCACTACCTCAGCATCATAAGGATTCTGGGTACCTTTGACCTGCCTATTTGTCTTCAAAAAGACATTCTTGAGGCTAGGCGCGGACGAAACTCTAATTTGAATGTCTGAAGTAATTTTATAAAAAATATATAACTTCAACTCTACATTTCCATCCTTCATAATTTCCATGGCGTACGAAATTCAGCAAGTATCGGAACAGAGATGGAACTGGAACTCTCAAATTCCATTTCTCTTCCGTACAAGTGAATATCATGTTGTATCTGTGCTGGACCTGAAATTGGGTTTGAAAATATAAATAAGTACTCAAATTGGAATTTCTTGTCACATTTCAAACTATATATTTCATCTATATTCATACACCTACTGTATTTTTTTCACATTAGCATAAATACTCATTCTTGTTCATATTTTCCTGGTATTATCACACAACACAAATATCATCTAGGATGATTTGGCAGACTAGGCAATCTTAGCCATGATTTTGGCAAGCCTAACTATAATAATTGTCTGCATAGTGAATATATTTATTCCAACTGACAAAATTCTTGTTTGCCATTTATTAATTGCTTTTTTTTTGCACTACCTCAGCATCATAAGGATTCTGGGTACCTTTGACCTGCCTATTTGTCTTCAAAAAGACATTCTTGAGGCTAGGCGCGGACGAAACTCTAATTTGAATGTTTGAAGTAATTTTATAAAAAATATATAACTTCAACTCTACATTTCCATCCTTCATAATTTCCATGGCGTACGAAATTCAGCAAGTATCGGAACAGAGATGGAACTGGAACTCTCAAATTCCATTTCTCTTCCGTACAAGTGAATATCATGTTGTATCTGTGCTGGACCTGAAATTGGGTTTGAAAATATAAATAAGTATTCAAATTGGAATTTCTTGTCACATTTCAAACTATATATTTCATCTATATTCATACACCTACTGTATTTTTTTCACATTAGCATAAATACTCATTCTTGTTCATATTTTCCTGGTATTATCACACAACACAAATATCATCTAGGATGATTTGGCAGACTAGGCAATCTTAGCCATGATTTTGGCAAGCCTAACTATAATAATTGTCTGCATAGTGAATATATTTATTCCAACTGACAAAATTCTTGTTTGCCATTTATTAATTGCTTTTTTTTGCACTACCTCAGCATCATAAGGATTCTGGGTACTTTTGACCTGCCTATTTGTCTTTAAAAAGACATTCTTGAGGCTAGGCGCGGACGAAACTCTAATTTGAATGTTTGAAGTAATTTTATAAAAAATAAATAACTTCAACTCTACATTTCCATCCTTCCTGATTTCCATGGCGTACGAAATTCAGCAAGTATCGGAACAGAGATGGAACTGGAACTCTCAAATTCCATTTCTCTTCCGTACAAGTGAATATCATGTTGTATCTGTGCTGGACCTGAAATTGGGTTTGAAAATATAAATAAGTACTCAAATTGGAATTTCTTGTCACATTTCAAACTATATATTTCATCTATATTCATACACCTACTGTATTTTTTTCACATTAGCATAAATACTCATTCTTGTTCATATTTTCCTGGTATTATCACACAACACAAATATCATCTAGGATGATTTGGCAGACTAGGCAATCTTAGCCATGATTTTGGCAAGCCTAACTATAATAATTGTCTGCATAGTGAATATATTTATTCCAACTGACAAAATTCTTGTTTGCCATTTATTAATTGCTTTTTTTTGCACTACCTCAGCATCATAAGGATTCTGGGTACCTTTGACCTGCCTATTTGTCTTCAAAAAGACATTCTTGAGGCTAGGCGCGGACGAAACTCTAATTTGAATGTCTGAAGTAATTTTATAAAAAATATATAACTTCAACTCTACATTTCCATCCTTCATAATTTCCATGGCGTACGAAATTCAGCAAGTATCGGAACAGAGATGGAACTGGAACTCTCAAATTCCATTTCTCTTCCGTACAAGTGAATATCATGTTGTATCTGTGCTGGACCTGAAATTGGGTTTGAAAATATAAATAAGTATTCAAATTGGAATTTCTTGTCACATTTCAAACTATATATTTCATCTATATTCATACACCTACTGTATTTTTTTCACATTAGCATAAATACTCATTCTTGTTCATATTTTCCTGGTATTATCACACAACACAAATATCATCTAGGATGATTTGGCAGACTAGGCAATCTTAGCCATGATTTTGGCAAGCCTAACTATAATAATTGTCTGCATAGTGAATATATTTATTCCAACTGACAAAATTCTTGTTTGCCATTTATTAATTGCTTTTTTTTGCACTACCTCAGCATCATAAGGATTCTGGGTACTTTTGACCTGCCTATTTGTCTTTAAAAAGACATTCTTGAGGCTAGGCGCGGACGAAACTCTAATTTGAATGTTTGAAGTAATTTTATAAAAAATATATAACTTCAACTCTACATTTCCATCCTTCATAATTTCCATGGCGTACGAAATTCAGCAAGTATCGGAACAGAGATGGAACTGGAACTCTCAAATTCCATTTCTCTTCCGTACAAGTGAATATCATGTTGTATCTGTGCTGGACCTGAAATTGGGTTTGAAAATATAAATAAGTATTCAAATTGGAATTTCTTGTCACATTTCAAACTATATATTTCATCTATATTCATACACCTACTGTATTTTTTTCACATTAGCATAAATACTCATTCTTGTTCATATTTTCCTGGTATTATCACACAACACAAATATCATCTAGGATGATTTGGCAGACTAGGCAATCTTAGCCATGATTTTGGCAAGCCTAACTATAATAATTGTCTGCATAGTGAATATATTTATTCCAACTGACAAAATTCTTGTTTGCCATTTATTAATTGCTTTTTTTTGCACTACCTCAGCATCATAAGGATTCTGGGTACCTTTGACCTGCCTATTTGTCTTCAAAAAGACATTCTTGAGGCTAGGCGCGGACGAAACTCTAATTTGAATGTCTGAAGTAATTTTATAAAAAATATATAACTTCAACTCTACATTTCCATCCTTCATAATTTCCATGGCGTACGAAATTCAGCAAGTATCGGAACAGAGATGGAACTGGAACTCTCAAATTCCATTTCTCTTCCGTACAAGTGAATATCATGTTGTATCTGTGCTGGACCTGAAATTGGGTTTGAAAATATAAATAAGTATTCAAATTGGAATTTCTTGTCACATTTCAAACTATATATTTCATCTATATTCATACACCTACTGTATTTTTTTCACATTAGCATAAATACTCATTCTTGTTCATATTTTCCTGGTATTATCACACAACACAAATATCATCTAGGATGATTTGGCAGACTAGGCAATCTTAGCCATGATTTTGGCAAGCCTAACTATAATAATTGTCTGCATAGTGAATATATTTATTCCAACTGACAAAATTCTTGTTTGCCATTTATTAATTGCTTTTTTTTGCACTACCTCAGCATCATAAGGATTCTGGGTACCTTTGACCTGCCTATTTGTCTTCAAAAAGACATTCTTGAGGCTAGGCGCGGACGAAACTCTAATTTGAATGTTTGAAGTAATTTTATAAAAAATATATAACTTCAACTCTACATTTCCATCCTTCATAATTTCCATGGCGTACGAAATTCAGCAAGTATCGGAACAGAGATGGAACTGGAACTCTCAAATTCCATTTCTCTTCCGTACAAGTGAATATCATGTTGTATCTGTGCTGGACCTGAAATTGGGTTTGAAAATATAAATAAGTATTCAAATTGGAATTTCTTGTCACATTTCAAACTATATATTTCATCTATATTCATACACCTACTGTATTTTTTTCACATTAGCATAAATACTCATTCTTGTTCATATTTTCCTGGTATTATCACACAACACAAATATCATCTAGGATGATTTGGCAGACTAGGCAATCTTAGCCATGATTTTGGCAAGCCTAACTATAATAATTGTCTGCATAGTGAATATATTTATTCCAACTGACAAAATTCTTGTTTGCCATTTATTAATTGCTTTTTTTTGCACTACCTCAGCATCATAAGGATTCTGGGTACCTTTGACCTGCCTATTTGTCTTCAAAAAGACATTCTTGAGGCTAGGCGCGGACGAAACTCTAATTTGAATGTTTGAAGTAATTTTATAAAAAATATATAACTTCAACTCTACATTTCCATCCTTCATAATTTCCATGGCGTACGAAATTCAGCAAGTATCGGAACAGAGATGGAACTGGAACTCTCAAATTCCATTTCTCTTCCGTACAAGTGAATATCATGTTGTATCTGTGCTGGACCTGAAATTGGGTTTGAAAATATAAATAAGTATTCAAATTGGAATTTCTTGTCACATTTCAAACTATATATTTCATCTATATTCATACACCTACTGTATTTTTTTCACATTAGCATAAATACTCATTCTTGTTCATATTTTCCTGGTATTATCACACAACACAAATATCATCTAGGATGATTTGGCAGACTAGGCAATCTTAGCCATGATTTTGGCAAGCCTAACTATAATAATTGTCTGCATAGTGAATATATTTATTCCAACTGACAAAATTCTTGTTTGCCATTTATTAATTGCTTTTTTTTGCACTACCTCAGCATCATAAGGATTCTGGGTACCTTTGACCTGCCTATTTGTCTTCAAAAAGACATTCTTGAGGCTAGGCGCGGACGAAACTCTAATTTGAATGTTTGAAGTAATTTTATAAAAAATATATAACTTCAACTCTACATTTCCATCCTTCATAATTTCCATGGCGTACGAAATTCAGCAAGTATCGGAACAGAGATGGAACTGGAACTCTCAAATTCCATTTCTCTTCCGTACAAGTGAATATCATGTTGTATCTGTGCTGGACCTGAAATTGGGTTTGAAAATATAAATAAGTATTCAAATTGGAATTTCTTGTCACATTTCAAACTATATATTTCATCTATATTCATACACCTACTGTATTTTTTTCACATTAGCATAAATACTCATTCTTGTTCATATTTTCCTGGTATTATCACACAACACAAATATCATCTAGGATGATTTGGCAGACTAGGCAATCTTAGCCATGATTTTGGCAAGCCTAACTATAATAATTGTCTGCATAGTGAATATATTTATTCCAACTGACAAAATTCTTGTTTGCCATTTATTAATTGCTTTTTTTTGCACTACCTCAGCATCATAAGGATTCTGGGTACCTTTGACCTGCCTATTTGTCTTCAAAAAGACATTCTTGAGGCTAGGCGCGGACGAAACTCTAATTTGAATGTTTGAAGTAATTTTATAAAAAATATATAACTTCAACTCTACATTTCCATCCTTCATAATTTCCATGGCGTACGAAATTCAGCAAGTATCGGAACAGAGATGGAACTGGAACTCTCAAATTCCATTTCTCTTCCGTACAAGTGAATATCATGTTGTATCTGTGCTGGACCTGAAATTGGGTTTGAAAATATAAATAAGTATTCAAATTGGAATTTCTTGTCACATTTCAAACTATATATTTCATCTATATTCATACACCTACTGTATTTTTTTCACATTAGCATAAATACTCATTCTTGTTCATATTTTCCTGGTATTATCACACAACACAAATATCATCTAGGATGATTTGGCAGACTAGGCAATCTTAGCCATGATTTTGGCAAGCCTAACTATAATAATTGTCTGCATAGTGAATATATTTATTCCAACTGACAAAATTCTTGTTTGCCATTTATTAATTGCTTTTTTTTGCACTACCTCAGCATCATAAGGATTCTGGGTACTTTTGACCTGCCTATTTGTCTTTAAAAAGACATTCTTGAGGCTAGGCGCGGACGAAACTCTAATTTGAATGTTTGAAGTAATTTTATAAAAAATAAATAACTTCAACTCTACATTTCCATCCTTCCTGATTTCCATGGCGTACGAAATTCAGCAAGTATCGGAACAGAGATGGAACTGGAACTCTCAAATTCCATTTCTCTTCCGTACAAGTGAATATCATGTTGTATCTGTGCTGGACCTGAAATTGGGTTTGAAAATATAAATAAGTACTCAAATTGGAATTTCTTGTCACATTTCAAACTATATATTTCATCTATATTCATACACCTACTGTATTTTTTTCACATTAGCATAAATACTCATTCTTGTTCATATTTTCCTGGTATTATCACACAACACAAATATCATCTAGGATGATTTGGCAGACTAGGCAATCTTAGCCATGATTTTGGCAAGCCTAACTATAATAATTGTCTGCATAGTGAATATATTTATTCCAACTGACAAAATTCTTGTTTGCCATTTATTAATTGCTTTTTTTTGCACTACCTCAGCATCATAAGGATTCTGGGTACCTTTGACCTGCCTATTTGTCTTCAAAAAGACATTCTTGAGGCTAGGCGCGGACGAAACTCTAATTTGAATGTCTGAAGTAATTTTATAAAAAATATATAACTTCAACTCTACATTTCCATCCTTCATAATTTCCATGGCGTACGAAATTCAGCAAGTATCGGAACAGAGATGGAACTGGAACTCTCAAATTCCATTTCTCTTCCGTACAAGTGAATATCATGTTGTATCTGTGCTGGACCTGAAATTGGGTTTGAAAATATAAATAAGTATTCAAATTGGAATTTCTTGTCACATTTCAAACTATATATTTCATCTATATTCATACACCTACTGTATTTTTTTCACATTAGCATAAATACTCATTCTTGTTCATATTTTCCTGGTATTATCACACAACACAAATATCATCTAGGATGATTTGGCAGACTAGGCAATCTTAGCCATGATTTTGGCAAGCCTAACTATAATAATTGTCTGCATAGTGAATATATTTATTCCAACTGACAAAATTCTTGTTTGCCATTTATTAATTGCTTTTTTTTGCACTACCTCAGCATCATAAGGATTCTGGGTACCTTTGACCTGCCTATTTGTCTTCAAAAAGACATTCTTGAGGCTAGGCGCGGACGAAACTCTAATTTGAATGTTTGAAGTAATTTTATAAAAAATATATAACTTCAACTCTACATTTCCATCCTTCATAATTTCCATGGCGTACGAAATTCAGCAAGTATCGGAACAGAGATGGAACTGGAACTCTCAAATTCCATTTCTCTTCCGTACAAGTGAATATCATGTTGTATCTGTGCTGGACCTGAAATTGGGTTTGAAAATATAAATAAGTATTCAAATTGGAATTTCTTGTCACATTTCAAACTATATATTTCATCTATATTCATACACCTACTGTATTTTTTTCACATTAGCATAAATACTCATTCTTGTTCATATTTTCCTGGTATTATCACACAACACAAATATCATCTAGGATGATTTGGCAGACTAGGCAATCTTAGCCATGATTTTGGCAAGCCTAACTATAATAATTGTCTGCATAGTGAATATATTTATTCCAACTGACAAAATTCTTGTTTGCCATTTATTAATTGCTTTTTTTTGCACTACCTCAGCATCATAAGGATTCTGGGTACCTTTGACCTGCCTATTTGTCTTCAAAAAGACATTCTTGAGGCTAGGCGCGGACGAAACTCTAATTTGAATGTCTGAAGTAATTTTATAAAAAATATATAACTTCAACTCTACATTTCCATCCTTCATAATTTCCATGGCGTACGAAATTCAGCAAGTATCGGAACAGAGATGGAACTGGAACTCTCAAATTCCATTTCTCTTCCGTACAAGTGAATATCATGTTGTATCTGTGCTGGACCTGAAATTGGGTTTGAAAATATAAATAAGTATTCAAATTGGAATTTCTTGTCACATTTCAAACTATATATTTCATCTATATTCATACACCTACTGTATTTTTTTCACATTAGCATAAATACTCATTCTTGTTCATATTTTCCTGGTATTATCACACAACACAAATATCATCTAGGATGATTTGGCAGACTAGGCAATCTTAGCCATGATTTTGGCAAGCCTAACTATAATAATTGTCTGCATAGTGAATATATTTATTCCAACTGACAAAATTCTTGTTTGCCATTTATTAATTGCTTTTTTTTTGCACTACCTCAGCATCATAAGGATTCTGGGTACCTTTGACCTGCCTATTTGTCTTCAAAAAGACATTCTTGAGGCTAGGCGCGGACGAAACTCTAATTTGAATGTTTGAAGTAATTTTATAAAAAATATATAACTTCAACTCTACATTTCCATCCTTCATAATTTCCATGGCGTACGAAATTCAGCAAGTATCGGAACAGAGATGGAACTGGAACTCTCAAATTCCATTTCTCTTCCGTACAAGTGAATATCATGTTGTATCTGTGCTGGACCTGAAATTGGGTTTGAAAATATAAATAAGTATTCAAATTGGAATTTCTTGTCACATTTCAAACTATATATTTCATCTATATTCATACACCTACTGTATTTTTTTCACATTAGCATAAATACTCATTCTTGTTCATATTTTCCTGGTATTATCACACAACACAAATATCATCTAGGATGATTTGGCAGACTAGGCAATCTTAGCCATGATTTTGGCAAGCCTAACTATAATAATTGTCTGCATAGTGAATATATTTATTCCAACTGACAAAATTCTTGTTTGCCATTTATTAATTGCTTTTTTTTGCACTACCTCAGCATCATAAGGATTCTGGGTACCTTTGACCTGCCTATTTGTCTTCAAAAAGACATTCTTGAGGCTAGGCGCGGACGAAACTCTAATTTGAATGTTTGAAGTAATTTTATAAAAAATATATAACTTCAACTCTACATTTCCATCCTTCATAATTTCCATGGCGTACGAAATTCAGCAAGTATCGGAACAGAGATGGAACTGGAACTCTCAAATTCCATTTCTCTTCCGTACAAGTGAATATCATGTTGTATCTGTGCTGGACCTGAAATTGGGTTTGAAAATATAAATAAGTATTCAAATTGGAATTTCTTGTCACATTTCAAACTATATATTTCATCTATATTCATACACCTACTGTATTTTTTTCACATTAGCATAAATACTCATTCTTGTTCATATTTTCCTGGTATTATCACACAACACAAATATCATCTAGGATGATTTGGCAGACTAGGCAATCTTAGCCATGATTTTGGCAAGCCTAACTATAATAATTGTCTGCATAGTGAATATATTTATTCCAACTGACAAAATTCTTGTTTGCCATTTATTAATTGCTTTTTTTTGCACTACCTCAGCATCATAAGGATTCTGGGTACCTTTGACCTGCCTATTTGTCTTCAAAAAGACATTCTTGAGGCTAGGCGCGGACGAAACTCTAATTTGAATGTTTGAAGTAATTTTATAAAAAATATATAACTTCAACTCTACATTTCCATCCTTCATAATTTCCATGGCGTACGAAATTCAGCAAGTATCGGAACAGAGATGGAACTGGAACTCTCAAATTCCATTTCTCTTCCGTACAAGTGAATATCATGTTGTATCTGTGCTGGACCTGAAATTGGGTTTGAAAATATAAATAAGTATTCAAATTGGAATTTCTTGTCACATTTCAAACTATATATTTCATCTATATTCATACACCTACTGTATTTTTTTCACATTAGCATAAATACTCATTCTTGTTCATATTTTCCTGGTATTATCACACAACACAAATATCATCTAGGATGATTTGGCAGACTAGGCAATCTTAGCCATGATTTTGGCAAGCCTAACTATAATAATTGTCTGCATAGTGAATATATTTATTCCAACTGACAAAATTCTTGTTTGCCATTTATTAATTGCTTTTTTTTGCACTACCTCAGCATCATAAGGATTCTGGGTACTTTTGACCTGCCTATTTGTCTTTAAAAAGACATTCTTGAGGCTAGGCGCGGACGAAACTCTAATTTGAATGTTTGAAGTAATTTTATAAAAAATAAATAACTTCAACTCTACATTTCCATCCTTCCTGATTTCCATGGCGTACGAAATTCAGCAAGTATCGGAACAGAGATGGAACTGGAACTCTCAAATTCCATTTCTCTTCCGTACAAGTGAATATCATGTTGTATCTGTGCTGGACCTGAAATTGGGTTTGAAAATATAAATAAGTACTCAAATTGGAATTTCTTGTCACATTTCAAACTATATATTTCATCTATATTCATACACCTACTGTATTTTTTTCACATTAGCATAAATACTCATTCTTGTTCATATTTTCCTGGTATTATCACACAACACAAATATCATCTAGGATGATTTGGCAGACTAGGCAATCTTAGCCATGATTTTGGCAAGCCTAACTATAATAATTGTCTGCATAGTGAATATATTTATTCCAACTGACAAAATTCTTGTTTGCCATTTATTAATTGCTTTTTTTTGCACTACCTCAGCATCATAAGGATTCTGGGTACCTTTGACCTGCCTATTTGTCTTCAAAAAGACATTCTTGAGGCTAGGCGCGGACGAAACTCTAATTTGAATGTCTGAAGTAATTTTATAAAAAATATATAACTTCAACTCTACATTTCCATCCTTCATAATTTCCATGGCGTACGAAATTCAGCAAGTATCGGAACAGAGATGGAACTGGAACTCTCAAATTCCATTTCTCTTCCGTACAAGTGAATATCATGTTGTATCTGTGCTGGACCTGAAATTGGGTTTGAAAATATAAATAAGTACTCAAATTGGAATTTCTTGTCACATTTCAAACTATATATTTCATCTATATTCATACACCTACTGTATTTTTTTCACATTAGCATAAATACTCATTCTTGTTCATATTTTCCTGGTATTATCACACAACACAAATATCATCTAGGATGATTTGGCAGACTAGGCAATCTTAGCCATGATTTTGGCAAGCCTAACTATAATAATTGTCTGCATAGTGAATATATTTATTCCAACTGACAAAATTCTTGTTTGCCATTTATTAATTGCTTTTTTTTGCACTACCTCAGCATCATAAGGATTCTGGGTACCTTTGACCTGCCTATTTGTCTTCAAAAAGACATTCTTGAGGCTAGGCGCGGACGAAACTCTAATTTGAATGTTTGAAGTAATTTTATAAAAAATATATAACTTCAACTCTACATTTCCATCCTTCATAATTTCCATGGCGTACGAAATTCAGCAAGTATCGGAACAGAGATGGAACTGGAACTCTCAAATTCCATTTCTCTTCCGTACAAGTGAATATCATGTTGTATCTGTGCTGGACCTGAAATTGGGTTTGAAAATATAAATAAGTATTCAAATTGGAATTTCTTGTCACATTTCAAACTATATATTTCATCTATATTCATACACCTACTGTATTTTTTTCACATTAGCATAAATACTCATTCTTGTTCATATTTTCCTGGTATTATCACACAACACAAATATCATCTAGGATGATTTGGCAGACTAGGCAATCTTAGCCATGATTTTGGCAAGCCTAACTATAATAATTGTCTGCATAGTGAATATATTTATTCCAACTGACAAAATTCTTGTTTGCCATTTATTAATTGCTTTTTTTTGCACTACCTCAGCATCATAAGGATTCTGGGTACCTTTGACCTGCCTATTTGTCTTCAAAAAGACATTCTTGAGGCTAGGCGCGGACGAAACTCTAATTTGAATGTTTGAAGTAATTTTATAAAAAATATATAACTTCAACTCTACATTTCCATCCTTCATAATTTCCATGGCGTACGAAATTCAGCAAGTATCGGAACAGAGATGGAACTGGAACTCTCAAATTCCATTTCTCTTCCGTACAAGTGAATATCATGTTGTATCTGTGCTGGACCTGAAATTGGGTTTGAAAATATAAATAAGTATTCAAATTGGAATTTCTTGTCACATTTCAAACTATATATTTCATCTATATTCATACACCTACTGTATTTTTTTCACATTAGCATAAATACTCATTCTTGTTCATATTTTCCTGGTATTATCACACAACACAAATATCATCTAGGATGATTTGGCAGACTAGGCAATCTTAGCCATGATTTTGGCAAGCCTAACTATAATAATTGTCTGCATAGTGAATATATTTATTCCAACTGACAAAATTCTTGTTTGCCATTTATTAATTGCTTTTTTTTGCACTACCTCAGCATCATAAGGATTCTGGGTACCTTTGACCTGCCTATTTGTCTTCAAAAAGACATTCTTGAGGCTAGGCGCGGACGAAACTCTAATTTGAATGTTTGAAGTAATTTTATAAAAAATATATAACTTCAACTCTACATTTCCATCCTTCATAATTTCCATGGCGTACGAAATTCAGCAAGTATCGGAACAGAGATGGAACTGGAACTCTCAAATTCCATTTCTCTTCCGTACAAGTGAATATCATGTTGTATCTGTGCTGGACCTGAAATTGGGTTTGAAAATATAAATAAGTATTCAAATTGGAATTTCTTGTCACATTTCAAACTATATATTTCATCTATATTCATACACCTACTGTATTTTTTTCACATTAGCATAAATACTCATTCTTGTTCATATTTTCCTGGTATTATCACACAACACAAATATCATCTAGGATGATTTGGCAGACTAGGCAATCTTAGCCATGATTTTGGCAAGCCTAACTATAATAATTGTCTGCATAGTGAATATATTTATTCCAACTGACAAAATTCTTGTTTGCCATTTATTAATTGCTTTTTTTTGCACTACCTCAGCATCATAAGGATTCTGGGTACTTTTGACCTGCCTATTTGTCTTTAAAAAGACATTCTTGAGGCTAGGCGCGGACGAAACTCTAATTTGAATGTTTGAAGTAATTTTATAAAAAATATATAACTTCAACTCTACATTTCCATCCTTCATAATTTCCATGGCGTACGAAATTCAGCAAGTATCGGAACAGAGATGGAACTGGAACTCTCAAATTCCATTTCTCTTCCGTACAAGTGAATATCATGTTGTATCTGTGCTGGACCTGAAATTGGGTTTGAAAATATAAATAAGTATTCAAATTGGAATTTCTTGTCACATTTCAAACTATATATTTCATCTATATTCATACACCTACTGTATTTTTTTCACATTAGCATAAATACTCATTCTTGTTCATATTTTCCTGGTATTATCACACAACACAAATATCATCTAGGATGATTTGGCAGACTAGGCAATCTTAGCCATGATTTTGGCAAGCCTAACTATAATAATTGTCTGCATAGTGAATATATTTATTCCAACTGACAAAATTCTTGTTTGCCATTTATTAATTGCTTTTTTTTGCACTACCTCAGCATCATAAGGATTCTGGGTACCTTTGACCTGCCTATTTGTCTTCAAAAAGACATTCTTGAGGCTAGGCGCGGACGAAACTCTAATTTGAATGTCTGAAGTAATTTTATAAAAAATATATAACTTCAACTCTACATTTCCATCCTTCATAATTTCCATGGCGTACGAAATTCAGCAAGTATCGGAACAGAGATGGAACTGGAACTCTCAAATTCCATTTCTCTTCCGTACAAGTGAATATCATGTTGTATCTGTGCTGGACCTGAAATTGGGTTTGAAAATATAAATAAGTATTCAAATTGGAATTTCTTGTCACATTTCAAACTATATATTTCATCTATATTCATACACCTACTGTATTTTTTTCACATTAGCATAAATACTCATTCTTGTTCATATTTTCCTGGTATTATCACACAACACAAATATCATCTAGGATGATTTGGCAGACTAGGCAATCTTAGCCATGATTTTGGCAAGCCTAACTATAATAATTGTCTGCATAGTGAATATATTTATTCCAACTGACAAAATTCTTGTTTGCCATTTATTAATTGCTTTTTTTTGCACTACCTCAGCATCATAAGGATTCTGGGTACCTTTGACCTGCCTATTTGTCTTCAAAAAGACATTCTTGAGGCTAGGCGCGGACGAAACTCTAATTTGAATGTTTGAAGTAATTTTATAAAAAATATATAACTTCAACTCTACATTTCCATCCTTCATAATTTCCATGGCGTACGAAATTCAGCAAGTATCGGAACAGAGATGGAACTGGAACTCTCAAATTCCATTTCTCTTCCGTACAAGTGAATATCATGTTGTATCTGTGCTGGACCTGAAATTGGGTTTGAAAATATAAATAAGTATTCAAATTGGAATTTCTTGTCACATTTCAAACTATATATTTCATCTATATTCATACACCTACTGTATTTTTTTCACATTAGCATAAATACTCATTCTTGTTCATATTTTCCTGGTATTATCACACAACACAAATATCATCTAGGATGATTTGGCAGACTAGGCAATCTTAGCCATGATTTTGGCAAGCCTAACTATAATAATTGTCTGCATAGTGAATATATTTATTCCAACTGACAAAATTCTTGTTTGCCATTTATTAATTGCTTTTTTTTGCACTACCTCAGCATCATAAGGATTCTGGGTACCTTTGACCTGCCTATTTGTCTTCAAAAAGACATTCTTGAGGCTAGGCGCGGACGAAACTCTAATTTGAATGTTTGAAGTAATTTTATAAAAAATATATAACTTCAACTCTACATTTCCATCCTTCATAATTTCCATGGCGTACGAAATTCAGCAAGTATCGGAACAGAGATGGAACTGGAACTCTCAAATTCCATTTCTCTTCCGTACAAGTGAATATCATGTTGTATCTGTGCTGGACCTGAAATTGGGTTTGAAAATATAAATAAGTATTCAAATTGGAATTTCTTGTCACATTTCAAACTATATATTTCATCTATATTCATACACCTACTGTATTTTTTTCACATTAGCATAAATACTCATTCTTGTTCATATTTTCCTGGTATTATCACACAACACAAATATCATCTAGGATGATTTGGCAGACTAGGCAATCTTAGCCATGATTTTGGCAAGCCTAACTATAATAATTGTCTGCATAGTGAATATATTTATTCCAACTGACAAAATTCTTGTTTGCCATTTATTAATTGCTTTTTTTTGCACTACCTCAGCATCATAAGGATTCTGGGTACCTTTGACCTGCCTATTTGTCTTCAAAAAGACATTCTTGAGGCTAGGCGCGGACGAAACTCTAATTTGAATGTTTGAAGTAATTTTATAAAAAATATATAACTTCAACTCTACATTTCCATCCTTCATAATTTCCATGGCGTACGAAATTCAGCAAGTATCGGAACAGAGATGGAACTGGAACTCTCAAATTCCATTTCTCTTCCGTACAAGTGAATATCATGTTGTATCTGTGCTGGACCTGAAATTGGGTTTGAAAATATAAATAAGTATTCAAATTGGAATTTCTTGTCACATTTCAAACTATATATTTCATCTATATTCATACACCTACTGTATTTTTTTCACATTAGCATAAATACTCATTCTTGTTCATATTTTCCTGGTATTATCACACAACACAAATATCATCTAGGATGATTTGGCAGACTAGGCAATCTTAGCCATGATTTTGGCAAGCCTAACTATAATAATTGTCTGCATAGTGAATATATTTATTCCAACTGACAAAATTCTTGTTTGCCATTTATTAATTGCTTTTTTTTGCACTACCTCAGCATCATAAGGATTCTGGGTACCTTTGACCTGCCTATTTGTCTTCAAAAAGACATTCTTGAGGCTAGGCGCGGACGAAACTCTAATTTGAATGTTTGAAGTAATTTTATAAAAAATATATAACTTCAACTCTACATTTCCATCCTTCATAATTTCCATGGCGTACGAAATTCAGCAAGTATCGGAACAGAGATGGAACTGGAACTCTCAAATTCCATTTCTCTTCCGTACAAGTGAATATCATGTTGTATCTGTGCTGGACCTGAAATTGGGTTTGAAAATATAAATAAGTATTCAAATTGGAATTTCTTGTCACATTTCAAACTATATATTTCATCTATATTCATACACCTACTGTATTTTTTTCACATTAGCATAAATACTCATTCTTGTTCATATTTTCCTGGTATTATCACACAACACAAATATCATCTAGGATGATTTGGCAGACTAGGCAATCTTAGCCATGATTTTGGCAAGCCTAACTATAATAATTGTCTGCATAGTGAATATATTTATTCCAACTGACAAAATTCTTGTTTGCCATTTATTAATTGCTTTTTTTTGCACTACCTCAGCATCATAAGGATTCTGGGTACCTTTGACCTGCCTATTTGTCTTCAAAAAGACATTCTTGAGGCTAGGCGCGGACGAAACTCTAATTTGAATGTTTGAAGTAATTTTATAAAAAATATATAACTTCAACTCTACATTTCCATCCTTCATAATTTCCATGGCGTACGAAATTCAGCAAGTATCGGAACAGAGATGGAACTGGAACTCTCAAATTCCATTTCTCTTCCGTACAAGTGAATATCATGTTGTATCTGTGCTGGACCTGAAATTGGGTTTGAAAATATAAATAAGTATTCAAATTGGAATTTCTTGTCACATTTCAAACTATATATTTCATCTATATTCATACACCTACTGTATTTTTTTCACATTAGCATAAATACTCATTCTTGTTCATATTTTCCTGGTATTATCACACAACACAAATATCATCTAGGATGATTTGGCAGACTAGGCAATCTTAGCCATGATTTTGGCAAGCCTAACTATAATAATTGTCTGCATAGTGAATATATTTATTCCAACTGACAAAATTCTTGTTTGCCATTTATTAATTGCTTTTTTTTGCACTACCTCAGCATCATAAGGATTCTGGGTACCTTTGACCTGCCTATTTGTCTTCAAAAAGACATTCTTGAGGCTAGGCGCGGACGAAACTCTAATTTGAATGTTTGAAGTAATTTTATAAAAAATATATAACTTCAACTCTACATTTCCATCCTTCATAATTTCCATGGCGTACGAAATTCAGCAAGTATCGGAACAGAGATGGAACTGGAACTCTCAAATTCCATTTCTCTTCCGTACAAGTGAATATCATGTTGTATCTGTGCTGGACCTGAAATTGGGTTTGAAAATATAAATAAGTATTCAAATTGGAATTTCTTGTCACATTTCAAACTATATATTTCATCTATATTCATACACCTACTGTATTTTTTTCACATTAGCATAAATACTCATTCTTGTTCATATTTTCCTGGTATTATCACACAACACAAATATCATCTAGGATGATTTGGCAGACTAGGCAATCTTAGCCATGATTTTGGCAAGCCTAACTATAATAATTGTCTGCATAGTGAATATATTTATTCCAACTGACAAAATTCTTGTTTGCCATTTATTAATTGCTTTTTTTTGCACTACCTCAGCATCATAAGGATTCTGGGTACCTTTGACCTGCCTATTTGTCTTCAAAAAGACATTCTTGAGGCTAGGCGCGGACGAAACTCTAATTTGAATGTTTGAAGTAATTTTATAAAAAATATATAACTTCAACTCTACATTTCCATCCTTCATAATTTCCATGGCGTACGAAATTCAGCAAGTATCGGAACAGAGATGGAACTGGAACTCTCAAATTCCATTTCTCTTCCGTACAAGTGAATATCATGTTGTATCTGTGCTGGACCTGAAATTGGGTTTGAAAATATAAATAAGTATTCAAATTGGAATTTCTTGTCACATTTCAAACTATATATTTCATCTATATTCATACACCTACTGTATTTTTTTCACATTAGCATAAATACTCATTCTTGTTCATATTTTCCTGGTATTATCACACAACACAAATATCATCTAGGATGATTTGGCAGACTAGGCAATCTTAGCCATGATTTTGGCAAGCCTAACTATAATAATTGTCTGCATAGTGAATATATTTATTCCAACTGACAAAATTCTTGTTTGCCATTTATTAATTGCTTTTTTTTGCACTACCTCAGCATCATAAGGATTCTGGGTACCTTTGACCTGCCTATTTGTCTTCAAAAAGACATTCTTGAGGCTAGGCGCGGACGAAACTCTAATTTGAATGTTTGAAGTAATTTTATAAAAAATATATAACTTCAACTCTACATTTCCATCCTTCATAATTTCCATGGCGTACGAAATTCAGCAAGTATCGGAACAGAGATGGAACTGGAACTCTCAAATTCCATTTCTCTTCCGTACAAGTGAATATCATGTTGTATCTGTGCTGGACCTGAAATTGGGTTTGAAAATATAAATAAGTATTCAAATTGGAATTTCTTGTCACATTTCAAACTATATATTTCATCTATATTCATACACCTACTGTATTTTTTTCACATTAGCATAAATACTCATTCTTGTTCATATTTTCCTGGTATTATCACACAACACAAATATCATCTAGGATGATTTGGCAGACTAGGCAATCTTAGCCATGATTTTGGCAAGCCTAACTATAATAATTGTCTGCATAGTGAATATATTTATTCCAACTGACAAAATTCTTGTTTGCCATTTATTAATTGCTTTTTTTTGCACTACCTCAGCATCATAAGGATTCTGGGTACCTTTGACCTGCCTATTTGTCTTCAAAAAGACATTCTTGAGGCTAGGCGCGGACGAAACTCTAATTTGAATGTTTGAAGTAATTTTATAAAAAATATATAACTTCAACTCTACATTTCCATCCTTCATAATTTCCATGGCGTACGAAATTCAGCAAGTATCGGAACAGAGATGGAACTGGAACTCTCAAATTCCATTTCTCTTCCGTACAAGTGAATATCATGTTGTATCTGTGCTGGACCTGAAATTGGGTTTGAAAATATAAATAAGTATTCAAATTGGAATTTCTTGTCACATTTCAAACTATATATTTCATCTATATTCATACACCTACTGTATTTTTTTCACATTAGCATAAATACTCATTCTTGTTCATATTTTCCTGGTATTATCACACAACACAAATATCATCTAGGATGATTTGGCAGACTAGGCAATCTTAGCCATGATTTTGGCAAGCCTAACTATAATAATTGTCTGCATAGTGAATATATTTATTCCAACTGACAAAATTCTTGTTTGCCATTTATTAATTGCTTTTTTTTGCACTACCTCAGCATCATAAGGATTCTGGGTACCTTTGACCTGCCTATTTGTCTTCAAAAAGACATTCTTGAGGCTAGGCGCGGACGAAACTCTAATTTGAATGTTTGAAGTAATTTTATAAAAAATATATAACTTCAACTCTACATTTCCATCCTTCATAATTTCCATGGCGTACGAAATTCAGCAAGTATCGGAACAGAGATGGAACTGGAACTCTCAAATTCCATTTCTCTTCCGTACAAGTGAATATCATGTTGTATCTGTGCTGGACCTGAAATTGGGTTTGAAAATATAAATAAGTATTCAAATTGGAATTTCTTGTCACATTTCAAACTATATATTTCATCTATATTCATACACCTACTGTATTTTTTTCACATTAGCATAAATACTCATTCTTGTTCATATTTTCCTGGTATTATCACACAACACAAATATCATCTAGGATGATTTGGCAGACTAGGCAATCTTAGCCATGATTTTGGCAAGCCTAACTATAATAATTGTCTGCATAGTGAATATATTTATTCCAACTGACAAAATTCTTGTTTGCCATTTATTAATTGCTTTTTTTTGCACTACCTCAGCATCATAAGGATTCTGGGTACCTTTGACCTGCCTATTTGTCTTCAAAAAGACATTCTTGAGGCTAGGCGCGGACGAAACTCTAATTTGAATGTTTGAAGTAATTTTATAAAAAATATATAACTTCAACTCTACATTTCCATCCTTCATAATTTCCATGGCGTACGAAATTCAGCAAGTATCGGAACAGAGATGGAACTGGAACTCTCAAATTCCATTTCTCTTCCGTACAAGTGAATATCATGTTGTATCTGTGCTGGACCTGAAATTGGGTTTGAAAATATAAATAAGTATTCAAATTGGAATTTCTTGTCACATTTCAAACTATATATTTCATCTATATTCATACACCTACTGTATTTTTTTCACATTAGCATAAATACTCATTCTTGTTCATATTTTCCTGGTATTATCACACAACACAAATATCATCTAGGATGATTTGGCAGACTAGGCAATCTTAGCCATGATTTTGGCAAGCCTAACTATAATAATTGTCTGCATAGTGAATATATTTATTCCAACTGACAAAATTCTTGTTTGCCATTTATTAATTGCTTTTTTTTGCACTACCTCAGCATCATAAGGATTCTGGGTACCTTTGACCTGCCTATTTGTCTTCAAAAAGACATTCTTGAGGCTAGGCGCGGACGAAACTCTAATTTGAATGTTTGAAGTAATTTTATAAAAAATATATAACTTCAACTCTACATTTCCATCCTTCATAATTTCCATGGCGTACGAAATTCAGCAAGTATCGGAACAGAGATGGAACTGGAACTCTCAAATTCCATTTCTCTTCCGTACAAGTGAATATCATGTTGTATCTGTGCTGGACCTGAAATTGGGTTTGAAAATATAAATAAGTATTCAAATTGGAATTTCTTGTCACATTTCAAACTATATATTTCATCTATATTCATACACCTACTGTATTTTTTTCACATTAGCATAAATACTCATTCTTGTTCATATTTTCCTGGTATTATCACACAACACAAATATCATCTAGGATGATTTGGCAGACTAGGCAATCTTAGCCATGATTTTGGCAAGCCTAACTATAATAATTGTCTGCATAGTGAATATATTTATTCCAACTGACAAAATTCTTGTTTGCCATTTATTAATTGCTTTTTTTTGCACTACCTCAGCATCATAAGGATTCTGGGTACCTTTGACCTGCCTATTTGTCTTCAAAAAGACATTCTTGAGGCTAGGCGCGGACGAAACTCTAATTTGAATGTTTGAAGTAATTTTATAAAAAATATATAACTTCAACTCTACATTTCCATCCTTCATAATTTCCATGGCGTACGAAATTCAGCAAGTATCGGAACAGAGATGGAACTGGAACTCTCAAATTCCATTTCTCTTCCGTACAAGTGAATATCATGTTGTATCTGTGCTGGACCTGAAATTGGGTTTGAAAATATAAATAAGTATTCAAATTGGAATTTCTTGTCACATTTCAAACTATATATTTCATCTATATTCATACACCTACTGTATTTTTTTCACATTAGCATAAATACTCATTCTTGTTCATATTTTCCTGGTATTATCACACAACACAAATATCATCTAGGATGATTTGGCAGACTAGGCAATCTTAGCCATGATTTTGGCAAGCCTAACTATAATAATTGTCTGCATAGTGAATATATTTATTCCAACTGACAAAATTCTTGTTTGCCATTTATTAATTGCTTTTTTTTGCACTACCTCAGCATCATAAGGATTCTGGGTACCTTTGACCTGCCTATTTGTCTTCAAAAAGACATTCTTGAGGCTAGGCGCGGACGAAACTCTAATTTGAATGTTTGAAGTAATTTTATAAAAAATATATAACTTCAACTCTACATTTCCATCCTTCATAATTTCCATGGCGTACGAAATTCAGCAAGTATCGGAACAGAGATGGAACTGGAACTCTCAAATTCCATTTCTCTTCCGTACAAGTGAATATCATGTTGTATCTGTGCTGGACCTGAAATTGGGTTTGAAAATATAAATAAGTATTCAAATTGGAATTTCTTGTCACATTTCAAACTATATATTTCATCTATATTCATACACCTACTGTATTTTTTTCACATTAGCATAAATACTCATTCTTGTTCATATTTTCCTGGTATTATCACACAACACAAATATCATCTAGGATGATTTGGCAGACTAGGCAATCTTAGCCATGATTTTGGCAAGCCTAACTATAATAATTGTCTGCATAGTGAATATATTTATTCCAACTGACAAAATTCTTGTTTGCCATTTATTAATTGCTTTTTTTTGCACTACCTCAGCATCATAAGGATTCTGGGTACCTTTGACCTGCCTATTTGTCTTCAAAAAGACATTCTTGAGGCTAGGCGCGGACGAAACTCTAATTTGAATGTTTGAAGTAATTTTATAAAAAATATATAACTTCAACTCTACATTTCCATCCTTCATAATTTCCATGGCGTACGAAATTCAGCAAGTATCGGAACAGAGATGGAACTGGAACTCTCAAATTCCATTTCTCTTCCGTACAAGTGAATATCATGTTGTATCTGTGCTGGACCTGAAATTGGGTTTGAAAATATAAATAAGTACTCAAATTGGAATTTCTTGTCACATTTCAAACTATATATTTCATCTATATTCATACACCTACTGTATTTTTTTCACATTAGCATAAATACTCATTCTTGTTCATATTTTCCTGGTATTATCACACAACACAAATATCATCTAGGATGATTTGGCAGACTAGGCAATCTTAGCCATGATTTTGGCAAGCCTAACTATAATAATTGTCTGCATAGTGAATATATTTATTCCAACTGACAAAATTCTTGTTTGCCATTTATTAATTGCTTTTTTTTGCACTACCTCAGCATCATAAGGATTCTGGGTACCTTTGACCTGCCTATTTGTCTTCAAAAAGACATTCTTGAGGCTAGGCGCGGACGAAACTCTAATTTGAATGTTTGAAGTAATTTTATAAAAAATATATAACTTCAACTCTACATTTCCATCCTTCATAATTTCCATGGCGTACGAAATTCAGCAAGTATCGGAACAGAGATGGAACTGGAACTCTCAAATTCCATTTCTCTTCCGTACAAGTGAATATCATGTTGTATCTGTGCTGGACCTGAAATTGGGTTTGAAAATATAAATAAGTATTCAAATTGGAATTTCTTGTCACATTTCAAACTATATATTTCATCTATATTCATACACCTACTGTATTTTTTTCACATTAGCATAAATACTCATTCTTGTTCATATTTTCCTGGTATTATCACACAACACAAATATCATCTAGGATGATTTGGCAGACTAGGCAATCTTAGCCATGATTTTGGCAAGCCTAACTATAATAATTGTCTGCATAGTGAATATATTTATTCCAACTGACAAAATTCTTGTTTGCCATTTATTAATTGCTTTTTTTTGCACTACCTCAGCATCATAAGGATTCTGGGTACCTTTGACCTGCCTATTTGTCTTCAAAAAGACATTCTTGAGGCTAGGCGCGGACGAAACTCTAATTTGAATGTTTGAAGTAATTTTATAAAAAATATATAACTTCAACTCTACATTTCCATCCTTCATAATTTCCATGGCGTACGAAATTCAGCAAGTATCGGAACAGAGATGGAACTGGAACTCTCAAATTCCATTTCTCTTCCGTACAAGTGAATATCATGTTGTATCTGTGCTGGACCTGAAATTGGGTTTGAAAATATAAATAAGTATTCAAATTGGAATTTCTTGTCACATTTCAAACTATATATTTCATCTATATTCATACACCTACTGTATTTTTTTCACATTAGCATAAATACTCATTCTTGTTCATATTTTCCTGGTATTATCACACAACACAAATATCATCTAGGATGATTTGGCAGACTAGGCAATCTTAGCCATGATTTTGGCAAGCCTAACTATAATAATTGTCTGCATAGTGAATATATTTATTCCAACTGACAAAATTCTTGTTTGCCATTTATTAATTGCTTTTTTTTGCACTACCTCAGCATCATAAGGATTCTGGGTACCTTTGACCTGCCTATTTGTCTTCAAAAAGACATTCTTGAGGCTAGGCGCGGACGAAACTCTAATTTGAATGTTTGAAGTAATTTTATAAAAAATATATAACTTCAACTCTACATTTCCATCCTTCATAATTTCCATGGCGTACGAAATTCAGCAAGTATCGGAACAGAGATGGAACTGGAACTCTCAAATTCCATTTCTCTTCCGTACAAGTGAATATCATGTTGTATCTGTGCTGGACCTGAAATTGGGTTTGAAAATATAAATAAGTATTCAAATTGGAATTTCTTGTCACATTTCAAACTATATATTTCATCTATATTCATACACCTACTGTATTTTTTTCACATTAGCATAAATACTCATTCTTGTTCATATTTTCCTGGTATTATCACACAACACAAATATCATCTAGGATGATTTGGCAGACTAGGCAATCTTAGCCATGATTTTGGCAAGCCTAACTATAATAATTGTCTGCATAGTGAATATATTTATTCCAACTGACAAAATTCTTGTTTGCCATTTATTAATTGCTTTTTTTTGCACTACCTCAGCATCATAAGGATTCTGGGTACCTTTGACCTGCCTATTTGTCTTCAAAAAGACATTCTTGAGGCTAGGCGCGGACGAAACTCTAATTTGAATGTTTGAAGTAATTTTATAAAAAATATATAACTTCAACTCTACATTTCCATCCTTCATAATTTCCATGGCGTACGAAATTCAGCAAGTATCGGAACAGAGATGGAACTGGAACTCTCAAATTCCATTTCTCTTCCGTACAAGTGAATATCATGTTGTATCTGTGCTGGACCTGAAATTGGGTTTGAAAATATAAATAAGTATTCAAATTGGAATTTCTTGTCACATTTCAAACTATATATTTCATCTATATTCATACACCTACTGTATTTTTTTCACATTAGCATAAATACTCATTCTTGTTCATATTTTCCTGGTATTATCACACAACACAAATATCATCTAGGATGATTTGGCAGACTAGGCAATCTTAGCCATGATTTTGGCAAGCCTAACTATAATAATTGTCTGCATAGTGAATATATTTATTCCAACTGACAAAATTCTTGTTTGCCATTTATTAATTGCTTTTTTTTGCACTACCTCAGCATCATAAGGATTCTGGGTACCTTTGACCTGCCTATTTGTCTTCAAAAAGACATTCTTGAGGCTAGGCGCGGACGAAACTCTAATTTGAATGTTTGAAGTAATTTTATAAAAAATATATAACTTCAACTCTACATTTCCATCCTTCATAATTTCCATGGCGTACGAAATTCAGCAAGTATCGGAACAGAGATGGAACTGGAACTCTCAAATTCCATTTCTCTTCCGTACAAGTGAATATCATGTTGTATCTGTGCTGGACCTGAAATTGGGTTTGAAAATATAAATAAGTATTCAAATTGGAATTTCTTGTCACATTTCAAACTATATATTTCATCTATATTCATACACCTACTGTATTTTTTTCACATTAGCATAAATACTCATTCTTGTTCATATTTTCCTGGTATTATCACACAACACAAATATCATCTAGGATGATTTGGCAGACTAGGCAATCTTAGCCATGATTTTGGCAAGCCTAACTATAATAATTGTCTGCATAGTGAATATATTTATTCCAACTGACAAAATTCTTGTTTGCCATTTATTAATTGCTTTTTTTTGCACTACCTCAGCATCATAAGGATTCTGGGTACCTTTGACCTGCCTATTTGTCTTCAAAAAGACATTCTTGAGGCTAGGCGCGGACGAAACTCTAATTTGAATGTTTGAAGTAATTTTATAAAAAATATATAACTTCAACTCTACATTTCCATCCTTCATAATTTCCATGGCGTACGAAATTCAGCAAGTATCGGAACAGAGATGGAACTGGAACTCTCAAATTCCATTTCTCTTCCGTACAAGTGAATATCATGTTGTATCTGTGCTGGACCTGAAATTGGGTTTGAAAATATAAATAAGTATTCAAATTGGAATTTCTTGTCACATTTCAAACTATATATTTCATCTATATTCATACACCTACTGTATTTTTTTCACATTAGCATAAATACTCATTCTTGTTCATATTTTCCTGGTATTATCACACAACACAAATATCATCTAGGATGATTTGGCAGACTAGGCAATCTTAGCCATGATTTTGGCAAGCCTAACTATAATAATTGTCTGCATAGTGAATATATTTATTCCAACTGACAAAATTCTTGTTTGCCATTTATTAATTGCTTTTTTTTGCACTACCTCAGCATCATAAGGATTCTGGGTACCTTTGACCTGCCTATTTGTCTTCAAAAAGACATTCTTGAGGCTAGGCGCGGACGAAACTCTAATTTGAATGTTTGAAGTAATTTTATAAAAAATATATAACTTCAACTCTACATTTCCATCCTTCATAATTTCCATGGCGTACGAAATTCAGCAAGTATCGGAACAGAGATGGAACTGGAACTCTCAAATTCCATTTCTCTTCCGTACAAGTGAATATCATGTTGTATCTGTGCTGGACCTGAAATTGGGTTTGAAAATATAAATAAGTATTCAAATTGGAATTTCTTGTCACATTTCAAACTATATATTTCATCTATATTCATACACCTACTGTATTTTTTTCACATTAGCATAAATACTCATTCTTGTTCATATTTTCCTGGTATTATCACACAACACAAATATCATCTAGGATGATTTGGCAGACTAGGCAATCTTAGCCATGATTTTGGCAAGCCTAACTATAATAATTGTCTGCATAGTGAATATATTTATTCCAACTGACAAAATTCTTGTTTGCCATTTATTAATTGCTTTTTTTTGCACTACCTCAGCATCATAAGGATTCTGGGTACCTTTGACCTGCCTATTTGTCTTCAAAAAGACATTCTTGAGGCTAGGCGCGGACGAAACTCTAATTTGAATGTCTGAAGTAATTTTATAAAAAATATATAACTTCAACTCTACATTTCCATCCTTCATAATTTCCATGGCGTACGAAATTCAGCAAGTATCGGAACAGAGATGGAACTGGAACTCTCAAATTCCATTTCTCTTCCGTACAAGTGAATATCATGTTGTATCTGTGCTGGACCTGAAATTGGGTTTGAAAATATAAATAAGTATTCAAATTGGAATTTCTTGTCACATTTCAAACTATATATTTCATCTATATTCATACACCTACTGTATTTTTTTCACATTAGCATAAATACTCATTCTTGTTCATATTTTCCTGGTATTATCACACAACACAAATATCATCTAGGATGATTTGGCAGACTAGGCAATCTTAGCCATGATTTTGGCAAGCCTAACTATAATAATTGTCTGCATAGTGAATATATTTATTCCAACTGACAAAATTCTTGTTTGCCATTTATTAATTGCTTTTTTTTGCACTACCTCAGCATCATAAGGATTCTGGGTACCTTTGACCTGCCTATTTGTCTTCAAAAAGACATTCTTGAGGCTAGGCGCGGACGAAACTCTAATTTGAATGTTTGAAGTAATTTTATAAAAAATATATAACTTCAACTCTACATTTCCATCCTTCATAATTTCCATGGCGTACGAAATTCAGCAAGTATCGGAACAGAGATGGAACTGGAACTCTCAAATTCCATTTCTCTTCCGTACAAGTGAATATCATGTTGTATCTGTGCTGGACCTGAAATTGGGTTTGAAAATATAAATAAGTATTCAAATTGGAATTTCTTGTCACATTTCAAACTATATATTTCATCTATATTCATACACCTACTGTATTTTTTTCACATTAGCATAAATACTCATTCTTGTTCATATTTTCCTGGTATTATCACACAACACAAATATCATCTAGGATGATTTGGCAGACTAGGCAATCTTAGCCATGATTTTGGCAAGCCTAACTATAATAATTGTCTGCATAGTGAATATATTTATTCCAACTGACAAAATTCTTGTTTGCCATTTATTAATTGCTTTTTTTTTGCACTACCTCAGCATCATAAGGATTCTGGGTACCTTTGACCTGCCTATTTGTCTTCAAAAAGACATTCTTGAGGCTAGGCGCGGACGAAACTCTAATTTGAATGTCTGAAGTAATTTTATAAAAAATATATAACTTCAACTCTACATTTCCATCCTTCATAATTTCCATGGCGTACGAAATTCAGCAAGTATCGGAACAGAGATGGAACTGGAACTCTCAAATTCCATTTCTCTTCCGTACAAGTGAATATCATGTTGTATCTGTGCTGGACCTGAAATTGGGTTTGAAAATATAAATAAGTATTCAAATTGGAATTTCTTGTCACATTTCAAACTATATATTTCATCTATATTCATACACCTACTGTATTTTTTTCACATTAGCATAAATACTCATTCTTGTTCATATTTTCCTGGTATTATCACACAACACAAATATCATCTAGGATGATTTGGCAGACTAGGCAATCTTAGCCATGATTTTGGCAAGCCTAACTATAATAATTGTCTGCATAGTGAATATATTTATTCCAACTGACAAAATTCTTGTTTGCCATTTATTAATTGCTTTTTTTTGCACTACCTCAGCATCATAAGGATTCTGGGTACCTTTGACCTGCCTATTTGTCTTCAAAAAGACATTCTTGAGGCTAGGCGCGGACGAAACTCTAATTTGAATGTTTGAAGTAATTTTATAAAAAATATATAACTTCAACTCTACATTTCCATCCTTCATAATTTCCATGGCGTACGAAATTCAGCAAGTATCGGAACAGAGATGGAACTGGAACTCTCAAATTCCATTTCTCTTCCGTACAAGTGAATATCATGTTGTATCTGTGCTGGACCTGAAATTGGGTTTGAAAATATAAATAAGTATTCAAATTGGAATTTCTTGTCACATTTCAAACTATATATTTCATCTATATTCATACACCTACTGTATTTTTTTCACATTAGCATAAATACTCATTCTTGTTCATATTTTCCTGGTATTATCACACAACACAAATATCATCTAGGATGATTTGGCAGACTAGGCAATCTTAGCCATGATTTTGGCAAGCCTAACTATAATAATTGTCTGCATAGTGAATATATTTATTCCAACTGACAAAATTCTTGTTTGCCATTTATTAATTGCTTTTTTTTGCACTACCTCAGCATCATAAGGATTCTGGGTACCTTTGACCTGCCTATTTGTCTTCAAAAAGACATTCTTGAGGCTAGGCGCGGACGAAACTCTAATTTGAATGTTTGAAGTAATTTTATAAAAAATATATAACTTCAACTCTACATTTCCATCCTTCATAATTTCCATGGCGTACGAAATTCAGCAAGTATCGGAACAGAGATGGAACTGGAACTCTCAAATTCCATTTCTCTTCCGTACAAGTGAATATCATGTTGTATCTGTGCTGGACCTGAAATTGGGTTTGAAAATATAAATAAGTATTCAAATTGGAATTTCTTGTCACATTTCAAACTATATATTTCATCTATATTCATACACCTACTGTATTTTTTTCACATTAGCATAAATACTCATTCTTGTTCATATTTTCCTGGTATTATCACACAACACAAATATCATCTAGGATGATTTGGCAGACTAGGCAATCTTAGCCATGATTTTGGCAAGCCTAACTATAATAATTGTCTGCATAGTGAATATATTTATTCCAACTGACAAAATTCTTGTTTGCCATTTATTAATTGCTTTTTTTTGCACTACCTCAGCATCATAAGGATTCTGGGTACTTTTGACCTGCCTATTTGTCTTTAAAAAGACATTCTTGAGGCTAGGCGCGGACGAAACTCTAATTTGAATGTTTGAAGTAATTTTATAAAAAATAAATAACTTCAACTCTACATTTCCATCCTTCCTGATTTCCATGGCGTACGAAATTCAGCAAGTATCGGAACAGAGATGGAACTGGAACTCTCAAATTCCATTTCTCTTCCGTACAAGTGAATATCATGTTGTATCTGTGCTGGACCTGAAATTGGGTTTGAAAATATAAATAAGTATTCAAATTGGAATTTCTTGTCACATTTCAAACTATATATTTCATCTATATTCATACACCTACTGTATTTTTTTCACATTAGCATAAATACTCATTCTTGTTCATATTTTCCTGGTATTATCACACAACACAAATATCATCTAGGATGATTTGGCAGACTAGGCAATCTTAGCCATGATTTTGGCAAGCCTAACTATAATAATTGTCTGCATAGTGAATATATTTATTCCAACTGACAAAATTCTTGTTTGCCATTTATTAATTGCTTTTTTTTGCACTACCTCAGCATCATAAGGATTCTGGGTACCTTTGACCTGCCTATTTGTCTTCAAAAAGACATTCTTGAGGCTAGGCGCGGACGAAACTCTAATTTGAATGTTTGAAGTAATTTTATAAAAAATATATAACTTCAACTCTACATTTCCATCCTTCATAATTTCCATGGCGTACGAAATTCAGCAAGTATCGGAACAGAGATGGAACTGGAACTCTCAAATTCCATTTCTCTTCCGTACAAGTGAATATCATGTTGTATCTGTGCTGGACCTGAAATTGGGTTTGAAAATATAAATAAGTATTCAAATTGGAATTTCTTGTCACATTTCAAACTATATATTTCATCTATATTCATACACCTACTGTATTTTTTTCACATTAGCATAAATACTCATTCTTGTTCATATTTTCCTGGTATTATCACACAACACAAATATCATCTAGGATGATTTGGCAGACTAGGCAATCTTAGCCATGATTTTGGCAAGCCTAACTATAATAATTGTCTGCATAGTGAATATATTTATTCCAACTGACAAAATTCTTGTTTGCCATTTATTAATTGCTTTTTTTTGCACTACCTCAGCATCATAAGGATTCTGGGTACCTTTGACCTGCCTATTTGTCTTCAAAAAGACATTCTTGAGGCTAGGCGCGGACGAAACTCTAATTTGAATGTCTGAAGTAATTTTATAAAAAATATATAACTTCAACTCTACATTTCCATCCTTCATAATTTCCATGGCGTACGAAATTCAGCAAGTATCGGAACAGAGATGGAACTGGAACTCTCAAATTCCATTTCTCTTCCGTACAAGTGAATATCATGTTGTATCTGTGCTGGACCTGAAATTGGGTTTGAAAATATAAATAAGTATTCAAATTGGAATTTCTTGTCACATTTCAAACTATATATTTCATCTATATTCATACACCTACTGTATTTTTTTCACATTAGCATAAATACTCATTCTTGTTCATATTTTCCTGGTATTATCACACAACACAAATATCATCTAGGATGATTTGGCAGACTAGGCAATCTTAGCCATGATTTTGGCAAGCCTAACTATAATAATTGTCTGCATAGTGAATATATTTATTCCAACTGACAAAATTCTTGTTTGCCATTTATTAATTGCTTTTTTTTGCACTACCTCAGCATCATAAGGATTCTGGGTACCTTTGACCTGCCTATTTGTCTTCAAAAAGACATTCTTGAGGCTAGGCGCGGACGAAACTCTAATTTGAATGTCTGAAGTAATTTTATAAAAAATATATAACTTCAACTCTACATTTCCATCCTTCATAATTTCCATGGCGTACGAAATTCAGCAAGTATCGGAACAGAGATGGAACTGGAACTCTCAAATTCCATTTCTCTTCCGTACAAGTGAATATCATGTTGTATCTGTGCTGGACCTGAAATTGGGTTTGAAAATATAAATAAGTATTCAAATTGGAATTTCTTGTCACATTTCAAACTATATATTTCATCTATATTCATACACCTACTGTATTTTTTTCACATTAGCATAAATACTCATTCTTGTTCATATTTTCCTGGTATTATCACACAACACAAATATCATCTAGGATGATTTGGCAGACTAGGCAATCTTAGCCATGATTTTGGCAAGCCTAACTATAATAATTGTCTGCATAGTGAATATATTTATTCCAACTGACAAAATTCTTGTTTGCCATTTATTAATTGCTTTTTTTTGCACTACCTCAGCATCATAAGGATTCTGGGTACCTTTGACCTGCCTATTTGTCTTCAAAAAGACATTCTTGAGGCTAGGCGCGGACGAAACTCTAATTTGAATGTTTGAAGTAATTTTATAAAAAATATATAACTTCAACTCTACATTTCCATCCTTCATAATTTCCATGGCGTACGAAATTCAGCAAGTATCGGAACAGAGATGGAACTGGAACTCTCAAATTCCATTTCTCTTCCGTACAAGTGAATATCATGTTGTATCTGTGCTGGACCTGAAATTGGGTTTGAAAATATAAATAAGTATTCAAATTGGAATTTCTTGTCACATTTCAAACTATATATTTCATCTATATTCATACACCTACTGTATTTTTTTCACATTAGCATAAATACTCATTCTTGTTCATATTTTCCTGGTATTATCACACAACACAAATATCATCTAGGATGATTTGGCAGACTAGGCAATCTTAGCCATGATTTTGGCAAGCCTAACTATAATAATTGTCTGCATAGTGAATATATTTATTCCAACTGACAAAATTCTTGTTTGCCATTTATTAATTGCTTTTTTTTGCACTACCTCAGCATCATAAGGATTCTGGGTACCTTTGACCTGCCTATTTGTCTTCAAAAAGACATTCTTGAGGCTAGGCGCGGACGAAACTCTAATTTGAATGTTTGAAGTAATTTTATAAAAAATATATAACTTCAACTCTACATTTCCATCCTTCATAATTTCCATGGCGTACGAAATTCAGCAAGTATCGGAACAGAGATGGAACTGGAACTCTCAAATTCCATTTCTCTTCCGTACAAGTGAATATCATGTTGTATCTGTGCTGGACCTGAAATTGGGTTTGAAAATATAAATAAGTATTCAAATTGGAATTTCTTGTCACATTTCAAACTATATATTTCATCTATATTCATACACCTACTGTATTTTTTTCACATTAGCATAAATACTCATTCTTGTTCATATTTTCCTGGTATTATCACACAACACAAATATCATCTAGGATGATTTGGCAGACTAGGCAATCTTAGCCATGATTTTGGCAAGCCTAACTATAATAATTGTCTGCATAGTGAATATATTTATTCCAACTGACAAAATTCTTGTTTGCCATTTATTAATTGCTTTTTTTTGCACTACCTCAGCATCATAAGGATTCTGGGTACCTTTGACCTGCCTATTTGTCTTCAAAAAGACATTCTTGAGGCTAGGCGCGGACGAAACTCTAATTTGAATGTTTGAAGTAATTTTATAAAAAATATATAACTTCAACTCTACATTTCCATCCTTCATAATTTCCATGGCGTACGAAATTCAGCAAGTATCGGAACAGAGATGGAACTGGAACTCTCAAATTCCATTTCTCTTCCGTACAAGTGAATATCATGTTGTATCTGTGCTGGACCTGAAATTGGGTTTGAAAATATAAATAAGTATTCAAATTGGAATTTCTTGTCACATTTCAAACTATATATTTCATCTATATTCATACACCTACTGTATTTTTTTCACATTAGCATAAATACTCATTCTTGTTCATATTTTCCTGGTATTATCACACAACACAAATATCATCTAGGATGATTTGGCAGACTAGGCAATCTTAGCCATGATTTTGGCAAGCCTAACTATAATAATTGTCTGCATAGTGAATATATTTATTCCAACTGACAAAATTCTTGTTTGCCATTTATTAATTGCTTTTTTTTGCACTACCTCAGCATCATAAGGATTCTGGGTACCTTTGACCTGCCTATTTGTCTTCAAAAAGACATTCTTGAGGCTAGGCGCGGACGAAACTCTAATTTGAATGTTTGAAGTAATTTTATAAAAAATATATAACTTCAACTCTACATTTCCATCCTTCATAATTTCCATGGCGTACGAAATTCAGCAAGTATCGGAACAGAGATGGAACTGGAACTCTCAAATTCCATTTCTCTTCCGTACAAGTGAATATCATGTTGTATCTGTGCTGGACCTGAAATTGGGTTTGAAAATATAAATAAGTATTCAAATTGGAATTTCTTGTCACATTTCAAACTATATATTTCATCTATATTCATACACCTACTGTATTTTTTTCACATTAGCATAAATACTCATTCTTGTTCATATTTTCCTGGTATTATCACACAACACAAATATCATCTAGGATGATTTGGCAGACTAGGCAATCTTAGCCATGATTTTGGCAAGCCTAACTATAATAATTGTCTGCATAGTGAATATATTTATTCCAACTGACAAAATTCTTGTTTGCCATTTATTAATTGCTTTTTTTTGCACTACCTCAGCATCATAAGGATTCTGGGTACCTTTGACCTGCCTATTTGTCTTCAAAAAGACATTCTTGAGGCTAGGCGCGGACGAAACTCTAATTTGAATGTTTGAAGTAATTTTATAAAAAATATATAACTTCAACTCTACATTTCCATCCTTCATAATTTCCATGGCGTACGAAATTCAGCAAGTATCGGAACAGAGATGGAACTGGAACTCTCAAATTCCATTTCTCTTCCGTACAAGTGAATATCATGTTGTATCTGTGCTGGACCTGAAATTGGATTTGAAAATATAAATAAGTATTCAAATTGGAATTTCTTGTCACATTTCAAACTATATATTTCATCTATATTCATACACCTACTGTATTTTTTTCACATTAGCATAAATACTCATTCTTGTTCATATTTTCCTGGTATTATCACACAACACAAATATCATCTAGGATGATTTGGCAGACTAGGCAATCTTAGCCATGATTTTGGCAAGCCTAACTATAATAATTGTCTGCATAGTGAATATATTTATTCCAACTGACAAAATTCTTGTTTGCCATTTATTAATTGCTTTTTTTTGCACTACCTCAGCATCATAAGGATTCTGGGTACCTTTGACCTGCCTATTTGTCTTCAAAAAGACATTCTTGAGGCTAGGCGCGGACGAAACTCTAATTTGAATGTTTGAAGTAATTTTATAAAAAATATATAACTTCAACTCTACATTTCCATCCTTCATAATTTCCATGGCGTACGAAATTCAGCAAGTATCGGAACAGAGATGGAACTGGAACTCTCAAATTCCATTTCTCTTCCGTACAAGTGAATATCATGTTGTATCTGTGCTGGACCTGAAATTGGGTTTGAAAATATAAATAAGTATTCAAATTGGAATTTCTTGTCACATTTCAAACTATATATTTCATCTATATTCATACACCTACTGTATTTTTTTCACATTAGCATAAATACTCATTCTTGTTCATATTTTCCTGGTATTATCACACAACACAAATATCATCTAGGATGATTTGGCAGACTAGGCAATCTTAGCCATGATTTTGGCAAGCCTAACTATAATAATTGTCTGCATAGTGAATATATTTATTCCAACTGACAAAATTCTTGTTTGCCATTTATTAATTGCTTTTTTTTGCACTACCTCAGCATCATAAGGATTCTGGGTACCTTTGACCTGCCTATTTGTCTTCAAAAAGACATTCTTGAGGCTAGGCGCGGACGAAACTCTAATTTGAATGTTTGAAGTAATTTTATAAAAAATATATAACTTCAACTCTACATTTCCATCCTTCATAATTTCCATGGCGTACGAAATTCAGCAAGTATCGGAACAGAGATGGAACTGGAACTCTCAAATTCCATTTCTCTTCCGTACAAGTGAATATCATGTTGTATCTGTGCTGGACCTGAAATTGGGTTTGAAAATATAAATAAGTATTCAAATTGGAATTTCTTGTCACATTTCAAACTATATATTTCATCTATATTCATACACCTACTGTATTTTTTTCACATTAGCATAAATACTCATTCTTGTTCATATTTTCCTGGTATTATCACACAACACAAATATCATCTAGGATGATTTGGCAGACTAGGCAATCTTAGCCATGATTTTGGCAAGCCTAACTATAATAATTGTCTGCATAGTGAATATATTTATTCCAACTGACAAAATTCTTGTTTGCCATTTATTAATTGCTTTTTTTTGCACTACCTCAGCATCATAAGGATTCTGGGTACCTTTGACCTGCCTATTTGTCTTCAAAAAGACATTCTTGAGGCTAGGCGCGGACGAAACTCTAATTTGAATGTTTGAAGTAATTTTATAAAAAATATATAACTTCAACTCTACATTTCCATCCTTCATAATTTCCATGGCGTACGAAATTCAGCAAGTATCGGAACAGAGATGGAACTGGAACTCTCAAATTCCATTTCTCTTCCGTACAAGTGAATATCATGTTGTATCTGTGCTGGACCTGAAATTGGGTTTGAAAATATAAATAAGTATTCAAATTGGAATTTCTTGTCACATTTCAAACTATATATTTCATCTATATTCATACACCTACTGTATTTTTTTCACATTAGCATAAATACTCATTCTTGTTCATATTTTCCTGGTATTATCACACAACACAAATATCATCTAGGATGATTTGGCAGACTAGGCAATCTTAGCCATGATTTTGGCAAGCCTAACTATAATAATTGTCTGCATAGTGAATATATTTATTCCAACTGACAAAATTCTTGTTTGCCATTTATTAATTGCTTTTTTTTGCACTACCTCAGCATCATAAGGATTCTGGGTACTTTTGACCTGCCTATTTGTCTTTAAAAAGACATTCTTGAGGCTAGGCGCGGACGAAACTCTAATTTGAATGTTTGAAGTAATTTTATAAAAAATAAATAACTTCAACTCTACATTTCCATCCTTCCTGATTTCCATGGCGTACGAAATTCAGCAAGTATCGGAACAGAGATGGAACTGGAACTCTCAAATTCCATTTCTCTTCCGTACAAGTGAATATCATGTTGTATCTGTGCTGGACCTGAAATTGGGTTTGAAAATATAAATAAGTATTCAAATTGGAATTTCTTGTCACATTTCAAACTATATATTTCATCTATATTCATACACCTACTGTATTTTTTTCACATTAGCATAAATACTCATTCTTGTTCATATTTTCCTGGTATTATCACACAACACAAATATCATCTAGGATGATTTGGCAGACTAGGCAATCTTAGCCATGATTTTGGCAAGCCTAACTATAATAATTGTCTGCATAGTGAATATATTTATTCCAACTGACAAAATTCTTGTTTGCCATTTATTAATTGCTTTTTTTTGCACTACCTCAGCATCATAAGGATTCTGGGTACCTTTGACCTGCCTATTTGTCTTCAAAAAGACATTCTTGAGGCTAGGCGCGGACGAAACTCTAATTTGAATGTTTGAAGTAATTTTATAAAAAATATATAACTTCAACTCTACATTTCCATCCTTCATAATTTCCATGGCGTACGAAATTCAGCAAGTATCGGAACAGAGATGGAACTGGAACTCTCAAATTCCATTTCTCTTCCGTACAAGTGAATATCATGTTGTATCTGTGCTGGACCTGAAATTGGGTTTGAAAATATAAATAAGTATTCAAATTGGAATTTCTTGTCACATTTCAAACTATATATTTCATCTATATTCATACACCTACTGTATTTTTTTCACATTAGCATAAATACTCATTCTTGTTCATATTTTCCTGGTATTATCACACAACACAAATATCATCTAGGATGATTTGGCAGACTAGGCAATCTTAGCCATGATTTTGGCAAGCCTAACTATAATAATTGTCTGCATAGTGAATATATTTATTCCAACTGACAAAATTCTTGTTTGCCATTTATTAATTGCTTTTTTTTGCACTACCTCAGCATCATAAGGATTCTGGGTACCTTTGACCTGCCTATTTGTCTTCAAAAAGACATTCTTGAGGCTAGGCGCGGACGAAACTCTAATTTGAATGTCTGAAGTAATTTTATAAAAAATATATAACTTCAACTCTACATTTCCATCCTTCATAATTTCCATGGCGTACGAAATTCAGCAAGTATCGGAACAGAGATGGAACTGGAACTCTCAAATTCCATTTCTCTTCCGTACAAGTGAATATCATGTTGTATCTGTGCTGGACCTGAAATTGGGTTTGAAAATATAAATAAGTATTCAAATTGGAATTTCTTGTCACATTTCAAACTATATATTTCATCTATATTCATACACCTACTGTATTTTTTTCACATTAGCATAAATACTCATTCTTGTTCATATTTTCCTGGTATTATCACACAACACAAATATCATCTAGGATGATTTGGCAGACTAGGCAATCTTAGCCATGATTTTGGCAAGCCTAACTATAATAATTGTCTGCATAGTGAATATATTTATTCCAACTGACAAAATTCTTGTTTGCCATTTATTAATTGCTTTTTTTTGCACTACCTCAGCATCATAAGGATTCTGGGTACCTTTGACCTGCCTATTTGTCTTCAAAAAGACATTCTTGAGGCTAGGCGCGGACGAAACTCTAATTTGAATGTTTGAAGTAATTTTATAAAAAATATATAACTTCAACTCTACATTTCCATCCTTCATAATTTCCATGGCGTACGAAATTCAGCAAGTATCGGAACAGAGATGGAACTGGAACTCTCAAATTCCATTTCTCTTCCGTACAAGTGAATATCATGTTGTATCTGTGCTGGACCTGAAATTGGGTTTGAAAATATAAATAAGTATTCAAATTGGAATTTCTTGTCACATTTCAAACTATATATTTCATCTATATTCATACACCTACTGTATTTTTTTCACATTAGCATAAATACTCATTCTTGTTCATATTTTCCTGGTATTATCACACAACACAAATATCATCTAGGATGATTTGGCAGACTAGGCAATCTTAGCCATGATTTTGGCAAGCCTAACTATAATAATTGTCTGCATAGTGAATATATTTATTCCAACTGACAAAATTCTTGTTTGCCATTTATTAATTGCTTTTTTTTGCACTACCTCAGCATCATAAGGATTCTGGGTACCTTTGACCTGCCTATTTGTCTTCAAAAAGACATTCTTGAGGCTAGGCGCGGACGAAACTCTAATTTGAATGTTTGAAGTAATTTTATAAAAAATATATAACTTCAACTCTACATTTCCATCCTTCATAATTTCCATGGCGTACGAAATTCAGCAAGTATCGGAACAGAGATGGAACTGGAACTCTCAAATTCCATTTCTCTTCCGTACAAGTGAATATCATGTTGTATCTGTGCTGGACCTGAAATTGGGTTTGAAAATATAAATAAGTATTCAAATTGGAATTTCTTGTCACATTTCAAACTATATATTTCATCTATATTCATACACCTACTGTATTTTTTTCACATTAGCATAAATACTCATTCTTGTTCATATTTTCCTGGTATTATCACACAACACAAATATCATCTAGGATGATTTGGCAGACTAGGCAATCTTAGCCATGATTTTGGCAAGCCTAACTATAATAATTGTCTGCATAGTGAATATATTTATTCCAACTGACAAAATTCTTGTTTGCCATTTATTAATTGCTTTTTTTTGCACTACCTCAGCATCATAAGGATTCTGGGTACCTTTGACCTGCCTATTTGTCTTCAAAAAGACATTCTTGAGGCTAGGCGCGGACGAAACTCTAATTTGAATGTTTGAAGTAATTTTATAAAAAATATATAACTTCAACTCTACATTTCCATCCTTCATAATTTCCATGGCGTACGAAATTCAGCAAGTATCGGAACAGAGATGGAACTGGAACTCTCAAATTCCATTTCTCTTCCGTACAAGTGAATATCATGTTGTATCTGTGCTGGACCTGAAATTGGGTTTGAAAATATAAATAAGTATTCAAATTGGAATTTCTTGTCACATTTCAAACTATATATTTCATCTATATTCATACACCTACTGTATTTTTTTCACATTAGCATAAATACTCATTCTTGTTCATATTTTCCTGGTATTATCACACAACACAAATATCATCTAGGATGATTTGGCAGACTAGGCAATCTTAGCCATGATTTTGGCAAGCCTAACTATAATAATTGTCTGCATAGTGAATATATTTATTCCAACTGACAAAATTCTTGTTTGCCATTTATTAATTGCTTTTTTTTGCACTACCTCAGCATCATAAGGATTCTGGGTACCTTTGACCTGCCTATTTGTCTTCAAAAAGACATTCTTGAGGCTAGGCGCGGACGAAACTCTAATTTGAATGTTTGAAGTAATTTTATAAAAAATATATAACTTCAACTCTACATTTCCATCCTTCATAATTTCCATGGCGTACGAAATTCAGCAAGTATCGGAACAGAGATGGAACTGGAACTCTCAAATTCCATTTCTCTTCCGTACAAGTGAATATCATGTTGTATCTGTGCTGGACCTGAAATTGGGTTTGAAAATATAAATAAGTATTCAAATTGGAATTTCTTGTCACATTTCAAACTATATATTTCATCTATATTCATACACCTACTGTATTTTTTTCACATTAGCATAAATACTCATTCTTGTTCATATTTTCCTGGTATTATCACACAACACAAATATCATCTAGGATGATTTGGCAGACTAGGCAATCTTAGCCATGATTTTGGCAAGCCTAACTATAATAATTGTCTGCATAGTGAATATATTTATTCCAACTGACAAAATTCTTGTTTGCCATTTATTAATTGCTTTTTTTTGCACTACCTCAGCATCATAAGGATTCTGGGTACCTTTGACCTGCCTATTTGTCTTCAAAAAGACATTCTTGAGGCTAGGCGCGGACGAAACTCTAATTTGAATGTTTGAAGTAATTTTATAAAAAATATATAACTTCAACTCTACATTTCCATCCTTCATAATTTCCATGGCGTACGAAATTCAGCAAGTATCGGAACAGAGATGGAACTGGAACTCTCAAATTCCATTTCTCTTCCGTACAAGTGAATATCATGTTGTATCTGTGCTGGACCTGAAATTGGGTTTGAAAATATAAATAAGTATTCAAATTGGAATTTCTTGTCACATTTCAAACTATATATTTCATCTATATTCATACACCTACTGTATTTTTTTCACATTAGCATAAATACTCATTCTTGTTCATATTTTCCTGGTATTATCACACAACACAAATATCATCTAGGATGATTTGGCAGACTAGGCAATCTTAGCCATGATTTTGGCAAGCCTAACTATAATAATTGTCTGCATAGTGAATATATTTATTCCAACTGACAAAATTCTTGTTTGCCATTTATTAATTGCTTTTTTTTGCACTACCTCAGCATCATAAGGATTCTGGGTACCTTTGACCTGCCTATTTGTCTTCAAAAAGACATTCTTGAGGCTAGGCGCGGACGAAACTCTAATTTGAATGTTTGAAGTAATTTTATAAAAAATATATAACTTCAACTCTACATTTCCATCCTTCATAATTTCCATGGCGTACGAAATTCAGCAAGTATCGGAACAGAGATGGAACTGGAACTCTCAAATTCCATTTCTCTTCCGTACAAGTGAATATCATGTTGTATCTGTGCTGGACCTGAAATTGGGTTTGAAAATATAAATAAGTATTCAAATTGGAATTTCTTGTCACATTTCAAACTATATATTTCATCTATATTCATACACCTACTGTATTTTTTTCACATTAGCATAAATACTCATTCTTGTTCATATTTTCCTGGTATTATCACACAACACAAATATCATCTAGGATGATTTGGCAGACTAGGCAATCTTAGCCATGATTTTGGCAAGCCTAACTATAATAATTGTCTGCATAGTGAATATATTTATTCCAACTGACAAAATTCTTGTTTGCCATTTATTAATTGCTTTTTTTTGCACTACCTCAGCATCATAAGGATTCTGGGTACCTTTGACCTGCCTATTTGTCTTCAAAAAGACATTCTTGAGGCTAGGCGCGGACGAAACTCTAATTTGAATGTTTGAAGTAATTTTATAAAAAATATATAACTTCAACTCTACATTTCCATCCTTCCTGATTTCCATGGCGTACGAAATTCAGCAAGTATCGGAACAGAGATGGAACTGGAACTCTCAAATTCCATTTCTCTTCCGTACAAGTGAATATCATGTTGTATCTGTGCTGGACCTGAAATTGGGTTTGAAAATATAAATAAGTATTCAAATTGGAATTTCTTGTCACATTTCAAACTATATATTTCATCTATATTCATACACCTACTGTATTTTTTTCACATTAGCATAAATACTCATTCTTGTTCATATTTTCCTGGTATTATCACACAACACAAATATCATCTAGGATGATTTGGCAGACTAGGCAATCTTAGCCATGATTTTGGCAAGCCTAACTATAATAATTGTCTGCATAGTGAATATATTTATTCCAACTGACAAAATTCTTGTTTGCCATTTATTAATTGCTTTTTTTTGCACTACCTCAGCATCATAAGGATTCTGGGTACCTTTGACCTGCCTATTTGTCTTCAAAAAGACATTCTTGAGGCTAGGCGCGGACGAAACTCTAATTTGAATGTTTGAAGTAATTTTATAAAAAATATATAACTTCAACTCTACATTTCCATCCTTCATAATTTCCATGGCGTACGAAATTCAGCAAGTATCGGAACAGAGATGGAACTGGAACTCTCAAATTCCATTTCTCTTCCGTACAAGTGAATATCATGTTGTATCTGTGCTGGACCTGAAATTGGGTTTGAAAATATAAATAAGTATTCAAATTGGAATTTCTTGTCACATTTCAAACTATATATTTCATCTATATTCATACACCTACTGTATTTTTTTCACATTAGCATAAATACTCATTCTTGTTCATATTTTCCTGGTATTATCACACAACACAAATATCATCTAGGATGATTTGGCAGACTAGGCAATCTTAGCCATGATTTTGGCAAGCCTAACTATAATAATTGTCTGCATAGTGAATATATTTATTCCAACTGACAAAATTCTTGTTTGCCATTTATTAATTGCTTTTTTTTGCACTACCTCAGCATCATAAGGATTCTGGGTACCTTTGACCTGCCTATTTGTCTTCAAAAAGACATTCTTGAGGCTAGGCGCGGACGAAACTCTAATTTGAATGTTTGAAGTAATTTTATAAAAAATATATAACTTCAACTCTACATTTCCATCCTTCATAATTTCCATGGCGTACGAAATTCAGCAAGTATCGGAACAGAGATGGAACTGGAACTCTCAAATTCCATTTCTCTTCCGTACAAGTGAATATCATGTTGTATCTGTGCTGGACCTGAAATTGGGTTTGAAAATATAAATAAGTATTCAAATTGGAATTTCTTGTCACATTTCAAACTATATATTTCATCTATATTCATACACCTACTGTATTTTTTTCACATTAGCATAAATACTCATTCTTGTTCATATTTTCCTGGTATTATCACACAACACAAATATCATCTAGGATGATTTGGCAGACTAGGCAATCTTAGCCATGATTTTGGCAAGCCTAACTATAATAATTGTCTGCATAGTGAATATATTTATTCCAACTGACAAAATTCTTGTTTGCCATTTATTAATTGCTTTTTTTTGCACTACCTCAGCATCATAAGGATTCTGGGTACCTTTGACCTGCCTATTTGTCTTCAAAAAGACATTCTTGAGGCTAGGCGCGGACGAAACTCTAATTTGAATGTTTGAAGTAATTTTATAAAAAATATATAACTTCAACTCTACATTTCCATCCTTCATAATTTCCATGGCGTACGAAATTCAGCAAGTATCGGAACAGAGATGGAACTGGAACTCTCAAATTCCATTTCTCTTCCGTACAAGTGAATATCATGTTGTATCTGTGCTGGACCTGAAATTGGGTTTGAAAATATAAATAAGTATTCAAATTGGAATTTCTTGTCACATTTCAAACTATATATTTCATCTATATTCATACACCTACTGTATTTTTTTCACATTAGCATAAATACTCATTCTTGTTCATATTTTCCTGGTATTATCACACAACACAAATATCATCTAGGATGATTTGGCAGACTAGGCAATCTTAGCCATGATTTTGGCAAGCCTAACTATAATAATTGTCTGCATAGTGAATATATTTATTCCAACTGACAAAATTCTTGTTTGCCATTTATTAATTGCTTTTTTTTGCACTACCTCAGCATCATAAGGATTCTGGGTACCTTTGACCTGCCTATTTGTCTTCAAAAAGACATTCTTGAGGCTAGGCGCGGACGAAACTCTAATTTGAATGTTTGAAGTAATTTTATAAAAAATATATAACTTCAACTCTACATTTCCATCCTTCATAATTTCCATGGCGTACGAAATTCAGCAAGTATCGGAACAGAGATGGAACTGGAACTCTCAAATTCCATTTCTCTTCCGTACAAGTGAATATCATGTTGTATCTGTGCTGGACCTGAAATTGGGTTTGAAAATATAAATAAGTATTCAAATTGGAATTTCTTGTCACATTTCAAACTATATATTTCATCTATATTCATACACCTACTGTATTTTTTTCACATTAGCATAAATACTCATTCTTGTTCATATTTTCCTGGTATTATCACACAACACAAATATCATCTAGGATGATTTGGCAGACTAGGCAATCTTAGCCATGATTTTGGCAAGCCTAACTATAATAATTGTCTGCATAGTGAATATATTTATTCCAACTGACAAAATTCTTGTTTGCCATTTATTAATTGCTTTTTTTTGCACTACCTCAGCATCATAAGGATTCTGGGTACCTTTGACCTGCCTATTTGTCTTCAAAAAGACATTCTTGAGGCTAGGCGCGGACGAAACTCTAATTTGAATGTTTGAAGTAATTTTATAAAAAATATATAACTTCAACTCTACATTTCCATCCTTCATAATTTCCATGGCGTACGAAATTCAGCAAGTATCGGAACAGAGATGGAACTGGAACTCTCAAATTCCATTTCTCTTCCGTACAAGTGAATATCATGTTGTATCTGTGCTGGACCTGAAATTGGGTTTGAAAATATAAATAAGTATTCAAATTGGAATTTCTTGTCACATTTCAAACTATATATTTCATCTATATTCATACACCTACTGTATTTTTTTCACATTAGCATAAATACTCATTCTTGTTCATATTTTCCTGGTATTATCACACAACACAAATATCATCTAGGATGATTTGGCAGACTAGGCAATCTTAGCCATGATTTTGGCAAGCCTAACTATAATAATTGTCTGCATAGTGAATATATTTATTCCAACTGACAAAATTCTTGTTTGCCATTTATTAATTGCTTTTTTTTGCACTACCTCAGCATCATAAGGATTCTGGGTACCTTTGACCTGCCTATTTGTCTTCAAAAAGACATTCTTGAGGCTAGGCGCGGACGAAACTCTAATTTGAATGTTTGAAGTAATTTTATAAAAAATATATAACTTCAACTCTACATTTCCATCCTTCATAATTTCCATGGCGTACGAAATTCAGCAAGTATCGGAACAGAGATGGAACTGGAACTCTCAAATTCCATTTCTCTTCCGTACAAGTGAATATCATGTTGTATCTGTGCTGGACCTGAAATTGGGTTTGAAAATATAAATAAGTATTCAAATTGGAATTTCTTGTCACATTTCAAACTATATATTTCATCTATATTCATACACCTACTGTATTTTTTTCACATTAGCATAAATACTCATTCTTGTTCATATTTTCCTGGTATTATCACACAACACAAATATCATCTAGGATGATTTGGCAGACTAGGCAATCTTAGCCATGATTTTGGCAAGCCTAACTATAATAATTGTCTGCATAGTGAATATATTTATTCCAACTGACAAAATTCTTGTTTGCCATTTATTAATTGCTTTTTTTTGCACTACCTCAGCATCATAAGGATTCTGGGTACCTTTGACCTGCCTATTTGTCTTCAAAAAGACATTCTTGAGGCTAGGCGCGGACGAAACTCTAATTTGAATGTTTGAAGTAATTTTATAAAAAATATATAACTTCAACTCTACATTTCCATCCTTCATAATTTCCATGGCGTACGAAATTCAGCAAGTATCGGAACAGAGATGGAACTGGAACTCTCAAATTCCATTTCTCTTCCGTACAAGTGAATATCATGTTGTATCTGTGCTGGACCTGAAATTGGGTTTGAAAATATAAATAAGTATTCAAATTGGAATTTCTTGTCACATTTCAAACTATATATTTCATCTATATTCATACACCTACTGTATTTTTTTCACATTAGCATAAATACTCATTCTTGTTCATATTTTCCTGGTATTATCACACAACACAAATATCATCTAGGATGATTTGGCAGACTAGGCAATCTTAGCCATGATTTTGGCAAGCCTAACTATAATAATTGTCTGCATAGTGAATATATTTATTCCAACTGACAAAATTCTTGTTTGCCATTTATTAATTGCTTTTTTTTGCACTACCTCAGCATCATAAGGATTCTGGGTACCTTTGACCTGCCTATTTGTCTTCAAAAAGACATTCTTGAGGCTAGGCGCGGACGAAACTCTAATTTGAATGTTTGAAGTAATTTTATAAAAAATATATAACTTCAACTCTACATTTCCATCCTTCATAATTTCCATGGCGTACGAAATTCAGCAAGTATCGGAACAGAGATGGAACTGGAACTCTCAAATTCCATTTCTCTTCCGTACAAGTGAATATCATGTTGTATCTGTGCTGGACCTGAAATTGGGTTTGAAAATATAAATAAGTATTCAAATTGGAATTTCTTGTCACATTTCAAACTATATATTTCATCTATATTCATACACCTACTGTATTTTTTTCACATTAGCATAAATACTCATTCTTGTTCATATTTTCCTGGTATTATCACACAACACAAATATCATCTAGGATGATTTGGCAGACTAGGCAATCTTAGCCATGATTTTGGCAAGCCTAACTATAATAATTGTCTGCATAGTGAATATATTTATTCCAACTGACAAAATTCTTGTTTGCCATTTATTAATTGCTTTTTTTTGCACTACCTCAGCATCATAAGGATTCTGGGTACCTTTGACCTGCCTATTTGTCTTCAAAAAGACATTCTTGAGGCTAGGCGCGGACGAAACTCTAATTTGAATGTTTGAAGTAATTTTATAAAAAATATATAACTTCAACTCTACATTTCCATCCTTCATAATTTCCATGGCGTACGAAATTCAGCAAGTATCGGAACAGAGATGGAACTGGAACTCTCAAATTCCATTTCTCTTCCGTACAAGTGAATATCATGTTGTATCTGTGCTGGACCTGAAATTGGGTTTGAAAATATAAATAAGTATTCAAATTGGAATTTCTTGTCACATTTCAAACTATATATTTCATCTATATTCATACACCTACTGTATTTTTTTCACATTAGCATAAATACTCATTCTTGTTCATATTTTCCTGGTATTATCACACAACACAAATATCATCTAGGATGATTTGGCAGACTAGGCAATCTTAGCCATGATTTTGGCAAGCCTAACTATAATAATTGTCTGCATAGTGAATATATTTATTCCAACTGACAAAATTCTTGTTTGCCATTTATTAATTGCTTTTTTTTGCACTACCTCAGCATCATAAGGATTCTGGGTACCTTTGACCTGCCTATTTGTCTTCAAAAAGACATTCTTGAGGCTAGGCGCGGACGAAACTCTAATTTGAATGTTTGAAGTAATTTTATAAAAAATATATAACTTCAACTCTACATTTCCATCCTTCCTGATTTCCATGGCGTACGAAATTCAGCAAGTATCGGAACAGAGATGGAACTGGAACTCTCAAATTCCATTTCTCTTCCGTACAAGTGAATATCATGTTGTATCTGTGCTGGACCTGAAATTGGGTTTGAAAATATAAATAAGTATTCAAATTGGAATTTCTTGTCACATTTCAAACTATATATTTCATCTATATTCATACACCTACTGTATTTTTTTCACATTAGCATAAATACTCATTCTTGTTCATATTTTCCTGGTATTATCACACAACACAAATATCATCTAGGATGATTTGGCAGACTAGGCAATCTTAGCCATGATTTTGGCAAGCCTAACTATAATAATTGTCTGCATAGTGAATATATTTATTCCAACTGACAAAATTCTTGTTTGCCATTTATTAATTGCTTTTTTTTTGCACTACCTCAGCATCATAAGGATTCTGGGTACCTTTGACCTGCCTATTTGTCTTCAAAAAGACATTCTTGAGGCTAGGCGCGGACGAAACTCTAATTTGAATGTTTGAAGTAATTTTATAAAAAATATATAACTTCAACTCTACATTTCCATCCTTCATAATTTCCATGGCGTACGAAATTCAGCAAGTATCGGAACAGAGATGGAACTGGAACTCTCAAATTCCATTTCTCTTCCGTACAAGTGAATATCATGTTGTATCTGTGCTGGACCTGAAATTGGGTTTGAAAATATAAATAAGTATTCAAATTGGAATTTCTTGTCACATTTCAAACTATATATTTCATCTATATTCATACACCTACTGTATTTTTTTCACATTAGCATAAATACTCATTCTTGTTCATATTTTCCTGGTATTATCACACAACACAAATATCATCTAGGATGATTTGGCAGACTAGGCAATCTTAGCCATGATTTTGGCAAGCCTAACTATAATAATTGTCTGCATAGTGAATATATTTATTCCAACTGACAAAATTCTTGTTTGCCATTTATTAATTGCTTTTTTTTGCACTACCTCAGCATCATAAGGATTCTGGGTACCTTTGACCTGCCTATTTGTCTTCAAAAAGACATTCTTGAGGCTAGGCGCGGACGAAACTCTAATTTGAATGTTTGAAGTAATTTTATAAAAAATATATAACTTCAACTCTACATTTCCATCCTTCATAATTTCCATGGCGTACGAAATTCAGCAAGTATCGGAACAGAGATGGAACTGGAACTCTCAAATTCCATTTCTCTTCCGTACAAGTGAATATCATGTTGTATCTGTGCTGGACCTGAAATTGGGTTTGAAAATATAAATAAGTATTCAAATTGGAATTTCTTGTCACATTTCAAACTATATATTTCATCTATATTCATACACCTACTGTATTTTTTTCACATTAGCATAAATACTCATTCTTGTTCATATTTTCCTGGTATTATCACACAACACAAATATCATCTAGGATGATTTGGCAGACTAGGCAATCTTAGCCATGATTTTGGCAAGCCTAACTATAATAATTGTCTGCATAGTGAATATATTTATTCCAACTGACAAAATTCTTGTTTGCCATTTATTAATTGCTTTTTTTTGCACTACCTCAGCATCATAAGGATTCTGGGTACCTTTGACCTGCCTATTTGTCTTCAAAAAGACATTCTTGAGGCTAGGCGCGGACGAAACTCTAATTTGAATGTTTGAAGTAATTTTATAAAAAATATATAACTTCAACTCTACATTTCCATCCTTCATAATTTCCATGGCGTACGAAATTCAGCAAGTATCGGAACAGAGATGGAACTGGAACTCTCAAATTCCATTTCTCTTCCGTACAAGTGAATATCATGTTGTATCTGTGCTGGACCTGAAATTGGGTTTGAAAATATAAATAAGTATTCAAATTGGAATTTCTTGTCACATTTCAAACTATATATTTCATCTATATTCATACACCTACTGTATTTTTTTCACATTAGCATAAATACTCATTCTTGTTCATATTTTCCTGGTATTATCACACAACACAAATATCATCTAGGATGATTTGGCAGACTAGGCAATCTTAGCCATGATTTTGGCAAGCCTAACTATAATAATTGTCTGCATAGTGAATATATTTATTCCAACTGACAAAATTCTTGTTTGCCATTTATTAATTGCTTTTTTTTGCACTACCTCAGCATCATAAGGATTCTGGGTACCTTTGACCTGCCTATTTGTCTTCAAAAAGACATTCTTGAGGCTAGGCGCGGACGAAACTCTAATTTGAATGTTTGAAGTAATTTTATAAAAAATATATAACTTCAACTCTACATTTCCATCCTTCATAATTTCCATGGCGTACGAAATTCAGCAAGTATCGGAACAGAGATGGAACTGGAACTCTCAAATTCCATTTCTCTTCCGTACAAGTGAATATCATGTTGTATCTGTGCTGGACCTGAAATTGGGTTTGAAAATATAAATAAGTATTCAAATTGGAATTTCTTGTCACATTTCAAACTATATATTTCATCTATATTCATACACCTACTGTATTTTTTTCACATTAGCATAAATACTCATTCTTGTTCATATTTTCCTGGTATTATCACACAACACAAATATCATCTAGGATGATTTGGCAGACTAGGCAATCTTAGCCATGATTTTGGCAAGCCTAACTATAATAATTGTCTGCATAGTGAATATATTTATTCCAACTGACAAAATTCTTGTTTGCCATTTATTAATTGCTTTTTTTTGCACTACCTCAGCATCATAAGGATTCTGGGTACCTTTGACCTGCCTATTTGTCTTCAAAAAGACATTCTTGAGGCTAGGCGCGGACGAAACTCTAATTTGAATGTTTGAAGTAATTTTATAAAAAATATATAACTTCAACTCTACATTTCCATCCTTCATAATTTCCATGGCGTACGAAATTCAGCAAGTATCGGAACAGAGATGGAACTGGAACTCTCAAATTCCATTTCTCTTCCGTACAAGTGAATATCATGTTGTATCTGTGCTGGACCTGAAATTGGGTTTGAAAATATAAATAAGTATTCAAATTGGAATTTCTTGTCACATTTCAAACTATATATTTCATCTATATTCATACACCTACTGTATTTTTTTCACATTAGCATAAATACTCATTCTTGTTCATATTTTCCTGGTATTATCACACAACACAAATATCATCTAGGATGATTTGGCAGACTAGGCAATCTTAGCCATGATTTTGGCAAGCCTAACTATAATAATTGTCTGCATAGTGAATATATTTATTCCAACTGACAAAATTCTTGTTTGCCATTTATTAATTGCTTTTTTTTGCACTACCTCAGCATCATAAGGATTCTGGGTACCTTTGACCTGCCTATTTGTCTTCAAAAAGACATTCTTGAGGCTAGGCGCGGACGAAACTCTAATTTGAATGTTTGAAGTAATTTTATAAAAAATATATAACTTCAACTCTACATTTCCATCCTTCATAATTTCCATGGCGTACGAAATTCAGCAAGTATCGGAACAGAGATGGAACTGGAACTCTCAAATTCCATTTCTCTTCCGTACAAGTGAATATCATGTTGTATCTGTGCTGGACCTGAAATTGGGTTTGAAAATATAAATAAGTATTCAAATTGGAATTTCTTGTCACATTTCAAACTATATATTTCATCTATATTCATACACCTACTGTATTTTTTTCACATTAGCATAAATACTCATTCTTGTTCATATTTTCCTGGTATTATCACACAACACAAATATCATCTAGGATGATTTGGCAGACTAGGCAATCTTAGCCATGATTTTGGCAAGCCTAACTATAATAATTGTCTGCATAGTGAATATATTTATTCCAACTGACAAAATTCTTGTTTGCCATTTATTAATTGCTTTTTTTTGCACTACCTCAGCATCATAAGGATTCTGGGTACCTTTGACCTGCCTATTTGTCTTCAAAAAGACATTCTTGAGGCTAGGCGCGGACGAAACTCTAATTTGAATGTTTGAAGTAATTTTATAAAAAATATATAACTTCAACTCTACATTTCCATCCTTCATAATTTCCATGGCGTACGAAATTCAGCAAGTATCGGAACAGAGATGGAACTGGAACTCTCAAATTCCATTTCTCTTCCGTACAAGTGAATATCATGTTGTATCTGTGCTGGACCTGAAATTGGGTTTGAAAATATAAATAAGTATTCAAATTGGAATTTCTTGTCACATTTCAAACTATATATTTCATCTATATTCATACACCTACTGTATTTTTTTCACATTAGCATAAATACTCATTCTTGTTCATATTTTCCTGGTATTATCACACAACACAAATATCATCTAGGATGATTTGGCAGACTAGGCAATCTTAGCCATGATTTTGGCAAGCCTAACTATAATAATTGTCTGCATAGTGAATATATTTATTCCAACTGACAAAATTCTTGTTTGCCATTTATTAATTGCTTTTTTTTGCACTACCTCAGCATCATAAGGATTCTGGGTACCTTTGACCTGCCTATTTGTCTTCAAAAAGACATTCTTGAGGCTAGGCGCGGACGAAACTCTAATTTGAATGTTTGAAGTAATTTTATAAAAAATATATAACTTCAACTCTACATTTCCATCCTTCATAATTTCCATGGCGTACGAAATTCAGCAAGTATCGGAACAGAGATGGAACTGGAACTCTCAAATTCCATTTCTCTTCCGTACAAGTGAATATCATGTTGTATCTGTGCTGGACCTGAAATTGGGTTTGAAAATATAAATAAGTATTCAAATTGGAATTTCTTGTCACATTTCAAACTATATATTTCATCTATATTCATACACCTACTGTATTTTTTTCACATTAGCATAAATACTCATTCTTGTTCATATTTTCCTGGTATTATCACACAACACAAATATCATCTAGGATGATTTGGCAGACTAGGCAATCTTAGCCATGATTTTGGCAAGCCTAACTATAATAATTGTCTGCATAGTGAATATATTTATTCCAACTGACAAAATTCTTGTTTGCCATTTATTAATTGCTTTTTTTTGCACTACCTCAGCATCATAAGGATTCTGGGTACCTTTGACCTGCCTATTTGTCTTCAAAAAGACATTCTTGAGGCTAGGCGCGGACGAAACTCTAATTTGAATGTTTGAAGTAATTTTATAAAAAATATATAACTTCAACTCTACATTTCCATCCTTCATAATTTCCATGGCGTACGAAATTCAGCAAGTATCGGAACAGAGATGGAACTGGAACTCTCAAATTCCATTTCTCTTCCGTACAAGTGAATATCATGTTGTATCTGTGCTGGACCTGAAATTGGGTTTGAAAATATAAATAAGTATTCAAATTGGAATTTCTTGTCACATTTCAAACTATATATTTCATCTATATTCATACACCTACTGTATTTTTTTCACATTAGCATAAATACTCATTCTTGTTCATATTTTCCTGGTATTATCACACAACACAAATATCATCTAGGATGATTTGGCAGACTAGGCAATCTTAGCCATGATTTTGGCAAGCCTAACTATAATAATTGTCTGCATAGTGAATATATTTATTCCAACTGACAAAATTCTTGTTTGCCATTTATTAATTGCTTTTTTTTGCACTACCTCAGCATCATAAGGATTCTGGGTACCTTTGACCTGCCTATTTGTCTTCAAAAAGACATTCTTGAGGCTAGGCGCGGACGAAACTCTAATTTGAATGTTTGAAGTAATTTTATAAAAAATATATAACTTCAACTCTACATTTCCATCCTTCATAATTTCCATGGCGTACGAAATTCAGCAAGTATCGGAACAGAGATGGAACTGGAACTCTCAAATTCCATTTCTCTTCCGTACAAGTGAATATCATGTTGTATCTGTGCTGGACCTGAAATTGGGTTTGAAAATATAAATAAGTATTCAAATTGGAATTTCTTGTCACATTTCAAACTATATATTTCATCTATATTCATACACCTACTGTATTTTTTTCACATTAGCATAAATACTCATTCTTGTTCATATTTTCCTGGTATTATCACACAACACAAATATCATCTAGGATGATTTGGCAGACTAGGCAATCTTAGCCATGATTTTGGCAAGCCTAACTATAATAATTGTCTGCATAGTGAATATATTTATTCCAACTGACAAAATTCTTGTTTGCCATTTATTAATTGCTTTTTTTTGCACTACCTCAGCATCATAAGGATTCTGGGTACCTTTGACCTGCCTATTTGTCTTCAAAAAGACATTCTTGAGGCTAGGCGCGGACGAAACTCTAATTTGAATGTTTGAAGTAATTTTATAAAAAATATATAACTTCAACTCTACATTTCCATCCTTCATAATTTCCATGGCGTACGAAATTCAGCAAGTATCGGAACAGAGATGGAACTGGAACTCTCAAATTCCATTTCTCTTCCGTACAAGTGAATATCATGTTGTATCTGTGCTGGACCTGAAATTGGGTTTGAAAATATAAATAAGTATTCAAATTGGAATTTCTTGTCACATTTCAAACTATATATTTCATCTATATTCATACACCTACTGTATTTTTTTCACATTAGCATAAATACTCATTCTTGTTCATATTTTCCTGGTATTATCACACAACACAAATATCATCTAGGATGATTTGGCAGACTAGGCAATCTTAGCCATGATTTTGGCAAGCCTAACTATAATAATTGTCTGCATAGTGAATATATTTATTCCAACTGACAAAATTCTTGTTTGCCATTTATTAATTGCTTTTTTTTGCACTACCTCAGCATCATAAGGATTCTGGGTACCTTTGACCTGCCTATTTGTCTTCAAAAAGACATTCTTGAGGCTAGGCGCGGACGAAACTCTAATTTGAATGTTTGAAGTAATTTTATAAAAAATATATAACTTCAACTCTACATTTCCATCCTTCCTGATTTCCATGGCGTACGAAATTCAGCAAGTATCGGAACAGAGATGGAACTGGAACTCTCAAATTCCATTTCTCTTCCGTACAAGTGAATATCATGTTGTATCTGTGCTGGACCTGAAATTGGGTTTGAAAATATAAATAAGTATTCAAATTGGAATTTCTTGTCACATTTCAAACTATATATTTCATCTATATTCATACACCTACTGTATTTTTTTCACATTAGCATAAATACTCATTCTTGTTCATATTTTCCTGGTATTATCACACAACACAAATATCATCTAGGATGATTTGGCAGACTAGGCAATCTTAGCCATGATTTTGGCAAGCCTAACTATAATAATTGTCTGCATAGTGAATATATTTATTCCAACTGACAAAATTCTTGTTTGCCATTTATTAATTGCTTTTTTTTGCACTACCTCAGCATCATAAGGATTCTGGGTACCTTTGACCTGCCTATTTGTCTTCAAAAAGACATTCTTGAGGCTAGGCGCGGACGAAACTCTAATTTGAATGTTTGAAGTAATTTTATAAAAAATATATAACTTCAACTCTACATTTCCATCCTTCATAATTTCCATGGCGTACGAAATTCAGCAAGTATCGGAACAGAGATGGAACTGGAACTCTCAAATTCCATTTCTCTTCCGTACAAGTGAATATCATGTTGTATCTGTGCTGGACCTGAAATTGGGTTTGAAAATATAAATAAGTATTCAAATTGGAATTTCTTGTCACATTTCAAACTATATATTTCATCTATATTCATACACCTACTGTATTTTTTTCACATTAGCATAAATACTCATTCTTGTTCATATTTTCCTGGTATTATCACACAACACAAATATCATCTAGGATGATTTGGCAGACTAGGCAATCTTAGCCATGATTTTGGCAAGCCTAACTATAATAATTGTCTGCATAGTGAATATATTTATTCCAACTGACAAAATTCTTGTTTGCCATTTATTAATTGCTTTTTTTTGCACTACCTCAGCATCATAAGGATTCTGGGTACCTTTGACCTGCCTATTTGTCTTCAAAAAGACATTCTTGAGGCTAGGCGCGGACGAAACTCTAATTTGAATGTTTGAAGTAATTTTATAAAAAATATATAACTTCAACTCTACATTTCCATCCTTCATAATTTCCATGGCGTACGAAATTCAGCAAGTATCGGAACAGAGATGGAACTGGAACTCTCAAATTCCATTTCTCTTCCGTACAAGTGAATATCATGTTGTATCTGTGCTGGACCTGAAATTGGGTTTGAAAATATAAATAAGTATTCAAATTGGAATTTCTTGTCACATTTCAAACTATATATTTCATCTATATTCATACACCTACTGTATTTTTTTCACATTAGCATAAATACTCATTCTTGTTCATATTTTCCTGGTATTATCACACAACACAAATATCATCTAGGATGATTTGGCAGACTAGGCAATCTTAGCCATGATTTTGGCAAGCCTAACTATAATAATTGTCTGCATAGTGAATATATTTATTCCAACTGACAAAATTCTTGTTTGCCATTTATTAATTGCTTTTTTTTGCACTACCTCAGCATCATAAGGATTCTGGGTACCTTTGACCTGCCTATTTGTCTTCAAAAAGACATTCTTGAGGCTAGGCGCGGACGAAACTCTAATTTGAATGTTTGAAGTAATTTTATAAAAAATATATAACTTCAACTCTACATTTCCATCCTTCCTGATTTCCATGGCGTACGAAATTCAGCAAGTATCGGAACAGAGATGGAACTGGAACTCTCAAATTCCATTTCTCTTCCGTACAAGTGAATATCATGTTGTATCTGTGCTGGACCTGAAATTGGGTTTGAAAATATAAATAAGTATTCAAATTGGAATTTCTTGTCACATTTCAAACTATATATTTCATCTATATTCATACACCTACTGTATTTTTTTCACATTAGCATAAATACTCATTCTTGTTCATATTTTCCTGGTATTATCACACAACACAAATATCATCTAGGATGATTTGGCAGACTAGGCAATCTTAGCCATGATTTTGGCAAGCCTAACTATAATAATTGTCTGCATAGTGAATATATTTATTCCAACTGACAAAATTCTTGTTTGCCATTTATTAATTGCTTTTTTTTGCACTACCTCAGCATCATAAGGATTCTGGGTACCTTTGACCTGCCTATTTGTCTTCAAAAAGACATTCTTGAGGCTAGGCGCGGACGAAACTCTAATTTGAATGTTTGAAGTAATTTTATAAAAAATATATTACTTCAACTCTACATTTCCATCCTTCCTGATTTCCATGGCGTACGAAATTCAGCAAGTATCGGAACAGAGATGGAACTGGAACTCTCAAATTCCATTTCTCTTCCGTACAAGTGAATATCATGTTGTATCTGTGCTGGACCTGAAATTGGGTTTGAAAATATAAATAAGTATTCAAATTGGAATTTCTTGTCACATTTCAAACTATATATTTTATCTGAATTTATACACCTACTGTATTTTTTTCACATTAGTATAATCCATAATCAATACTTAGTTATAATTCCAATCATAATCTCCATTACATTCAATCGATTGAGTCTGAAAATAAAAGTACCAGAATAATTAAACTATATATATCCTATTATTGAATTCCAAATAAAAAATATGATTGATGACCACTACATTGTACTAGTTCCAGACATAATCTGGTGAAATATGCATTCGAAACCAGCTCTGTAGCCCACTCATACATACTAATATTCCTTTTCTAACAGAAGGCGTGAAATGGAGGTCTAATTATCATAGTTTTCTTCATAGATTATTATACCAATGTTTTGTACAATAACATATGGAATTCTGAAAGAAAAATATTAATTTTCCCTACTGAACGCTGTTCTTCAATTGAAGTTCAACTATCTACAATTATTGTTTATTCATTCCAACTGGGCAAGATTTTCAATTGCTTCTTATTAATTACTTTAATTTTTGCACTACCTCAGCATCATTATGGTTTTGGGTACCTTTGTCCTGCCTGTTGGTCTTCAAAATGACATTTACAACCATTGTGATTGTGCCCAATAAATTCATGTTTATCACGTTCACTCAGCAATTTTTTTTTTCTTTAAAGCTCTTCGAATCCGCAATTATCTATTCTGTGTTTTATTTGTACATTTTTATCCTAATATGGACTTCGAACTCCTATTTAAAAAATCATTATACATTGGCAACAACCTTGAAAGAAAACATTTTAAATTATAAAACAACAAAAAATCAAGCGCTTGCTCCCGAAGTTGAAAATTGAGAGATTTCAATAAAATGTGCATTTCAAAAGATTAGATGACATTTTTATTCTAACCCGATACATTTTTTTCTTATTATTGAATAGCAAAACACATTTGCCTCTGTTTCAGTTGACGAAAAATAAGTATAAAGCCGCGCTCCTGCATAATTTATATCTATCTAGTCCGTAACTTTTTTAGGAATATAGTTTCCTAGTCACACTCGAACAAAATCACATATTCTGCTTCTATCGAGTCCCACATTATCGGTGAATAAAAATCCGGTATATGATCTTCTATTTTCAGAACAGCTTTCCCAATTGGTGTTGGCATACCCCTTAATTGGTCTCGCATCTGAAAGGGGTCCATGGAGCCCTTGAGGTAGCGGAGTATCCTCTGCGACCATCCAGTGGTCCTCGCCAAAGAAGTTATTATATTGCCACAGGTAGCTCACAGGATATAAAATGTCCGCACGTGTGGTTGAAGCCAGGTAAATTAAAGCTTCAACTAAATCTTCTGGCGACCGCTCGTTAACCAGATCCACCGGGATAACAACTGGATTTGACTGACACACAGACAATGCTTGACTTTTCCAATATTCTTCATATCAAAATTTGTAGCTAATTTCCTGACAAATTGAGAGATTTTTTTTGTCGCGTGAGGTTATCAATATGTCGTCGACATACGTTGCAATCAGTAATGTAAAAGTAGATAGAGTGGCATCCAGCTTCCTGATGATTTCGTCAAGTTTGTTGTACCAACTTCTACCGACCTGTTCCAATCCATAAAGAGACTTTTTCAGAAGACAGTGTAGATCATTCAGCATATCCTTCGTCTTCATCCCAACCTTATCATATCCCTCCAAATCGATAATCTCTTCTAAAATCTTCTTCAGGTTCTTTGGTGGTGCCGTATTGAACTCTTCTTGTAAGGTCTTGGTCAGGCAGGCCTAGAGTCATGTAGTATCGAGCCGCAAATATCACCGTGAAGTGGAAGCTAGGTTGTTGACTAAACCCCTTTTCACTTAATGTCCTTTGGGTCGATCAACAAGTGTCCAATTATCATTTTTCAGGATCGATGTCACCTCTTTGGCCATTTCTCGATGTAATTTATACGCTGTTAATCCGCAAACCGCTTCTTTCATAGATACTAATGTTACTACACTTGGTTTCCCGTCTTGAAGTCTCCTGTCGCTTCGCTTTGAGAAAATCACGTGCTCCACATGTGTTTTTAGCGTGATCCTACATTTTGAAACAGTGTCGAACACAGTAGTTTGAATTAAGCTACATTCGCTGGTAATTTGTTGGCATCTGGAAGAAATTCTGGTTCATCTCGATGCAGCGGTCTATAACGATTCGGGAACATGTAGCGTTGTCAAAGTCGAGCCCAATGAAACTGGGGGATGGTGTCGTGTCCTCGTTATCCGAGTTATCCTTGTCCATGTAAACCAAATTTCCCTTTTCTAGAGCGTAAGGTACTTTATTGAGAAAATCACGTGCTCCTCATGTGTTCTTAGCGTGATCATACATTTTCAAATATAGATGTGTCGAACGCAGAATAAAGATTAATTCACTGGTCTTTTGTTCGTATCCGGAAGAAATTCTGATTTGTCTCGATGCAGCGGTCCATAATGATTCGGGAACATGTAGTGTTGTCGAAGTCGAGCCCCATGAAACTTGGGGATGATGTCGTGTCTTCGTTCTTTGAGTTATCTGAATCAGCAGAGATGTTGATCGACGAATAAGATGAATCTCGATATATCAGAACAAAATAGTTCATCTTGTCCACGTAAATCAAATTTCCCTTTTCTGGAGCGTGAGGTTATTTATTGAGAAAATCACGTGCTCCACATGTGTTTTTAGCGTGATCATACATTTTCAAACATGGATGTGTCGAACGCAGAAGTTTGAATAAAGATAAATTCGCTGATCTTTTGTTCGCATCCGGAAGAAATTCTGGTTCGTCTCTATGCAGCGGTCCATAACGATTCGAGAATATGTAGCGTTGTCATAATCGAGCCCAATGAAACTTGGGGATGGTGTCATGTCTTCGTTCTTTGGATTATCCGAATCAGCAGAGATGTTGGTCGACGGACTCCTGGAGCGTAAGTTTATTTCCGCTCAATCGAGTAAGAAAACAAAGTATTGTAACAAAACTTAAACTCGTTCGTGAAATAATAATTCATTTTTATCCAATATTACAATAATTCAACTGAAAATATAAACTAATTATTATTTCTACTTATTATAGCTAGAGCTAGACAACTAAACAATGTTGGCACTGAACACTGTCTTCTATTTATTTCCACTGCTTCACATAATTTAATACCACTGTTTCACTATTTGTTTTTCACTCGAATCTTCGAGAAATTTTAATTCGGTCAGACGTCACGATATAATTATTGTTGAATATGCTACCCGTTTAACTGGCGTGCAGGAGCTCTGCTCGTTGTTATATATTGAACAAAATTAGATAATAAATTACATGAAATGTCAAAGCATATTAAATTTTATATTCTCCGGGAAAATAGGCACCTATCTGTGTGGTCTAAAATACCATCACTCGCAGTACAAATCAAACGCTAACATCGTCTCATATATTTTTTTTTTTAGTTATGCTAGAGGAATTTGATTAACATATGTCACTTTTTTGGGAGCAAGCACCTAGGGTTGCCAACCGTGCCATTTTCGCCTGGAAACTCCAGTTTTGGCGACATTTATCCAGTCTTCAGTTTTACTATTAATTTTATGAGGAATATCAATCTTTTACTTTTTATTCTTGAATATCAAAACTTAAAATCAAGTTAGGCATCCGAATTAATTTCGACGAAGCTTTTTATTCTTATATATGTCAAGATGACAAAAAAAAATATTGCAAGCAGCAAAACCAGACAAAAAATATAATTTTAAGAAATGAGAAGCATTATAGTTCGTATAAAATAATTTATATCATACATAAGTATATATATTATATATAATCGTTGAAAGTAAGTAAGGTTTTGTGACTTTCTTTTGGACAATCCTCCAGGCAAGTATTTGGCAAATGTTGGCAACCCTATAAACATTTTAGAACCTCAAGCTCAGCGGCGTAGCTAGGGGGTAAGGAATTAATCAAATTAATTTAAACTTATTTATTCAAACTAAAGTTCAATAACAAAATATCTGCAAGTGAGCTAAATATTTCCAATAAAAACATTCATGAACATTTTATATTCAATTCAGAGGTGATATCAACTCTAGCTACGCCTCTGTTCGAACTACAAAAATTTGAAATCAAATTTTACTTTATAATAATGGCTTTTTAGATAACTTACATCTTTTTTATGTGAAATAATGTCAAATTTCTCAATGTTTCATCAAGTATCCACAATTTTGTAAAATTTATTTTGCCCCTCTGATCTGTCTTCGATTACCTGCAACTAAAAACAAAACAGAACATATTTAATAACTGTCAATACTAAAAAAAATAACCAGTACTGATATTTGTACTGCAAGAGTGTGGGTACCAGCCACCATCTTACAGGTACTCTTACAATGGAAAGTACAGCCATGAGGACATCGAGAGCAATGGTGATTGGCCTGACCTGAGCTAGCCCCAAGACATACTAAAAACGCATTACTCTCGTCCTTCAAAATATCAATTTGCATTCAATTTCACCCCCCATATTCAGTTTGAAGGTACCCACCAAAGTAGGCAAGTACCAGTCCCCCTACAGTTTGTAGGGTCCCTACAGCGCTTAACAACCGAACCGGAAGCGGACCGGTCTTGCCGAAACACGAAACCGCTCTAAACGACTACCCCTTCACGATTTTTTATCCTAATAAATAACCTATAAACCTGAAAACCGAAAAATGTGAGCACTTTTTAAAATTCCCGTCTCAATTCGGTACCACCCAAGCCACCCCCCTTGGACAGCTCCTACAATCCTTCAATAATTTTGTAATAATTTTTGAACCATTTGTAGTGGTGGTAGAAGAGCGCGCAGAGCCCCGGAGCCTGGTGCCTGCTCGGCGATGACCTCAAATAAAACGACAGACAAAGGTCAAACTTGTAAATTTTGAAGGAACTGTCAGAAAAATATGATTGAGATATCGTTTGAAACTGTGAACAATAAAACAGTGAAATGGTGAGTGGGGACCTTCGGAATCTCGGCACAAAAACATCTTAATCATATTTTTCCAAGAGTCCTCAAAATTTGTGATAATTGTGTGGCGTGCTCAAATATAAACAGCAGGCCTTTATTCCTTATTCATTAATTGCACAAGCGAGCGAACGACGACGCCGAAAATCGCGAAAAAAGGGCGCCCCTTGTTTACTAGATAATCATAAGTTCACAACTTCTGAACTTAATTATTACCTAATAAATATCAAGGTTTTGTCTTTCCAACTGTGTTCTTATGAGCATACAAGTTTTGAAACTGTCAATTTATTGTTATAAATAATATAAATAAAAATGAAAATGGGGAATTTGGGGCACATTTTGGAGGCACACTCAAAAAATGTTCCAGTATTTTTTCAATTATTTATAAGTCACGTAATAAGGGCAATATTTGCCGAATTATTTTTCTTAATTAAATTTTAAATAAGGCACTAAAAGAAAATGTTTCAAACAAAAACATTCTTGACGTTCAATTATTTAAATGGGCACCATATTCGTTTTTTTTTTTAAGTAACAACGTAATTCATTATTTCGACTTTTAGTCTGAAATTCGGCACACCTTCAAAACGCTGTATTAGTCTAGTCAACAAGTTGAAAAACGGGGTAATTTTTGCTACTGCAAATTAAAATATGTACGATAGTTTGTTGAGCTCATTATGACGTCTAGAAAAATGTGCAAAATTTTGAACCCTGGACATAAACAATTGCAAAAGTTATGATCAATTGAAAATTCCAGAAAAAAGTGTGCACTTTTTTGAAAATTATTCGAAAACTATTAGTGCTAGAGGAATTTTACCAACAGATTCGTAAAGAGGAGGAAATTTCCAAATAAAAACATTGACTCCCGGAACTTTCCGTCCATTGTTATTACTTTTTATTTGATGTTGAAAATAGGGCTCCGCGCGCGACCGTTAATTACAAAAACTATTTTTACATGTATTAAATATTGATTTAAATTTTGAAAAAATTACTGTGTAATCTAGAAACATGGAAGAAAAAAATAAAGTCACAAATATACTTAAGCGGGATAAATTTATTCACACAGGTTACAGTACCAATAGTCCTTTTATAAACATGTATGATCACTATTTCGCTCGCAGTTACATTTACAGAATGAATTTCTTTCCTAGCTCACGCTCTTATATACCTAAACCGACAATGGGCCAATATTCAATTGTCTAACAGTTGATGCCTGGCAACCACCGAACATCTAGTAACCGTAGACTGTCAATCACGTCTGACAATTGAACATCGACTTGATCAATACTAACTAGGAATACAGTTATAAAGAATTCAAATAAATATTTATGTGAACTAATTACTTGGAATATTTCACATTTGTGACAATAACGGGGTGAAAAAAATTGTGCATTTGTTCTTGGATGGAAAAAAAATTATGAAAATTATTAACAATGAAGGTCAAGTTCCAGGAGTAAACATTTTTTCTCATAAATTTCGTCCTCTTTAAGAATCTGTTTGTAAAATTCCTCTAGCTCTAATAATTTTCGAGTGATTTTAAAAAAAGTTGGAATCTTCAATTGCTTATAACTTTTGCAATTGTTTATGTGGGAGTTTGAAATTTCTGCATATTTTCCTAGACGTCATAACGAGCTGAACGAGCCATCGCACGTATTTCAATTCGCAGTAGCAAGAATTAACACGTTTTTCAACATATTGAATACACTGATACAGCGTTTTGAAAATGTGCCAGATTTCAGACAAATAATCAAAAAAAAAAAATAATTACGTCGGATATGATTCATAAACTTGAAATAAAAATTGTTTTTTCATAATACAAAATATGAATAGACCCAAATAATTATTTTTTTCGCCAACTGTCAAAAAAACATGATATTTTTGTATTGTTATGGATACGCAAAGTTCGTGATTTTTTCACTAGTAAAAAAATAAATTGTATTTTTGCTCACCTAATCTAGTATAATTCAAACAAAACTACTTATTTTTTAATATAAAAATCAATTGTTGACAGTTCTTTATTTATCAAACCACAATTGCGCATACTTCTGGTTACAATAACCAGGTGACTGCAATTTAATTTCATTTTGAACTTTTCCCTACATTTTAGTGAGTAAAACAATAATTATTGTTAATCTATTATTTTTTGACAGTTGGCGAAAAAATATTGTTTGTATTTCGTGCGCGAAGTGATTGTATTCCTTGTTGCGCTTTCGAATGAATTTGTTACCTCGACCTTACGGTCTCGGTTAAAATTGACATTCTCACGCGCAACAAAAAAAACAATCACTTTGCACACTCAATACAAAAATAACTATTATTATTTTACTGAAATTCTGTCAACTTCTGTGAAGTTTGTCAGCTTTGATGTTACCTCGTTCCCGATATACAGCGTTTTGAAAGTGTACCGGATTTATTTGCCATTGAACTGAATAAAAAAATAAGAAAAGAAATAACAAATAATTGTTATAATGTAGGATAAACAAATATTTTAAGAATATTTGAAAATGGTAACTACATTTTAAGAGACATTTTTCAAGTTTGCCTAAAAAATTAGTAATAATTGAAAAAAAAATCTAATATATCAAAATATGATTGTAATAAGAAATAAACTGTACAAAATATTGAAAATACGTCCAAATGCTATGATACAATAAATAGTTATTTATGTATCTAGTGAACGAAATTATACTTTGGTGCTTGCGAATGAAAGCCCCAAAGAAATTTCGTGCACGAGTTGCATACAACATTTTTTCTGCAGGCGTCAAAAAATTATAGAGAAAAATATCAAAATCATATAAAAATACAAAAATTAGTGGCGTTATTTTTCTTGACAACGTGCAGGAAGTACTTTGTGCACATTGTCAGTGCATGAATTATATTTTTATGTATGTTGTTTTATATTATTAAAGTTTCAGGCTAACCTCAAAAATGTCTTATTCAAAAATATTCCGAGAACTTAACGAATTTAAAGAATATTTATTGCTCAAGACTGACCGAAAATACCCAATAAAAATGTCTAATATTTATTTATATTAAAAAAAAAATTATTCACATATTATTTATCGTAAATGTGCCCCCGACAAAAAATCCAAGTACGCCACTCTCTAGTCAACTAAAATTACAAATGTTTTTGTATGAAAAATTTTTCCAGTAGTGACTTATTTATTATTTATGTTAAAAATAAATATTAAGCCCTTCTTTTACCCGTTTTGGGTGTGGCAAACACTTATAGTGCACTTGGTACCACAATTGATATTAATTGAGTAAAATTGCTTACATTGTTGAATGATAATGGTGTACATTATACAATATTGAATAATAGCTCATAAGATACACTAAAAATTCGGTTACATATGCCAATAACATATTAATTCATCAAAAAAGTTAAAAATATTTGTGACACATGTTTCCAAATTTTTCTGAATTTTTTGGAATCTGAAAATGGTATATTCATCACTCAAATTTATTTATTTTATATTAGCACCCCTAATTAATCCTTGCTGTGCTTTTATTCTGACATTATTTTGTAATAAAATAATTATTGACTAAAAATGCTCAAAATCAATTATTATAAACTTATTTATTGAATAAGCACCCAATATTTTATTCCAATATTTAGTAATATAATAATTATTTATCAATTTATTATTGCGAACAATTACTTAAGCTAACCAAAAATACTCAGTCAATTATTCTGAATTTATTTATTATATTTGCACCTGATATTTAATTTAAATTGTGCTTGTTACGACCCTGTGCTTTAATTTTGAGCCTATTTTGTAATATAATAATTTATTTACTAGTTTATTATTGTAAGAAATTATTAAAAATAATAATTCTACACCCAATACTTTATTTAAATTGGGTTCAATCCGGACCTGTGCTTTCATTTTGACATTTTTTGTACTTAAGTAATCATTTATCAGTTCATTATTACAAGCAATTATTCCAAGTTAATTATGATGAACTAATTTCAAATATAAACCTCATATTTTATTTAAATTGGGCTTAACCCGCCCTGTTCTTTAATTTCGTGCTTAATTTGTTATATAATGATTATTTATTATTGCAAACAAATATTAAAAATGAAAAAAATCAATTATTCTAAGTTTATTCATATCAACATAATATTTCAATTAAATTGGGCTTAATCCGCTCCTGCTCTTGTATTGAGCCTATTTTGTAATATAATAATTATTCATTCATTTATAATCGCAAGAAATTATTCAAGTGAACCAAAAATGCCCAAAATTATTTATTCTAATATTTTATTTAAATTGGGCTTATTACACCCCTGTTCTTTCATTTAGGGTTTATTTTACATGATAAAAGGAAACGTTATATTTAAATTTTGATAATTTTTCATTTTGGAACGGTCATTTCGATCTCGATTTCGATTTGTCCAGTCATCATCAGGTTATTACAATAAAAATTATTATTATATAATAACCTGATGATCACTTGACAAGTCAAAATGATCGTTCCAAAATAAATAATTATTAAAATTAATATCCTTTATCTAGTAAATAATTATTACAAAATAAACTCAAAATGAAAGAACAGTAGCGTAATAAGCCCAATCAGAATAAAATACTAAAATTATTCAACTCAACTAAAAATGCTCAAAATTATTTTAAATTCATTTCGAATTAATACAATAATTATTTATTCATATAAGGGAGCCCAAAGTATGAAAAAAAATACAGGAGTAATTTAATCAATCACACGACCGATTTCGACCACTTGGTGTTCATCTTCAAGGCTATACCAACAGAACAAAATTACAGAAAGCTGCTAAATCGAAGCTGAAAATAGTAATTTCCTGTAGTTTTTTATGTTCTCGTCGGTACCATCTTGAAGATGGCCACCAAGTGACCGAAACCGGTCGTCTAATTGAATAGATCACGAGGATAGTGATATTTTATTTAAATTGGGCTTAACCCGCCCTGTTCTTTTATTTTGACCTTATTCTGTAATATAATAATTATTTATTATTTTATTATTGCTAACAATTATTCAAGTGAACCAAAAATGCTCAAAATTACTCATTCTAATATTTTATTCAAATTGGGCTCATTACGCTCCTGTTCTTTCATTTAGGGTTTATTTTGTGATATAATAATCATTTACTAGATGATTAAAGACAACGTTATGCTTAAATTTTGATAATTTTCATTTTGGAACGATCATTTTGATTTATCCAATCATCATCAGGTTATTTTTATAAAAATATTATTATTCAATAACCTGATGATGACTTGACAAATCGAAATGATCGTACCAAAATAAAAAATTATTAAAATTAATATCCTTTAATTTAGTAAATAATTATCACAAAATAAGCCCAAAATAAAAAATAGGAGCATAATAAGCTCAATTTGAATAAAATATTTACTAGTTTATTATTGCAAAAAATCATTTAACTCAATCAGAAATGCTCAAAATTATTTTAAATTTATTTATTATACTTATAAGCACCAAATATTTCATTTAAATTGGGCTTAATTCGCTTCTGTTCTTCATTTCGAATTTTTTTATGAATTACAATAATTATTTATCTATAAAAGGGAGCCCAAAGTGTAAAAAAAAATACAGGAGTAATTTATTTAAGTACACAACCGATTTTGACCACTTGGTGACCATCTTCAAGGTTATACCAACAAAACAAAATTACAGAAAACTGCTAAATCGAAGCTGAAAATAGTATTTTCCTGTAGTTTTTTATGTTCTCGTCGGTACCACCTTGAAGATAGCCACCAATTGGTCGAAACTGGTCGTCCAATTGAATAAATTACGAAAACAGTGTGAATAAAAGACGTCCCTCCCGTAATTATTTAATTTATCACTGCAAACAATTACTTAAGTTCACCAAAAATGCCCAAAATTAATTATTCTAAATTTTATTTTATTTTAATTGGGCTTGTTACGCCCCTGTGCCTTTGTATTGAGCATATTTTGTTGTTATATAATAATTATTGGCTCATTATTTGACCTTTTCTTGTAATAAAATAATTATTGACTGTTTATTATTGCAAAAAATATTTAATTAAACAAAGAAGCTCAAAATTAATTATTCTAAACCAATTTATAAAAAATATTCAAAAATAGTCCTTAAAGCAACTATTGTTACGGCTGTTATTATATTTCATTTATTATTTAGCAAATCATTTTCAAATTCCAAAAAATTTATAAAAATGGCCGAGGAAAGACAAATGGCTAAAAAATCCACTTAGCTTTAATTTTGGGTAGGGCACAAAATTATTTCTTCAGCAACAACAGCTCCTTGGGCTTGTCCATGTCCTCTGCAATCTGCATTACCGATAAAATAACGGCCAAAATGATTCGCGAATTTACGATAATTGTCTTTGCACTCCCGCACCTGTAATAATAAATATTATTACTAAAAAGCCACAAATTAATAATGAATAAAAAATATTGATTGATTGATGCACTTATAACGGTTGAAATTGAAAATTAATTACCTGCAAATGGACACACCATTTTCCCGGAATTTTGCTGATCAGCCGCCATGTTGCGAACGCGAAAAAGTTCATAAAAAATTATAACACATTGCACAATTCACAATAATTGTTTATGTTTATAGTCATTACACACTAATATGTCCAATTAAAGTAATAATTTTCACTATAATACACTTTAAACTTAATAATTAACATAAAAAATCAGAGCCACCTTAAAAAACATCCACACTCGCCCGTTTCCAAGAATCAACAATGCATTAGGGCCAGGGACGCAAGGGGAGCTGGAAAAACAATAAAAAATGACAGAAGCGCCCTCATTAACTAATTATTGATTATAATTAAAACGAAAACTAACTTTGAAAATAATAGTAGATTTAATGCAGATTACGAAAATAATTTTAGATTTTTTTTATGTTGTATAATAGCCGAGATATTAATTTTTTAAAATTTGACTTTGCAAGCCTCATCCAGCTCAATTATTAAAGAAATGTTCAATATTTTTATAGCTAATAATCAGGATTAATTAATTAATCCCCTGAACTGGTTAATTTTTGTCTAATTAGTTGTTTTCCGCATAGTTTTTTTTTCATAAATATATTATATTTTATTTAATTATTTTATTATAATAAATATTTAAAAAATATATTTGCCAATTAATAAATTGACTATTTTTTTCAAATAGTAATTATTTAATTGGAAGAAATCGATTCTAACCTATAAAAATAATAATTGACACTTCAAGCCAAAATCAATATTTTGGTTTTTACGCATCATTCAAATACAGCAAAACAAATAATAAATTTGTGCAATAAAAACGGAGCTAAAACATGTAAGTTACAGTTATTATGCATGCAATGTCATCCAATTTATTGTTGTTTTCAGTTTGATATGTTCGGAAGAAGAATTCCGGGCAGAATTTCAGTTCCAGAGCTTGTCTGAACCGAATAATAGCTGCAAAACTAATTATCCAATTCAATTATTGTAAAAAACATTCATTAAAGATCGCAGATGTAAAATAATGTGTGTTAAAAGGTAAATATCCAATTTATTCATAAAAATTGATACATAAGAAAGCGCTGCGTTTCCAAAAAATGAATAAAAAGCAAGCCCGGCAATGTTTTCAGTCTTGTTATTGGCCGACTGAGAGGCGGAGCTACACAAAACTTGTCCTTTATACATAATTATCTGTTGTAGGTGTACCCGCGAATCCGCGATTCTGCGCTGTTGTACCGCAGAACGATTATCCGAGCCTGTAAAACAAGTTCTGATAATAGAAACGTACTTACGGCAGTTTAAAGAAGAATAGGATTAACATAATCATCCGATGGGGTTGTTTTCGGCCATCTTAAGGGCTGAAGGGTGTCGACTATTGGCTGACAGCTTAGGGAGCTTTCAATGGGGCGGTTGACAACCCTAAAGTTTGATGAATTTGTAAAAGTATTTTACCAGCAGTGCTAGGAAGGTGCCCACCAATCAACGGGCTTCTTACAAAAATATTTACTTGAAAAAAAATATTTAAAAATATGCTTTTGTTGGTAATAAACTAAAAAAGACAAAAAAATCTGAAACTAATATCGAAAACCGCATGTCAATATCTTCAATAACTCACGAGATATTTAAATAAATAATTTCTACCCTAAAATGGGTGTTATTATAAAATACCATAAAAGTTAATCATTTACATGTTACAGCAGTAATAATTTTAGTTTTCTACCCAAAACTGGGTGTGCGAATCGAAAAATACTGTCGTCTGATGGCTTAGAAACAGTAACAATAACAAAATCGTTGACTTTTCAGCTTTATTTACCCTATTCCAAAAATGAACTAACATTCAAATGTTTGACAATTGAGCAACAATGAGCTAACATTCAAATGTCTGACAATTGAACACTCTTTGGATTGTTTTTACCAACTTGGAATGAGCTACAATAAATAACAAACTTAAGATATTTCATATTTGTGACAATTGTTTACTGCTGACTTCTCTCTAAATAAAAAATTGGATGTAAAATTCCTTACTTACTTTAATCTGGAAAATTGGATTGTTTCATTGGAGCTCGCATTCATCGATTCCTGGAAGTCCTAAAGTTTCAAAAATGATACTTGGTTCATTCATTCATAAAAAAATTTACAAGAATAAATGTGGTCTAATATTAGGTAAAAACTGTTGAAAAACAGAATTCAATTAAAATTACCGGTTCTAAACAATCTAAGAACATAATTGTGACGTCACGCTGCTTCGCCCACTCATTTGTTAATGCCATCTTTCTTTTGTATTTTATTTTCACCATTTTTCTAAAACTACAGATGCCGACTTTCTACGTCAGTAGTTCATCTACTTAAGTATAGATGGCACATCATTCGGCTACTCAAAAGATCTATAAGATCTTAATTTTTTATAACTAAATAAAACATTTCTTTATTTATATATAATTGTCACAAATTTTATTTAGAATAATTATTAACACAGGTTACAGCGTAAATCTTCACTTTATATACTTGTAGGAACATGAACACAATATTATGATTGACTAAGCTAACAGTGGGTCAACATTCAATTATTGTCTAACAGTTGTTGCTTGGCAGCCACCGAACATCTAGTGACCATAGCCTGTCAATCATTTCCGACAATTGAACATCGACCTTGTCAATACTAACTAGGATTACAGTTACAACGAATTCAAATAAATAATTATGTAAACTAATTACTATAAATATTTCATATTTGTGACAGTATTATTTTTGTACACACTGTGTCAGTTAAAATTTTATAATAATCACAGTAAAAAACAAGAATTACGAATAAAATATAGTTGTTTTTTTTTTCAATAGCTACTCTAAAAATCAGGGTGTAGATGATTAAAATCATTTGATTTAAATCATGATTAAAATCCAGATTTAAATCAAGTGATTTTTTCGAAAAAAATTATTGATTTTAATCAAAAACAAAATATTTTCTCTTAAAGAAAAATACTACAGTGGAAAATGAAGTGAACTACTCATCATAAGAAAATAAAAAACAGAAAACATATATATTTTATCAAAAATAAAAAACTATATTAGAAAATAAAAAATAAATTTAATCATGGCATAAAAAATTATCCCTGAAATATTTGACGCATTTTTCATGTCAATTCAAAATTCAATTAGTATTGAAGGCAGTTGTGCAACACCCTGCTTAAAATACTAGTTATTCATACAAGTGAATTAAACCACTGTTTATTTGCAAGAAAGTTTAAAATCACGAGCGCGTACAGCGCGAGTGGTATAATTCTTGGAGCAAAGAAAGAGGTGTAATTCACGTGTTTGTATGCATAATTTTATTTAATTTTGCGTAAATTTCTGGAACATGAAGCTAAGGAACAAAATTCAAATAAATTAAATTGCAGTTGCAAGAGAGCTTCGTTAATATCGCGACTAGTGTTTGTTTTTCAAACAAACACTAAAAAAATTAAAAATAAAAAAAAATTGAATAAAAAAATTTAAATCATTGTTGGAATTCCTTTTCATAAAAAGATTTCGATTTCTGAGGAATAATTTCCCCAACTGCTGCGGCTGCTTCGTTCAAAATGGTATTGGGAACGAGAACATTGTTTTAATCACTTTATTCCATTATTTCAGACAATACTTTTAACAATTATAGCGCTTCAATTCAAAATTCACAAAACTGACAGTTTACTGACAGTCACACTCCCGAATTTTTGAAAAACAAACACTAGTCGCGATATCAACGAAGCTCTCTTGCAACTGCAGTTTAATTTTTTTGGATTTTGTTCCTCAGTTTCAAGTTCCAGAAATTTACGTAAAATTGAATAAAATTATGTATACAAACACGTGAATTAAACCTCTTTTTTTGCTCAAAGAATTAAACCACTCGCGCTAAGCGCGCTCGTGATTTTACACTTTCTTCTCGCAAATGAACAGTGGTTTAATTCACTTGTTGTATAAATAACTATTAATATTCATCTCCAACTCTAGCGAAATTGTGGTTCAGTAATTCTTCAGCTGAGGCCCTTTCGGCTGGATCGAGTTGGAAGCATAAATCCACGAATTCTTGTCCTTCGTCGCTTAACGAAGTTGATATTTCCGGCGTTTTCTCCATGCCAAGTTCTAACATTATTTGGTAGTTGGAGTCGTACTCAGCCCATGGACGCTACAAAAAAAAAAAATATATATATATAATATATACACGGGGTGAAATCGAGATATTCGTATTTTAGTAGCTGCATGCATCCAAAATAAAAAAGTTGATGTCGACTTCCGCTATAACTGGAAATGTCGCCATTTTGAAAATATTTTAGGTTAACTCCGCTATATCATTTAAGTCCATGTGCAAAGTTTCAGATTTCTAACTACTTTGTAAACTCTTTATAACGAAACTCAAAAAACCGAGCATTTTTTATCGTTATAGAGAGTTACCGTTATATGGAGTGAAGAAAATAGGTAATTGAATAATTCAAGAAGGTTGTTTACGACCTCAGAAGTCTCGGGGCCTCAAAAGTATTATTTCTTGTATTACATTGTCCCATGTTTTCCGTGGCCTGTCCCGGTTTCTTTTCCCTATTGTTATTGCTTTCCATATTTCTTTTACTTTTCTTTTATCCTCGAGTCGAATTAGATGTCCATACTAACCCAATTGTTTCTGCTATATCGTCTTCATTACTGACTGTACTTCCAATCTCTCTCCAATCTTTTCATTTCTAATTTTGTCTAGTTTTGTTACCCTCTTTATAGCTTCAAGACCTTTCATTTCTATTGCTGTGATTTTACTTTGTTGTCTTTTATTTAGTACCCAGGTTTCTGAACTGTACAGCAGCATTGGTAGTATTATTGTTTTGTAGATGGTCAGCTTCGTTCTTTTGCTCACTGTTTTTGGCTTGCTAATTTGCCTGTATTCTGCTATTTATTTCATCTTCGTACCCTCCTCTATTTTCGATTATACTTCCTAGATATCTAAAGCTTAGAACTTGTTGTATATTTTTATTATATATTTGTGTTTTCAATTGTTTTTCTTCTTTGGCTTTTATCATCACTTTTGTTTTGTTGGCATTTATTTTCATATTTGCTCCGAGTAGTTCTTCGTTCCATATCTTCAAGATCTCTTGCAGATTTTTCACTGTATTCGCAAAGATTACAATGTCGTCTGCAAAAATGCACTCTGCTATTTTTATTTGTTTCAAATTTGAATATCCTATGACAGCTTTTATTGTTCTTTCATTTGCTTCAATGTTAATTTCATCCATGTATAGTGTGAACAATAAAGGACTTAGAGTTCTTTCTTGTCTTAATCCTTCACGTGCTTTGAATTCTTCTGATAATAAATCAGCGGTTCGTACATAGTTTATGTTATCTTTATATATATTTTGGATTCCTTCTAGTAGCTTCTGTCCTATATTTCTCCTTTTTAATATTTCCCACAACAGTTCTCTGTTAACTCTATCGAAAGCTTTTTCAAGGTCTATAAAACATGCAGAGATTCCTTTGTTGTGTCTTAGTGTTTTTTTCCGTTATCTGCCGAATTTTAAATACATGGCCTTTTCTAAATCCGCTTTGAGTATCCGCAATCTTGTCTTCTATTAACTTTCTTAGTTTACATTTAAGTATTGTTTCGTACACTTTTACTGCTGTGCAAAGGAGTGAGATTCCTCGATAATTGCAACAGTTGCGGCTGTCTCCTTTTTTGTATATTGGCAGTATGATTGTTTTTGTCCAGTCTGTAGGTGTCTGCTCTCCATCCCAAATTTTTTTTACTAATGTGTGCAACATTTTTGTTCCTTCCTCTCCCATATATTTCAACTGCTCTGGATTTATCTCATCATATTCAGCAGATTTCCCTAACTTTAACTTTCCAATAGCAATTGTAACTTCTTCGTAACAATATTAATTTCTTACCGCGTGGACCGACTCCGATGATTCTCTTTCTATTAAGACAGAAGATACCGAGGAGTTATCTCATAACAATTTTAAGTACCAATTCACAATGTGCGTAAACATAAGGAGTATGTAAAAACATAAACGTAAGAAATTATGTACGTTCACAATGGTCGTATCGTAAAATATTAAAATAAAGTGTTTTTTTCATTTTATGTTGGTACAAATTAGGTGTTGGTTTCTTTGACTGTCATTTTCAAATATTCTGTTGATTTCGATTCTATTTGGTGCTTACTGTTTTTCTTTGGTTTCATTTTTATTAGTTTGGAGTTTAGTTTGTTTTGTTTTATTGTATGATGTCTGAAAAAGATCTTGCGATTGTTTCATTATTATTGAAACTGCGTTATAAAAGTCGCCAACGAGAGAAATATTAAGATGAGGAAGAAATTGTTTTTTTTATTAATAATTCTATATCAATCATATTTAAAGCACGTTTCGATCCAGGGTGTTGTCAACTGTCAGATGAAAACATGTGTTTAAAGTTGACGCATGCGCTATTAGTTGTTTCGTACGTAAACATAACATAAAGTTGAATTTATCTCAACTTTACGTTTTCATTACGTAGCTCTTATGTCAATACGTAAACGTAAGAAATACGTAAGAGTATTGTGAACACGGGCATTGAAATACAGTAGTTCAACTTTACGTTTATGTTTACGGTTACGTACTCCTTATGTTTACGCACATTGTAAATTGGCACTAAGAAACTATTCTATCCCTGAGGGTGGAATGATAATTATTTTACGCAATATCTTCACTGTTTTTTTTTTTATGGATAGGCTTTACTTTGAGGGTGGTCCCATTTAAATTTAAAAAAAATATATATCCTGTTAAATCAGTTATTTTATCTTCTAAATTAAGCAAATTAATGCCTGTTCAAATCCAAAATAACAATTATATTTCCTATTTTAGTTATTTACTATAATTTCTGTTATCTATTATTTAATTACCTGAAAAATGTTTTTCCTAGGCCAGAATCACTACTATTAGGTTTTGTAAAACACATTGCCTTTACCCTGGCAACAAATGCATCTCTTTTGTAAAGAGGATAATAAGAACCGGAAGATTTCGTTAATGGGTATAAAAATTCTGATGCTTTTAAATGAGATAAAAAATGCTCCATTTCTTGGACAGACATCCTAGGCATTCTTCAGTACAACTCCAACCTACAAAAAAAAAAGAGGTAATAATATAATCAACAGAACAGAATAAAATAGATCGGGGAAAAAATTTCTCTTTTAAAAATATCAAGCATATCAATTTGTTCATGGAAAAATATGAACAAATGGCTTCAAAAAAAATTTAGGCAAGGTTTTTGAATGCATTTGTTAGACATGAAACCAGCAATAACATAACAAATACAAAAAACAAAATTCCAACAACATTTATTGCATTTTTTGAATCAACTTTAAAAATTAATAATAAATAAGAAAGCTACTTTTGAACACTTATATGACGTAATCTTGTTGAGTATGCATGTAAGAAAGACTTCAAGAAGCAAAAAATGTATAGACTAATTATTTATTTGTTGCTCTCAATGAAAACGAAGATTCGAAAAAAATTAATTTACAATAACCTCACTTTCTTGAATTTTTTTTTCCAACTTAACTTTATTCTTTTATGTTTTAAGATGACACCATATTTTTGTCAGATTTTTAAATTGTTATTTAATACTATTAAAAAATTATTTCATGTGCTGTCGTCTCTCAACAGCTGTTGCGCTCGTACTATGCAATACAGATAGAGATTAGGAAGCAAGACTTATTCATTGAAAATTCTCTTCTTTTTAAGAATCTTTTTTTCGATTTCCACTATCCCTCATAGTTTCTGAATTATTGCAAGAAAACTAGGCGACTTCTTTTGAAATTTTTGTTGATGAAAAAAATCCTGATAACGTCTTTTTTTAAATTTCATTCCGAATCTTAGAACTATACCTGTTATTCATTATTTCATCCAGGAGATCGGCAATTGATTCACTTGCAATATACAAATATCAATACTAGTCATTTTAATGCCGATAAAAAAAAAATGAATAACCTCTTCCGTAACTGTAAGGTCCAGGTGCCAGGCTTGTAATTGTATCAAGTATTTTAATTCGTTTTGCCAAACGTGCTCATCTTGACTCATCTAAAAAAACATTTTAATATAATAGAAGTTTCATAAATTTAGAGCAAAGGTTCTCAATATAAGACTTTCAGGGCGGCAGTAGGAGACCTAGAGAAAATTAGGAGTCGTAATCGTTCCACGGCTAATTGATTTGGATTTATCCAAAAAATTCTACAAATCTGTCAAGTAAAGTGCGCTTTGGCCGAATCGGTTGCTATGGAAACAGTAGACATCATTCTTATGTAACAACATTCCTAAATAAGTAAATACTGATTTCCAAGATTCTACGCCTAACAATTCTGAATTAAAAAAAATAAATCAGCTGGAGTGCACTTTCGGCTTAGCCGATTGTTACGAGAATAATAGGCAATCATTCAAATACTACAGCAGACTGAAATACTGAATTTCAATACTCTACAGCCGATCGTTTCGAATTTATGCAAAAAATTCTAAAAGACTGTCAAGTAAAGTGCACTTCCGGCTCGGTCGATCTCAATAAAAATAGAATATGAGCATCTAGACGGTATAATCGTCCTATATACTGAATTCTAACAATCTACGTTCAACCGTCTTGGATTTATGCGAAAAATTCAAAAAATGTTTCGAAAAAAGTGTACATCCGATACAGACGATAGCAATAATAATGCATTGTTTTCTCACCATAATTAAAACACATTGGCCACGTATCAAAGATTCATTTTTAACTTTTTGACGTTTTGTCACATACAACGTAGTTACGGCCGACCCCTCAAATATTTAAAAGTAGACATGCGCATACGATGCTAAACAAGAAAGACACTAGCGCCACAGAGTTCACTTTATGATAATATTCTGAAAATGTTTATATTTCGATACGCTACCTGAATATCTACGATATTTAAAAAAAATATTTGAAGAAATACAGCGGAATTTTAGTTGCCAATATGAACTTTTGTTTTCATAAGTTTTCAAAACAATTTTTACCGTAAGTTTTAGTTTCACTCTTTGTCGCCGAGTCAATATTTTAATGAGGCTAGCAACTCTAAATTATAATAGCTGTGGTTTTAATGTCATTGCAAGGCAAAGTAGTTGTTTATAGTTGTTATTAATATGATTCTGATATAAATTAAGGTATTATATTGGCTTTTATGTAGTATTATAATAATATTATATTCTTACATAAGGTAAAAATATAATATTTCCTTGTATTCGATATTTATTAATATTAATTACTCCAATAGATATTCTATAATGGATATTTCTGATGACACAATGGGAAATATACAACAAATGAAAATGAGACGCAAAATTCCGATGAAGTACAAACTGTTAACAAGACAGAAGAACCCAATTTGACAAGTCAAATTGTTGAGGTTAACAAACTTCAAACTGCAATTGGAAGAGTCTTAACCGATAATAGTAATACTTCATACGCAGAGGTTTTAAGTGAGCAAGATATGAATTTAATTATAATGGAGAAGTCTGATAGTACTGATTCTGTGAAAAATTGTTTGGTAACTCTGTAGTGTTTTGGAATAAAAACAAAAAACAATGAATATATGTTAGCAACGAAAATAAAAAATAAGAGAGAGCTGTCAATAAAAGTATAATTGAATTAAAAGTATTTTGGCAATAATAAAGCAATTAAGAAATATTGTTTTATTTAATGAAATATACTACATTTTGGCGACGAGAATCGAGGATTGAGAACTCAAAATAATAAAAACATAAAATGGACAAAGGTGAAATAGAAAAGTTCAACATTCAAGAAATTCCAGCTGAGATAGGAGCAAGATGGACACGTTGGTTAAGAGCATTCAAAATCTTTCTAGATGCTAAGAATATCACTAGAGATAACAGAAGATTTGCATCTTTATTACATGCTGCAGGAATGGATGTGCAAGATATCTATTATACTTTAGAAGAAAATGAGAATACTGCAACACAAACTACGAGTGAGGGCGGTCATCATCGTCGTAACATCATCGCATCATCAGCTAGGTAATATGATATTACTCATTGTATAACTGTTTTTAATTACTGCTGAAACAATTTGTCTAATATTCGAATTTATAATTTAAATTTAGAGCCCAGGAGATGGCAACTTGCAGCTGCAGTAACAACCAGACTTCAGAGCCCAGCATCGGAATCAGAGTCCAATAGCAGAATCAGAGCCCAGTAGCAAAATCAGAGCCCAGCAGCAGAATCAGAGCCCAGCAGTCGTCCAAGAAGTCCTCCAGTAACTGCAGAAGATCAGTTCATCAGTAGCAGCTGTTCCTGTCCCCAGATTCAACTTTAAAGAAGTCAACTGATTAATTTTAGCCCGCCGCTTGCAAAGTTCAAGTGAGTTCAATTCCTTTTTAAATTTTCCAACTTGTGATAATTATTTTGTTGTTTCAGTTGCAGCGAGTGAAGAAGCCGCTTCTCTGGTCTAGGTTTTGCTGGGGTTTTCCTAGGCCCAAAGGGAGAATTCTCGGAGAAGAGTTCGTCTCTTTCCCCTTAGTCATTGCCTGGGGGCGAACAAGGCTTACAACAACGCAACAGCATCGCAAACAAGACTTCAACAACACAGCAGCATCGAGTAATCAACAATTAATCTTTGAAGCTTTGTACCCTTTCCTAATTTCCAAAATAAACTCTTTCCCACAAAATTTACAGTTGTATTTATTTCTAAAACCTATTTTTATTGTTTTCAGGAGTAATTAGGAAAATAGATGTATTGTTGAATAGTTTGCAAAATAAATTGAATTCATTAATAACTTGTATGTTTTATTTTTAAAGTAAATACAATTGAAAAGTAAAATTGTATTGTTGAAATTTAAATATTACATTAAAATTAAGTTTATATTTTTTCAAAATTCAGAAGTAAAGTTAATCATTCAAAAATATCAAATTTATTTAAAATAAGATATTTAAAAGGCTTTGGTATAAATAAACATGCCAAATAGTCGCTATTTGTTGCTATTTAAAAAATTTAATTCAAAAACGTGTTATATGCTGCCATCTATGACTAGTTAAACAAACTAGTACCTATTTAAAGATGTGTTGATTATTGACCTACGAGCTTTTATAAATAATTTTTGATTGAAATATACTCTTTATTAAACTCTTACAAGTATAAATATTGGTTTGTAATTATTATCAAAGTAGTGACTCAAGAATTATTCAGGTAAAAACAATGCCGGCAAGCGACGCGTCGATCGCCGGCCGGTTAAATCTGACATCTCCCGCTAAAAAGGTATGCAATAAAATAACTGTTGTTGACGTGCCAACCGAATATATTTTCATATATATTGTAGTCCATAAAATCAGAATATGAAAAAATTAATTAATTTGTCCAACAGTTTTCCAAATAAAAGCCCTTCACTGAAAATTGATTCATAAATTCGCGGTTATCTGTTGAGCAGATAAAAAGTATGACCAAATTCTCCTTGCATTTTTTTACCCCTTATTCTTTGTGGATTTGGAAGATAGAGGACTCGACTTGGTTTTGAAATACATAACATAATATAAACTTCCTATTAAAGATTAATTGATAAATCTAGAATAATTAATTCAGGAGATATTGGCTCTCTATTAGAAATTGACATTTAAAACTACGGTTACTTGTTGAGCAGTTATAATGTATGACATGATCACTTGTTAGTTCAAGAGAATCAAAGAGATGGCAGAACATATCTCGTTTTGAGAAACCCTGGAGTAATTTTATATTCTTGAGGCTAAATGGCAGCTTATTTCAAAAAAATTTCGAGATAATGTCACCCTTAATTACAATTGTGCATCGATTGAACATAAAACAATTTTTGTATTCAATACCAGTTTAGCAGGGGTAGAAATTATTGATAACAACCCTCACAAGAGCTTGAAACCGAAAGATATTGGGATAAATTATATCATAGATAAAAAAAAATGCAATTAATCTGAAAGTTTCTACCTGTAACTTATAAAACTAAAAGTATTAGTACTTTTATACAACAAATATCATAATTGAATATTTTTCTCGAGTGCCTCATTTTTGGAACGCTCTTTAAATGACCAAGTTACAATAAATATACCTTAATAATTGAATACTTTTCTTGAAAACCTCATTTTGGGAATGCTTTTCCAATGACCCAGAGGTACAGCAAATATCACTTTATAATTGAATAATTTTCTCGAGAGCCTTATTTTGGGAACGCTTTCCAAATGACCAAGAATTACAAGAAATATCACTTTATAATTAATTAGTTTTCTCGAGAGCCTCATTTTTGGAATGCTTTTCGAATGACCAGGAGCTACAACAAATATCACTTTATAATCAAATAGTTTTTTTGAGAGACTCATTTTGGGAGCGCTTCTCAAATGACCAGCAGTTACAACAAATATCACTTTATAATTGAATCGTTTTCTTGAGAGCCTCATTTTGGGAACGTTCTTTAAGTGACCAAAGGTTATAACAAATATCACTTTATAATTGAATAATTCTTTCGAGAGCCTCATTTTGAAAAAACCTCTCAAATGACCAAGAGTTACAATAATTATTACTTTATAATTGAATAGTTTTCTTTTAAGCATCATTCTGGGAACGCTTTTCGAATGATCAAGAATTACAACAAATATCACTTTATTATTGAATAGTTTTCTTGACAGCTTCATTCTGGGAACGCTTCCAAAATGACCGAGAATTACAACAGATATCACTTTATAATTGAATAGCCTTCTCCAGAGCCTCATTCTGGGAGCGCTTTACAAATGACCAAGAATTACAACAAATATCACTTGATAATTGAATAGTGTTTTTGAAAGCCTCATTTTGGGAATGCTTCTCAAATGACCAAGAGTTACAACAGTTATCAGTCCATTATTGTATATTTTCTTTGAGAGCCTCGTTTTGGGAACGCTTTTCAAATAACCAAAAGTTAAAACAAATCTCACTTTATTATTGATTAGTTTTCTCGAGAGCCTCATTTTGGGAATGTTTCTCGAATGACCAAGAGTTTCAACAAATATCACTTTTCAATTGAATAGTTATCTTGGGAGCCTCATTTTGGGAACTTTTTTCAAATGACCAAGGGTTACAACAAATATCACTTAATAATTGAATAGTTTTCTTGACAGCTTCATTCTGGGAACGCTTTTCAAATGACCAAGAGTTACAACAAAGACCACTTTATAATTGAATAGTTTTCTCGAGAGCCTTATTTTGGGAACGCGTCACAAATGACCAAGAGTTACAACAACTATCACTTTGTAATTTAGTAGTTCTTTTGGAAGCCACATTTTGGGAACGCTTTTCACAAGTCGAAGGGTTACAATAATTATCACTTGATAATTGAAGAGTTTTCTTGAGAGCGTTATTTTGGGAACGCTTTCAAATGAACAAGAGTCATAACAAATATCACTTTATAATTAAATAGTTTTCTCGAAAGCCTCATTCTAGGAACGCTTCACAAATAAACAAGAGTTACAACAATTACCACTTTATAACAATTAAATAATTTTTCCTAGAGCGTCATTTCGCGAACGCTTTTCAAAGAGTTACAACAAATATCACTCAATAATTGGATAGTTTTCTGAAGAGCCTCATTCTGGGAACGTTTTTAAAACGACCAAGAGTTTCAACAAATATCACTTTATAATTGGATAGTTCCCTCAAGAGCCTCATTTTGGGAACGCTTTTCAAATAACCAAGAGTTACAACAAATGTCACTCTATGATTACATAGTTTTCTGGAGAGCTCCATTTTGGGAACGCTTTTCAAATCACCAAGAGTTAAAACAAATATCACTTCATAATTGAATGGTTTTGTCGAGAGTCTCATTTTGGGAACGCTTATCAAATGATTGAAAAGTTTTTTCGAGAGTCTAATTTTGAAAACGCGTTCCGAATGCGAAAGATTAAAACAATTATCACTTGATAATTGAATAGTTTTCTCGAGAGCCTCATTTTGGGAACGCTTTTCAAATGACCAAGAGTTACAACAATTATGAGTTTGAGAGAGTTTTCTTGAGAGCGTCATTTTAGGAACGCTTTTCGAATGACCAAGTTACAACAATTATCACTTGACAATTAAATAGTTTTCTCGAAAACCGCATTCTGCGAACGCTTCTCAAATGACTAACAATTACATTAAATATCTCTTGATAATTGAATAGTTTTTTCGAGAGCGTCATATTGGGAACGCTTTTCAAATGACCAGGAGTTACAACAATTATGACTTGATAATTGAATAGTTTTCTCGAGAGCGTCATATTGGGAACGCTTTTTAAATGCTCAAGAGTTACAACAAATATCACTTAATAATTGAATAGTTATCTCGAGAGCCTCATTTTGGGAACGCTTTTTAAATGATCAAGAGTCACAACAAATATCACTCTATGATTAAATAGTTTCCTCGAGAGCCTCATTTTGAGAACGCTTCTCAAATGACCAGAAGTTACAACAATAATTATCACTTTATAATTGGACAGTTTTCTCGAGAGCCTCATTTTGGGAACGCTTCCTAAATGACCAAGAATTACAACAAATATCACTCTATTATTGAACAATTTTCTTAGGAGCCTCATTTTGGGAACTCTTTTCAAATGACCAAGAGTTACAACAAATATCACTTTGTAATTGAATAGTTATTTCGTGAGCGTTATTACGGGAACGCTTTTCAAATGACCAAAAGTTATTCTGGGAGCAAAAAGAGAGGAATTAACCATGACCCTACGTAAACATAATTCTCTGAAAAAGTGTAACTTTCATGTTATGATATTTGATTTTGATTCAAAAATTTTTCTCCAACATAGTACAAAGGCTGAGCCCCTGTGATTCACAAAGTCTAGCGCTGCCACTGCTGTTTATGTTTTCTTTACTCTTTCTTTTTTCTTATTTGAAAACTGGATAGCAGCAATAAAAAATACTTATCTTTTCGTAATCAGAACCGTTTATATTCATGATGAAGTAGCTTGTCATCTATGTTAAATCAGCGCACGATTAATTTTATTGATTCTTGATAATGAATTCACAAAATGTTCATGAATTAGGTATATCTGCTTCATCAATATATCGGTTACACATTGCGCATTTATTATTTATTTATTGAAGCATCTATACTATTGATCTTTCGCCGTACTAAAAATTTGTTTATAAGATAAACCTGACATATGAATTTCAAAAATGGACATCGAGCTGAAACATATTTGTAAACATAGATTGTACATATAAAAATTGAGTAGGTATAGGTATTTATATAAATTTTTTTTTATGTAATGCCATAAGAAATGAAAATTTTAAATTTTCGGTAAATCATTCAAATCGATCATTCTCAACTTTCAATTCAAAATCAAATGACTTTCAAATTTAGCTATTATTAGTAATATTGACATAGATATATGTGACATTGTGAAAGAATTTTCTATCAGAAAATCAAGGAAGATAGAATTCCAGTACCAAATAAGAAAAAATTATTTACTTCCTATTTTTCTGACCTATAGAAAAAAAACGTAAGGAGAAAAGGAAAGGGAGGAGGGAGGCGCAATTCTATTATCTTTTATGAAAACTGTGTAGGTTGACATCTTTCCGCATTGTTCCCTTTCCAAGGAATGTTGATGATTCACTTGAAATATTCTGAATAATCGACAACATGGGCTGAAACTTTGGATATTTGATTCGGACGTGTCTCTCACATTGTCCATTCTGATTTAGGCATGAAATTTTTTTAACTAAATGGATTCCTAAATATCTTTACAGATTTTTTTGATAATTTTTGGGACTAATATATAAACTTCCTAATTTTTATTGCAAGACACTAAGCCTATCATTTTCAGCTCTGCACTAAAACGAATTTAATTTTGAACTGATTGATTACTTCTTATATGCTACTGATTCAGTACCATCAAAATATTATGTACATTTTGTGTTGTAAAATGAACAAAACAGTTCTATGCTATAATTAGTTTGATAATTCTTTCTGCGATGTTTTATATTATTAATAGCCATATAACGAGTAAAAATACAAAAACGAAAAATTAAACTTGAATTATTTTGACAAAAAAGCTGAACATCCCAATTTCAGGCTTCTTTATCTGTTGTGTTTAGTTTTATTCTTGTTTTTTGTTTGCTTCAAGATAATCATCGTTTCCCATGAAGGCTCTACATTATCATAAAAAAGAACCCAATTAATTTGATTGAATATCTGTCCTTCACCTTGTGGCAAATTTCGTGATTAAGATCATATTTTATTCATAAAAAAAAATTAACACGAATTTATCTTACATATTAATCTCTGCAACATGAATATAATTTCCATCAGTAATTAATTTCTAGACAATTTTTTTGGAAAGTTGCATCTCTTGGTTCTAAAAAGGTGGAAAGTGTAATCCTTTTGCATACATGAACTATTTTACATTTATTTTGAGAAACTTGGTTATCATGAATAAAATACACAAAAAAAGAATTAAATATTTGAAGGTGATTCGAATTAACTTGAACATAGACTTAATAACAAGTCAAACACTAAAAAACAGCCCACCTCCGGCATTATCTTGAAGAATAGAACTTTGAAATTTGTGATAATAGGTGGAAAGATTCCAGAACATGGATGAAAACAAGTGTTGTCACCTCGAACCTTGATCGAAAGGGAATCAACAGCTTCTAAATGCAAATTATTTTTGGAACTGTTGCACTTCCGGTCAAGATGAAGGATGGCAGCAATATTCCGGATTCTGGTCAAGTTTTGGCAAAATTCATGCCTTCTAACCGTGACCTAGAAATATGGCATTTTTTTAAAACTTTATTGGCCTCCAATCTCCCGAACTTTTGAAACAAACATTTTCCTTGAATAAACTGTATTCCACTATACCCACTTCCACTGCTCGAGGAACTATATAAGAAGATTCAACATGAGGAAGAATTCAGTCTTGAAACCTCAAGCAATCATGAAGTTGATAATATTTTTATTTGCTGTAATAAATGCTGTGGCTGCAAAAGCATTAAGTGAGTATCGGTTTATGAATTTAATGTCTGAATAATTCATCAATAAATTGAAAATAAAGGATAATTTTGTCAAATTGAATCCAAAATTGAAAGATTTGAAATTTTTTTTACAGCAAATGAAGGATCATGTCAACGATCAGATCCCAGTCTAAACATCTGTTTGTTGAATAAAGCTGAAAGTACAGTACAAAAACTGGCAGAGGGAATTCCTAAATATGGAATGGAGCCGTTACAACCATATCTACTTGATTTCATGACATCAGAAGCTGACATGGATCAATTCAAATTAAAATTGGCAATGACGAATATATCAATCCACGGATATAAAAATGCTAGATTCCATAAACTTAAGTGAGAGATTGGAAATTAAATAATAACTTTGTTTTTATGATTGACATAATTTGATTGGAATATTTTCTTTTAGATTTGATCCAGAGACATTAATTGGGGAGATGAGTTGCACTATACCTGTTTTTATTTGGAGATGTGATTACTTAGCCACCGGAAAACTTTTTGCGATACCGTTGGAGAGTAATGCTCACTTTTTTGGAAATATCAGTAAGTATTTATATATTTAATTATTGGAACACAAGAAAGTTTTCGACTTCAACATTTAGAATTACAATACAAATACAAAAAATGATGATCAATATAATTATTTCCAATTACAGCCGATCTGAATCTGTCCTTCAACTTCCGTTTCAAAACGGTGCAACGAAAAGGTGTTGAATATTTTTCTGCTGATAAGGTGACAGGAAAAGTTCTTTTTACCAATTTCTACACAAAAATTGAATCAATTGATCCTGCAAGACAACCACAAGGTAATAACAACATATTTATCTATAACTATTTGTATTACAATTATATTTTTTATTCTTTGTTACAGTACAACTTATTCAGGACTTCTTAAATGAAAATGCAGACTTAATATTACCAGTTGTTAATCCCACTATTGATGAATACACTGGACCATTCTTCCAACATTTGTTTGAACGCTATCTTAGGAAAATTCCAGCAGCTGAACTCTTGCCAAAGTAAAAAATATAATTTAACATATTTTACCAAATATTCTGTAGATGTTAAGGTTGAAAGACTATCCTTGTATGATTTATAATTTGAACTGGACGGATATCTATCTGCCTATTCAAGAATTTAATCACATGCTTCTTTACCTAAATATTCGAAAAAAACTCTTGTTTTTAGATAAACATTCATTACTCAATTGAGTGACTATCCTTGTCAATTATATGCTACTATAGAATAGTTTCTGTATTGCCTAATCAAATAAAAATCTTTTGGATAAGATTATGATGAAAGCTTCCTTTTTTTCCTAGTGTAGACAATATTTTATTCATTCTTCTTTTGCTTATGCGTACCGAGAGTTATACATTTTTCGTTGATTACCGCTCACTTAAAACTTTGTGAGTGGCTTCATTGTGATTGTGATGAGTCCGACAACTTTTTCATTTGGCGAAATTCTAAATTTGGAGGCGTTGTTCAGTGAGGGCTTACCGTAATATTAATCTTTACAATCATAGAAAGATTTTTTGATTATAAAATGAAAAAAATTTGTTCGACATGAATATTGGGACTAGCGGTGAATCCGACAAGCCGCACTTGTCATAAGTACCAACGTACTTAATTATCAACATACTGCGGCGCTGAAACGTCCTGTGTTTTTAAATAAACGTAATTCTGTTTACAAAGTTATTTTGGTCCCTTTGCCACTCCCATCATCTCTATATCAATTTATTTGGATCAGTACTTATGAAGATAAACTACAAAATGTTAACATTTGTATCTTATCTTCACTTAGCTGATGATGATAGCAGTTTTGCTACTCGAAACGTCCTGGTTTAAATGCTAATCACTACGTCAGATACTTCAATATCTTTCTAAATTCTTATGAATTCATAACTAAAATAAAGGTGGAGAATCTTCAAGGATCCAAGTAATTCTTCAGTAATCTAAAATTTGCATAATTTGTACCCAAAACTTGAGAATATGTTTGGTAATGAAGAAAAAAAACTTCGCACTTATTTTCCTATACACTCTAAAATAAAAAAAAAATACTGGAAGTTCCTTGACTCGATAGACATAGCTAAGGAGAATATCCTTAGATAATTGTAAGTTTAAGAAATCCTACCTTCTTTTTACCCAGACTCAGTATAACAGATTAAAAATCCTTATAACGTGATAATATTTATTCAAAATCATTAAAGTAATATGGCTATTCCTCACCTTCTGGAAATTGGGAAGTATTTAATTTCTAACTGCAATGACTATTTCACGGGTCGGAAGTGACACTTCCATCTCTTGGGTGGGAAATGTTTATGCAGGGTTGCCTAACATCAGTTATAAATCTTTGTAGGAGTAAAATAATCTGTGCTGTCAAAAATATCGATCATATTATCTAATAATTCAAATATAACAATTAATAACAATAAAGAGAAGTGAACTTATGCTGTAAAATGTCTTATAAATTCATAAACTTATGCCCGTAGCACTTTCGTTCGATTCGGGGCAAGTGTTTGACTCCATTTCATTGTTATAACTTATTTAGAACTCATTAATATCTGCAATATTAAGAATTTCAATGGATTCACGTATAAATAATTTGATTCATAGATCCAGCAATTGTCAAATGAGTAAATTTTTCAAAACATTCTTGTTTTCATAGACTATTACATCAATTTACTTTGTTGAAAAAAGAACTAAATTGGATCAATTATTTTTCCAATAATAAAGGATGATTGTGAATAAAATAGTATACATACTTCGGTGAGAATTTCATCTCGGCTGTAATAAAATACTTTCTACTGATGATTTGTGTTTAAAATAAGCAAACATGATCTTTTCTGAGGATCTAATAAGAGTTTTGGAAGCGTATTTTTCTTCCTGAAAAATTATAGTAAAACTGCCTGACTTCCTAATCGCGAGGTTTGACCAGGCTCAGCATGGGATCTTCCCTGGTTCTGGAAAGGCCTGTATTAAATAGTTTTTCTGTGAAATGTAAGATTAATGCCTTCAAATATCTGTATCTGGTTTTTGACCTTGTATCTTGTATCTTTTATTGTCTCTTTTGTCAGCCTTATCAATTTTTCTGGTATCCCAAGCTCCCTCATCCTGATCCATACTGTTGCATGGTGTATCGAGTCGTATGCTCTCTTAAAATCGATGTATATTTCATGTGTGCCTTAGGGAGAATATCTGATCGGTTATTGATTTATCTTCAATGAAACCGACTTGGAATGATGATAGGGTACACTTTGTGTATTGTGTAATGCGTTTTAGTATGAGATGTGTTAGGATTTTATATGTTACATTGAGTAAGCTGATGCCCCGGTAGCTTTCAAATTTTGTTCTGTCCCCTTTTTTGTGTATAGGCCCATCCTCCAGTCTTCCGGCATCTTCTTTTCCTTCCAGATCTTCTTTATTAGGTCTCCCAGAATATCATATAGATCGTTTCCACCTGCTTTAACCATTTCCGCCGTAATTGCATCCTCTCCCGGTGATTTACAGTTTTTAAGTTTGTTAATACCTTCTGTTATCTCATCATCTGTCGGCTCATCTACTCATACATCTGCAGAATGGCTATGGTTTTTCTTACCATATCGTGTGTTTCGTTGTTTGATATGTCCTGGAAGTACTCTTTCCATCTCTGTTCTACTTTTTTCCTATCACAGAGCAGTCTGTTCTTGCTATCTCTACATAGTTGGCTGTGGGGTCTACATCCTTCCTTAATGTTTCGTTTCGTTCGATCGCATTCTTTCTTCGATTCACTCCAGTTTTTGGTTCAGATACTGCCGCTTTTCATGCCTAATTAGTTTCTTTGTCTCACTTTGTGCCTTTCTGTATCTTTCCATACTATCTCTTGTTTTCCTCTGCAACGTGTTTGTTCTTGCTTCTTTTCTCTTTGCGATTGGGTCTTCGCATTCTTTGTCAAAACATGGATTTTTATTATTATTATTTTCCGCTTGTCCTAGTGTTCTTTCAGCTGCTTCCGATACGCTTTCTTTTATTCTTCTATTGACCCTGCTTCCGTCTTAATTTCCCCAGGTCCGCTATCACATTTATCTGAAATTCTTCCAATGCTCCCGGTACTTTCAGTTTTTCTACGTTCCAACGTTTTGATCCTTCCTTTTTGTGCTGTTTTCCCTTTGTCACCTTTTCTCATAGTAGGCCCGCTACTAAGTAGTGGTCTGAATCTCCATTAGCGCCTCTGTACGTTCTTACTTTCAGTACATTTGACCTGAATTTACTTTGGATTAACATATAGTCGATTTGGTTTTCTGTTACCCCATCACTTGAACTCCAAGTGACTTTATGTATGTCTTTCCTCTTTCCTGGGATATGGTGTACTGCTGATGACCAGATTGCCACCACTGGCAAAGTCTATTAATCTTTGTCCGTTGCTATTACTTCTCTCATGCAGGCTATTAATTCCTACTATTGACAGGAATCTGCGCTCCCGTCCCACCTTAACATTAAAATCACCTAGTACAAGGCATATGTCTGAATTGGAAACTTCGCTATACATAATTGAAATCTGAAAATTGCCGCACAGAATGAGCGAAATGACCGTATTTGAATTTTATATCCTAAATTTTGAACTAATAAGGTTTAGTACCCATTTAAGGGTAGAAAATAAAAACTTTTGTTTTGCCAGTACATGGCCACCCGTTACTTATTTTCTTGAATCTGTAGTTTTGGAGATAATTGCACCAAATTTTCAGGGATTTTTTTTTATATGACTTTGATAAAGATCAAATTATCCTTTTAAGGTACAGCACATAACTTTCCGTCAGTCAGTAACTAAATAACAGAGACTGAAAGGTCCTTTTGAATTTGCACATGCACAAGTTATCTATCAAATAGTCACAATTTGAAACTGGTACTAAATGAAATATGTTGTATCGTAGGTTTGCCCAAACTACTTAATTTTAAGCTCAATGATTGTGGGAAATGTTAATTTGCGAAATCTCTGAAGTAGCAAACATTCATGAGCTGTTGAGAATGCACTTTGATCATCAAGATGATTTTATGCACACATTTAGTTCACTGTACTTATGTAAATCAACGGAATGGTTGAATCCACTCAGAACCGGCTCGTAAAATTAACATATAAGACTAAGTTTAAGATGTGGAAAAAATTGAACCTTGATAAGACTTTTATAATTATTTATATTAGCGAAAAATTTTCAAAGAACTGAGTTTTCGTATTTCTAACCCGATTTTATTCATCAAATTACACTACTAGTAAGTATCCTTAAAAAAAAAAACTATGGCTCGAATCAAGGGTGCATTCTAGGAGCCCATTAGGATATTAAATATCAAAATAGGAATATAGTTGGGATTTATACTGATCTGGAACATCTGGTGAACTTTTTGATGCTAATATTTTTAGGCCTACAAACAGGTTTATTTGCTATCTGCATAAAAATAAAAGCAAAATGAATGTAGGTCTTCCGTTACTTTTCAACGAATAGATATGTCTGAATTTTAAATGAAGCAGATTTTATAAAATCAGTATTCCCATTTATAATTTCTGACCTTGGCCTAGAAAATTGGCAATATTCTCCGTTGATTGACCTCCAATCTCTCGAAATCCCAAACCGAATATTTATTTGGATTGAATTTTTTTTCTAATTCCAATCACTTCCATATCTTCTGAGACTATATAATGGGATTCATCACGGAGAAGAGTTCAGTCTAGCATTCTCCGTTCATCAGCAACCATGAAGCTAATATTATGTTTAATTGCTGTGGCACATGTTGTGGTCGCGAAATCATTAAGTGAGTAATGTATTAGCATTTTTTTTCTTTATTCAAATCCAAGTATATCTTACATTCAATTTAATATGATTCTAATTTTTTTTTTTTTTAATTCATTGATATCTGTAGGAAAAATGTTGTATGCAACTTGTGCGCGAAACCGCCTTGACAAAAAACTTCCATTCTCAAGTACCAAAGTATAATTTCGTGCATTAGATACATAAATTACTATTAAATTATAGTAGAATTTCATGAAAAAATTAGCTGTACACATAATTATTTCAGTACAAAATATTATACCCAATAAGAAATTCAATATTTTTTACAGCAAACGAAGAGGTATGTCGTCGTTCAGATTCAGATTTAAATAAATGTCTGCTTGATAAATCAGAAAAAACAATCAAGCAACTGGCGGAAGGAGTTCTCAGTTATAAAATGGAACCATTAGAACCATATCAACTTGATTTCATGATACTAGAATCTAATATAGAACAATTGAAACTTAAAATGGCAATGACAAACATAACAGTCCATGGATTTGGAGACACCAAGTTCCAAATTATCAAGTAAGAAATGTTCAGCACTTATTTTTTCTTATCAGAAATAACAGATTATATAATTTCTAATCTAAAAACTAGAATTTTCAGTACCACCCTATGAGAAATAGATTTAATGTATCAGAAATTAATTATTACCAGTTCATTTCGAATCAATGTTATTCTTCACTATAGTTTATAGTAGATCGTGGTTGTTTGATTCTTAAGATTTTGATAAATATTATTTTCCAGATTTGATCCAGAAACGTTAACTGGAGAGCTTACATGCTCTGCACCTCTTTTAATAATGACTTGTGATTACTTGGCTACTGGAAAGCTTTTCGCAATACCGTTGGAAAGCAATGCCCATTACTATGGAAATTTCAGTAAGTACTAAGAAATATATATCTTTTTCCATTACGTACTACGTTTAAAAGAAGAACACATAGTTGTAGACAGTATGAATATTGCAGAGTCCTACCTTTATCCGTGAATTCATTTTAGTACCTATTTATTTGCTAGGTTACTTGTAAAGTCCAAGTGTCAACCTGTACTCTATGTTTTTTTGTTGTGTGCTTTATAACTATCAAAATATGGAAATTGAGAGCCGAACAAAAAGTATAAGCAATTATTATGACTTTTGGTACAATACAAAGCAAAATCAGATTGATTCTGTGCATTTTTCATATTTGGTTTAATGAATTGTTTAATTTATTCGAATTTTTGCTATAAGAAATTTCGAGAAATTTAGTATAGGAGTTTCATCTCAGCTTTACAATATTATGCGAGTGATTTTTTTAATTTTCAATTATGTTTTTCAATTACAGGTGATGTGAGTTTCTCATTCCAATTTAAATTTAAGACCGTACAACGTAAAGGAGTAGAATATTTCAGTGTCGAAAAGTTTACCTCAAAAATCGGTGGCGATAATTTTTACATGAAACTTGAATCCATTGATCCTGCGAGACAGCCTCAAGGTATTATCTATTTTATTTTTTGGGTTTTACCCAAAAACAGAATATTATTCATGTTCTATCTTTATTTTTCAGTACAACGTATTCAGGACTTCTGTAACGAAAATGTGGATCTTATTATAAAGACTACTAAGCCCATGATTAATGAGTACGCCGGGCCTTTCTACCAGCACATGTTTGAGCGCTATTTACGAAGAATTCCAGCCAATGAACTCTTGCCATATTAAGTATAGATATAATACTAAGAAATAATGGGGTGTAAAATATGATTCTTGCGAAGATTATCAATTTACACGCAAAGGAAATATCCGTCCAGTTAAGAATTGCGACATTATTTGGCCAGCAAATTAACAGAACTGAATATTTATCGGCGTTTAAATTTTGATATTATAGTTTGTCAGTTATAAAACGGATGTCTCTCTATCAATAATTTATTTTATTTAAGAAATCTGTATTGACATATTTAAATAAAGATAAGTTTTTCTTTTATAAATGATTTTCAGTACGAGTAGATTGTGTGATTTGAGCCAAATCATTTGACTTTTCTCAAACGTTGTAGGGATTCTGATGTTTTGCCTAATTGCACTAAACTCGTCTCCCACGTTAAAACTTCACGTGCTAAACATATTTTACGTAAGTCTGGTTTTTTATTATTACGAAAACGTATGAGTGATATTCGTAAAACTTGATAGAATTTTGTTAGATCTCCATTTATTTTTGAGTAATACGTTGAGCTATGAACACTGACTTGAATTACAAAACAACATTATATATAAAATTGACAAACATATGAATATTTTAACTGCTTCTCAAAAAAAATAATTCATGAAGCTTAATAACGAACAATATCTTGTGCAGAAAACATACACACATGACGTTAATAAACTAGTGGTTAATCTCAGTTCTACCCAGCTTTCGGATTCGGCTGTTTCTGTTTTGTCTGAAGGTCTAAGCTTTGCTGTCGCTCCTCGCCGCGTCCCCATAGAAGAGATAATTACGGTTGTTGAAACAGCTGTTAAAAACTGTCAAAAAATAAAGCTTCAGAGGTCCGTCTTGAAACAGCAAGAGTTCTAAAGAACGCGAAGCTACCCAATCCTAAATAAAGAAGAATTGAAGCACTAAGAGATTTATGTCGTAATGAAGATCTTGCTATTTTACCAGCTGACAAAGGACAAGCAACTGTCATTCTCAAGAAGATTATATTAGCAAGGCTGAAGATTTGCTTGATGATCCAGCATATGAGAAAGTCAGCAGGAACCCTTTAAGTTCAGTCAAGCATTAAACCACCAAACTTTTTAAAGAATCTTTTTTAGATAAGGATGTTATTAAATATCTAACTCCTAGTGACCCACATGTACCTAAATTTTATGGTTTACCTAAGATTCATAAACAAAATGTCCCTCTTAGACAAATAGTCAATTGCATCAGTTCGCCAACTTATCTATTAACAAAATACCTTGACAGTTTACTGAGACCATTTATTAATAATTCTCCCTCGTATGTTGAAAATTCCAAACATTTTATTGAAATGATTTATAACATACGGTTGTGTGACAATGACATCCTTGTTAGTTTTGATGTTTCTTCTTTATCTACGAAGGTTCCAATAAAATATACCCTAGAGTTTTTGGAGAGGAATTTATCTTCAGATATTATTAAATTATTCCACCATTGTTTGACGTCCAGGTTCTTTATTTTTATTAATGATTATTATAAACAAATTGATGGCGTTGCAATGGAGAACCTTATTTCTCCATCAATTGCGAATTATTACATGGATTTTTTTGAAGAGAATGCATTAGAAACTAGTAATCATAAACCATCCTTATGGCTTCGTTACGTAGATGATGTTTTTGCCATTTGGCCCCATGGTCGTGATAGTTTGAATGGTTTTTTAAACCATTTGAATAATATCCATGAAAATATCAAATTTACATCAAAAAATCGAAAATAATGGCTCTTTACCATTTCTTGATGTGAATTTAAAACGAATCAATAATGGTAGACTTTTGCATACTGTTTATAGAAAGCCTACACACACGAATCAATATATTCATGCTGATTCACATCACCATCCGTCACAAAAGTACGGAACAATTAAATGCATATTCGGAAGGGCTAATGATATTTGTCATCCTGATGAACTTGATAATGAAATTAATAATTTAGAAGTGATTCTCCAGAAAAATGGCGTCAGTTATCAATCCATTAAAAAGGCTCCTCAATCCAAGTCTGTCAATACTACTGTTGAGGATACTAGCGTGAGTAAAAATTATGTTTCTCTACCTTATGTGAGCAATGTTTCAGAGAAGATCGGGAGGATCTTGTTAAGGTATAATTTCAAAGTTTCCTTCGCTCCGGTAATGAAAATCAAGCAGTTCATGAGACCTGTAAAGGACATGATTCCCCTATAATCTTCGGGCATTTATAAGATCCCTTGTACCTGTAGGAAAGTCTACGTTGGACAGACAGGCCAAACTGTGAACACTCGCATTGCTGAACATAGGAGATGCATAAGATTAAACCATCCAAATAAATCTTCTGTAGCTAATCATGCCATCGAGTTTTTGCATGACATCAAGTTTGAAGAAACAAGAACAGTCACAAGATGCTCATCGATTCATGGTAGATTCGTCAGAGAAGCAATTGAGATACTTAAACATCCAAATAACTTCAACCATACTGATGGTTTTGAATTATCAAATGTTTGGCTTTCTGTAATCAATAACACACATATATAATGACCATGTTTTAGTTGGTGTAGCTCTGTGTATATTTTGAATTATAAAGTACACTGAAGACTATTTGACACTGCAGTTGTGAGCCAAACCAATAGCAAAGAGTAGCGCTACGCTGTCTTGTTGAAATGTCGTGTATTTTGTAATTTTGGATTTTGGTGTGTGGAGCTGTACCAAGTAGGTCATATTCCTCTGTTTGGGGTTTTCACGTGGTTTTCCTCAAGCCTTGGGTGAATGCCAGAGGATTTTATTCTTTTTGTTTAGGTGTGATATCCACGTTATCACATCTAGTATTCTTATATTTTTAGTATCTAGTTACTTGCCTTGTTTTATTTTGTATCATTGTTTTCTGAAGAAGATCCTTGGTCAAAGGATCGAAACGTCAAAGTTTCAAATAAATATACAGAACTTAAAATCAAAAGTTTTTATTTGTAATCTGATTGTTAGAAACTTCAAAATCAATATAATGAGAAAAATTATGGAATGTTAAATACAGAATAGTGACAACAAACATGTTTTTTCATGAATATGTATAAGTACTTCATCACTATTTTATATGTTGTTGATATCATTACAACTCATTAAAATAATGTTTTATGCAAATTGTGATATCCGGCCGAAATTTATTGCCAAATGTAATAATGTAATTTATGAAATTAAAATGATTTCAAAATAGTTTCATTTCAATTACAAATTTTGTTTGCTAATTTTACATTGGTACAGTATTCTATTTTATGTTCACAAAGGTTGTTATAAAAAAAAGTGAAATTATGAAAATATGAGATCGAATAACGACTTTATAATAAAATCTTTGGATCATTTTAATGATAACTTGTCATGAAAATTCACGTGAAGGTCTTTAAATTGAAATGCATTATGTAAATATGGATTTTCCGTGACATATGAAATAGCTATATTATATACAAGATGTTTCAATATTTGAAAAAAAATTTAGACATATAAATTTATTAATTAAACATTTGTTGATTATGTGACAGAAAGATAAATTTCACGCCTAGCTTTTTCACGCATAAATACAATCTTTATATCGAAAATAAAATTTTCAGCGATTCCCAGCTACTCATTTTAATATGAAATATAGAAACACTGAGTAGTTTTCATCAATTTACTATATTATGCCGATTTATGATGCTATTATTAAATAATTTGAAGTAATTTATCTGTGATATCTTGATTTCTACTAGGAATTGGAGAAACTAACGTGACTTGTATCACAGATCATTTGAATCAGCTACAGTAGTGACTGAAATATTATTGCTTGAACGATTAAACTCAGTAACTAATCATTTTATTGATAAGTACATTCATAAAATTAGTTTTGTGATTATCTTGATTTTGCGATTGGTAAGAATATGGCTGAGTTAAATAATTTACTCTATTTAATTATGATTGTTCTATACAATATCAACAGTAATGAAAAAATGATAGTTTTATCGAATAATCTATAATGCTACAATGTTCAAATTGAATGCAATTTTTTTTCTGATTTCGTGTACCTATTATTATAATGGAAGTATCAAAGAGTGTTCACTTGCTCTAGTTATTTGAGCCTTTTGGGCGTCGAGATTGGACTTTCAGTGTAGTTTATTCCGTTCACTATGTCCTTCCATTCTTTTCTGTTCATCGCTTTATTTCCTGTTTCTTGTGGGCTAATGTTGTTTCTGCGTAGTATTTCTTCTATGCTGCTTTCCCATGTTTTTGCTGGTCTTCCCGTTTTCCTTCCTTTCGCTGTACTGGCATTCCAAATTATTTTCGTTTGTCTATTATCGGGCATTCCTTTTAAGTGACCATACCATGATAACTGTTTTTTCTCTATTGTCTTCTGTATACTTTCTATTCGTATATTATTTCTTATGTGGTCGTTCCTTATCTTATCTATCCTGTTTACTCCCTCTGTTATTCTCAAGAACCTCATCTTGGCCGCTTGTATTTTGGATTTTAGTTTTTGGTTCTTTACCCACGTTTCGCTGCCGTATATTAATGTTGGCCTATAAATTGTTTTGTATAAAGTTGCTTTAGTCTTCCTTGTTACTTGTTTATTGTTCATAATTTTATTTAAAGCAAAGTCACTTTTGTCGTCTGATTGGATTCTTTTGTTGATTTCATACTTTAAGTTTCCCGTATCGTTTAGTGTTGCTCCTAGATAAGTAAACGTATGTACTTGCTTTATGTCTCTTCCATTTAGCGTTATATTTGTTTCCACTTCTTCTTCCGCCATGATCATGACTTTGGTTTTATCTATATTTATCGTCATATTATGTTTCCTTAGTTTTGTATCCCATTCATCCAGGTTTCGCTTTTTTTCATCTGCAAATGCACATTCTGCTATTTTTATTTGCTCTAATTTATAATATCCAACTTCCTCTTCTGTTTTGTTCTTTATGTTTTTCATGCTTTTGTCCAGAAACAAGATGTATAGTAAAGGACTCAAAGCCCCTCCTTGTCTCAGTCCTTGTGATGTTATAAATTCATTTGATGTTTCACTGTTTGTTCTTATGTAGTTCGATGTTCCATTATAAATACTTTTTATTGCTCGTATCAATTCTTCGTCTATCTGCCTTTCTTTCAGCATATTCCATATAATTCTTCTTGGCACTTTATCGAACGCCTTTTCTAAATCAATGAATGCAATGTATAGTTTTTTGTTTTGTTTTGGGGTTTTTTCTGTGAATTTTCTTATTGAGAATATATGATCTTGCGTGGAGTGTCCTTTCCTGAATCCACTTTGGGTTTCTTCCAGTGTTTCTTCTGTACATTGTCTAAGTTTGCTCTCCAAGATAGCTTCGTATACTTTTGCTGCTGAGCATAATAGTCATTTCTGCAGTTTCTATTGTCTCCTTTTTTGTATATAGGAAATATCACTGCTTTCACCATCGTCAGTAGCATTTTTTCACCTTCTTCCCCCATATATTTTAGTTGTTCTCCTCTTATGTAGTCAACGTCTTCATAATAAAAGAATATTTCCAATTTTTTTGCGAATTATCTTTTCTGCCTCCACACAAATCATATGTGTTATTGTCAATGTAATTATGTCCAAAATTTTATTAAATTAAGTTCGGCGCAGGTAGTTGGGCCAAGTATGCACGATTAAGAGCTTAGGATAAATTGATTAAACAATTAAATTTGCACGATTTTTTCAATTGACACGTGTAGGAATAATTGTTATTACTATAATTATCCTTCAAATCTAGAAATTCACTGATGGTATGCTGACTTAGATTTATGGGAATAATTAAAACTTTGATGTGAACAATTTAGCAATGTCTCACTATTCATTCAAGAACATTGTAATATTTTAGATTTTGATGAAAATTATAAGTGTAACATAAAAAATGTCTCACTTTTATTGCATAATTACTTGTTTCAGATGAAATTCTTCTAGAATCGATTTTTAATTGACTATTTTTTAAATGCTGTATCAAGTATACTAATTATTCCAGCTATTTTCTATTGTTTTTTTCCTTTTATACGTTTTTTTATGGCATCCATTATACAGTGTATATATAAACACATTCTCAAATAATGTCTCTTGGTTCGAGAGGAATTCCAAAATGATTAACATATACTTCCAGACTGTACTGGTGACGACGTTGATATTATTTGTGAATTTTTCTCAACAAAAACATTTACGTAAGTAAATCATATTTTTCATGATCCATATAGAAAAAGTAATAAAAATATCAATACATGGCGAAATTTGAGGCCAGCATAATTTTCTTCAGGCTTTTAAAGATTTAATTATATGACATATTTTTTTAGGCACTTTTATTTCATAAAAGCTCACTTTTTACGTTGAAAATGATGTAAAAAACTGTCACTTTTTATACTATCGTAGATAAATGCCATTTTAGTTATGGTTTTAGAATAAATTTTATAATTTAAACTTAAAAATTGTTTTCAATCTTTTTGCAGCACCATTTATTGAACGCTGCAAGTTTACAACGGATGGAAAGGTTCTGGGCGGATGCGTAAAAAATGTATTCAACGAAAATAAGAACAAATTTATGGATGGAGTCCCAGAAATGAAAATTCCAGCGTTGGACCCATTTGTTGTTGACAGAATTGATATAAGCAATGGAGATGGTTCTGCTGTGAGCTTGAATGCAGTGTTCAAAAATATTAAAGTAGAAGGATCACGGAATATAATCGTAGAACGACTTGAACCTGATATTCCTAACGCCAAAGCAGTTTTGGAGTTACGTTTTCCAACTTTCCACATTTCAGCAGATTACGATTTGAACGGAAAAATTATGATTTTACCTATCAATGGAAGTGGCCAATGTAATGCAGAATTTAGTAAGTATTATTATATGTTCACACTAAATCAATCTAAACTTCTCTTTTTTGTAGCTAATATACACTCTATTACTAATTTCTACGGGAAATTTGTTACACGTCATAATAAGGAATACTTGGAATGGATTGATCAAAAATTGGATCTGACAATTGGAGGAGCCTCCTTCTATTTTGAAAATTTAATTAGAGGCAATAAGGAGTTAACAGAAAGTACGAATAAAATGTTGAATGATAATTCTGCCGACATATTGAAAGAGTTCCAGCCCCTTGTAGAAGAAACAATTGCTACCATCACCTTCTCCATATTACAGCGAGTCTTCCACACATATTCTATAGATGAATTATTTGAAAAGTAGATATTTATCAAATGAATATATGTTGTAAACAGATGAAACTAAAATAATATTGAATAAAAGGCTTAATTTGGTTGATGCTCTATATAATATCAATATCCAAATAAAGACTTCTGTTTGATAAATATTTATTAGTGAATCTCTTAATGCGACTTAACGCAAAATGAAACAAACAAATAAATAAATGTAGAATATAGGATAAAAAGTTATATAAGGTTGTGCAATTTTGGATGTTTGTAGCCGATCTTTAATTCTGTTTTAGATCGATTGATTCGATCAAATTATCCATCCTTGATCCTGACCAATTCCGATCAAATGTTCCAATAGATAAATCTCCTATAATTGGTAACGAAAATTAACCTGTAGCCACCAAGCGGTTATAAGCGGAACTATATGTTAAAGTGGATTCAATCTCAATTTCCATATAATCGTATGTTATGTTACTGGTTTTGTTAGCAATATTTAGTGGCTTTTTTGAGATTGTTTGTATGAAATTTTATACTACAATAGTTCTAAATGGATTTGTTCAAGTTAATTCAGTGAAAAATACTTGGCTTTCGACTTTATTGTTACATTATATAACCTCAAAATTAGTCTTCCTCAAAACTACTCTTCAAAATTTGTAATTCAATCGAAAAATTGGTGATAAAAATTGTTGTGTTTATGGATGTCACTCCAAATTTAATCGAAATGTGGATTTGAGCTTCCATAATTATCCTAAAAAGAGGGAAAGTGTCTGTAGTAAATAAAGTTGGCAACTACGAATTGGTTGATAAACGAGCTGTGTGGGTTGAAAAAATTCGTACAAGAAAAACTGAAAGCTGGAATTACAATACAAAAATGTCGTAAATACTTTCCCTGTAATATTATTTCCTTTGAAGCTATGGATTTTATAACCTCACATAGTGTTCCAGTTACAACTAAAGACCGTATATAAATAAGATGATTTTGAAAGAAAAAACTATATATTATAAACGAAGAAAGTCAATACTTTCCCGCACAATTGGAATTAAAGTAAATCATTTAATGAAATATGAATATTTATTTGGTGAATATCAACGTACTTATATTGTAAACAGACTACAAACTTGCCGCAAGCCACTTTTGATCCGCCATTTTGTAAACACAGTGCTGCCGCCAACAGTAATTTCAGTTGCCAATATTCAGTCAATCAAAAAATGCACACATCAATGACAAAAACTTACTTCATGCTCAACTATAGTAATAAATAAATTTATATGGTTAATTTCCAGGTGAATTGGTATACTTGTATACAAAAATTGCAGATATAAGTGCCAATTCACAATGTGCGTAAGCATAAGGAGCACGTAAAAACATAAACGTAAGGAAGTATGTATGTTCACAGTGGTCGTAACGTAAAATACTTATCAAAATTAAGTGTTTTTTTTTTTTTCATTTTACGTTGGTACAAATTAGGGTTATTGATATATTGCGTTGGTTCCTATGACTGTCGTTTTCAAATATTCTGTTGATTTCGATTCTGTTACGTGTTTACTGTTTTTTTTTGGTTTCACTGTATTACACGATTCAATTTCTTCATCAATATACTCACGAAGTTCTATTTTGAATTAATTGGATCGTGTAATACGGGACACTTCGCGAATTTTTTCTTCTTAAAGAAATTAATGAATTTATTGACGAATTAGAACGTGTTCTATTTTTCGACAATTTTCTGGGGAATTCTAGTATTTTTTCTCCACATTTTGTCGTTGCCAGCCTTTGAATTTGACATTGTCCTCCAACTTTTTTTACGGTTAAGTTTGTTTGATTCTAAAGATACTGTGAAAATTCTAATTTCATTGTACTTCTAATTCTACAGAAACTTGCAAGAAACCCTATACAAAAATTAACAACAGTAAAATGACAGCTGACATTTAGATTGGTATTATTGAATTCTTCACAATAAATTGATGGAAATCTTCATGTGTGTAAAAAACGAACCAACATTTTTCTGCTTGACAATAAATTCACGAAGAAATTCAAGGACAACTTCATAAATATCTTCATGAATAAACTGGATCGTGTAATTTTGGAGTTTAGTTTGTTTTGTTTTATTATATATATATATATATATATATATATATATATATATATATATATATATATATATATATATATATATATATATATATATATATATATATATATATATATATATATATATATATATATATATATATATATATATATATATATATATATATATATATATATATATATATATATATATATATATATATATATATATATATATATATATATATATATATATATATATATATATATATATATATATATATAGATCCTTTTCTAGATCCTTTATCTTTTCTAGATCCTTTATTTGAGGGGGATCAGTCCTCATCGCCTTGTTCTAAATATTCTGACATATTTTTCTCCATGTCTTCCTATTTTCTGTTTTCTCCTTCCATTTCTTTATTCCTGCTTTATTCAGATCTGCTTCTATTTCTTGTAGCCATTTCGACCTGTGTCTGCCTCTTCTTCTGTTTCTGCCTGGTTCCCATTGTAAAATTGCCCTTATGGTGTCTTCTTCTCTTTTTCTCCATATGTGTCCTAACCATTTCGTCCTCTGTTGTTTTATTTTCCTTATTATATCTTCTCCTTGCAATTCTTGTTCTATTTCATGGTTCATTAGTATTCTATATTCGTTTTCTGTCGTTTTTACTAATCCTGTAATAGTTCTTACTATTTTTCGTTCTACTATTCGTAAATCTTCTTCATCTTTTTTGGTCATTGTCATTGTTTCTGCAGCGTACATTATTATCGGTCTGATTATTGTTCTATAAACTTTTAATTTTGTTTTCTTTGTTAGGTTTTTATCCTTGAGTAATTTTTTATTTGCGTAAAAGGCTCTGTTCGCTGTTAATATCTTTTCTTGTATGTCTCTTTTCCTGTCTCCTTTATTTGACAGCATAATGCCTATGTATTTGAATTTATTCACCTCCTCAAACTGTAGGTTACCTATTTTTATATTTCTACTTCCTGATTTTTTTCCTATCCTCATTTTTTTAGTTTTGTTCTCAATGATTTTTAGGCCCATTTTGTTTCCTTCTGTTACTATTTGTTCGACCATTTCTTTCAATATTTTCCTATTTTTTGTTGCCAATACTATATCGTCTGCGTATGCTATTATTTGTCCGCCTTTAGTTCTGAGTGTTCCTTTGTTCAAATTCCTCATCACATATTCTAACGCTATGTTGAACAGAGTTGCCGATAGTGTATATCCTTGTCTTACTCCTTTGTTTATTTCGAATTCCTTAGTTTCTTCTTTTTGTGTTTTAATTGTGGTTGTTGTTCCACTTAATGTCATCAAGATCAATCGTCTTAGTTTAGCTGTTATCCCAAATTCTTCTAGGGCTGTCATAAGTTTTTCTCTTTTGATCGAGTCAAACGCTTGTTTGAAATCAATGAATAATAAGTCTATGTTCATTTTATATTCATGTGCTTTTTCTATTATCTGTTTAACTGTATGTATAGCGTCTGTTGTTGATCTGCCTTGCGTGAATCCGCACTGATGCTGTCCTATTATGTTTTCTGTTTCTTTCTGGACTCTCTTTTGTATAAGTGTTGACATTATTTTATATGTCGTGTTCAATAGCGTTATACCTCTATAATTTTCGCATGTTTGTTGGTCTCCTTTTCTGTGAATTGTGACTATTTGTCCTCTTTCCCAATCCTTTGGCATTTTTTCTTTTCCTTATTTTATTATATGATTAGAGCACTAAAAACGTAGGTATTATCATCCGCCATTTTGTGCCCTGTCAATAAAAGAAAGCATATGTAAACCAATGTTATCATTACAGGAAATGTGTTGTTTGACGAGGATAAAATGTTATAATAACTTTTTAAATGTTAAAATAACTTGAAAAAAAATAGAAAATAGTATCGGAGTGACTCATTAATGTGCCTAAAGATTTATCATCATTATTAGCAGCAATTGTGACTGTGAGATTCATAGACGAATTATAAGTATTCCATATAAAAGTACGTATATTCAGTCAAAATTTCCATTTAAAGTTATGATCAGATCAAAATTTTGATTGAAGTGATCTCAGTTCACTTTAATATATATTTTTATCTATATTTTTAGACACAATCATAGAATCTGACCTAAATTTCAAGCAATAATTGATCAATATATTTATGTATTTTACATAGGTACCTATTATATAAAATATATATATTATATATTTACATATATACATATATTATAAGTATAAATAATATATAATCAATTATTTCTTTGATAAGTGAAATATTACGAGCTCACAATTTTTTATCAAGACATGCGATATAAACAATAATTGCAAATAGTAGACTTCCATGTTTTCCACCCTTGGGTGAGAGCAATAAAATAATGAATCTTTCAATAAATATGCATAAAAGTTTTTCTAGGAAAGTTAAAGATTACAAAGTTTGAAGATAAACAATAGAGTTTTACATATTTAGATATCCCAAAATGCAATTTTGTCAGATTGTTTTCAAAAATTGTATTACAGAATATAAATTAAAATTCCATAATGATATTCTGAGTATTTAATATTATCCTAATTATATATGATTGAGAACCGAATAATTTGATTCAACATTTGAAAACTGAAAATTCTAAATTGAAGCATGTAATTTGATTACAAATAATACATCATGCCAAAAATAAATAGTTTGATAGACTCCGATATTATTTTATCACGTTTTTTACCTAAAGATTAAACTATTTCAACTCAATCATCGCGTTTCCTGCACTGTTCACATATGCTAAAGCGCTTTCTAAGGACACAAAATGGCGGATGATAATACACATGTATTTAGTGCCTTTGTATGATGTCTGAAAAAGATCTTGTGATTGTTTCATTATTATTGAAACTGCGTTATAAAAGTCGCCAACGAGAGGAATATGAAGACGAGGAAGAAATTGTTGTTTTTTTATTAATAATTCTATGTCAATCATATTTAAAGCACGTTTTGATTCAGGGTGTTGTCAACTGTCAGATGAAAACATGTGTTTAAAGTTGACGCATGCGCTATTAGTTGTTTCGTACGTAAACATAACATAAAGTTGAATTTATCTCAACTTTATGTTTTTATTACGTAGCTCTTATGTCAATACATAAACGTAAGAAATACGTAAGAGTATTGTGAACAAGGGCATTGAAATACAGTTTACGTTTATGTTTACGGTTGCGTACGCACATTGTGAATTGGCACAATGAATTTTCGGTAGTGTCTGGAATATCGAGATTTAGTCAAATAAGAATTGAAAAGTAAGGTCTAATAAAAATAAATCATAACGAGAAATTGTATTGTTGGATGTTTTCAAGTTTATTAGGAACACTATTGACATTTAAACGTCAGACTTTTTTATAGGTTAAATGTTTTACAATTCGATTGAGCATAAATAAAACTTATTTTGAATATAGAATGTCTTCAAATCCATTAGTATATATTGATGGATCTCAGTTAGAAGGAGTAAGTAGAATAATTATGTGAAATACCATTCTGATTTCGGAATTGCAGGGTGGTCAGATTTTACGTATTTCTCTAGCACTTAGTGCTTTATGTGGAATTCCGATTAGTGTTTCCAACATTCGTGCCGGCAGGAGTAAACCAGGCTTAGCAGCACAACATTTAAAAGGATTGAAATTAGTGGGAGATATATGCCAAGCAAAAATTAAAGGTGATACTATTGGCTCCACAGAAATAGAATTTTGGCCAACATGTATAAATGGTGGTTTATTTACTGCTGATACACAAACTGCTGGCAGTATTGGTTTACTTTTACAAGTAGCCTTACCTGTAAGTTATTTTGCCAATTCTGAAACAACTCTCAGACTGAAAGGAGGTACCAACGCTGAAATGGCACCACAAATAGACTACACCACCGAAGTATTTAGACCTGTACTAGAAAAATTTAATGTTACATTCGATTTTGATCTTATAAGACGCGGTTATTTTCCTAAAGGAGGAGGTGAAGTCGTAATTAACTCAGTTCCAGCCAAAAATTTACAGCCAGTTGTATTGTTAGAACAAGGAAATATTAAATCTATATATGGTTGGAGTTTTGTAGCTGGAGTACTACCGATTCACATGGCTCACAAAATGGCTGATTCTGCAATTAGAGTTGTTAATAAATTGACTCACTATGGTACTACCCGTAGTCATAGGAATCCGAGGATATAAAATACATACACAATTACATGAGAAAAACCTTATATTTTAACTAAACTCTCCGCACGACACTCACTTGACAACGCTTCGTTCACAGACCTCTTTCAGACTCTCAATAACATAAACATATTGGTACAGCTAACACAAAAATATTATTTGAAAAATGAATAGACAATACTATAGTATTATGCTTAATCCTAACATTCTCCCACCTGAGACACTCATATCCTTCTCTACAAACATAAATGAGGTGTCTCACTGTAACTCCTTAAACTGAACTTAATTCACATTATTTTTTTCTTTACTAATCTAATACAAAAATTTCAAGCATAACGTTTAGGCTTATGCACTTCTCGTCCATACTTCGTTACATACGGTGCTAAATTCTTATCTCCTACATCACTTTCCACTTCACATTTTTCACCAATTACACAATCATCGTCATCGACCTCGTTGCTCCTGGTGGTATCAGCATCGACCTCTTCTTGCTCGGTATGATCGCCTTGGTTCTGTCGTTTCAGGAGACGCGTTGAGCTTTCCAAGGAGTAGAGCCTTTGCACCGGCCGCAGTAACTGCCCATGTGCAGTCTGGAGTCGCACCAACCGCACAACATCGTCTTTTCCCGGTAACAACTCGATAACCCGTGCCAACGGCCAGTTCATTCGTTTCATACTGTCGCTGCCGATTAGCACTATTTCACCGATTTTGACATTACTATTGTTTTTGACTCGATCACTATGCACTAGGAGCCCGAGATACTCCGACCGAAAACGATTTCGCAACTCGTTTCTTAATCGCTGTAAGTACCGGTGTCGACGATTCAAGTTAATAGAGTCTATTTTGTCCAAGTCAGGCACACCGTTTTCTTTTATTTCAGTTAAAAACATTGATGGGGTCAGTGTCTTCAAGTCATTAGTACTGTTCGATATATATGTCAACGGACGCGAATTTATGGTAGCTTCACAATCGCATAGTACCGTATATAGTTCATCACTGGTCAAACATGCTTGTCCGAGAGTCTTTTTTAACAACTTTTTCAAAGCTCCGATCAATCGTTCCCACCAGCCGCCCCACCAAGGAGCTGATGGTGGACTGAAACGCCAATTAATCCTCCATACAGCAGTATTCCTTTGAATAACATCCCACTGCAATCTGTCCAGAGAATTTTCGATACCTCGAAAGTTCGTCCCATTGTCCGTGTATATATAACTTGGCCTTCCCCGCCGCGCGATAAATCTTCGTAACGCATTTAAAAAGTCATTCGCTGATAAAGAATATACTATTTCTAAATGAATGGCCCTGTAAACGGCACACGTGAAAAGACATATCCAAATTTTCCTTCCATCTTTCAGAAACAATGGACCAGCCAAATCGATTCCAACCACTTCAAAAACTGCTGCTTCGCGTACTCGGTTCATCGGAAGAGGCGGCACTTCTACTTGAATATGTTTCTCGTCGAAACGTCGACATACAATACAGTTGTTCGTAACACCTCGTAACGTGTGACGTCCTCCTAGAATCCAAAACCTTTCCCTCAAGATACTCATGAGCCCTTGACCCTTGACATGGCAAGAAGTGACATGCATATGGTATATTAGTCGTTGCGTGATGAGATGTTTAGCAGGCAATAAATAAGGACATATGAAATCCTGTGTATCTTCGCGATTTGTCAATCTGCTTTTAACTCGCATCAAGCCTTCTTCATCCTGGAATACTCTGAGTGTGTTTGTGATTTCTTTCTTTAATGGTAACATATCTTGCTGGGCAATTTTGATTAGTATCTTCTCAGCTTTATCTATTTCTTCTGCCGAGAGTTCACCTTGTTTCTTACTGTTTTTATTCTTACAATTATGTGCGAAGCGGAAAATCCATGCTATCATACGCACGTTCTTCAAGTGCTTTGAGAAATACGAATATAAATGTACACTTTCTCTGGTAGCCAATAAAATCTTAGTAGCCTTTTTTTTCCGTTCTGCGCTTATTTCACTTTCGTCCACGCTAAGTGTGGTCTGTGGCCATGTCTCTTTGCTCTCGTATAGCCACCTAGGTCCCTCCCACCATTTTGATGATGCCAGCGCTTTAGGAGAACATCCTCTTGACAATAAATCTGCGGGATTCTTCTCTCCCGGTACATGGTTCCAATATCCCACATCTGTTAACTGTCTTATTTCTTGGACACGATTCCAAACAAATATTGACCATTCTTCCTTTCGCTTTATCCATGACAACACCGTTGTTGAATCTGACCAAAAGTACGAAGGGATTTCAGCTTTCAACGCTATGTCCACTTGCGTCCATAGCCGTGCTCCAATGGTAGCTGCTAATAGTTCGAGTCGCGGAATTGACAACTTTTTTATTGGCCTAACTCTGGTTCTCGCCGAAATTAGGTGTACTTTCACCCCATCTAGAGTTTCGATTCTAATGAATATGGCACTCGCATATGCCGAATTACTCGCATCGCAAAATACATGTAGAGTCGCGTTTTGTTGACTATTGGCATACATCATGTTGAACCACCTAGGGATTCGAATTTCTTCCAACAATGGCAACTCTTCTATCCACTTCTGAAATGTTTCTTGTACTTCTACATCAACCTCCTGATCCCAACCAATTTTCTGTTCCCATAACTGCTGCAAAAGCAATTTTGGTAATAAAGTTGCAGGAGAGGTGAATCCAATTGGATCGAATACTCGCTGCGCTGCAGATAGTATTTCTCTCTTTGTTATTTTCTTTCCTATGAGATTAACATCTTTGTACCAAATAGAAAGAGTATCATCCGTCTTGTTCCAGGACAATCCCAGAACGTATGTCTTACCTCCATTAACGTCATTGGTGTGCTCCCACCCTCTCAATTCGAACTTTCCTTCGTACATTATTTCTGACGCTTCTTCCATGAATTGTTTTAATTCTTCTTGACTGCTGACGCTGGTCACACAGTTGTCAACGTAAAATGAGTTTCTCAACTTTACGATCGTTTCTTCTGAGTATTTGTGAGATACTTTCTTCTGGCAATTATCAAGATGAAAATCTATAGTCGCCGCTAGGATAAATGGACTAGAGTTGACTCCAAATACAACTCTCTTGTGTCTAAACAACACCTCCTCGTTATCTTTAGTCCTCCAATGGAATCTAAGAAAATCTCTGTCGTCTCTGTGTATACCGATCTGTAGGAATGCCTTTTTAATATCTGCTATAACACCCAAAGGTTCTCTCCGAAATTTTAACAAAACTTCTGGTATCAACTCAATTAAATTTTCACCTTTCTCCAAGCAATCATTGAGTGATGGCGAATTAATCTCTCTTGCTGACGCATCAAACACAGGGCGTATTCTGGTTGAAACGCTACTCTCTTTAATAACTGGCCTGTGGGGAAGATAATGTCTACCTTTTATTTCTTCTTCTTTTGGTACTTTTTCGATGATTCCTTCTCTGCACCATTCATCAAAAACCTCTTGATAATCTTCATGATAACCGCTTTGCTGTATTTTGACCAATGTACGTTCTAGCCGCATCTTGGCTAAATGTTCATTTGAAGGCAAAGGTGGATGATCTTCTCTCCACGGTAATCGTACTTCATATCTACCTTCCTGATCTTGAGTTATCGTCTTGTTGAACGTATCTTTAGCCAGGTGGTATGCTTTTATTTTATTGGTCTTTTCCTTTGGCTCGGTTATTCCTAGAACATCTAAATCCCACCAGTTTTTGATGGAATTGGTGCTGTTATACAAGGATGTTGCAATCATACTCGTGTCATGATTTATTACTGTGCTTGGGGCCTTTCCCATCAACACCCAACCCAACAAAGTATGCACTGCAACCAATCCACATTTTAGAGTTAATTTCTTCCCGGTGAATAGTTTTCCAGCCACATCCGCTCCAATAAGTAACTCAATTGGTTCGCTTCCTTGGTTATCACTCAATTTGATACCCTGTTCTTTCAACTCATGTGTCCAAACACCTTCATATATAGCAGAAATACTATCGCAAATGACAGGTTGGTCCATCACCTCAAAGTTACATGTGAAATCACCTGTCAGGTTCGCAACACGGACTTTATAACAATTGTGTTTTTGTTCACCTGTTTGTGTGCCACCAAATAAAGAATGCCTCAAATTTTGAGAACGTTCCACCGAATAGTCCAAATCACGCGCAGTAGCTGCTAAGACGTAGGATCTCTGTGACCCGCTATCAAACATAGCCCGTACTATACGCGAATCTCGGTCACTATACATTCTGACCCTAAGTGTTTGCAAAAAGACATTGGTCACTGTATGATTGGCTAAATTAGTCAACGACATTTCTGTTTCGTTGGTTTTCCGAACACTTCTTCCTTTTCCAGTATTATTATCCTTCTCGCCGTTTCCCGCTTGCTCCGCATTTAGCTCCGGGCACAAAATTACTACGTGTTGTCTACCACATACCAGACATTTTATGCGTTCTCTGCAATTTTTCCTCTGATGTCCAAATTTTGCACAACGAAAACATCCTCTTTTCTTTGAAAGAATCTCTTTTTTCTCGTCTAAGGACATCTTCTGCATCTTGAAACAATTTTCAGAAGTATGATTTCCATCACAGAATATGCATTTGTTTATATTGTAGTTAAATAATCCTGCGGCTGTGGGTACATGCTGATCGACTGACCTTTTCTCCTTTTTGTTCTTATCACTAGGCAAATTGAATCCTGCTGTAGCTAACGTGATCCTTTGTTCAGCCTCAACTTCGTTTTTGATGAAACTCATAAGATTGTTCAAACGCTTATCTTTACCTTCAATTCGTGAGTTTGCAAAAAATGCCGATCTCTGCCAGATCCTAAGTAATTCTTCTGGTAATGCTGACTCGATGAGAGGAAATAACATTGCTTCATATTTATCTGTCGTGACCCCTAGTGTCTCTAGAGCTCGAAGCTGGGTCTCTAATTTATCATAAAGAGTAGGCAAACTCTGTTTTTCCTGGGACATCGTATTTTTCAAAACAAGGCTCAATAGTTCCCTCACATACACTTCGATTAAAAGTTCGTCTCTTCCATATCTAGCTTTCAGTGTATCAACTGCCTTTGAATAATTTTCACGTGCCAGAGGAAAACTATCTACAAGATCTCGCGCTCTAGTACCGACTGTGATAGCTTGTTGTAAGTACTGGAATTTATCCTCAGGTGCAATTGAAGCATCCTCATGTATTTTCAGAAACTGCGTCCAGAAAGGAAGCCAATCTTTAATATCTCCTCCAAACTTTTTCATTTCTAGCATAGGTAATTTAAATTTTCTCATCAACATATCATTAGGCACACTAACCACTGGTACCTGTGTTTCAACAGCTGTTGTCTCATGATATTTATTGATATTAGCTTTTACCTTTTGGAAGAGAGTCTCATATTCATCCACGTTCTCAATTTCTTGAATCAATTGCGCCTCATCCTCGACGGTGCTTACTAATATATCATACACCTCTTCATTTAACTTGTTTAAATTCACGTGTTTTCCTTGTAAAACCGCCCATTTCGCTTCTACTTCTTCTACCTGTACTTCTGGTTCAACGATCAACTCCAATATCGTATTGGCTGTCCTTTTGAAGACGGTGCGAATTGCCTTACGAGCTTTCTTCTTTTGATCCATCGTTGAAGCAATTTGAAAAAGTTGTTAAGTAGATGGACTTACCTCGAAAACACTGACGATTAAATATTGTTTTCCACGCATAAAATTTCGTCCGACCAATATGTTGTCAAAATTAGTTTCCGCGTACGAAAATTTCGTCCCGAAATGTATCTAACCTGCTTTCCACTCGCGACGTCACTACACGCACTTGAACTGATAACAACGCGCACACGCCGGTGGTTAATAGCAAACGAATCACAAAACTCATGTAATTGTCCTGTCACGGTCGCCAAATGTTAATAAATTGACTCACTATGGTACTACCCGTAGTCATAGGAATCCGAGGATATAAAATACATACACAATTACATGAGAAAAACCTTATATTTTAACTAAACTCTCCGCACGACACTCACTTGACAACGCTTCGTTCACAGACCTCTTTCAGACTCTCAATAACATAAACATATTGGTACAGCTAACACAAAAATATTATTTGAAAAATGAATAGACAATACTATAGTATTATGCTTAATCCTAACAAGAGTACTCAAGGAAATCTATCCTTCAGTTAAAATAGATATTGAACGATATAAAGAAGCACCTGATATTGCTTCAGGCAGTTGCTCTGGAATTATGTAAGTTTAATTAGATAACAATATGAAAATGTTAATGAAATGATGATTTGAATATTTTTTCGCTTTCAGTTTAGTAGTAGAGACAACAACAGGTTGTATATTGGGCAGTTCTGCATTAGGAAAACGAAGTATCACACCAGAGCAGTGTGGGTTAACAGCTGCACAAGAACTCGTAGATACTTTAAAAAGTGGAGCTTGTGTAGATCAACATGGTCAAGATCAAATAATTATTTTCATGGCACTTGCAGCAGGAGAATCACAAGTGAAAGTAGATAAAGTTACGCTTCATACCGAAACTGCCATATACGTAGCGAAAAAATTGACTCAGGTACATCTACGTTTTTCCAAACTTTCTGTGTTATTACGTTTACAGCAAATGCAAACACTAACGAGATAACGAACATAACTTGACAGTTATTTTTTTTCAGGCCGAGTTTGAAATTGTTCATAATGAAAACCATTCAATAATAAAATGTAAAGGTATAGGACTGCAGAATAAGAATATTCAATAAATATTTATTTTTTGTATTTGATATTTATTATTTACTGAATAAATAACAAAAGTTCAATTATTCAAAATGTACTTACAACTTACCTTTACCCTAGAGCTTACAAATTCAGGTACAAAATATCACAGAAATATGGAAACTTATTTTCATTATCATCTTCCGGCAGGTAAAACCCCTAAAAACAAAATAAAATTAGGATATTATTGAGAATTAAGTACTCGGGATGATTTATTTAAATGGAATGATTTAAGTTGTTAGATTTTATTGACTGCCATGCAAACAATATTTTGATTTATTTTTTATTTTTTAGTATGTTTTAATTACGGAGAAATCTGAATATTACCTGGTTTCCAAATGATTATTCACTGAAAATTTGTTTTAAAATATTTTAGCGGTGATAAGAGTGGAAATTTTTATTATTGAATAGCGATACATGTAACTTATACATTTAAAAGTTTTAAAGACCAATTATACATATTATAGGTGGTGGATTTATTTATTTATTATTTTCGTGAATTGACGAATCTACCATTACATTTATTTTATCTAAGTCACACAATTAAGAGTAACAATTTTAAATAAAATCGTTAAAACAGTACTGGCAACTCACTGTTTATTTAAATTTTTAAATGTGTTTTAATTAGTTGCGCATTTGTTTGTTTATAATGCTGCCATTAAGTTTTAACGTTTATCATAATTATGCAATGAACAATCTACTTTACTTCTATATAGCATAATTAATACATTATTTTTAAATTCACTGAAATTATAAATAACATTAATTATAAATGTTACAATTTTCACAATTCTAAACCGACATTACAATACAGAATTATGATGAGATTTTATGTTGAACCGATTCATCACGATTAATTCCTAATAAAATAAGCATATTTAAACTACTGGCACAAAAATATGCAAAATAAAATCTATTGTAGTTTTTGTAAATAAAAATTTAGTAATATAAACATTATATTAAGAAAATATTATATATTCAAACGGTATTAAAATGAGGGTACTCCTAAAATGCTATCATAAAAAAACTGATATGCTATCGACGATAATTGTAACCTCAAAAATATTTTTTTACATACTATGGTCTGTTTAACCGAAGTTTGTAGCATTTGGCAGCTGAATTGCATTTATTATTTTCTACTTTTGCTGTACCGTACTCAGAATCACAAATGGAAAATTATTAAAGAATGGACATCAATAAATATTTATTTGTGTACGTCATTTGAAAAATAAGGTCTAGGAAGTTTCTATTGAGCTTCCATTTCTCCACATTTTTTCCTTTTATATAGCGCATGCACGATTGCCAATTGTTCTGTAACATTCATTTCGGTAATCGGTGGACGGTTTACTATTTAATGATTTTAGTACAGTACTGACCAACAGCCTATTGAAGATATTAAATCTTCAACCAATCGTGTGCAAAATAGGCTTATTCTGGCAAAATCATCCAACGAAAAAAACGCCGGTGTGTTTCTTATTTTTGTTTATCTTCTGTAATATCTATACACCAAAATTAAGCTACATTTAAAGTGGTTTTATTCAAATGCAATCCTGGTTGAGCCGTAACCTCGATTAATTGTAGAATATTCATTAATTCTATCAATTTCTAGATAATTCATCATGTGGAATAAAATTACTTTCAGTTATTTTATATGTTTTTACTTATAAGAAAACAAAGTTGGTATCCCTTGCAGGATTCTTTAATTAAGCGCCGTCAGACTTTTTTAGGGAGAAAGAAAACAGATAGATAAATTTAAAGTACCTAGTTAGAGTTTAGGCAAATTAACGATTTTTGGGGCACCAAATTTTAACATTGATTCTTACAGAACTTTCCGAGATGAGCAAAGAGAAATTTTCTGATTTTTCTGTAGGTATTTGATATTTTAAAGCCAATTATATAAATGGAATTAGGATAACAGAACATAAAAAATTAGCTTTTGGGAAAAAACAATCAACCAAAAGTTGATAATTATATTATTTCAATTCTAAAAGCTAGTTAGTTTAGTGAACGTGGCTTCCAAACGCATGTGCAAATGTTTAATTACGATAACGCACTTACTTTTAAATATCTAACTTTCCTATATTCCGATTTTTAACAGTAATTCCTAGCAATTTGACTAGTCTTCACCATTTAAGTCTCAAAGATATTTTTAGGTTATTCCATCATTCATATTCATATTATTAGAGTTAAGCAAAAAGTTCTAAAGCCCGTATTACACACTCAATTTTTTCGTACGTCTATGTCAATGTTTTGTAATCAATTTTTCTGAATTCCTTTATGAGCTAAATCATTGAAAGCTAGAAATCCTGTATGCAACGTATCTTAATTTTTTTGTTGCATGCACATGCGTACTTTATTTTTATTTTCTGAGAATCATACCGACAAGCTGTAGCTGTCAAACATTTAATGTCAAAAATGGGTTATGTGAAGCTACCAATTTAATTATGAAAAATTTACGAAACATTCAGCAATCTTAGATAATTTCTAAACGAATTTATATTAACAATTCTTCATTCAACATTGTTGAAATACCATCGTTCGCTTGTCTACGTTGTAGCCAGTTTCTGCCCTTTTTATTTATTTTTCTTTGCACTGATTTTGTTTTAAATGATACGAATGTACTTTTTATCTCTGGCTACAATTGACAGCACAATGCGATATAGTGCGCATATTATCTGCGCAATTAAGCCACATTCCCACCTTCATCATAATCATAGTTGTAATCATAATCATAGTCGTAAGGAAATCCCTTTCCAGCTCTTGTCATAATCATAATATTTTGTTCACAACTAAATTTGAAAAGTAGTGAAATATATTCAAATTGATTAATAATTGAATTTTACTGTTGTATAGAAAAAATACTACTTTGCTAAGGAAAAAAAATAATATGTTGAATAACAAATAATAAATGCATATATAAAATATACTCAATTGTATGTGAGCATACCATATTTAAAACAATATTATTTTGAATTATTTGAGAAAATATCGTGGTTGGTAATAATTTCTAGGCCATTGAATTGATTAACTTCATGTTGATTTTGACATCTTGGTTTTTGTTTGCTTGGTTTCGTATTTGATAATTTGATTTCTATTCATATTTTTATATCTAAAACCTCTCTTTCTATGACAAAAGTAAATAACAGAAGTGAAATCAGCAACGATTCCATGAAATGAAATAGTGCTACATATATCCATCTCCTTCTATTTATGATTACGACAAAAGTTTGGCAGCGCCAAACTTTTATGATAGCGACTTAAGACTTACGACTTATGACTATGATTACGACAAGAGCAGGAAACGCTCCTATGTTTTCGCGTATGTCAAACTCTCAAGGTTACGACTCAAGATTTATGACTATGATTATGATAGAGGCGGGACTGTGGCTTTAATTGACGAAAACATTGAATAAAATAGGGCGACTTCTATTATTTCATTGAACGAAAAGTTGAGTAAATCATTGAACATTTTAATCTGTTGCAAACAACAGTCAATTTTTTCACATACAAAACATTGAACTGAAAAATGTACGAAAAAATTGAGCGTGTCATACGGGCTTAATGTACGATTATTATCATATTATTCAGTTTTATATTACGATAAATCTTGGCATCCCTGAAATCGTAATTTATTTTTAATGCAATTTTCACAATTATTTTGTGATTATTAAAAAGTTTAATTTACTTTCCTTGATAATGGTTTTTCCAAAGATGCAAAAATGCCAATAATAATGTTCAATAATGGTCCAGAATATTTGGAGATCATATCACCAATTATTATTTTTTATAATTGCTACATAAAATTTATTAGAATCCAGTAACTGAAGAAATAATATAGGGACTAATATTTGCCGAACGTATTGAATCAGTGCCGAGTTGTCTGTTACGAACTCCGATTAAACTGACCAAAAAATATTTCAGATTCAATGAACAGAAAATATTTGGAATAAAGTTGTAAAACTTTTCGGTACACAAATGTATAGAAAAAATACAATATTTACAAAAAGATTTTTGTATATAGAAAATATATAATTTTAGATTATATAGCAGCTCAGTTTTTGAATAGCATATAATATTGTTCCCTTAAAAATTTATAAAGGATAGAAAAACAAAAAAAAATAAAAGGGCAAAATATAATGCACAAGGTTGAAAAATACGACTTATATAAAGTTCTTGAATAGATAAACGCATCATACAAAAGTATGATTATTGGCCCATTACTTGGCAGGGCGCGAATACGGTGAAGAGCGGTACCGACTTGATTCGTGGCGAGAACTCGAACTAGAGCTTGGTTTGTACGCCTTCCAAGATCGGTGACTAGTTGGCTCTGTCGTCACACGGTCACAATTCATTAGTCATTTGTTTTAATGCATTTTACACAGGCAATTGTTTTATTTTTTAAACTGTTAATACACTACTATTATTGTTTTACAATGTCTTTTCAATTTGAATGTTATTTTAATAATAAAAGTCACTTTATTAATTTATTGAGTTCTTTTAAATTGAGCAATATTTGGAATATCGCGAACTCTTTTCATGTTAGAGCACAATCTTTTACCATTTAAGTTTAAAATTTAGAATATTCGATATGTCACTATTTGAATAATATTAAAGTAATCACCTGAAAGTGATACTTTCCTTACCTGCATAGGCATCAGGTTCTCTGTAATATTCAGGTGATTCATATTCGTCTTCATAGGCAGTGGTTGTGTAGGTCGTGTGCGCTGTATAGCCGCCACCTCGTTCAGGATATCTTTCTGTAGCTTCGTATGGATCTTCGTAACCATAACTTTCTTCCATAGCCAAACGTGCCCGATCTAAAATCGATAAGATCTTTGTCTTGGCTGGCATTACACGAGGAGTGACAACAGGAGCTCTGGTAGCTGTTCGCATCGGAACGCGGGGTGCTATCGTATGAGGGGGAATCACTGCGAACAAAACACCAAAAAGAAAGTTTTAATGATAATTTGAATTACTACTTCTACGTCAGAGACGCAATTTCTACAATTTATTTACCTCTACTGGGACCACGTAATATCCCACCTCTGCGTACAGCCCTCGGCGAAGCGCTTTCAATGTCCTTGCTTGATGGCGGCTCTACGGTAGACATAATCTCCATTTCACGCATTTGTTCTTGACGAATGTTGTCATTATTATCAGGGATAAGATACTTGCGGACCTCAGCCAAAGCGTATGCAATTCGAGCATGAGCTTCGGCTGGAGGACCCAAAGCCGAAATTTCTACGTGAAGATCGTCGCATAAATGCGAGTACTTTGGGTCTAAAGAATTACGGAGCTCTTCTTCCTTTTGACGATCTTTCATCGAGCCACGACCCAAAACTGCCATCTTACACATTGTTTCTTCCTGTAGACGTTTCATCGAATTGCCTTTAGGGCCCAATAGTTTACCCACGAAGTTGAACTGAAACGTCAAAAAAATATTTTTTTGTTTTCATCCCTATTTTGAATCTCATTTAAATAAATTTTTTCGAAAAGAGTAGATGAAGTATTTCTTGATGGAAAATTAAGATTAGATATAGTAAATTGTGTTGGAAAATTGGTGCAATTTATTCCAATTTTCTCGTTGTCTCATGCTTAAATTCAGAATTCAGTCTTCCGCCGGAGAAGCGCTCATCAGCCAATTGCCCGCTTCCATGGACACCAAATGATGATTGGCCATAACTTGAGTATTATTATTTGCCACTACCTAATACCGTATTTTCTTTTTCAAATTTATTGAGGCGACGTAAATAAAACAGTGCTGGGCTCTTAGACTACAAGTTGAATGTAATTTTTTGAATTCCTCCCTAGTTACAACAAGTAAATAGACTAGAGTAATTTCTCAGACAGAAATCACAATGACAGGATATACACTGCTAAAATTTTTGATTGAAATAGTACAAAAGTCGGACATTAATCATTGAAGGCACCACGGGAGTTGAACGGACGATAATGCCTACGGCCAATGTACACACCTCGGGCCATAGGTCCTCGGAAAGTACACTGTTGATCTCAGGCATTATTGTCCTTTTAACACCCTTGATACCTTAATTACTATAACACAAATTTTAAAAATTAATAAACAGGAGTGCTATTCAAATCCGCATTTTTTTAGTTACTTGTTCAGTGCATAATGCAGTGGTTAACAACAATAAACTATAATTAGCGATTTTTACCTTAGGATGCTCTCGAACAGGCACTAATACTTTAACAGAAACTTTCATTGGTTTTTCTCGGTAGATATCTACATATTTGTTGTCTCTGGAAGGAGCTTTGCCCATGGCCTGGACACGGGACACCTCTAAAAAAATAATAAATTAGTTTTTCTTCTTAAATTGCCTGTAGCTGTACTTCCTTGATCATAAATTTCATGGCCAGTTTCATTACTGTTTTACAAATTTAGAATGTCGTCAATGAATTGCATATTTCAAAGTGACAGCTGCCATTGTTAAAGTGACAGCTGCCATTGTTAAAGTGACAGCTGTCATTGTCAAAGTGACAGCTGTCATAATTAAAATGACAGATGGCAGTTTAATTTGATCGCCGGAAGTGTAATTTAAAGACAGATATTGGGATATTCTTTATATTCAATCTATCTTTCATTTCATTATTTCATCATGCATAATACTAAATAGTTCCTACACAATTTGCATCGATATTATGGTTTTCAGCCAGTAATAAAAAATGTTTGAGTGATGTTTTGGTTATACGTAAATAAAATGGTATATTTTAAATGAGAATATGCAGCAAAACAGAGCAAACGCTGACAAGCGCTTAGTTAAAATCCGGAAGCAAGTAACACCTCATATCATGAAGGTAGCAGGTAGTACTGAAAGTGTCTCCAGCATACAAAGCAACAGCCCATCTGGGACAAGTCATGTCCGTTTCATTTCCGTCAGCAACAACGAACCTCGTAGTCCGTTTGCTCTTTCTGAAACTTCAGCCCACAGGCTCTGCTTGTCTTCCTTTGCTGTCATTCTCTATTAACCTTACGTCACAGCCAGAATCTAATATCTTGTAAACACCACCCTAGAGGTGATAGGACAACTCTTCACCCCTGACACAACTTCATAGTCTACATGTCAGCTACAAAGTACTGTCTTGAGATGTGTTATTATATTCAATTCAAATTTCTAAGAATATTTATGTGAAAGTGTAAAAGTCATGAAGAAAAAATCTTTAAAGATACATAACATTAATCAAGGGTTGTTAGTAGCATTAAAGCTCTTGAGAAACAGAACAAAACACTAGGTTACCATTAGTCCATCGTAATTTTTGCGCATAATAATTTATGTACGTCAGGGAATTATCGTCAACGATGCTGTTAGGATGACACAATAACAAATTGTTGAGAGCACGGTCACCAGGTGCAGCCAACGGAAATCAGCTTACATCAGCCAGCTTGTCTCTCCTCCTGAGAGTTCAATTATAATTTTCTAAAGCAGATAATGCGCAAAAAATATACGTAATAGACAAGTTCGACTATTTTTGAGTATCATGTTGTATTTATACATAATTAAGGTATCCTAGATTATTCCATAAGAAGCACGGGAGTTATGGAGCTTACTTTCCAAATTAAGACAACCATTGAATAATATCCATGAGAATATCAAATTTACATCAGAAATCAAAAATAATGGCTCTTTACCATTTCTTGATGTGAATTTAAAACGAACCAATGATGGTAGACTTTTGCATACTGTTTATAGAAAGCCTACACACACGAATCAATATATTCATGCTGATTCACATTACCATCCTTCACAAAAGTACGGAACAATTAAATGCTTATTCCGAAGGGCTAATGATATTTGTCATCCTGATGAACTTGATAATGAAATTAATAATCTAGGAGTGATTTTCCAGAAAAATGACTTCAGTTATCACTCCATTAAAAAGGCTCTTCGACCCAAGTCTACCAATACTACTGTTGAGGATACTAGCGTGACTAAAAATTATGTTTCTTTATCTTATGTGAGCAATATTTCAGAGAAGATCGGGAAGATCTTGTCTGAATATAATTTCAAAGTTTCCTTTGCTTCGGTAATGAAAATCAAGCAGTTCATGAGACTTGTAAAGGACGTGATTCCCCTACAATCTTCGGGCATTTATAAGATCCCTTGTACCTATGGGAAAATCTATGTTGGACAGACGGGCCGAACTGTGAACACCCGCATTGCTGAACATAGATGCATAAGATAAAACCATCCAAATAAATCTTCTGTAGCTGATCATGCCATCGAGTTTTTGTATGACATCAAGTTTGAAGAAACAAGAATAGTCGCAAGATGCTCATCGATTCATGGTAGATTGGTCAGAAAAGCAATTGAAATACTTAAACATCCAAATAACTTTAACCATACTGATGGTTTTGAATTATCAAATGTTTGACTTTCTGTAATCAATAGCACACATATATCATGACTATGTTTTAGTTAGTGTAGTTCTGTGTATATTTTGGACTATAAAGTACACTGAAGACTATTTGACACTGCAGTTGTGAGCCAAACCAATAGCAAAGAGTAGCGCTACGCTGTCTTGTTGAAATGTCGTGTATTTTGTGTTTTGGGAGCTGTACCAAGTAGGACATATTCCTTTGTTGGGGTTTTCACGTGATTTTTTCAAGCCTTGGGTAAATGCCAGAGGATTTTATTCCTTTTGTTTAGGTGTGATATCCACGTTATCACATCTAGTATTCTGTATATTTTTAGTATCTAGTTACTTGCCTTGTTTTATTTTTTATCATTGTTTTCTGAAGAAGATCCTTGGTCAAAAGATCGAAACGTCAAAGTTTCAAATAAATATACAGAATTTAAAGTCAAACGTCGTTTTTAATAAATAAAATTCTGAAAAATGTATAGAAAATAAAAATCTTTTTTCCTATTGATTTTCCTAAATATTAACAATATATTAGAACATCGTTTACACATATAGGATTCTTGATTAAATATCAGTTGCGGCTCGCGTAGGCATACTGTGGAACTGCAGCACTTCCTTTTTCCAATTGATATGACCGATAAAATTTAATATAATGTTTTTTTTATACATGTTTGTTTCTTTTTACACAATTTTAAAACAAACACCAAAACAATTTCTGGAGCAGCATTTCCACTAATTCAAACTACAAGCCGCCCCTGTTGGAATTTTTGGTTCAATTTAATATCCTTAAGAGAATTTATCTTTGCTATATATTAGTAGAAATACAAAGACTTTTGATAAAATTTACGCGTCAAAATAAGTTATGAGATTCTGGCTGCAGATGGTAACAGAGAACTGACAGGAGTGAAGTTTTGTTATAGTCTGACACTCTTATAAGAACGACGATGTAAATTACAGCTTGTTATGATACGATGGACGGACAGGGAGCAAAAATAGAAGACTGAAGTTATACGGTTGTTATGACAACAAAACTGGTAGCTCTAGGGCAACATTGAATAATGGCTTTAAAACCGAGTTGAAGCTACATTATGCTCTACTACTTATTTAATAAATGAAACGGACTTTACTTGCAAGAATTCGCCGTCAATTATCATAATAACAAAATAAAAGTGACTTTTTTTAATTAGTTGATTTCATAATTGACCTATCAACAAAAATAATTCTAATTGAATAGAAGAATCCTCGAATTCAAATCAAAAGACATGACTCGCATTTTGCTCAGTAATTTTTTTGAGTAGAATATTTGATGTTTGAATAAGATTTACAAACTTAATTATCGTTATTTTGGTTTGTTGATAAAAGCGTCTACATGGTTGCTGGTTGCCATATAAAATCTGTGATGTTCGCTCACCGCATTTACCTTTGCAGTTTTTTCAACTTCAACAATGGTATTGTAATCAAATGGCCGATCATTTCTTACAATTTGCTAAGAGGGACTAAATAGAGCCCAGGAGTCAAGCATAGTCCTTTTTAGCGTATCATATATAGTTTGCAAGTTAGATTAAATTGATCCCAATTATTTATACTTATTAATAAGGTCTAGTCGCAAGCGAGCAAAGGAATATAGACCTTACTAAATTCGACGCTTGATTGGATAATACCATAAGGACTAAAATTGTATCCTCAATTCCCCACGATTTCAAAATGGAGATCCGTATTCTACGAGGTGGTTTTCATGACAATTCTGAAGCTTGATTGGATAATACCATAAGGACGAAAATTGTATCCTCAATTCCGCACAATTTTAAAGTATGGAGGTCCGTATTCTCCAAGACGGTCTTTATAACAATTCTGAAGCTTGATTGGATAATACCATAAGGACGAAAACTGTATCCTCAATTTCCGCTTGATTTTAGAATATGAAGGCTCGTATTCTCCTAGGCGGTCCAAGGGATCTCGCGCCACAAGCCGATATAAGCAAGATTTTTTTAACACAATGATTTATGTCATTAAATGAACATTTTAAAAATTTAGGGAACAAATAATAAAGAACTTTCAAGATTTACACACAGTCCTGCGAGTGGGTGAGAGTAGCGACTTCCAACCTTACAAATTGTATGAAGAATTACGAACTATGATCCTAAATGCACCAAACTTCATTAAAGATGTAAGAAAATTGTTCTAATACATAATAGAAAATAACTGGAATGAAAATCTAAATATTTACATTGTCTATCGAATTTTGTTGTTATTGTTGATTTTATTAAATGTGTTAGACAACATGTTCCTTACAAATTTTAATTAGTATCTTTTCGTTCAGAAGATACAGCAACAAGCATTGTGCTATTACAATAATTGATTCTAGAAATATTATGGATTATTGAATTTCAATCGATCATATTTGTATTTCTGAAGATATTCTGATGAAACTCTCCGTTGCGTTACATCTAAATATAACAATACTTTCCACACATTTTGATTATGTCAATTGAGTCGAAAGGTACAGCTACAAACTCTAAATGTTATTTATCAGGTAATGGTATTTGTATTTGTTGACATATTTCAATAATAATTCTTATTACATTAGAATGAATCGTGCAGAATACGATATTTTTTACAGACTTCAATTATCTCAATTCGTTTAGGAGATACAGAGACAAACAGTGTGTGCTTCTGATTCGGCTATTCTCTCCTCCGTCCGTTACTCAACTAATACAGCGTGCGATCGTGACATCCTTATAATGTTTATAACAACAAAAATTATCAGAATCGATTCTTCCTGATACATTTTATCTTAGAATATACAAATTTCAGGATTATTTAGGTTTAATATTTTAGAAATTAAGCAATATTTGTGATTTTAGAAAGAACTTTCAAGATTTACACACAGTCCTGAGAGTTCAATAGTGACTTTCAATCTTACGAATTGTATGAAGAATTACAAACTATGATCCTAAATGTACCAGATTTCATTAGATGTGAAAGAACTGTTTCAAAACATAATAGAAAATACCTTGAAAGAGATTTACCCAAATATTTACATTGTCTATTCAATTTTATTAACAATACTGGTAAATACAGCCTTCGCCAAAAGGAGCTTTTCGGAGTTAAAACTAATAAAAAATTACTTGAGAAATACGATGGGTCAGAAAAGATAAATGAGGCAATAATTCGATAATTAAGTGCAAAAAGTAAACAAACAAAAACCTGGAATAAATATTGTTTAAAAGAGCGTTTACCAAATTAGTACCTATCAGTAATAATGATATGAACATTATTTTGGAATTAGCCCGTGAAAATTAATTTGGCTGGATCGGTATTCACTCTCGTTCCTTTCCAAGTTGAAAATCAAATTAACTTGGCAACAATGAAGCTAATTGTTGTTATTTAGGCATGCACGGCTGACTGGCAACACACATGACAGCAATGTAAAAAAGAAAAACATGTTGGATACATTTATCTGAATTTAAGAGTACTCCAGATCTTGATCCTCTAAGGACTGTCTTGTCACAGATGATGATGAAAAATACATCTTGAATAATTAATATTGTTATGTTATATTTATTGTTCTTCTGTTTTTCGTGAATTATCTCATTAGAAGAGCAATAAAATATGAGTGTATACCTGTGGGTTATGAATATAAATAACTTTTAAATTTAAAATGAGAGAATGTCAGTTTTCAAACAAGAATAAAATAAAAAACGAAAGTTGAAGTTACAAGGGGATGTGATAGTCATGCAAATAAACAAATTATTCTGTTGTTTATGCATTTTCATGAAAACACCGCGGTATATAAAAAAAAAAAAACTTTTTGCATAATAGTTTTGGATGCTTAAAAATTAACATAAAATACATATGGAACGCTAGCAACAATTAAAATTCATATTTTTGTGTTCAAAATTATCAATTTCTCACTTAAAATTTTTGATTTGGAGCTCCAGTTCTTATTGACCATCATTTAAAACAAAGTAGGATTGCTGCTGTTTAACAAGAAAAAAAAAACAAAATTTGATTTTCAAAATGGCCACCATTTGCTGTAACGCAAGCCCGGCAGCGTGTTTCAATATTGAAGAGACAGTTGCAAGAGCTAGCGGCTTGTCTTCTATATCTTCTGCTGCAGCTACTATTCTAGCCACCAGTTCTAATTTGGTGTTTACTGGTGTCTCATATACGGAGGTCTTTATCTGACCTCATAAAATAGAAATAATTGATTTGCAGCAGTGAGTATTTCATTTAAGTTTCAGACATGTTCAGTGCAAGGTTAGTTTATTTTAAGATTTAAATTGTTTTATTAGGGATTTTGTGACATCTGGAAGTAATTTTCCACTCGTGACTGATTCTAATATTACTACTATCTTCAATAAAGAGTCACATATCTCGTAAATAAAATATTATTTTTCTACTTTTATACATGATAAAAAAAATTGAGTGGTCAACCTAACCTCACTACATAACAACTCTTGTTGTCTATATTTATAAATTAGAACATAAGTCCCAAATAAATCTAATGATAAAGCTATCATTCGTTTTTCTAATCACAACTTACATATGTTCAAAATTCATCCTTGGCAATTTTTTCTGTAATCAAAGAAACCGCGCTCAGCTGTTCATAAATATCGCTTTGAATTAGCTGTTTGGAGTTAAAAGATAACATTCATCTGTTTCCTAATAGTTTACAATATGATGCCAACTATTCCATTATAAAGATATATAAAAATTATGTTTTGAAATCAAAATGAAATTTAATTTTCAGCACAATTTTATAAATATTATATGGAACATTTATTTTTAAAAATACAGTACTTAAAACTTCTGGAAAAAAAATTATACACATAAACAAACTATTGATTGATCAATTTACCGGTGTTCACTAGTTAGCTACGCAGAAGCAATTTGTTGAACGAATTATTGCGGTGGCATACTGTTTTTACCTTATTGATTACCATAATAACTATTGCACATAAGAAGGCCCCAAAACTTATTGAAACTGTAATCCATAATGTGAATAAAAACATAAGAAAATCGCCGGTACTTAAACAAATGAACAAAAATTTTATTTAAACAAAACAAACCTTGGTCTATGAGCCTTGCTGCATTTGGCCATTTCCCTTGATCCAGAGAAACTTTTTCACTCAGCAATTCCCGGACATATTCCACAGCTTTTTGGCTTGAAGGGTTAGATTCATCACCTTCATTCTGAGATTCATCTTTTGAATGTTCATTTGAGTTCTTTCTTTTGAAATCACTTGAATTACTACTTGCATAGTTATTATAATCTCCGTTTGAATCGTATTTGTCTGCCATTTTGCAGAAAAATAATTTTATTTACACTGCTCGAGCACTAAACGCTGTGCACAAGAACAGACGCCATAAACTGCGCCAGCTTCATGATGGTTGAGTTTAGGTTAGTACCGATAGATGGCACGACGTGTACTGTTCAGCATTTGTTTTTGCTCCGTTCACAGGCACCTTCATTTACGTTTATCAATTTGAAAGAATGATAAATAACAAAATTTAAATACTCTTTTCCATCAATGATTATATTTGAAATAAATTGTTACCGAGCTTTGTATTTAAAATAATGGAAACAAGTAGAAAAGGCTGAGTTTTAATATTTCAGTTTTCAGCATTAGTTTAAAATATAAATGACACAATAAACCTACATAAACAACGAAACCGCAGTAAATTATGTCTATATTTCAAGCTTGCCGCAGTAAAAAATGGTCACATAAAACTTTCAGCAGACTGGGCCATTGAAAGCCTCCAGGCAATAAGAAAAGTGTTTAAATATTAACTAGTGGTCGTTGTGCGATGCGCTAAACTGCAAATCATTTGTAAATCTGCCAAAAAATGTACAGTGAGTAAGAGCAACATTTATTCAGCAAACGTGCTATTTCATCATAATGAGTTGCATCATTCAGTTTATGGGAAATCTTCTATAGACTTGAAAATTTGCAGAAAGGTTCAAATATTTTTCCTTAACTATATTTCTAATAATTTACTTATTCAACCCAAAATTTGAGCTCCAATATCACTGAAAGTTTTGTTATCGTCTGTACTGATAATTGGACTTAACCAAAATTCTTAATACAAAAATACAATGTGACAATCTCGGAATCAGGGCCTTAATTGGAAAAATGTTTCAAACAAAAACTTACTATTTTCCAAAAATATTAGAACCCTTTCCTACACATTTTTTTGATTAAAGCTCTAGTTTCGCTGTAAATGACTAAAATACTAGTGGTATTAGCGCTAGTTGTTCTCTCCTCCGTCCGACAAATAAAAGCGGTTCAAGTGATACAGCATTCTTTCATGTGTGTATAAAATTAGTTATTATTCAAATATTACAATATTAACAAGTATAAAATTGATTATGATTGATTCTTATTAATATATTTCATTAAAAAATAGACAAATTTTGTAAAATCACTTGACTATATTCTATAAATGGAGAAGAATGTACGATAGCACAGCCTACAACTGTACTAGTTGACAATAATTTTGTTATATTCCTGTTGATAAGTATCAATTTTGATTTAAAATGAATTCAATCCATTTCGTGTACATGATAAATCAAGAAAATTTAATGTTCCAGACGCCTCAATCAACTGTTGAATTGAATGAGTTATCAAAAATTGTTTGGGGCTCTTGGAAGAGCCCATTTGTTCATTGTATTGTATATAAATATTATTCTCTATTTTGTATCTATTTGGCGGACCTGAAAAGATCCTGTGGTTCACTAATGTTGTATTTGTCACATCAGAAGTACTTTTTAAATCCCATTTAAATTGATTCTACTCTAAACCCAATGAATGACCGATGTGTTTATTTATGCAAAACAAAATTCGTGCCTCGTCAAGCCGGAGGCCGCATTTTATTATGCAGATACAGACCAAGACTTCACACCTACTTCCGAGCAATCCTAGGAGTTACTGAGAGTAAAAGTCTACGTCTTCTATTTCTATACTCCCGACACCAAAATCGATCATAAGCATACTGACTCTGTCTGCTTCGATACTGCAATGATACAGTTCGAAAATAACCAGACATTACTTTAAAGTTCATAACTGATAGTTGGGGTGAACTCATTATCTCCGGGGGGTTTCATCAGAGGATTAAGGATGCGTACCGATTTCCCATCAATTACGATGAGGAAGAATTTAGAATGGATAGCCAAAAACTCATAAAGTACTCGCGTAAAACTCATTAAATACAAAATTTTGATAGCTTCTTTAACCCTATGTTTTTTATACACTCAGTACTTCTGATCAGTGGCGGCGCTAGGCTCTGAAATCAAGGAAGGCCAGTAGGGACCTGGAAGAAAATTAGGGGATCATATATTTTTTATCATTTTAATAATGATAAATAATGTTGTCAATATTAAATTGAATATAAATATAATATAGAGTGAAATCTCTTATAGCATGCTTTCCTACAACACCCCGACTAAATTTACGATACACATCAGTCCATTACAACACATCAAAAATCTCATATACAACACGTGAAATAACATAAAATCGGCGCTTCCTACTGTAACGTGTCACAATACAGTCGAGCATTTCCTATTGCATGAATCTTTTCCAACACACTTTTGAATACATGTGCATTGATGCAAAAAAAATTGCTGTATTATAATTGTTTTTTGTGTTTCTCTTTCTTTCAGTAATTTTCTATCTTTTTTGAATGTTAAAAGCAATATTACTAGCAAAAATAGTCGGGAGCGGCAGCCAGGAGGCTACTGAAAATTTAAGAAGGAAGTGCTCCCCTAAGCCCCCCGCTGACGCCGCCACTACTTCTGATGTAACACAGGCAACACTCGCAAACTGAAAGAGTTTATGCCACGAACTTGGTGGTATTTATACACGCAAAGTGTCTCTGCTAATTTGATTGGCCGCTCAATTTCCACCTCCACTTTACTCAATACGTACATGGTAATATTTGTATTTAAATGAAAGTAGACATAACTTAATGAAAATTTTGATAGAATTAGGGGTGTTATACTCAAAAAAATATCTACGTATAGGATTTGCTTGATTTTATTTGCAAGATAAATGAATTACAGACATTTTTATGTATCCGGACGTTCAAAAATATCCTCGCATGAATTGACGCAAAAAAAGGATGTATTTGATGTATCTCGTTACTTTTCATCAGAATCAATTAAAAGTTACAATCTCTATGGAACCACTTTGTCAAAATTCATGAATAATTGAGTCTTATGGAGGCTTCTCAGCAAAATTCTTGCAGTTTTTCGTCTCTATTTTCTCTAATTGTGATTGTTTCTCAATGAAATTGTTATTTTCTGATAGAAAGTAAGAAGTTTTAACGATATTATTCAATTTAATATCATTTTAACAAGCAGTATGATAGTAATAAATTTTTTTCTGCGAGGTCCATGTCCGTTATTTGTCTTCAATGGGTGGAACAAAGATAAACGTATGTGTGCTCTAATGCTAAAGTTTGAACGTAATTCAAGGGAGAATAATGGTAATTCGATTAAAATTCCGTAGAATTAGGAGCGTATTACTCATAAAAATATCTACGTATAAAATTTGTTAGATTTTATGGCAAGAAAATTGAGTTACAGGCATTTTTATGTATCTGGATCTTCAATCTGTTTTAAATAATTTATTACAAAAATATCCTGGCATGAATTGACACAAAAATTATTGTATTCGATGTGTTTCGTTACTTTTTATCAAAACCAATCAAAGGTTACAATTTCTATTGCACCATTTTTCTGAAAATTCATGAAAAATTGGGTTTTTATAGATGCTTTCTCGAGAAATTTCCCCAGCTTTTCATCTCTATTTTCTCTAACTCTAATTGTTTCTAAAAAAAATCGTTATTCTTTTCATAGAAAGTAAAAAGTTCTAACGTAACAAAAATTCTAAATAACAGTGAAATTTTGTAGTCTTATATACTAATTATACAGAATAAGAGGGTGTGGCCTGAATCTACAATGGTTTAACTAAAAAGATGGTACAATAGACGTTGAAATAATGAAGGGGGCGTGGTTTGAAGCTACAACGGTCCAACTAAGGGAGTTTGGTATAAATCTAATTGCTTGTTCATACAATTTGTTTTTGGATCTTAAAGCTTCTTGATTTTCCAATGATTCCAAAAGATTTAATTTAGAATCACGTCCTTAAACGTACAGCACTTTCATACTATTCAAATCACAGGAATGTTTTTGAAAAATCATATGCTCTGCTACATTGGATGCATTAGATTTATTTAACTTCCATGCTCTATCATCAGGCAAGTTCTTATTACCTAATTTATTATGAACTCAAAGTTTGCCTGAAGTTTTAGAATAATTGTACAATATTTTTGGTTTTGAGTGTGTTAAATATTTTCGAATTACATTTGCTGTTAAATAAATAAAAAATAGAGATAATTCAATTTAAATGTATAACTGTTCCTTGAACTATATTCTTGATAAATTGTTAATGTCTATACTGACAATTGGCTTCAATTGAAAAAATGTTCCAAGCGAAGTCCTACTAGTTCTCGAAAATATTAGGACCTTTCTCTATACATTTTTTTGATTAAAGCTCTAGTTCGCTGTAAATTACAAGAATACCAACGCTAATTTTTCTCTCTTCCGTTCGACAAATGAAAGCGGTCCAAGTGCTACAGCATTCTTGAAATTAGTTATTATCTAAATATTATAATATTCACAAGTACAAAATCGATTATAATCTTTTCTTATAGATATAATTCATTAAAAAATAAACAAATTTTGTAGAATCATTAACCTATATTCTGTAAATCGAGCGGAATTTACGATAGCACAGCCTGTAACTGTACTAGTTTGACAATAATGTAATGTAATGTAACGGAAGGTTAGCTAATAGTCACATAAGATTTTCTTAGTGTTGAATAAATTTTTATTTTGTGTTACTAAAGAGCTCCATAAAATTTTATCATTATCCTGTTTTGCAAAGAAGATCGCTGCAATTGCACTCGACAACGATCCCAATAATATTCAAAAATAGTTAAACAGAACAGTAGAAAAGGCATTAAGGATAATAATGGATGAAATAAACCACAAAACAATGAGAAAGCTCTTGAGGTATAACGAGTATTTGCACAATGGTTGCTTGAAGGTTCTGGAAGTGCGGACAAAGTTAAGCATCTAGAAAATGAAGTATTGGACTTCAGAGAGAAACAAAGGAGATAAAGTAACCAAATCGCCTTAGGCGTCGCAAGTTCATGCAGGGTTTTGGGTACGCCTATAGTCCAAGCTGCCTGCGGTATCGTTCTCCATGAATAAATAACCGTGACATGTCTTTTATCCCTCTACGAGTTCTGTATATAAATAATGTAAGCACTTTGATAAACGATGGTTGCCTTCTTTGCGTCCGAACAAGGAGTACTTTACCAATGCTTGATAGATACAGGGTGTAACTGAAATTTGTAAATAGAAATTTTAGTCTGAAACATATAAAATTTTGGACAAGGTTTGATTTGAATTTAGTCAGCATTGTATCATGCAGTTTTTATGCCATTTATTCAATTTTGTTCCTCTTGTAGATAGTTCAAGTAAATAAATACTCAAATCCTGTATACAACCGAGTAAGAGTCGTCCTTCATGGATATAAAACCGCAGAGATACAAGAACGTGTGTTCGAATGCTCTCATAAAACACCGAATTGCTCATATATTATTAGCTACTTCCCTAGTGGTGAGAATTTGAATTTAAAATTTTAAAAGCCCTTTTGCGACTTTGCTTTATACGTTTACATGTAGCGGAAATTCATTCTAAATGGTTTGATCGGGACAGATTTCCTCATTGTTATTCACTGCTGATTTCTTATTCCGCTTTATATTTTTCTTCTATAGTTTCACGTTGTAATTTACATTGAAGTATACTCCATGCCGTATAAAAATATAATTTTAATTATTATTAATCAATTCCGTTTCAGCATAGAAGATCGATTCCCTTTATTATATGTTATTCAGCGGTTAATGAATTCAGGGGGTACCCTGAGGGAAAATTAGGCAGAAGTCAATAGGGGATGCCGGTAAGTTATTTCTACTCACAGAAACCGTAATAATTGATTTAGTATTGAGAAATTATTAATCACTATTTTGCTATTTTTAGCTTACTTCATACAAGGCACCAATCGCAAAATGTGTTAGTCAGGTTTGAATTGAATAATAGTTATTCCGTATTTTTCTTTTTTGAAATGATCGATACACCCTGGAAATAGTTTATCAAATGGACGGAATTTTCTCTACTGTGACACAGACGTAATTGGACAAGGTTCACCGTAAAAATACATCTGATGTGGATTAGTGTGAGTGCAAAATACAGATAGCGCTCACAAAATAGTAACCGCATTGTGGACCGTCAGTGAAATCCGACCTCTTGGGAATAGTGAATAGTAAACTACACCTGCAGCTAGTATCATTCATATTTACGTTCCTCTGCAACTATATTCACGCTTGTTTGCTTGAAATGTCAGAAGCAATGCTGGTGTATGATGTAATTTAAAGTGATGGGCTCTAAAAATTATTTTCCTGCTTCATATTTGCTACTGTAGCATATTTTTACAAATTATATTATATTCAACGAATAAAATGAGTTGATAAACACAATTATAATTTTATTTTACAAAATTAAAATAATGAGTGAACCTAACAATTACTAATTTTTCAAGTTTTATTATTACAGTTGCATAAAATATAATTGAATATTGGCTTTTTAATTATGCAGGAAAATCTAATTATTTTGATAATTATCTTCATGCCCTATCAAAACGCATCAAATATAATGAAATATTTGGAATTATTTTCAATTATTCATGAAATGGCACAATTTAAAAGAGACGGGCATGTTATATTATTTCTGAAAACATTTTTACTTTTCCGATCTATATATTGGGAAAGTTGACGGCGGAGCTCTTATGAGAGGCTCTATATCAATATTCAAGCTTTTTATTGGGGTCTGGTGCAGATAGTGTGCTTATTGATACGGAGACTTACCAGGATGAATGATATATCAATTGATTCTACATTCCAAATTGAGAAGATAAAAATACGGGAGAATATTGTACCATGAATGGAACTGGAGATACCGAGAACCGAGGCTCTTCAATCTGCCATCAAATGACGGTAGACAGCATGAGGCATGAGTGGCTACGACGATTGGACCAAAAAGATTTGTCTTGCGAAAGCTTTTCACAGTTGACAGAGTCACCGGGCTACGCAGTTTGTGGATTGCATTTCTAGCATGATCAGTTTAGGATCTTCGAGAAAAAAATTGAACATGAATGCTCTTCCAAACTACATCTGAGTGCAAAGTAGTGTACAAAACTTTAAATTGATAAAATTTTTCATGATAATGCATGATTACTGTGATTTCTGTGCTGATTCACCAACAGCCAATCCTCAAAGTGGCGTGGATCGCTGGTCACAGCGAAGATCTCGATGCCGTCACAGCCGGAAATACACGAACGGAACAGATGAAGCTGAGGCGTTGACCCGTGATAATGAACTCCCAAATTGGCGATAATTGATGAAATATCGTTCGGGATGTCGAAATAGATGATCCAGATGACGATTAAAATGCGATGAAATGTGGACATAGAAAATGACGAAAAATTAAAGGGAAAGGAAAAAAAGCCTGGAAGGAAAACACCAATTAGCTTCGAAAATGCCATATGTTTCAACTGTCGATTTTTTTAATATGAAATTTTAACTAACTGTATTGTAATTAAGTTATAAGATTTTAAATAAATAAATGACTTTAGAACTGAAATGGCTTATAACCTTTAGATGTTGATCGGCTTTATCGTTCTTGAAAGAATAATTTAGATCCAGAATTGCTCCGATGAACAGCGTTCATAAAAATTATGTCGCGAATTTAAATCCACCCAAAGTGATTAAAACTTTGGCCCGGTATTAATCTGGCACAAAAATTCTAATTTATGATTCGCACACAAAAATTCTCTCTAAGACACGCTTTTAAAATGACCGTTTGCAAGACCTTCAAACAGTTAAGTACAAATTTTATTTAAGTAAGTGATTAATTAGTGACTTAAGGAATATCTTATCTCGACTTTAATTGGAAAAATCAGAAAACTTGAAAAATTAATAAAAATCTGCAAAACATTGTGTGCATCTCGGCCTAAAGTTCTTTTTTGGTCTCACAGCAGATTCGACCAAATAAGATCATCTTTACGGCCTTCATACACAAATTACCATTTTGAAGTGAAAATTATCGTATGTGCTATTGGAGTAATTTATTGTTGTTTGTTTCAGTTCGTTTGCGTGACTTGAGTACCTACCATAAGAAGAGTCATTTTTCCCCCGCAAAAGAAACTAATGTATCTCAAGATACAACAATTGAAGTTTTCCATCAAAAAGCTGGGTTCAAATACATGGAAGAGCTTTTTTCAACCAATGGTACCAAGACTTTACTGATGGAGCTCTTTTGTTTTTTAGACTCAATGACCAAGAACTTTCCCTGTCTTTAATAATGGGTCTGACATTGATTACCTCGGGTTCAACTTCAGATACTCGACCTTACCTGCAAGCCTCGCCACCAAACACTTGGCCCAATGAAATAATGCTTAACTTTGCACTCTTGTTGCACAAATAACTATTTTATGTTACTCTGTTAAATCCGGCCCTGTCTGGGTGGAGCCTTTCGTCTCTTTGTATTGCACCGCACCGCACCGCCCCGCAAGGTCGAAAATTCTAGTAACGTGCTCTGGACTGATCTATAACATTTCGAAAAGCGAACATCTGTATATATATGAGCAAACGACCTAACTGAGGAACAGTGAATAGTGAAGCAGTGAAATAGTGAATATTCAGTGAGTGATCAGTGTAATAAATAAATGAGCAGTCAAAAATAAATATCTGTGGCTTTGTTGTTGAAGTTTAATAGAAGTAAGTGAGAAATAAATTGTTTAGTGGTTATTTAGTGTTACTCCAAAGAATAAAACTTTTATTTTCTTTTCATTTATTGAATAGTGACTTTCATTCCAACAATAATTATAGTATGTTTTTTGGGCATTCTGCTTCGATTATTAACTTCAACGGTCTCATGCAAAATATCATTGGAATTAGAATATCCATCAAAAACTAGAGAAATGATCAGGTCATCATATTTTGCATTGTAATTCCATAACTATTTACTAGGATGCTTACGTCAAGTAATAAAATAACATGAGAGTTCTAATTTCAAGCCAAATGTAATCATACTATTTACAGCACATAAAATATGTAATATTTATAGCAAATGCGTCTATTTTCTAATATCACCTTCATGAAATAGCAGTACATTTTTGTAGTTTTGCTGCAATAAATACGGTCGTAACACCTTCTAAGTACAGTCATTCATTCAACGTAAAACCAGGCAGTCCAAGGCGAAAGAGGAGCAGTAGTAAATATACTGAATGGTCAACATTTCATTTATCTTGGAAACTGTAGTTTTGGGAATAAAAGTATCATTACAAATGAACTAGAGCCGGAGGTATATGTTGCAGTATTTACTAAAGTAAAATATTTTTCTCCTATAGAAAGCCACGAGAGTCTTTATTTGTTTCTTCAATATTGTTGTTTACGTTTTTAATATAAACCTCTCCACAAAAAAAGAATAGTTCTTGGGACATTTTAACGCAGATATATGAAAATATTTTTCTTCCAGTGTCGTCCGCAGCTTCCGAGAAATATCTCCCAATCTATAGTAATAAGCTTAAAGAATCAAGCTTCCATTTCCCATCACCGATTTTTTTCTGTCTTCTACCCTACCTGTCTCCAGTTCGATCATTTGTCTTGTAATGATTGAGACTGTTACAAATTGCTCAAGCCTTCGCACAGATAATAGAGATTTAAAACAAATTATATCGTTAAATCGAGAAGCTTTCCACTGGTTTCTAGTCACGTCCTATATCGTCTCTTGGCAAAAAAGCTTTTACGAGTAATTAAACGTTATTTCTCTGCTTCCTCTTTTATTTTTTATGGGTTTGGAACGGAATGAAACTTGGAATACGTGTTGTGCAAACTTCTCTGGATTAGAGCTGACGTGTTTAAACACATTAAAAATAATGGTGATTAGGAAATGGAGTCAATATTTTGTTGTAGTTGTGCCTGGAATCGTTAGATACAATCATTTTCTCCATTATTTTATTATTAAACCTTGTATACAAAGCCACTGGTATTTATTTACAACAACTTATTTATTCATCACGTTCTGAATATTCACTTCATTTCACTATTCACTGTGCTTATATATACGGAAACCAAACATCCAGAAATTTCTACGTTATTCTCAAATGCCCTTTACGGCGGGCCTGCTGTGAATATTTCCACCGAGTTTTTATTTCAGTTGTGTCATTTGAGGTACATTTCGCCCTCCATTAGCCATAGTGTTAAATGGAAGCTAACTACGGTAATGCTATCATCGTATCTTGAAATAAAATCCAGCTGATCTTGTTACTGTCTGTCTGGATAACATTTCTGGATAAAATGTCTGTCAGTGCTCAACTGTACTTATCGGTAGCGTTGCAGCAACCACAATATTCTCAGCTCACAATCAGAAGATTTCAGTAATACCGTCCTAACGACATGGCTGAGCGTTGGCGTTGCTGGCTTTTACGACGTTGTCAACCCGAAATTCAACACACACTCTGATCGTTGACCGCTGGAATTATAATCGTGGGGTAATTGCAATTGTAAATGACAACTCGGCTTACATTTAAGTATTCTATCATCAAGGGTATAATATTATACAAGGAAATTTTTTACATGCTAAGAGAGGATAAAAGGTGGGAGGAATGAAGCCTGAATCCTAAATTTCCATTTTAAGCATGCACTTCTTAACAATATGAAGAGTAATAGCTAATGTGGCTCCAGACATGAGTTACCTGCGTTATTATAGTGTTATTTTTCTTCTTTTAAAATGAGTTGGCTTTACAGTTGCGCAGGGGAGCCATCTATCGCCGCCAGTCCTCATTAAATCCAGCGTCATTCATTTTAACGATTTGCCTGCCTATTCGCTAAATCTGACGTATCGTTAGTGTCTATTAAATTCATTGCCGTAAATCTCGTCTGCTCGCTCGGGATGAAAATCTCCAGTTGCTGAGAATTACGATTTCTGTTTTTGGTGACGTCTATACACATGTAAATTCTCTCTAATTTATGGTGTTGCGTACTGAACATGCGAGTACGAACGGAATTTCGGATGGGAAATGCCTGTGAGTAGTTACTACTGTCCAGAGGCACTGACGGCTCTCTGCTAAATTATGTTCTGAATAGAATAAATTGCGCTTCAGGTTCAATTTTAATGGTCCAGGGACTGGAATTTTAAATTTCAACAAATTATTCATTCTACCTCTACAAGCGCACTCAATAAACTATCGGTGAGATTTAGTTCAATCAATTTGGCTCATTGAGTTGGGGGCAGTTCTATCTATTCTTAAGTGCAAAAGTGACCGAAATTATTGAATAATCCAGGTCAGTCTGTCAACGACTTTGTGAGAAATGTCGGAAGAATCAAGAAATTTAGAATCTTCTTCTTTGTTAGTTCTCCATTTCTCTTTATCTTTTCACACCTATTTTTCTTAGATTCTCCTTCATTTCATCCATCCATTTTCCACTAGGTCTACCTCTTCTTCTTCGTGAGTATAGTTTCCCTCTTTGTACTCTGTGTGGCATTCTTTCCTCTTTCATTCTTGTCACATGCCTTATCCATTTAATTATATGAACCGGCTTTTTAAATAACTTTTTGTGATGAAAGTATGCCCGATTTCCTGCTGATATTCTTTTTTATTGCTGGGTTCATACTACCCTCCTTCGTTATCTTCATTCCAAGGTAGCTGAAGCTGCGTACTCCTCCAAAAGTCTTCTCTCCTACTTTTAGTTTGCGGGTTCTCTTCTGTCACTTATTGTCGAAACTCTCGCGTACTTCGTTTTATTCTCATTCATATTAAGACCTTTCGTCTTTGTATTGTATCATATCTTCCTTTCTCTCAGTGATGATCAAGAAGGCGCTAAGTTGGAAAGAGTAGAAGATAGTCCATTACCCTTACCATTAACTTTCGCCTTAGTGTTGCTTGTATCAGTCTTACAAGTTTTCTGGGCACTTCTTGCCTTAATATTGTTTTATATAATTGTTTTCTGTCCACAATATCGAAAGCTTGTTTATAGTCGACAGATAGTATATGTAAGTCCAAGTCATATTCACAATACTTTTCCATTATTTGTTTCACTATGAATGGCTGATCATGGTTCCTCTTCCCGATCTGAACCTATGTACATTGGTATTCTCTTATGACTTTTCCCGAGTATACTTTTAGTCTTTCGTTTTATATTGATGATAATGCTTTATAAGCTACATTGATGAGAGTAATCCCTCTGTAATTATTGCATCTGAGTCTATCCGCCTTGTTAAAGATTGGGCATATGCTTCCTGTGTGCCAGTTGCTCGGCATTTTTTCTATTTTCGATACTTGTTTCAGTAGTTCCTTTGATTTTGGAATACTTTACGTTGAACTTATTATCCTCATTGAAATTAAATAAATACAATAATCACAACGTTTCGATAGCTTGCAATCTTCTAAGTGGAACGAGAGGAGGTGGGAATCTGTGTCTTGATGGTAAGCCCAGAGTCTGTTGCGATGTGCTTCCTCCATATTGGTCGTATTCCCACATCTTGTTTGTTCTTGTAAATGATGTCCAGTTCCTTAAACTTTCTCTTGCACTAGTTTTGTAAATCCTGGCTCTTTTCCATTGGATGCTCAGCCAGTCCAGACCTCGTGGTTTCTCTTCTTTATGTATGTCGTTGATGTTTCTTGATTCTGGTTTTCAGTGGTCATTTGGTCTCTCCAATGCTGTTCCACATTCACAATTGATTTGGTAGATCCCTGTTTGCATTTCTGGTGGAAGTTTTGATTTCGTGGACGAAAGGATGCTTCTGACTGTTGTTTGAAATCTAGTTGAAATATTGTAGCTTTTCGCGATTCTTTTTATCCTATCTGAAAATCCTTTCTTTTCTTTGTTTTGACTGTTCGTGTTACTAGTACTGAATTATGTTTGTTTTGTTTTGTTTATTGTGTTTTGGTGTCCCGATGATTCCTTCGATTTCTTTCTTATAGTCCTCCTCTGTTGTGCAATGCAATTTGGCTCTACTCGGTAAACTGCTTGCTAATCCAATTTTTGTTATTTCTGCATGATTTGATTGGTAGATCAGGTAACGTCTATTGTAGGTTGGTTTGCGATATACAGATGTGTGTATGTTGTTGTCCACTCTCTTCACAAGAACATTCAAGAACGGTGAGCTGTTGTTATCTTCTTTCTCCATGATGAATTTTATGATTAGTCTATGTGAATTTCAATGTAAGAGGAATCCTTATAGTTCCACGTCACTGTTATTCCAAATAACCCACATACCCACTTCTTAGGCTGGATTCTGGCTGTGGAGATGATGGCGATAATTGGTGACAAGGAGGATCCCATCGGTAGTCCATCCATTCATTAGTAGAAGTTGGTGGTTCTCAAGCAACATTCAAATAGGTCCATTATTGCTATGATATTCGTTGACGGGTACATTCGTGAACAGACTTTCCACATCAAGACTTATGAAACGGTCCTCTGATTCTCCTCCTGCTTCCAGAAGTTCTACGGTCATCTCTTCTTCTCCAGGGGCCATTCGTGCCCTCTACTTCTTCTAATTGGGCGACGTTTTCTTCTTCAGCCACTTGTTCTATGTTAAGGAGTGCTTTAAAATGTTTTGTCCACCTTTTTAGGATTGCTTTTTCTTCCAGCCGTCTATCATATTCTCAATGAACTTTCTGATGTCTTGTAGTTTCTTAATGTTGTCAATCTTCTCTAATTTTTTATCGTCCATCAATTTCTCCTTCTTTTTACAAATTTTGTTCGCCAATTTTTCAAGTTGTTGATACTTCTGGTCCCTATCTGTAACACTTTTGCTCTTGTTATGTTCTTCTTCTTTATTGCGTTTTGGTATTCGTCATTGAATCATTCGGTATTTCTATTCTTTTCTTCTATACCTATTATGTATTTGCTGTCGTTCTAATTGCATGCTCTATTTTTTCTCACATCATATTTTTTTTTTCACTTCTTCCTCTTCTTCCTGAAGGCTATTCAGTTCTTGTGTCAGTCTCACTTCACTTTCCAGATTTTTCGTATTTCATATTTTCCTTATAATATCTTTGTTCTTCTTTGTATTGACCAGCTTTTCTCTTACTTTGGATTTTATTAGGTAATGGTCTGAATCACAATTTGCTCCCCTGCAGCTTCTGACATCAAGAATAAACACCTGTTCATTATTATAAAGAGTTTTTGGAACCTTGTACTCAATAGTTTTTCCCGCTTCTAGATCTGTCCGAAGCTTTCGACTTAATTAATCGTAATTAACTATTGGAAAAGTTACATTTTTACAGTGTCATCAATTTGTGTTATGACAATTTTTCCAACAGATCTTTTTATTGTAATGTTTATTGCTTAGAAAGGAGTTGTTTATAATTAAATAAGAATCACTATTTAATAAATGAAAAGAAAAAATGAGTTCTATTCTTCGAAGTATTACTAAATAAACACTATACAATTTATTTCTGACTTACTACTATCAATCTTTAACAACAAAGCCACATATATTTATTTCTAACAAATTATTTATTACACTGACCACTCACTGGAAATTCACTATTTTACTGTTTTACTATTCACTGTCTTTCAGTCAGGTCGTTTGCTCATATATATACAAATGTTTGTTTCTGCAAATGTTCTAGTTCAATCAAGAGCACATTACTAGAATTTTCGACCGTACGAAACAAAGAGACAGGGCCGGATTCAGGGCTTATTTTATTTCCACGAATTATGACACTTTCGCACATTACACTATGTTCCCATAACATCTAGAGAAATTATGCAAGTTTTAATTCCATTTTCATTGAATTGTGGCGAACTGCAAAGTTCAATTTCAGAGTTTATACACGTCATTCTTTTTGTAACTGATATGTCATTTGTTTTGAAAGCCTGAATTGCTTATTTTCATGCAGATGATACAATTATGAAAAAGTTACTGAAAATTTGTGCTATCAAATTCACAATCTGATTAATAATATTTGCGAATTAATTGAGTGTAATTTCAAGCTTATCTAATTGGATAATTCATTTGGTTTGGGCTTCAAATTTGCCAACAAACAGTTGTTGAAATGAGGTAAAACACCAAACAATCATCATTTGTACGTGAACTATTTACTGAATGGCAACTAAAGCGAACTTTCGATTATTATTAAACAATGATGATTGTTTCATTTGTAATCTATTCGTCGAATTGTGACCACATATGTGTTCAGATTCAGTTACCCATTGTAATTAGCCCGCAAGCCGGGCCAGCAGCACGAGCGTATGAAAATTTGCTGCTATCTGATTCAACCAAAACAGGCTTCCAATGCAAGGAACATCCGGTATCATTTGGATTTGTTTTATCCAAAACGGATGCTCTTATCTTTCGTTTGCATAAAGGTTGAACTGGAGGCTATAAGGGAGGAACGAAATCATACGCAATTTTTTTTTGCTTTAGCTGGGGATTTTCCAATGTTTTGTCAACAATTTGAAATGTTCTTTACATCTACATAATTCTGATACAATAAACTTTCCATTTGTTGCAATTCATAGTTGCAGAGCAGAACAAACGAGGGATTAGTGTGCACTGTTCGAACTGCATCAGGGCTTCAGTTAAATTACATTCTAAAGCCTGTAGGTAAGTCAGATGATGTTTATTTTGGTTCCATTGCTAGGAATCATAGCCTATAGGTTTCCTATATTCAATGCGACCCACTGTGGAAGACAAGTAATACTGTGTAATCCTGTAGGCTTTGATTTGTTGTTGCAATCGGGAATTGTGTTATACCTGCATAAGAACCAGGTTTATAGTAGGTAAATTTGAGATCCGTGTGGTGATTATATGGGTTACAGTTTTCAAACTGGGATTTTGTGATTAGTTCTAGTTTTATGAATTTAAATCAGATATATATATATATATATATATATATATATATATATATATATATATATATATATATAATACTCATGAATATTTATTCACAAAGTTGATGAATCCTGAATAATTTTATCAAGTTACAGTAACTCAGTTTATGGAACACAGGTATCAACGATATTATTAGACAAAAACAAAATCAAAACCTTACAGATTCAAAAGAGTGATAAATCACATTCCATATAATTCAATGTTGAATATATAATGAAAAAGAGCCAGCCAAACGTAACAAAATAACTCAACGATGAGAGAAACTTCTCTACAAATGGCATACTGCGGAAAGAACAGTAAGTTCCTATTCAAAAGGTAAAACATCGTCACTTTTGTAGGGCAAGTGTCGCAAAAACGTTCATTCATCATCCATGACTGCACTGGAAAGCTGGAAAACAACCAAACTTTTCACGAATGCAGAAATGGAGAATGGCTATTCAATTTGTATTCCAAGCTTTAAAGAGTACTCTTTGTTTGCGGAAATTCATTTTAATAATTCGCATCAAAGACTTTATTTTATTAATAGTGGAAGAGAAAGGAAGTCATGATTCATTATCAATTTCAGTGGATTATTACAAAAATAGAAGTATGTTTGAATTATTGGTACCCGAGTGTCCATTAAAAGTTTCACTTCGGAAAAATTTGGCCTATGAATAGATAGGTTACTCAATGATGGCTTCAATGGCTTAAATGGAAGAAGTTACTTGAATTCCTCCTCAATTATTATATTATAAGTAGATAAAATGCCTATTCTATTCCGTCTAAAGCAGAAAAATGAGGACATTGAATTATGTTTGAAAAATAATGCATGTACAAAGCTAGAATGCAGATTATATATTATTTAGAATCTGCTTGATGGTTTTTATTTCATCAGAATACTCTTGCTTTATTTTGGAACAGAAAGAATGGATGAATATTTCAGATTCAATTCTATAGATTTGCAGTTCGCATACAAGCCATTTTTACCGATTGAACAATTCTGAAAGATGGAACAAAGAATTTGTTTCTCATCGTAAATAAAGAAATATAGAATTACTGCATCACAAGGAGCTTTTACATCCGCTGTTTCTTAAGTATATTGAATTTTATCTTGCCTATTGTAAGAACTAAGTTATAAAATTTCTTTTTTGGGTTATATGACTATTTCTTGTCCTTAATCGTCAAAAACTTTCAAATAATTATAATAGTGTAACGTAAGCCCTGCATCAGGCCCTGTCTAGGCTGAGACTTTCGTCTCTTTGTATCGCATTGCCCCGACTTGCACGGTCGAAAATTCTAGTAACGTGCTCTCGAATAACGTAGAACATTTCCAGAAATGGACATCTGTATATCTATTGGCAAACGACCTGACTGAGGAAGAGTGAATTAGTGAATATCCAGTGAGTGATCAGTGTAATAAATAAATAAGTTAATAAAAATAAATATTGATGACTTTGTGGTTGTGGTTTAAGGTTAAATAATACTGAGTAAGAAATAAATTGTATTTTCTTTTTATTCATTGAATAGTGACTTTTATTTGAAATACAAATGATTCTTTTAAGAGCAATAAACATTATAATATAATGAATTTAGGAAATTTGAGTTCTCAATGCATCGATCCTCCGCTTGTGTGATGAATTGAGGCGTGTCCGATCAAGGGTTGGAACGGGTACCTATTCTTGACTTCAATTACGTATTTTGGTTTGTGGCAAGTCGTTTGGAACAAATGCGAATCTAAATTGGCCTTAGGCGTATATTTAGCCCCATTGCATGTTCGCATTTAATTACGGATTTTAAATTCTGCTTTCGTGCATTACATGCTGAAGTGAGCTCTGCTAAATATAGGGGAAGCTAATGCAAGGAAGAGGATACTTTTAAAAATAGAAGCCCTTCATTTAGCACACACGGAATTGAATTTTGGTGCTTTACTTTGACGGAATTTGATGGCTTTCTAGATTCAAATTTAGAAAGAGTTTTGTGATGACGTCACTGCTCGGGTATAGTACATAGATAGTTGTAAATGTAGTCTCTGAGTAGTGATTTATTAGACCAAAGACAGAGTTGGGATCAAGGTTCGACTTTGTCTCATATATCACGCTGCCCAGGGCGCCTACAAAGAACAGCGTCGCTGATTATTAAGATCTATCGATGGGCGTTCGGACGCTGTCCACTATAACACTCCATCCATTGTTTTCTCACAGCTTTCTTTCCGATAATCCTAATTGAATCTGCTAATTTACTACACAGAAAACTATTGGTAATTAATTTGGTCTTTGAAAAGAGACTTCAAAAATAGTCCACTCCTATCAGATTTTCATAATGACAATGCATGCATTTATAATTCATTCAAATAAAACAGAAAAGTAACTTAAGTTACTAAATAGAAGCCTAAAAGACACTGGCTTCGTAATTCAAAGGTTGTTTGCGAATGACGCTACTGAAGAGCCGTTCAGACACTTGTTAGTCATAAATCCCACGCGACTCGGCTTTAGTGTGGAACTTTTTGTTCATATTTAACTTCCTCTTGTTCCTGTTCTTACTGACAATACAAGATAAGAAGTTGCCTTGCAAGAAGCATGAGAAGACAAGAGTAGTGTGAATAAGAACGAGCTTTCTTATGGCAATAATCAGGATATCTTGTTTTATGCATGCTTGCCTTGTTATAAACTGATGTACATACTCTGCGAACTAGTATGTGTGGAAGATACATAATTATGATGAACAATAATGATAAATTTGCAACCAAAATTAACTTTAAATTCTATACATAACAAGAAACTGCAAAAAACAGAACAAAATAAACGTGATTTATAATCAACGCGTACAATAACGACCCTGTACCAGAACAAAATCCAGAAATTACTAATAAAGAAATCAGCATCGAAAAAGTTACAATTGTTATTGGAAAGTTAAAGATAGGGAAAGCAGCTATATATGATGATGAAATAAAATCAGAGCAGCTAAAACTTGCCAACTGATAAAGGAAAAGCTTCTGTCATTCTCAATGAAGAAGATTATATTAGCAAGGCTGAAGATTTGTTTGACGATCCAGCATATGATAAAGTTCGGTCAAGTATCAAATCACTGAACTTCTTAAAGAATCTTCTTTGAATAAGGATGTTATTAAATATTTAACTCCTAGTGACCCACATGTACCTAGATTTTATGGTTTACCTAAGATTCATAAACAAAATGTCCGTCTTAGACAAATAGTCAATTGCATCAGTTCGCCAACTTATCTATTATCAAAATACCTTGACGTTTACTGAGACCATTTATTGATAACTCTCCCTTGTATGTTGAAAATTCTAAACATTTTATTGAAAAGATTAATAACATACGGTTGTGTGATGATGACATCATTGTTAGTTTTGATTTTTCTTCCTTATTGACGGAGGTTCAAATAAAAGATAACCTAGAACTTTTGGAGAGGAGTTTCTCTCCAGATATTATTAAATTATTCCACCATTCTTTGACGTCCAGTTTATTTATTTTTAATAATGATTATTATAAACAAATTGTTGGCGTTGCAATGAGAAACCCTATTTCTCAATCAATTGCTAATTATCACAAGGAATTTTTGAAGAGAAGGCATTAAAAACTAGTAATCATAAACCATTCATATGGCTTCGTTTCGTAGATGATGTTTTTGCCATTTGGTCCCATGGTCGTGATAGTTTGAATGGTTTTTTGAACCATTTGAATAATATCCATGAAAATATCAAATTTACATCAGAAATCGAAAATAATGGCTCTTTACCATTTCTTGATGTGAATTTAAAACGAACCAATGATTGTAGATTTTTGCATACAGTTTATAGAAAGCCTACACACACGAATCAATATATTCATGCTGATTAACATCACCATCCTTCACAAAAGTACGGAACAATTAAATGCTTATTCTGAAGGGCTAATGATATTTGTCATCTTGAAGAACTTGATAATGAAATTAATAATCTAGGAGTGATTTTCCAGAAAAATGGCTTTAGTTATCACTCCATTAAAAAAGCTCTTCGACCGAAGTCTACCAATGCTAGTGTTGAGGATACTAGCGTGAATGAAAATTATGTTTATTTACCTTATGTGAGCAATGTTTTAGAGAAAATTGGAAGGATCTTGTCAAGATATAATTTCATAGTTTCCTTTGCTCCGGTAATAACAATCAAGCAGTTCATGAGACCTGTAAAGGACGTGATTCCCCTACAATCTTCGGACATTTATAAGATCCCTTGTACCTGTGGGAAAGTCTACGTTGGACAGACGGGCCGCACTGTGAACACTCGCATTGCTGAACATAGGAGATGCAAATAAATCTTCTGTAGCTGTTCATGCCATTGAGTTTCTGCATGACATCAAATTTGAAGAAACAAGAATAGTCGCAAGATGCTCATCGATTCATGGTAGATTGGTCAGAGAAGCAATTGAGATACTTAAACATCCAAATAACTTTAACCATACTGATGGTTTTGAATTATCAAATGTTTGGCTTTCTGTAATCAATAACACACATATATAATGACTATGTTTCAGTTGGTGTAGTTCTGTGTATATTTTGGATTATAAAGTACACTGAAGATTATTTGACACTGCAGCTGTTGGCCAAACCAATAGCAAAGAGTAGCGCTACGCTGTCTTGTTGAAATGTCGTGTATTTTGTGATTTGAGATGTGTGCGGAGCTGTACCAAGTAGGACATATTCGTCTGTTTGGGGTTTTCACGTGGTTTTCCTCGAGCCTTGGATGAATGCCAGAGGATTTTATTCTTTTTGTTTAGGTGTGATATCCACGTTATCACATCTAGTATTCTGTATATTTTTAGTATCTAGTTACTTTCCTTGTTTTATTTTGTATCATTGTTCTCTGAAGAAGATTCTTGGTCAATGGATCGAAACGTCAAAGTTTCAAATAAATATACAGAATTTGAAATCAAAATTCGTTTTTATTCAATGAAATTCTGAAAAATGTATAGATTATTAAACTAAGAAAGTTAGTAGAAGACAAGATTGGAGATACTCAAGGCGGATTTGGGAAAGGCCACAGCACTCAAGACCTTGTATTTACAATTTGGCAGATAACGGAAAAAACACTAAAACACAACAAAGAAAACTTAGAATGCTTTATAGACCTGAAAAAAGCTTCCAATAGAGTTAACAGAGAATTGTTGTGGAAAAATGGAATAAATAGCAGAATAAAGGCAACAGTAGGAACTTACCATTCAATTAGCAAGGCACAATCAAAGCACAAAACAGTGAAGAAAAGAACGAAGCTGATCATCTACAAAACAATGATACTATCAATGCTGCTGTAAAGTTCAGAAACCTGGGTACTAAATAAAAGACAACAAAGTAAAATTACAGCTGTGGTAATGAAATATCTTAGAGTTATAAAGGGAGTAACAAAACTAGCAAAAAGTACAGTCAGTATTGAAGAAGATAGAGCAGAAACAATTGGAGTGGTATGGATATCTAATTCGACTCGAGGATGAAAGAAAAGTAAAAAAATATGGAAAGGAAGAACAAAAGGGAGAAGAAACTGCGGCAGGCCACGGAAAACATTAGACGATGTAATACAAGAAAAATTAACCAAAAATAGAATAACAACCAGAAACTCACACGAGCTAGCAAGGAACCGGAACCAGTGGGGAAAATTCATAAAAGACGGAAATATCTGTATTGCATTGGAGGACTAATAAATCTGAGGACCTTAAAATTAGTATACCTATGTAAGCAGAAAAGCATACGGAAATCACAAATTGGTCTTTTAGTCTACTGTCTGTTGACTACTAATTTTTTAGTTTATTTGGTTACCTTCCTGTGAATAAGACCTGAGTTTTGATTGACAACTCGTTCCATCTCTAATATCTTCTTACAGTTTCGATAAAAGTTTCAAAAGTTTTTTTTTGTTACAAAATGTTGGTCCACTGTATGACATTTTTATCCAAAATTCCAAAAATAAGCTATTGAAATTCACTCCACTAGTATTGAATCATCTTTTATAGTTTGGTTAAATTTTGAAAAGGACACCTGTATCTCATGCATGAGTAGCTTCATTTCCATTGTATTAAAACAAATTTGGCGTTCGTTGCAAGCTAGACGCGTAAGTAACCACATCGCAAAACGAAACCTAAAAAGCCTCTAATACGCCATTCAGAATAGCAGGCCGAGCGCTTTGCTGCACCTTTGAATTGAATTTTGTGGAGTATCATTGAAGCATCTCTGCAGGAATACGAACATTAGCTCACAGACAAGTTTTTGCGGCTACGACTAAAAGGCTGTTTTCAAATCCTTTCATCATTTTCCTATGTAACGTACAGGGCTTTTTAATTTCCTGCTTTCTATGAAAATGGTTCTAAAGCACCAAAAATGTACGGTAATATCATTAATGGTTTGGTTAAATATTATAAATTAGTATTCCTTTGATATTTTGCATATTGTTAAGTTCTGAAGAGTAATACTTTACAGAACTTTCCTACTTGATAGTTTTTTGAAAAACAGCTGTAATGCAGCTCCAAACTAGCGAATCAATAAAATAAATTGCTTAAGCCAAATTTCAAATTCATAACTTGGAGTTACAGTAGTGTCACAAAGAGTTTATGAAAACCCTAATCCCCCAGAGTGAAATCATGAGGAAAATACTACTTTGAAAACGATTACTTGAGCTCGTTTCTCAATTTTCCAGGTAACAAGCAAATAATAGAAGCTAAGTACAGGTAATAAAATTTCAAAGAGCTTTCTAGGTACTACTTATACTTGATTATCCTCAAATGCTTTTGAACTATGTACGAGTATACACTCCACGTTGTAAATACACACCTAAAACAAAGATAGAGCGGGGAAGCCTTGGTACAAATGTAAATAAATTTTTGTGCTTTCACACCAATTAATTAATGATTTTTCGATTGAAAATTGAGCTTTGTATTAACTTTGTTCTGTTATTCTGACATTTGCATGATTTAATTTGATGAATAAGCAATGTTTGTGTACTTTCCAATCGAAAGTCAAGCCACTGGGTCTGGTGAAATTCAACAAAGTTTATTCACTTCATTTGTTCTACTCCCTATGTTTATCTTCTCCTTCCTCATTTGTTCTTCCCATCGAATTGTCAATACTTTGATAGTCTGCTCACTGAACCAATTTCATTCAAACCCTAGCGTGAGATCATTTTGATTATTGTTTGTAGATGATCTTGAATCTTTGTCGCTATAAATTCTGAGATAGATTTTCAAATTTCAGCAGATTTAAATAATTATCGCTAAAAAACTGTGAAATGCAATAAATCGTTAAGACCCTCATACATCATTCAACATCAAACTTTGATTAAACCTCGCAAAACTTAATCACTAACATGTAACTACGTTGACCCTGAGGAAAACAATCCTTAATTACTAATTACTGGCCGGTTACATGCCAGTAATTGCATATTAATTATTCACGGGTCTCCATTCGACGAGTAGTGACAACCTGACGCTGCTTCCCATGATTTGCAGCCCTCAATTTGATACTCTGTTATTCATACACAGAGCTATGACAGATAATTTTTGCATGACGTCTCTCTTCCATAAACAGTGGTCTTCTGGATTATCAAGGAGGTGATACTTTTTGCTACTTTATTTTATGACGAACCATTTTATTGTAGAGGAATTATTTCTCCTTTTCATAAAGTATCTCTTCTTCACATTATTTTTACAGTGCTAAATTGCAATTGATTCAAAGGACAGTACTTAGGTGAGGTTTCATTGAATTTTGAGTATAAATAAGGCCTTGTAGCCGACTAAAGTGACTATTATAAGTATTCTATTGCGATTTTCGTTGGACATCCATTCGAAGTTTTGTGCTAAGTCCGTTTAGTGCGAGTGTCTAAGACAAATTGTGAGTCTGATTGTTTTTTCAAGTCCGTAAAAGCAGCTTGGCTATTTTTGGCCGTTGTTTTGCTATATTTTGAACTTAGAATTATTTTGCTGTTTTTGAACTTGGAATTCTGTTCTATTCTGCCGTCCGGGGGCTGATTCTGCTTCGCGAACGTTGGATTAACTTGACGTAGGGTCACCGCTGACAAAGTATTTGTTGATTTCCCAGTGTTAGATTGATTTGACGTAGAGTTAGCGCTAAAGAGGTCATTGTTGACCTCACAGCGTTGAATAAGTTTAATGTGGATTTTGCAGCGTTATATTAATTGACCGTAGAATCACCGTTGAAGAGGTCATTATTGGGTCCACACTGTTAGACAAATTTAACGTAGAATCACCGCTAGAGAGGTTATTGGTGGCTCCACAGCGTTGTAACAATAAAATAGAGTCACTAGTTGGAAATCAGTTTGGTTTCACAAGCATAAAACAATTTCAAAAGTTAATCCGCCTCACGATTCCGCGAACGTCGATTGTCAATCTACCGTCGTGCAAATTCCAGCAATATATGTGTGTGTGCTCACCAGCTCCATTTTTCATGTGCAAATGAATCTCGTAGTGACATTCACCTCCTGGATATTATCCTTCTGACAACCCTAACCCTTTCCTATGAGCTATCCTGCCGTCTGTCTTTAGAAGCTGCGTCACCGACCGCATGGGCGCTCGGATATACCGTCGGCAGTTTCAACAGCGACGCCAAAGTCAACGACCCCGCCAGGTATCGTTACAACTTTTATTTGGAGTTTTCTTGAAAATAATAGAGATTAGAAACACAGCAAAGTGGATAGTACTGCTGTTAGACTTCTCTGTCGTTAATTTGATTGTACATCTCTCTACTGGAACGGGCTAAAATTTTGATTTGCAGATTTGCTAATACATTGAGTTTGTAATTCATGAACAAATTAAATCAGTGATTGGTACCTAGTTAATTATGTCCCTAATACTCATTGGTATAAGCAACAGAATTTCAGAGACTGGCAGGTTTTGTCTATTCTATTGTATCAAATAACAAACAAGTATCCTAGCTACAGTAAATAACCAGAGTAACTTTCTTGACAGGAATCACAATGACAGGACATACATTGCTAAAATTTTTGATTGAAATAGTACAAAAGTCGGACATTGAACATTGAAGGCACCACAGGAGTTGAACGGACGATAATGCCTACGGTCAACGTACACACAGCCTACACTGCTGACCTCAGGCATTATTGTCTTTTTAACACCCTTGATACCTTAATTATTATAAAACGATTTTAATATACTCCAATTCGTGGAGAATATCTTCTGGAGGCGTGAAGTACAAAAGGGTTGATGCTCGCATGTTTGTTTTTGCAAGGGGTAGATTAGTGAGTGATATATGTGGTCCCTGTGAATTATGTGCACTTGAGATAATTAAATGAGTTAAATTATAGAATTTGTGCCGGATTGCGGAGGACAAATAGATGAGATTTAGCGATGGTAATTGCGATTCTGACTAGTTGGTATGATCGTGCCATTATTTACAGTACCCACTACTATTGTGCATATTTAAGATGGATGATATCTTCTCCCTCTTGTGATTGACGAAAAATCTCTCGATTAAATTGAATTTAGTTTATGTATTTTCAAAATATATCTCGAAATGCTGCATGTCTCATCCAATTCCACAATTACTTAAAGACATGCAAAATAAAATGCTTTCTACATTGATATTCAGTCGCAGTAGATTTCTAAGCAAACTACGTGTTATATTCAACCAGATTTTGTGTGATCAAATTTGTATTCCAACTGTTGTGAACAAGGTATAATACGCAACACTCGCAGAATCAAATCCTGCTTCCCCAATGTACCTGTTTTGCAATAAGCTCTCACACTTGTACACAGCACCACAACTGAGCCATCTGTATTCGAGATCCGACCGTGCGGAGAAATGTATACGCCTTGCCTTACAAATGGAATCATTTTGGGACGGGAAAATATTGTTAATTCGTTTTAAAAGTGTAACATTTGCAGAAACTTTGCGAATAATTAATTTTGTTTGGGTTCAATGTTTGTAGTGTTTGCAAATTGTTAACAAACATATTTATACATTTGAATTTTCAATAGCATGCAATGATACAGCTATGTCGACGTTTGGGAGTGATCTACTATAGTTCCTCAGCAACACAAACAATTTATGATATTCATTTCAAAATATCACTGGATAAAATCAACTGTCGTTTGCATTCATTTAAATATATTCGGAACAATGCAAATTATCAGCTGTCAGCAGACAGGCAACCAAATATCTCTGTTGATTGATATTCAATAAATTGCATCAAATTATTAACTCAACTGATACGAAATGAACAAAAACAAATTACTTTTGGTAGGTAATAGAATAGCATCAGTCAAGTGGTCTGTCAACATATATTCAACATTCCGCTGCAGGCTTGAGTAATGTGCGACAGTTACTCATATGCTCAACAGATAATTGCGGACGTACTATTTTACGTTTTGTCACTAACTCAGTTTAGTTTGGGAGACAAGATTAATTATCCTAGGCGCATGTAGATTGAAACTTACCAGAGTCAGAAGAACGTTACTAAACTCGCATCAAGGACAGACGTTTGCTGTTTCGTTCAATTGTTTGTGATGTTTTCGTACAAATCGGCAACTATTTATCATCCCTTTGTCACCGCAGTATCATTAGTTGTAATTTGGATGAATGATGCTCACTGACATTTCAATTACGCTCTGCTGTTTCGGAATTGATCCAGAATTGGAAGGAAATTAGTTTTCATTATTATTTGACTATCCATTTTTCAAAATACGAAATTAATGAATTGCGCACGCGTCAGATATTGCTTTCAAAACGACTGCTTCAAGTCAGTCGTTTCCGAAAGCGATTGTTGCTTTCACAAGGCCATTGCGTTCAATGTTTTATTTCCTACTACAAGTTTTTGTGCTTCACAAAAGATACAAAATCCTAATCAAATTGTCTTTCACTAAAAGCTGTTTCTAGTATTTTATAAATCCAATTTGTCTGTTTTTACTATTGTTCTACAATCGATAGAACTGCTGCATATGGCAAGACACATCTTAGCAGCTTTCAAATAATGAAATTCCAGGAGAATCCATTACCCTGATAGTTGTTTACCGTTGTCTGTTTGCATTCGGCCAACTTTTCACCTAATTAGTTCTCATGCATGTTTGAGCATTATCGCACTACTGTGGATTTAAATCTAGGAAGAAGGATATTCCTTGCTATTTGCATCGCCTGCAGATACGATAATGATCACATCAGGAGCGGGTGAAATGGAAATGTGGTTACAGTAGTTGGTGTAGAATCCTGCAGCAACTTCATTTTAGAATCCATTCAATTAATGTGTTATAATCGGATGAGATTTCATCTTGTTTGCTTGTTCAGTAACATTATTGATTTTAACGAGGATTTTAACGATTCCAATGATTAATTTGATTTGTTTCTATGAGTAGCAATTAGAAAATGGTTTTATGATTGCAGGATAATTTGTTATAATAGTTTTGTTGGTTTCACTCAATGTAATATAATATCCCAGAAAACATATAAGCGGAATACTTCAAAGGATCATTTTCTATAGAATATTAATGACATCAATTTGAATCTTATTGGTTTTTGATTGTCTATGCTTTGGAGAATGAACAGGAAAATGGCGAGAGCTGAAGATTGGTGGAAAACAAAACAAAAACAAGACATTATTTGTAAATCGATGATGTCAGCACATGGATAATGTCAGTGTGTGAGTTATTGCGTGAAAGTGGGACGTAAGCAAAAAACGCAAACGATTATCGTTATGCGCTGAAAGCAGGGGCGGACTAAGCCCTTTGTAGGCCCGGGGCGGCAGCATGAAATAAGGCCCCCTATATATATATATATATATATAATCCGTTATATTAAACAAAATAGTACCTACATATAAAGAATAAGAATCAATAATCAATTCAACAACCATTGAAGTAATAAAATATATAAAGTAGATGTCACAAATTAATTGTGACAAAGTTTATGCTATGGAACAATCAGAATAAAAAAATTCTGAAACATTCAATTATTTGTTCCACAAAATTTCAAATCTGAGAATCGGTTTTGACACCATCATCTCACATCGGGGAGCAACTGTATACACGTGTTTCGTACAAGAATGATTAATGCATTTTTCCAAAGCTTTACCAATAAAACTGTGAGCTAATTTCCTCATTATTTAAATGAGTTACAGTCATATTGTTTTCTTTTAATCTTGTTTAAAAATCAATCAACAAATTTCTTTGTACTGACGAGTCCTAATTAGGACGAAACACGTGTATACAGTTGCTCCCCGATCTGAGATGATGGTGTCAAAACCGATTCTTAGATTTGAAATTTTGTGGAACAAATAATTGGATGTTTCAGAATTTTTTTATTTTCTTAATAATAGTATATTGTGCAACAAGTGCGATAAGTTGCCGATTGCCCACGAGAGCGAAGTTGGGCAATTGACAACACCGCACGAGTTGCAGATACTATTTTTATTACGAATGCGCTTATTTTTTTGGGCGGCAAATGTTTACTTGTCGCACGCAAATTATACTTGGCGCACTCAAAAGCCAAAGAGCCATTTACCGCCCGGAAAAACGTGCGCAAAATAGTGCTTATCATGCATGAGTAATAAAAAATATATTATTGAAACGTAAATTAACGATCCTGATAGGAACTATTAATAATACTATCAATGCTATCATAGAAGGTCAATTTTTTCTTATATTTCTGGTTTTTTAGCCTTCATTTGTCCAAACTTCTCGATAATGTCGTTTAAATCTATTTCCTTCGAAATTGTTCTTTCAATTGATAAAATTGATAAATTGACTATTCGATCTTCTTGGTTTATGGTGGATCGAATTATATTTTGCATTTGTATGGAGATATTATTTTGAATATAATTGAGGTGATCTCGAAATTTTGGGCCCCTCTAGACCACAGGCCCGGGGCGGACCGCCCCTTGCGCCCCCCCCTTAGTCCGCCACTGGCTGAAAGTACCGTGAAAAATTCCTTACTACGTGGAAGAGCATCTCAAGGAAAAAATTAATCATATTAAACTCTGTTCTAATGGCATTATTGGCATTGAGAAAATTCCATAAGTTTAATTGTTTGTACTCTTAGCAGTAATATTGAATGTTTAAATATGGTTTTATTATGGTATTATTTGCACACTGTTTGCACAAAAGGCACCGCGGGGATAAAGAAGGAATACAAATATCACACACTTTCAAGCCTAAACTCTCAGAGGACTGCCTGGTCTTCGATAATAGAGATATATTCGTTTTTGATATGTTTTTTGTACGTTACATTTATTTGGTATAAATCACTATCAATCAATTGAAACTGAACTCTATCCACATTATGAAATAGACTTTGGCTTGGCCAAATAGACTTTTTGAAGTCTGTTACATTACTTTTTCCAAATTTTGTAATTTGATTTGGAGAAGACGGTTCCTGTTATCATGAAAAGTTTTCTACATTTCCTATAAATTTAAAAAGGCTTAGAAGACAAACATCAATGACCTAAAGTCAGGATCTCGCGTCAAGATAAATAATCATGTGGTCTATAGCTATATCATTTACTGGAATCTATTTTGAACTCTGTTCGTATTGATAGATAATGCCAATTATACTATGAAGCCAACCACGTAATGATTGGAGAAGCTGGAAGCTGGAAACCAAATCACAGTACTAAGAAATTCAATACATGTTTTGAACTATCCTGATTCTGATTTCCGGTATTTGTATTCCACTAAACGCTTCTTTAGCATAATAGCCAGTTGCTTCAATGTATCTACAAGAATACATTATGTATGCAGTATTTACATACAGCAAGAAATACAAGAATCTTACCCTGCATAGCAATCTCTTGAACTCATTTTGTTCTACGCATCCTGGAATATTTTTACTATTTTTAGTATTATCATTATTCAAATTATTGACCTTTAAAGCTAACATTAATACCCGGAATATTGAACATTATTTTGTTCAATCAATATGTTTTATTGGGCAAAAAGTTATTTGAAATACAGCGTTTCAAAAGCAAAGTGCTACCTTTTTTAAGTGTATAAATGTATAATGAATAAATGAACAATAAAAACGACTTTTGACTTTAAATTCTGTATATTCATTTGAAATTTTGACGTTTCGATCCTTTGATCGATGATCTTCTTCAGAAAACAATGATACAAAATAAAACAAGGCAAGCAACTTGATACTCAAAATATACAGAACATTAGATGTGATAATGTGGATATCACACCTAAATAAAAAGAATAAAATCCTCTGACATTCACCCAAGGCTTGAGGAAAACCACGTGAGAACCCCAAACAGAGGAATATTTCCTATTTGGTACAGCTCCGCACACATCCCAAATCACAAAATACACGACATTTCAACAAGACAGCGTAGCGCTACTCTTTGCTATTGGTTTGGCTTACAACTGCAGTGTCAATTGGTCTTCAGTGTACTTTATAATCCAAAATATACACAGAACTACTCCAACTAAAACATAGTCATTATATATGTGTGTTATTGATTCCAGAAAGCCAAACATTTAATAATTTAAAACCATCAGTATGATTGAAGTTGTTTGGATGTTTAAGTATCTCAATTGCTTCTCTGATCAATCTACCATGAATCGATGAGCATCTTGCAACTATTCTTGTTTCTTCAAACTTGATGTCATGCAAAAACTCGATGGTATGATCAGCTACAGAAGATTTATTTGGATGGTTCAATCTTATGCATCTCCTATGTTCAGCAATGCGAGTGTTCACAGTTCGGCCCATCTGTCCAACGTAGACTTTGCCACAGGTACAAGGGATCTTATAAATGCCCGAAGATTGTAGGGGAATCACGTCCTTTACAGGTCTCTTGAATTATTAACTCCTGGGATCGTACAGCTCAGCCTGAAGGTCTAAATGAGGATTGTCAATTCTTTGTGGTTCCAGGTTAATCTGGCTCTACTCTTCTTGGTTTGGTGCAAAACTGGTATATACACAGATCTACAGGGGTGGTGATGAAGTAACTCTTGCAAGTAGACTCGTAGATAAAATAACCTGAAATTATGAACAAATGAGGCCAGACAGCAAAGACATCATCAACATAGCGTAGCCAAACAGTAAATTTCTTCATAGCTGTGCTTAAAACTTCTTGTTCAAAATACTCCATGTAGAAATTAGCGATACAAGAAGAAATAGGAATATGGTGATACCATCGATTTGCTTGTAAAAATTACCATTGAAAATAAAGAAACAAGAAGTCAAACCATGTTTGAAAAGCTTGACAATATCAATTGAGAAATGTTCTTCTAGTATCGATAATAGATACATTTGTGAATAAACTGACAAGTGAATCATTATCTGTCAATGTCAAATCACTAATCAAATCCACAAAATATCTAGAATCCTGGACATATGATGATGTATGAGCAATCATCGGCTTCAACAAATCATCCAAATATTTGGCTAATCCATATGTAGTTGAACCTATTAAATTGATAGTAGGTCTTGAAGGAACATCTTTTTTATGAATTTTTGGGAGACTATAGCCTTGTTGTTTTTTGAGCAAAAAATGACTTTCTCTCTGATTCTGTTCAAATTTTGAATACAGGCTCTCTAAGAACTCATTCTTTGATAAATATAGTCAAATTGATTTTAAAAAAATATTTAAGGGATGAAACAGCCCCTCAAATTGAAAAAGAGCACTTATTTTAAAAACAATTGAGAAATTTGAATTTTCCTGGCCCTATTATGATTGTATGGACCTTCATCTATACGAAAATATACTTTTCATTTCTCAAAACTCTCAATTTTAGGGTTGAATGAACTAATAAATATGTGGTGAAATCGGACTAAAAACGACATATAAAATGTAGATTATGCAAGAACTATAGCCCCTATTCAAATTTGAATTGCAGATTCGGATTCTAGAGGGTCAAATTAAGGGGATGACATGCAAAGCACAATATTTTCAATTTTTTTCATTTCTTTCAAAAACGTGGGTTACAGCCTTGGTGTTTTTTCAAGCAAAAAAGTACTTTATCTCTGATTCCGTTCAAATTTTGTATACAAGCTCTCTAAGGATCTATTCTTTGATAAATAGATTCAAATCAATTTAAAAAAAATTTCCAAGGAATGAAACACCCCTTCGAAATATTAATAGGCACATATTCTAGAAACTATCGAGTAATAAGGAATATTTGATACGAGTTTCGATGAGAATGCATAAATAAAGTATGAGGGAAGGTCAATATATTATTTTTTTTTTAAATAAATAATCTGATAATTGATTGAAAATACATTTATCAATTTCGGAGATATTTTTCTGAATATTTAGCAATGAAATCAAACAAATTCCACACATAGACATTTCTTAGATCAAAACACACCTAATTTGAACGGAATTTTATGTAATCGACAGAAATTGGAATTGTAGTGTCGAATCCTTCATTTATTTCCCGATAAAAGTAGTCAATTCGCGGAAAATCGAGGAATAATATTGTATCGTCTCAAAACGTGCTAGATGCTGCCATCTACTAGCCTCTTGTGGAACTATACTCCAAATTTTAATAAAATTGCAGTAAATCGAAAAAAACTTTCTAGTAAACTCATGTTTTTTTTCGAAAATAATTAAGGTCTTTCCCTTAACATTTTTTTATTAGAGCCCTAATTTTGACAGAAATCGGTGAATTATGGCAATAATACGGATTTCTGACTGAACCAGAACCGTAATCAAAAAATTGTAGATGACAGAGTTGAATTATTTTTTGAAAATAATATGATCTAACTTGAAAGATTTTTTCGATTGACAGCCTTAATTTCGAGTCGACAAAGCAAGTAATGTTTTCATATGATTGTATCAAAATCTCAAAATTGGGGTGGTAAATCTAAATTTTCTTTCGAGTAAACCTATATTATTTTTTGAAAATAATTGGGGTACTTTATATAAATTTTTTCGATAAGAACCCTCATTCTGACACAAATCGTTAATATATGGCAATAACACTAATTTCTGACTGAACCAGGGCCGTAATCAAAAATTAGTTAATGACAAACTCTAAGTATTTTTTGAAAATATTATGAGTTTACTTGAAAGATTTTTTCGGTTAACGGTCTTAATTTCGAGTAAACGGCGTCAGAAACTTTTGTCCAAAAAACGATAAATTACTAAAAAAATTTCACGTAATCGACAGAAATTGAAATTGTAGTGTCGAATTCTTCATTTATTTCCCGATAAAAGTAGTCAATTCGCGAAAAATCAAGGAATAATTTTGTATCGTCTCAAAACGTGCTAGATGCTGCCATCTACTAGCCACTTGTGAAACTATACTCCAAATTTTAACAAAATTGCAGTAAATCAAAAAAAACTTTCAAGTAAACTCATGTTTTTTTCGAAAATAATTAGGGTCTTTCCTATATCATTTTTTGATTGGAGCCCTAATTTTGACAGAAATAGGTGAATTATGGCAATAATACGGATTTCTGACTGAACCAAAACCGTAATCAAAAAATTGTGAATGACAGAATTGCATTATTTTTTGAAAATAATATGACCTTACTTCAAAGATTTTTTTGATTGACAGCCTTAATTTCGAGTTGACAAAGCAAGTAATTTTTTCATATAATTGTATCAAAATCTCAAAATTGGGGTAGTAAATTTAAATTTTCTTTTGAGTTTACCTATATTATTTTTAGAAAATAATTGGGGTACTTCATATAAATTTTTTCGATTAGAGCCCTCATTCTGACACAAATCGTTAATATATGGCAATAACACTAATTTCTGACTGAACCAGGGCCGTAATCAAAAATTAGTTAATGACAAACTCTAAGTATTTTTTGAAAATATTATGAGTTTACTTAAAAGATTTTTTCGGTTAACGGTCTTAATTTCGAGTAAACAGCGTCAGAAACTTTTGTTCAAAAAACGATAAATTATCAAAAAATTTTCACGTAATCGACAGAAATTGAAATTGTAGTGTCGAATCCTTCATTTATTCCTCGATAAAAGTAGTCAATTCGCGGGAAATCGAGGAATAATTTTGTATCGTCTCAAAACGTGCTAGATGCTGCCATCTACTAGCCTCTTTTGGAACTATACTCCAAATTTCAATCAAATTGCAGTAAATCAAAAAAAACTTTGAAGTAAGCTCATGTTTTTTTTCGAAAATAATTAGGGTCTTTCCCATATCATTTTTTGATTGGAGCCCTAATTTTGACAGAAATCGGCGAATTATGGCAATAATACGGATTTTTGACTGAACCAGAACCGTAATCAAAAAATTGTGAATGACAGAATTGCATTATTTTTTGAAAATAATATGACCTTACTTCAAAAATTTTTTTGATTGACAGCCTTAATTTCGAGTTGACAAAGCATGTAATTTTTTCATATAATTGTATCAAAATCTCAAAATTGGGGTCGTAAATCTAAATTTTCTTCTGAGTAAACCTGTATTATTTTTTGAAAATAATTGGGGTACTTCATATAAATTTTTTCGATTAGAGCCCTCATTCTGACACAAATCGTTAATATATGGCAATAACACTAATTTCTGACTGAACCAGGGCCGTAATCAAAAATTAGTTAATGACAAACTCTAAGTATTTTTTGAAAATATTATGAGTTTACTTGAAAGATTTTTTCGGTTAACAATCTCAATTTCGAGTAAACTGCGTCAGAAACTTTTGTTCAAAAAACGATAAATTACCAAAAAAATTTCACGTAATCGACAGAAATTGAAATTGTAGTGTCGAATCCTTCATTTATTTCTCCATAAAAGTAGTCAATTCGCGGAAAATCGAGGAATAATTTTGTATCGTCTCAAAACGTGCTAGATGCTGCCATCTACTAGCCTCTTGTGGAACTATACTCCAAATTTTAATAAAATTGCAGTAAATCAAAAAAAACTTTTAAGTAAACTCATGTTTTTTTTCGAAAATAATTAGGGTCTTTCCTATAACATTTTTTGATTGGAGCCCTAATTTTGACAGAAATCGGCGAATTATGGCAATAATACGGATTTCTGACTGAACCAGAACCGTAATCAAAAAATTGTAGATGACAGAGTTGAATTATTTTTTGAAAATAATATGACCTAACTTGAAAGATTTTTTCGATTGACAGTCTCAATTTCGAGTTGACAAGGCAAGTAATTTTTCCATATAATTGTATCAAAATCTCAAAACTGGGGTCGTAAATCTAAATTTTCTTTCGAGTAGACCTATATTATTTTTGGAAAATAGTTGGGGTACTTTATATAAATTTTTTAGATTAAAGCCCTCATTCTGACACAAATCGTTAATATATGGCAATAACACTAATTTCTGACTGAACCAGGGCCTAGCATTGCAGTGAGATGTGCGTTCATATTTTAGGAATAATTACACAATAAATTATTGGGATGGAATATCAAATGAAAATGTACATAGGGCTCTTCTACATTATATATTCTATAAATTAAACCAATTTAGAATACTTTTCTATTGAAATTATTGTTGATGTAAGAGTTCTTATCTTGGACTACAGTGATTTAATCGAAAAACATTTTGAAAAATTCTTGATATTAAAGATTTAGTTGAAGATTTTTGAACCATTTTTTTTTGTTAGTCAATTATCTTGTATAGTCTCATTTAGTTTACTTTTCACAACAGAAATATCATTTAGTTGCGATAATATCACAATAATAAAATAAAGTTTGGGACAGCCTTCTACAAGCGCTAATAAATTGTCGAAAATCTAAGACATTGAGAACAGTTTGATACGAATCCAAAATTAAATTAATGCTCTAGTTCTTGCATAATTCGCATTTTAAATGTCATTTTTAGACAAATCCCATATCATATTTATTGCTATATTTGACCCACTAATTGGGCTTTTGAAGGGATGAAAAAAGGCACTTATTTTAGAAACTATCGAAAAATTAGAATTTCTCTGGCTCCATTATGATTGTATGGACCTTCATCTATACAAAAATATACTTTTCATCTCTCAAAACTCTCAATTTGAGGGTTGAATGAACTAATAAATATGTGGTGAAATCGGACTAAAAACGACATATAAAATGTGGATAAGCAAGAACTAGAGCCCCTATTCAAATTTAGATTGCAGATTCGGATTCTAGAGGGTCGAATCAAGGGGATGACATGTGCAGCACAATATTTTCAATTTTTATTATTATTTTCAAAAACGTGGGTTATAGCCTTGGTGTTTTTTAAAGCAAAAAATGACTTTCTCTCTGATTCTGTTCAAATTTTGAATACAGGCTCTCTAAGAACTCATTCTTTGATAAATATAGTCGAATTGACTTTAAAAAAATATTTAAGGGATGAAACAGCCCCTCAAATTAAAAAAGGGCATTTATTTTAGAAACTATTGAGAAATTTGAGTTCCTCTGGCCCCATTATGATTGTCTGGACCTTCATCTATACGAAAATATACTTTTCATCCCTCAAAACTCTCAATTTGAGGGTTGAATGAACTAATAAATATGTGGTGAAATCGGACCAAAAACGACATATAAAATGTGGATTATGCAAGAACTAGAGCCCCTATTCAAATTTAGATTGCAGATTCGGATTCTAGAGGGTCGAATCAAGGGGATGACATGTGCAGCACAATATTTTCAATTTTTATAATTATTTTCAAAAACGTGGGTTATAGCCTTGGTGTTTTTTAAAGCAAAAAATGACTTTCTCTCTGATTCTGTTCAAATTTTGAATACAGGCTCTCTAAGAACTCATTCTTTGATAAATATAGTCGAATTGATTTTAAAAAAATATTTAAGGGATGAAACAGCCCCTCAAATTAAAAAAGGGCATTTATCTTAGAAACTATTGAGAAATTTGAGTTCCTCTGGCCCCATTATGATTGTCTGGACCTTCATCTATACGAAAATATACTTTTCATCCCTCAAAACTCTCAATTTGAGGGTTGAATGAACTAATAAATATGTGGTGAAATCGGACCAAAAACGACATATAAAATGTGGATTATGCAAGAACTAGAGCCCCTATTCAAATTTAGATTGCAGATTCGGATTCTAGAGGGTCGAATCAAGGGGATGACATGTGCAGCACAATATTTTCAATTTTTATAATTATTTTCAAAAACGTGGGTTATAGCCTTGGTGTTTTTTAAAGCAAAAAATGACTTTCTCTCTGATTCTGTTCAAATTTTGAATACAGGCTCTCTAAGAACTCATTCTTTGATAAATATAGTCGAATTGATTTAAAAAAAATATTTAAGGGATGAAACAGCCCCTCAAATTAAAAAAGGGCATTTATCTTAGAAACTATTGAGAAATTTGAGTTCCTCTGGCCCCATTATGATTGTCTGGACCTTCATCTATACGAAAATATACTTTTCATCCCTCAAAACTCTCAATTTGAGGGTTGAATGAACTAATAAATATGTGGTGAAATCGGACCAAAAACGACATATAAAATGTGGATTATGCAAGAACTAGAGCCCCTATTCAAATTTAGATTGCAGATTCGGATTCTAGAGGGTCGAATCAAGGGGATGACATGTGCAGCACAATATTTTCAATTTTTATAATTATTTTCAAAAACGTGGGTTATAGCCTTGGTGTTTTTTAAAGCAAAAAATGACTTTCTCTCTGATTCTGTTCAAATTTTGAATACAGGCTCTCTAAGAACTCATTCTTTGATAAATATAGTCGAATTGATTTTAAAAAAATATTTAAGGGATGAAACAGCCCCTCAAATTAAAAAAGGGCATTTATCTTAGAAACTATTGAGAAATTTGAGTTCCTCTGGCCCCATTATGATTGTCTGGACCTTCATCTATACGAAAATATACTTTTCATCCCTCAAAACTCTCAATTTGAGGGTTGAATGAACTAATAAATATGTGGTGAAATCGGACCAAAAACGACATATAAAATGTGGATTATGCAAGAACTAGAGCCCCTATTCAAATTTAGATTGCAGATTCGGATTCTAGAGGGTCGAATCAAGGGGATGACATGTGCAGCACAATATTTTCAATTTTTATAATTATTTTCAAAAACGTGGGTTATAGCCTTGGTGTTTTTTAAAGCAAAAAATGACTTTCTCTCTGATTCTGTTCAAATTTTGAATACAGGCTCTCTAAGAACTCATTCTTTGATAAATATAGTCGAATTGATTTTAAAAAAATATTTTAGGGATGAAACAGCCCCTCAAATTAAAAAAGGGCATTTATCTTAGAAACTATTGAGAAATTTGAGTTCCTCTGGCCCCATTATGATTGTCTGGACCTTCATCTATACGAAAATATACTTTTCATCCCTCAAAACTCTCAATTTGAGGGTTGAATGAACTAATAAATATGTGGTGAAATCGGACCAAAAACGACATATAAAATGTGGATTATGCAAGAACTAGAGCCCCTATTCAAATTTAGATTGCAGATTCGGATTCTAGAGGGTCGAATCAAGGGGATGACATGTGCAGCACAATATTTTCAATTTTTATAATTATTTTCAAAAACGTGGGTTATAGCCTTGGTGTTTTTTAAAGCAAAAAATGACTTTCTCTCTGATTCTGTTCAAATTTTGAATACAGGCTCTCTAAGAACTCATTCTTTGATAAATATAGTCGAATTGATTTAAAAAAAATATTTAAGGGATGAAACAGCCCCTCAAATTAAAAAAGGGCATTTATCTTAGAAACTATTGAGAAATTTGAGTTCCTCTGGCCCCATTATGATTGTCTGGACCTTCATCTATACGAAAATATACTTTTCATCCCTCAAAACTCTCAATTTGAGGGTTGAATGAACTAATAAATATGTGGTGAAATCGGACCAAAAACGACATATAAAATGTGGATTATGCAAGAACTAGAGCCCCTATTCAAATTTAGATTGCAGATTCGGATTCTAGAGGGTCGAATCAAGGGGATGACATGTGCAGCACAATATTTTCAATTTTTATAATTATTTTCAAAAACGTGGGTTATAGCCTTGGTGTTTTTTAAAGCAAAAAATGACTTTCTCTCTGATTCTGTTCAAATTTTGAATACAGGCTCTCTAAGAACTCATTCTTTGATAAATATAGTCGAATTGATTTTAAAAAAATATTTAAGGGATGAAACAGCCCCTCAAATTAAAAAAGGGCATTTATCTTAGAAACTATTGAGAAATTTGAGTTCCTCTGGCCCCATTATGATTGTCTGGACCTTCATCTATACGAAAATATACTTTTCATCCCTCAAAACTCTCAATTTGAGGGTTGAATGAACTAATAAATATGTGGTGAAATCGGACCAAAAACGACATATAAAATGTGGATTATGCAAGAACTAGAGCCCCTATTCAAATTTAGATTGCAGATTCGGATTCTAGAGGGTCGAATCAAGGGGATGACATGTGCAGCACAATATTTTCAATTTTTATAATTATTTTCAAAAACGTGGGTTATAGCCTTGGTGTTTTTTAAAGCAAAAAATGACTTTCTCTCTGATTCTGTTCAAATTTTGAATACAGGCTCTCTAAGAACTCATTCTTTGATAAATATAGTCGAATTGATTTTAAAAAAATATTTTAGGGATGAAACAGCCCCTCAAATTAAAAAAGGGCATTTATCTTAGAAACTATTGAGAAATTTGAGTTCCTCTGGCCCCATTATGATTGTCTGGACCTTCATCTATACGAAAATATACTTTTCATCCCTCAAAACTCTCAATTTGAGGGTTGAATGAACTAATAAATATGTGGTGAAATCGGACCAAAAACGACATATAAAATGTGGATTATGCAAGAACTAGAGCCCCTATTCAAATTTAGATTGCAGATTCGGATTCTGGAGGGTCGAATCAAGGGGATGACATGTGCAGCACAATATTTTCAATTTTTATAATTATTTTCAAAAACGTGGGTTATAGCCTTGGTGTTTTTTAAAGCAAAAAATGACTTTCTCTCTGATTCTGTTCAAATTTTGAATACAGGCTCTCTAAGAACTCATTCTTTGATAAATATAGTCGAATTGATTTTAAAAAAATATTTAAGGGATGAAACAGCCCCTCAAATTAAAAAAGGGCATTTATCTTAGAAACTATTGAGAAATTTGAGTTCCTCTGGCCCCATTATGATTGTCTGGACCTTCATCTATACGAAAATATACTTTTCATCCCTCAAAACTCTCAATTTGAGGGTTGAATGAACTAATAAATATGTGGTGAAATCGGACCAAAAACGACATATAAAATGTGGATTATGCAAGAACTAGAGCCCCTATTCAAATTTAGATTGCAGATTCGGATTCTAGAGGGTCGAATCAAGGGGATGACATGTGCAGCACAATATTTTCAATTTTTATAATTATTTTCAAAAACGTGGGTTATAGCCTTGGTGTTTTTTAAAGCAAAAAATGACTTTCTCTCTGATTCTGTTCAAATTTTGAATACAGGCTCTCTAAGAACTCATTCTTTGATAAATATAGTCGAATTGATTTAAAAAAAATATTTAAGGGATGAAACAGCCCCTCAAATTAAAAAAGGGCATTTATCTTAGAAACTATTGAGAAATTTGAGTTCCTCTGGCCCCATTATGAATGTCTGGACCTTCATCTATACGAAAATATACTTTTCATCCCTCAAAACTCTCAATTTGAGGGTTGAATGAACTAATAAATATGTGGTGAAATCGGACCAAAAACGACATATAAAATGTGGATTATGCAAGAACTAGAGCCCCTATTCAAATTTAGATTGCAGATTCGGATTCTAGAGGGTCGAATCAAGGGGATGACATGTGCAGCACAATATTTTCAATTTTTATTATTATTTTCAAAAACGTGGGTTATAGCCTTGGTGTTTTTTAAAGCAAAAAATGACTTTCTCTCTGATTCTGTTCAAATTTTGAATACAGGCTCTCTAAGAACTCATTCTTTGATAAATATAGTCGAATTGATTTAAAAAAAATATTTAAGGGATGAAACAGCCCCTCAAATTAAAAAAGGGCATTTATCTTAGAAACTATTGAGAAATTTGAGTTCCTCTGGCCCCATTATGATTGTCTGGACCTTCATCTATACGAAAATATACTTTTCATCCCTCAAAACTCTCAATTTGAGGGTTGAATGAACTAATAAATATGTGGTGAAATCGGACCAAAAACGACATATAAAATGTGGATTATGCAAGAACTAGAGCCCCTATTCAAATTTAGATTGCAGATTCGGATTCTAGAGGGTCGAATCAAGGGGATGACATGTGCAGCACAATATTTTCAATTTTTATAATTATTTTCAAAAACGTGGGTTATAGCCTTGGTGTTTTTTAAAGCAAAAAATGACTTTCTCTCTGATTCTGTTCAAATTTTGAATACAGGCTCTCTAAGAACTCATTCTTTGATAAATATAGTCGAATTGATTTTAAAAAAATATTTAAGGGATGAAACAGCCCCTCAAATTAAAAAAGGGCATTTATCTTAGAAACTATTGAGAAATTTGAGTTCCTCTGGCCCCATTATGATTGTCTGGACCTTCATCTATACGAAAATATACTTTTCATCCCTCAAAACTCTCAATTTGAGGGTTGAATGAACTAATAAATATGTGGTGAAATCGGACCAAAAACGACATATAAAATGTGGATTATGCAAGAACTAGAGCCCCTATTCAAATTTAGATTGCAGATTCGGATTCTAGAGGGTCGAATCAAGGGGATGACATGTGCAGCACAATATTTTCAATTTTTATAATTATTTTCAAAAACGTGGGTTATAGCCTTGGTGTTTTTTAAAGCAAAAAATGACTTTCTCTCTGATTCTGTTCAAATTTTGAATACAGGCTCTCTAAGAACTCATTCTTTGATAAATATAGTCGAATTGATTTTAAAAAAATATTTTAGGGATGAAACAGCCCCTCAAATTAAAAAAGGGCATTTATCTTAGAAACTATTGAGAAATTTGAGTTCCTCTGGCCCCATTATGATTGTCTGGACCTTCATCTATACGAAAATATACTTTTCATCCCTCAAAACTCTCAATTTGAGGGTTGAATGAACTAATAAATATGTGGTGAAATCGGACCAAAAACGACATATAAAATGTGGATTATGCAAGAACTAGAGCCCCTATTCAAATTTAGATTGCAGATTCGGATTCTGGAGGGTCGAATCAAGGGGATGACATGTGCAGCACAATATTTTCAATTTTTATAATTATTTTCAAAAACGTGGGTTATAGCCTTGGTGTTTTTTAAAGCAAAAAATGACTTTCTCTCTGATTCTGTTCAAATTTTGAATACAGGCTCTCTAAGAACTCATTCTTTGATAAATATAGTCGAATTGATTTTAAAAAAATATTTAAGGGATGAAACAGCCCCTCAAATTAAAAAAGGGCATTTATCTTAGAAACTATTGAGAAATTTGAGTTCCTCTGGCCCCATTATGATTGTCTGGACCTTCATCTATACGAAAATATACTTTTCATCCCTCAAAACTCTCAATTTGAGGGTTGAATGAACTAATAAATATGTGGTGAAATCGGACCAAAAACGACATATAAAATGTGGATTATGCAAGAACTAGAGCCCCTATTCAAATTTAGATTGCAGATTCGGATTCTAGAGGGTCGAATCAAGGGGATGACATGTGCAGCACAATATTTTCAATTTTTATAATTATTTTCAAAAACGTGGGTTATAGCCTTGGTGTTTTTTAAAGCAAAAAATGACTTTCTCTCTGATTCTGTTCAAATTTTGAATACAGGCTCTCTAAGAACTCATTCTTTGATAAATATAGTCGAATTGATTTAAAAAAAATATTTAAGGGATGAAACAGCCCCTCAAATTAAAAAAGGGCATTTATCTTAGAAACTATTGAGAAATTTGAGTTCCTCTGGCCCCATTATGAATGTCTGGACCTTCATCTATACGAAAATATACTTTTCATCCCTCAAAACTCTCAATTTGAGGGTTGAATGAACTAATAAATATGTGGTGAAATCGGACCAAAAACGACATATAAAATGTGGATTATGCAAGAACTAGAGCCCCTATTCAAATTTAGATTGCAGATTCGGATTCTAGAGGGTCGAATCAAGGGGATGACATGTGCAGCACAATATTTTCAATTTTTATTATTATTTTCAAAAACGTGGGTTATAGCCTTGGTGTTTTTTAAAGCAAAAAATGACTTTCTCTCTGATTCTGTTCAAATTTTGAATACAGGCTCTCTAAGAACTCATTCTTTGATAAATATAGTCGAATTGATTTTAAAAAAATATTTAAGGGATGAAACAGCCCCTCAAATTAAAAAAGGGCATTTATCTTAGAAACTATTGAGAAATTTGAGTTCCTCTGGCCCCATTATGATTGTCTGGACCTTCATCTATACGAAAATATACTTTTCATCCCTCAAAACTCTCAATTTGAGGGTTGAATGAACTAATAAATATGTGGTGAAATCGGACCAAAAACGACATATAAAATGTGGATTATGCAAGAACTAGAGCCCCTATTCAAATTTAGATTGCAGATTCGGATTCTAGAGGGTCGAATCAAGGGGATGACATGTGCAGCGCAATATTTTCAATTTTTATAATTATTTTCAAAAACGTGGGTTATAGCCTTGGTGTTTTTTAAAGCAAAAAATGACTTTCTCTCTGATTCTGTTCAAATTTTGAATACAGGCTCTCTAAGAACTCATTCTTTGATAAATATAGTCGAATTGATTTTAAAAAAATATTTAAGGGATGAAACAGCCCCTCAAATTAAAAAAGGGCATTTATCTTAGAAACTATTGAGAAATTTGAGTTCCTCTGGCCCCATTATGATTGTCTGGACCTTCATCTATACGAAAATATACTTTTCATCCCTCAAAACTCTCAATTTGAGGGTTGAATGAACTAATAAATATGTGGTGAAATCGGACCAAAAACGACATATAAAATGTGGATTATGCAAGAACTAGAGCCCCTATTCAAATTTAGATTGCAGATTCGGATTCTAGAGGGTCGAATCAAGGGGATGACATGTGCAGCACAATATTTTCAATTTTTATTATTATTTTCAAAAACGTGGGTTATAGCCTTGGTGTTTTTTAAAGCAAAAAATGACTTTCTCTCTGATTCTGTTCAAATTTTGAATACAGGCTCTCTAAGAACTCATTACTTGATAAATATAGTCGAATTGATTTAAAAAAAATATTTAAGGGATGAAACAGCCCCTCAAATTAAAAAAGGGCATTTATTTTAGAAACTATTGAGAAATTTGAGTTCCTCTGGCCCCATTATGATTGTATGGACCTTCATCTATACGAAAATATACTTTTCACCCCTCAAAACTCTCAATTTGAGGGTTGAATGAACTAATAAATATGTGGTGAAATCGGACCAAAAACGAAATATAAAATGTGGATTATGCAAGAACTAGAGCCCCTATTCAAATTTAGATTGCAGATTCCGATTCTAGAGGGTCGAATCAAGGGGATGACATGTGCAGCACAATATTTTCAATTTTTATTATTATTTTCAAAAACGTGGGTTATAGCCTTGGTGTTTTTTAAAGCAAAAAATGACTTTCTCTCTGATTCTGTTCAAATTTTGAATACAGGCTCTCTAAGAACTCATTACTTGATAAATATAGTGGAATTGATTTTAAAAAAATATTTAAGGGATGAAACAGCCCCTCAAATTAAAAAAGGGCATTTATTTTAGAAACTATTGAGAAATTTGAGTTCCTCTGGCCCCATTATGATTGTATGGACCTTCATCTATACGAAAATATACTTTTCACCCCTCAAAACTCTCAATTTGAGGGTTGAATGAACTAATAAATATGTGGTGAAATCGGACCAAAAACGACATATAAAATGTGGATTATGCAAGAACTAGAGCCCCTATTCAAATTTAGATTGCAGATTCAGATTCTAGAGGGTCGAATCAAGGGGATGACATGTGCAGCACAATATTTTCAATTTTTATTATTATTTTCAAAAACGTGGGTTATAGCCTTGGTGTTTTTTAAAGCAAAAAATGACTTTCTCTCTGATTCTGTTCAAATTTTGAATACAGGCTCTCTAAGAACTCATTCTTTGATAAATATAGTCGAATTGATTTTCAAAAAATATTTAAGGGATGAAACAGCCCCTCAAATTAAAAAAGGGCATTTATTTTAGAAACTATTGAGAAATTTGAGTTCCTCTGGCCCCATTATGATTGTCTGGACCTTCATCTATACGAAAATATACTTTTCATCCCTCAAAACTCTCAATTTGAGGGTTGAATGAACTAATAAATATGTGGTGAAATCGGACCAAAAACGACATATAAAATGTGGATTATGCAAGAACTAGAGCCCCTATTCAAATTTAGATTGCAGATTCGGATTTTAGAGGGTCGAATCAAGGGGATGACATGTGCAGCAATATATTTCCAATTTTTATTATTATTTTCAAAAACGTGGGTTATAGCCTTGGTGTTTTTTAAAGCAAAAAATGACTCTCTCTCTGATTCTGTTCAAATTTTGAATACAGGCTCTCTAAGAACTCATTGTTTGATAAATATAGTCGAATTGATTTTAAAAAAATATTTAAGGGATGAAACAGCCCCTCAAATTAAAAAAGGGCATTTATTTTAGAAACTGATAAGAAATTTGAGTTCCTCTGGCCCCATTATGATTGTATGGACCTTCATCTATACGAAAATATACTTTTCATCCCTCAAAACTCTCAATTTGAGGGTTGAATGAACTAATAAATATGTGGTGAAATCGGACCAAAAACGACATATAAAATGTGGATTATGCAAGAACTAGAGCCCCTATTCAAATTTAGATTGCAGATTCGGATTCTAGAGGGTCGAATCAAGGGGATGACATGTGCAGCACAATATTTTCAATTTTTATTATTATTTTCAAAAACGTGGGTTATAGCCTTGGTGTTTTTTAAAGCAAAAAATGACTTTCTCTCTGATTCTGTTCAAATTTTGAATACAGGCTCTCTAAGAACTCATTCTTTGATAAATATAGTCGAATTGATTTTAAAAAATATTTAAGGGATGAAACAGCCCCTCAAATTAAAAAAGGGCATTTATTTTAGAAACTATTGAGAAATTTGAGTTCCTTTGGCCCCATTATGATTGTCTGGACCTTCATCTATACGAAAATATACTTTTCATCCCTCAAAACTCTCAATTTGAGGGTTGAATGAACTAATAAATATGTGGTGAAATCGGACCAAAAACGACATATAAAATGTGGATTATGCAAGAACTAGAGCCCCTATTCAAATTTAGATTGCAGATTCGGATTCTAGAGGGTCGAATCAAGGGGATGACATGTGCAGCACAATATTTTCAATTTTTATAATTATTTTCAAAAACGTGGGTTATAGCCTTGGTGTTTTTTAAAGCAAAAAATGACTTTCTCTCTGATTCTGTTCAAATTTTGAATACAGGCTCTCTAAGAACTCATTCTTTGATAAATATAGTCAAGTTGGTTTCAAAAAAACATTTAATTGATGAAACAGCCCCTCAAATTAAAAAAGGGCATTTATTTTAGAATCTATTGAGATATTTGAATTTCTCTGGCCCCATTATGATTTTATGGACCTTCATCTATACGAAAATATACTTTTCATCCCTCAAAACTCTCAATTTGAGGGTTGAATGAACTAATAAATATGTGGTGAAATCGGACTAAAAACGACATATAAAATGTGGATTATGCAAGAACTAGAGACCCTATTCAAATTTAGATTGCAGATTCGGATTCTAGAGGGTCGAATCAAGGGGATGACATGTGCAGCACAATATTTTCAATTTTTATTATTATTTTCAAAAACGTGGGTTATAGCCTTGGTGTTTTTTAAAGCAAAAAATGACTTTCTCTCTGATTCTGTTCAAATTCTGAATACAGGCTCTCTAAAAACTCATTCTTTGATAAATATAGTCAAGTTGGTTTCAAAAAAACATTTAATTGATGAAACAGCCCCTCAAATTAAAAAAGGGCATCTATTTTAGAAACTATTGAGAAATTTGAATTTCTCTGGCCCCATTATGATTGTATGGACCTTCATCTATACGAAAATATACTTTTAATCCCTCAAAACTCTCAACTTGAGGATTGAATGAACCAATAAATATGTGGTGAAATCGGACTAAAAACGACATATAAAATGTGGATTATGCAAGAACTAGAGCCCCTATATAAATTTAGATTGCAGATTCCGATTCTAGAGGGTCGAATCAAGGGATGACATGTGCAGCACAATATTTTCAATTTTTATTATTATTTTCAAAAACGTTGGTTAAACTTGAGAATGACAGGATCTTGAGGGATAAGCTTTTTCTAATAATCTTGAGGTGGATTAGATTGTTTCAAAAGTTTGGTTGTTAAATATGTTGAAGAGCTCAGTGGTTCAATGTTACCTTGAACGTAAGCTGCATCATTTTGTAGGTCATTCGCTTTTTTAATGTGATCTTCTCTATTTAGGATGACTGTAGCTTTGCCCTTATCAGCTGGTAAAACAACAATATCCTTATTATTTCATATTTCTCTTATGCATTGAAGTTCACTTCCTGATATGTTGGATCTGACTGATGGAGCCTTTTTCAAGCACAGTTTCATGACAAATTTCTTCAAGCTTTTCATTTTTTCTGGTATTTATATTTTGTTATTTATAGCTCTATGTTAAAACTTATATCTCTATTATATCTAATTACTACCTACATGTCTGCTAAATTAGGTCCATTGACGCCATTCAGTTAGTTCTATTGTTTCCACTACACAACACTACTCAAGCTCGAATGGTTTTGTTCTCTTCTACGTTATCGTATGGGTGAAGCCATTTCTCATGCTTCTTTGCGTATGTTTTAATTTCTTCCTTAACAGTTTGAATCCCAAGATCTCTATGAATATCATCATTCCTAACATACCATGGTGCATTCACCATGGCACGCAGGACTTTATTTCGGAATGTTTGTATTACTTTAATATTGCTGTCCTTTGTGCACCCTTAGAGTTGTATTCCATACAACCAGGTAGGTTCAATAATCTGTTTATAGATCAGAGTTTTATTGTGTGGGGACAGGCTGGAATGTCTTCCTATGAGTCGATATACGAGGACAGTTTGAAAAGTTCATTTGAAGTCAAAGAAGTTGTACTTATGATCTTCAATTAGAAACATTGGATTTAGACGGTATCAGTCTACTAATTTGTGTCGAGTGATTACCAGCAAATATACTAAAGGATACTTTGTATGTTGATAGGAGAATAATGAATTGCCAATTAATTGAGAACGAAACTATGTGTCATGATTCAAAGATGGTCTGCAGCTCCGCAGGACTTCAGGCGTTGTGTTGCTACTGCAGATGGAACATGAACAAAGCACTGCACTATTCTGTTGCATTATAGCTTGATACAATACTGTTGTTTTGATAATTGAAAATGCTCTTGTAATTGACAGCTAGTGAAGTATATTTAAACCAATAAAGTGCACTTGCTTTTTCCACAATTTTTAGACCATTTAGTTTGATGATGAAAATGTCTTCAGTATCAAGATCGACAACCAAATCAATGAAAATGAATGAGTCACCAAGAGAAGTACAGTAGCTGTCTGAATGTACTCCATAAATAATAAAACTATGTTAATTCAAATGAGTTCCATGAATTTAAAATGTGTCAGTTAACTTTATAAAAGCCCAAGTAAATACTATATGAGGTATAATGTACTCATGTTTCACGGGTATCTCATAAATACCAGTTACGTGTTTTACAAATTATCCACAACATTAAGAGATTCATACAAAATGCATACACAAATAGGTACTAAGAGCGTAAGTTGTGAGCTTGGTTTGTCGTGAATATATGTGAAAGAAAATTGCGAGAACAAATTGTGTTACTAGATTTTGCAAAGACTGTGCATTTACATAATTATTACCTTTCGTTCGTTCCAACAGTTATTTATAGATTGTATGAAACTAGTTGACTGACTCCGGAATTCTTTGATTCATTCATTCCACATAAATTGTTTGCCATGTGTAAGCGACATCAAATTTTTGCAATATATCGATGTATCCAGAGCCGGAATAAATCTAGCGACAAGTTATAGATCTCTTTGGTTTCGCAGGCTGCATCATATTGCATGCTTCTTTGAAGTTTTGTTCACTTTCATAACCCCTGGAGATACGCTTCATGAAAGAACTCAACTCTGTAAGATTTGCAATGATACAATCTGACTTCTTTCTCCAAGAATTTGAAACATCCGGAACGAAAGAGAAAAATGTATACATCAATACTTAATAGTCAATTTTCTATTAATAATAACCAAGTGAACTCAATTTCCGATGAAGGTAAACCGGAAATGTTGATTTGTGATTTGACAAAGCAAATGCCAACTTCCGAACGGTATTCGATTACCTGACCGAAATCGTCGTGGTTCTTTTGTTTCAGTTGTTTGCTGTTCCAGATTTGTTGAACAGTTGACATATCTATTACTGCATTGCTTTGTTTTTTAGTTTTTTTCAGTCTGAGATAAATGAATTGTGACCCAACTGCTCTTTCAGTAAAGTACTAAACAAATTACTCCACTGTTTTTGCACTTGCAAGTTTTGTTATTTACATGACCTACTCGAATAAATTTTCTTTGTACTGCACAATATACGAGTAAAAACAAAGCTTATTCACATTTTTAAATATAAGAGATAAATTGATGTGAATTATACTATTTGAAATGTTTTCCCCATGTGGAAATCAATTATTAAGATTTTTTTCTGAATTCATTCGACAGTGAAATGGTTTATTATCAGCGTACCTGACACAATGATGGACAAACTCTGTGAAAGAATATTCTCAATATTGAATTCTTTTGTGAAGTCATGCTACTCTACCAGAATTCTAAATCCAGACATATACAGAATATGTCTCAATATATGTCAGAATACTGCAATAGAGTCGATATTGGATAAAGTATAGAAACTTGTGCAAAATCTCACGAAATGTTAGATTCATAAGAGAATTGTGAGTTTGAATGTGCATTCAACAGTTATTTTGTTGATTGAGAGCAATCATATCCAGATAAATGATAGAAGTTGATTCAAGAGCATGATTAATATTATGTATCAACAAAAGAGCTTGAGAAAGATGAATATATTATATTTGTAACGGAATATAATCGTGGGAACAATAATATTCTGAAGGATTTTGTTCGAATTTTACTGTCTGTATATGTGATCATAATCCTATAATAATGTAACGTGCGAAAGTGTCATAATTCGTAAAAATGAAATAGGCCCTGAATCCGACTCTGTTGCGTCGCGGCGCTCTATACAAGTGACATTCAAGTAGCTTACTAAAATAATGTAGACATTTCTACATGTATGGACATCCGAATATATAAGAGCGAACAACCTGACTGACATAGTGAATATCAAGAGGAATGAATATCCAGAGCGTGATCAGCTAAGTGAAAAGTGTGATAAATAAATAAGTTGTTGTAAATTAATATTACTGGCTTTGTAGTTGGAGTTTAACAGTAGTAAGTGAAGAATGAATTGTATAGTGTTGTTTTAGTGTTACACCGAGAAATAAAACTTTTATTTTCTATTCCTTCTCATTCATTTAATATTAAATTCTATTTGACCAATAAACAATTACTTCAAGAGCAATAAACATCACAATAATAATGTGGCTTAGCATTCCTTGTGGAGTTTTGCCGCTCCTAAGCCATTTTTTTAAAGGTATCTTCCTCCATTTCTGATTCTAGATGTTGTTCACTATATAAATCCATTTCTTTTTATCTCTTGTTTCTCTTTCCATTCTGTTATTCCAACTGTTTTCTTTTATTATATCTTGGTCTTTCCTTTTTTTCTTCCTGCTAGGTTCTATTCTAAGATTGTCTTCATTGTGTCTTGTTCTCCAGCTGTTCATACGTATGCAAGCCATTTTATTCTTTGCTGTTTTATTCCCCTCACTATATCTTCTCCTTCTGATTTCTTTTCTATTGCGTGATTAATTCTTGATCTATATTCGTTTTCTGATACTTTTTCTGGCTCTAGAATTGTTCTCATGATTCTAATTTCCATTATTCTCAAATCTTCTTCGTTTTTTTTTGTCATCGTCATTATCTCTTAAGCGTATAGTGCTACTGACCTTATTATTGTTTCATGTATTCTCATTTTTGTTCTTTTCGACATTGTTTTACTTTTCAATAGTTTCTAATTCATGTAGAAAGCTCTGTTCGTTGCTTTTATTTCTGCTTCTCTTTTCCTTTTATTTGTTATTGTGATACCTAGATATTTGAATATGTCTACCCTTTCAAAATGATATTCCCCAATTTTTATTTTTTTATTCTTTGTTAATTGTTCTCCCGAATTTCATTATATTTGTCTTATTGATATTTATTTCTAGTCCTATGTTATTGCTTGCTGTTGTTATTTTAGCGTATTCTATTATTTGCTCCACTTTTGTTTTTAATGCTTTTCATTTCTATGTTTCGTAGCACATCTTCTAATGTTGAAATGGAGAGAGTTTCTGATAGCGTATCTCCTTGTTTAACTTCTTTGTTTATCACAAAATCTCCTTTTCCTCCTCTATTTGTTATAATACTCATTTTTGTTTTTCTCATTGTCATTGCTATCAGTCTTCTTAGTTTTGCTGGTATTTCCAGTTCTTTTATAGCTGTCATCAGTTTCCTTCTCTTGATTGAGTCAAAAGCTTGTTTGAAATCCAGTATCTCTGTATTCATGTTATATTCTATGGTTTTTTCAATAATTTATTTTCTATATGTATGGCGTCCTTTGTTGATTTTCCTTTGATGAAACAGCATTGATACTGTCCGACGGTAATTTTTGTTACATTTGTAAACCTTCATTGTATTATTGAAGACAAGGCTGCTCTGTTATTGTAGCATACTTTTTATTCTACTCTTTTATGAATTGTGACAGTCTGTCCTATTTTCCTCTCTCCTGGCATTTTTTCTTTCCTACATATTCTAAGTATGAGCTCATATATACTCAGTTGTAGTTTCATCCCTATATTTCATGAGTAATATGTTAATTTTGTCTTTTTCCAGGGGTTTTCCGCTGCGACCGTTTTTTAGAACATCCTCAATTTCTCTTGGAGTAGGTTCTGCTATTGTCTCTGTCTCGGTGTTTTCTTGTGTTTCGTCTTCTAGATTCTGCCCTGAATCTGTTAGCAATTCTTTAAAATGCTTGTTTATCTTCTGCTATATTTCCAAATTTATCCTTTATGCTATACGTTTTGTGTTTATAGGACCCATTATGTGCGTTAATTTGTTGGTGAAATTTTTTTGTGCTCTTGTTTCCTTTTTCTTCTTCTACACTTGTTATTGTAATCCCTATTCATATATTTTTGGTTTTTCTGCAGTTTTTGTTGCATCCATTTCTCAATCTTTCGTATTCGTTTCTATTTTGATTTTTTTTCTTATGTTGATATCCATTTTACTTTGCGGTAGCTTTTTCTTCCAAAATTTTTCTTGTTTTCTGAATTAAACCAGTTTTTCTTATTTCTAGTGTTATTGTGGTCTTTCCCTATCCATTTCTGTACTGCTGTTTCTATACCATATCTCTTTCGGGCCCTTTCTTTTTTAGATCACTTCTATTTCTTTTTTGTACTTCGCCCTTATGATCCCTTATTACTAATTATTATAAGTGAAGGACTGAAATTTGAGTTTTCATCACTCTCTTGCTATGATATCAATACCCTTGAAATCAATAGCATGTTTATTTACTTGTACTTAGTACAAGAAAGTATTGTGAAACCGACAAAATTCACCTATCGTGCTTTTGATGAAAATTTCCGTTTTGAGCATCCCTGAACATTTTGACTATTTTTGGTTTGATGTCGGTACGTATGTACGTATGTATGTGTGTATGTGCGTAACTCGCAAATCTCAGAATTCGTCAAACGTATATTGCTGAAATTTTGTATAAAAGACTGTTATAGGATCTAGGATCTTGATGTGCACCTCGCATTATGGTTGCAATCGTCTGTACTGGAAGTGCACTTTACCTGATACTTTTTTCGAACTCTCCGCATAAATCTAGAATGAGTAGCCGTAGGATACTGGAATTCAGTATTTGAAATTGCTGTAGCATCCAAATGATCATCTCTTATTTTCGTCCCAATCGATTAAATCTGAAGAGCATTTCACAGACTTTTCAAATTTTTCTCATAAATTTAAAATAATCAGTCGCAAAATATTGAGATTCCGCATTGAGCACTAATATAGCATCTAGTTGTACACCTTGCATTATGATTGTGATCGGCTAAGCCGGGAGTGCAGTTTACTCGAAACATTTTTTAATTTTCCGCATAAATCCAAAACGATTGAACGTAGAATATTAGAATACAGTATTCAAGATTATAGTACTGTCTAGATGCTCATATCCTATTTTCATTGTGATCGACTGAGTTGAAAGTGCACTATACTTGGAATTTTGCGCATAAATTCAGAACTGTTGCCGTAGAATCTTGGAAATCAGTATTCTGGAATGTTGTTGCATAAGAATGATGACATACTGTCTCCATAGCAACCAACTAGTTGTGGAATGATGAGATGTTGTGTTTGATTATATATATATATATCCAATGATGTACAAGTAAGTCACGTGATGTATATGTCCGATTTTTTTGTATCATTCAAACAAATATGTCTCTCACGTTCCTTCAAACCAATAACCAGACTGTGTCTAATCTGATTAATAAATCGAGTTCTATTCCGTCAACGGAACATTTGAGTATCAATTTTATTTTATTGTATTTCAATTGGAAAAATAAAAGTTTGATATATTCATTCGACGGTTAGGATCGGATATTTGTGTACATTTCGTTGAACATCCTCTGAAGAGTTCAAGCATTATTATCTTGCTTTACTAGCTTTCAACAGAAAATTATTCAGCCCGAATTGAATAAAAATAATTTCTACAAGCAAGGGATGAAATATAATTGGAGGTATCTCGAGTTTTTTATAGAGTAAGAGTTCATTGTTCTGATCGCAATGAACTCGTTTTTCTATTCAGTTTCCACATAAATGCAAAATGCATGTTGTTTGGAAACAAAATGTATCGATTGTTTACGTTCCACTTGTTATGGAAATGAGTGGAGCGGAAATTCTGAGTAGCTAAACAAAATTTTGATATATCACCCATATCAGCTCCCTTAAATATCGGTTTTATGTATGTACTTTAATAAATTTGTTTATCTAAGCTTACGCAAAATTTTAAAGCCAATAGGTAGAAGATAAGAAAGCATGAATAAGCTACATTACAATGTACCTAAAAAATATTCTAAATTTTGAAGTTGGTAGAGAAAGCATTGCAAATATTGCTGAAATATGGATAATTTGTAAATGCATGAGTTTTTTGAACACATTTCTATACTATTGCTATTCGAACCCTTCTCGAATATTTGTGAAACAGACCGTTTTCACATTTTGTTCTCCCCATAAAGTTTAAAAGCCGTAGTTCTAGATTCATGCTCTTTAAGTTGGATACATAATGCATTTATATGCAGATAGCTGTATGTTCAGGGTAATTTATACGCTTCAGCATTCATTTTTTGTTGTTTTAGAGTAGAAATTTTGCAATATAGGTAACACAAACTAGTAATGCTAAATTAATAGACTAAGATAATTTTGTTTTAATTTTTGAGGAATATTAAATTATTATAATGATCTTCATAAATAAAATAATTGAATATGCATAAAGTAATGAGTTCTTCACGTATTCCGATCAACTAATTTGAATTTATTCATAAAAATGTTCTTCCAATAATGATTACCTTCGGATAAATACAGTATATCAAAATGTTATTTGCAAGCTGCATCCCATAGTATTAAAACTTGTTCCGAAGCACCAGCTGATATTGGCACAACAAAACAGTTAATTACAATTTAAGTGGATGTAATGGCTTTCAAATGAATGAATGAATGTACACATCTTGTTTGCAACAATATTGCGATGTAACGTTCTAGTATAGTCACATCACAATAACTTCAAAATCCTTTAGGCGTCAAATGTAGCAAATCTGAATAGCTCTTTAAATAACACGAACAAGATTTACAGATTATTCTGTATGTTCATCATTTTGGTTTTAATCCGAAACTAACATCAAAGATAAAACCTCATGTAATTTGACTTGCAGAGAAACCAGGATGGTTAATTATAGTAATTAAGGTCAAGGGTGTTAAAAGAACAATAATGCCTGAGGTCAACAGTGTACTTTCCGAAGGCTTCTGGCCCAAGGTGTGTACGTTGACCGTAGGCATTATTGTCTGTTCAACTCCCGTGGTGCCTTCAATGTTTAATGTCCGACTTTTGTTGTATTTCAATCAAAATTTTTAGCAATTTATGTCTTGTCATTGTATGATGAATTATGGTAGAAACTAGAAGGATCAATCTCTATCATAAGTCAAATGAAGTAATCTTGAAAATGTTCATCACCACTCACAGTAAAATATATAGTTTCAATTGCGCATAATGTATGTTGAATATAATTTTAATATATTGATTAACAGGATGTCGCCTATTTCCAGTGAATTTCTTTATTGCTGAAAGCATGATTTAACTATACGTACCTATTATACAAAATTAGCAAATTCTTGGAAACAACAAGAATATTCCATACTCTGTTGTTGTTCGATGCAATCAACTATGGAAAATTGATTTTGAGCTCCACGAATTTCCTAAGCACTGTTTACGAAGAAGCATTTAACTAGTTGTGAACACAAACTTCTCAAATAACCATACAACAAGTTTGGACTCAACTTCTTCATATGTATTACGAATTGTGAGAATGACGGCTTGTAGAAAAACATTTCAAGAAGCAAAAGTACGAACGATGGAAGTTTTAAAGATCCATAAAACCAAACTCAAATATACCTTAGAAAAAATCAGTATTTCTCTATCATATTCAGTAAGGATTATTTTTGCGTTGGTAAAAAATTACTGCAGTAGTGACTTACATTGTAACACGCCGGAAAAACAGGTAGCAAACGCTACTGAGTCATATGTGTAGTGACATCTGGTGGAATCTGTGGGAACCACTAGAGCTTTCTAGAGACTTCGAGAAAGTCCAAGCGGGGATATGAAAACCTGAACTAGGTCGAGCCAGGATTATTTGTGATGACATTCCAATACATCGTTTAGAATTATTCCGTATATTGGGACTTACAGGATCCGTTGGCGGCGCTGTTAACAACACCAATATGGCCGTCAGTAGGTGAAAATTAATATTGTACGTATAGATGCGACGCATTATTTTTGACATTTCCACCAAATGTAAACAATTTTGTCAGCTCAATTGCATGAAATATTGAGGTAATCTAATTCAAACTCTAATTTTGACATTCAATTTTGAAAACGTTCATTTTGCTTGAATCAAACTTCTTTTGATGACATATCATCGTATAACTTTATTTTCAGTTGAGTAAATCACAATTAAGGTCTATCAATGTGTTCAGCAACAATTTTTTCGATGCACAGAAGTCAAGTTTTCTTCGTGTAATTCGAGAAAAGCGAAATCTGAGTTATCTTCTTGTTTGTCATTAATACAACACTTGAAATATTTTAGCTATCATTTATATGGAATTTAGGATTTTCTTAGATTAGCAGGATATTTTTCAATTTTTGCTCCCATTCTGCGCTTTGACAATTCTACCTAATGCACGCCATTATTTTTAGTACACTACAAAGCCGTGAGTGACGCATTCAATTCTGTAAGTCCCAATTGTTTAGAATTATACAAGTAACATCATTTTCGACGAATCTTAATCTTCTACTCTATAACAAGTATTGAAATGGTGTATTCATTGCTTGCGAGCAAGACTATTCGCCTTCGGGTCGGTCTATAAACTTTACGCTCATTTGGAATAGGTGCCATTCCAATATTTGTTGTGGAATAGGTTATTATATGTTCTCCATGATTATTATCTCTAATCTCAAATTAAATCTCTTGGCTTTGACCAAATGCCACTTTTGTATTGTCATGTTCATTGCTCCTAAAGAAAAGTGTATTGTTCAAATAAAAATCACTAAAATAGAAGTTTTATTCTTTGAAATACTACTAAGTAAACACTATACAATTTACTTCTCACCTACTACCATTAAACTTCAACAACAAAGCCACAGATATTTATTTTTAACAACTTATTTATTTATTACACGGATCACTCACTGGATACTCACTATTTCACTGTTTTACTGTTCACTATTCCTCAGTCAGGTCGTTTGCTCATATACATACAGATGTTCATTTCTCGAAATTTTCTAGGTCATTCGAGAGCACGTTACTAGAATTTTCGACCATGCGGGGCGTTGCAATGCGATACAAAGAAACGAAAGGCCCCACCCATACAGGGCCGGATTATGTTCCTTTCAGCAAAACAATAGGAAACCTATTAGTGTAAAGAATAACGCTGTCCAAATAGTTATTCTTTTCAAGTAAACTTGACATTGAGACTTTCACTCTTCTGTAGTATACAGCAGAATGTTTCATCTCTCAGGCGCCTAACGTTACCTGTTGATATAATCCGTGTACTGATTCCTAGGACAAAATAGCTATTTATGTAATTAGTATATGATATAGAACTTTATTGGACGAGCCGCTGGTTTTGGACGAGCGAGCAGCGCGAGCGAGTCTAATAAGGAAGGCGAGGCTATAAAGTTAGTTTATGTACGAATTACATACAAATCTTTATGTTCGACTACTCTAAAGACGCAGGATATCATCTAAAAATATATCTTAAAAAATTCGGTAAGTATAACTTTTGGTGTGCTTTACTAGTGTTGCTATTGTTACAATTGTTTTTTACTGTTTGTTTGCAGATGTCAAAAATATTAAATACAATTTAATAGAAGAAATAGATACTTCAGAAAGTGAAGAAGAGATTAAATACGATAGAAAAGAATAAATGGATATTTCAGAAAGTGTAGAAAAGAATAAATACGATAGAAAAGAATAAATTTTGTTTGACAATGACAGTTCCGTCCAATTATACAAAGCAAAAGTCCTAGTCCAATTAAGTGGCATATTATGAGCACTAAATGCAACCATAAATTACATGATTATGATACAGTCGAACATAAAGAATATTATGCTACAAGGATCGAACGACCATAATTATAGTTCAGGATGGAGTTGGCTGCACTCGACGAAGGCGTAACTTCGTGCAGCGAATCTCGTCGTTCAATGCTCGTGTAACATGAGATATTTGTTTTCTCCCAACAATATAATAATAATTGATTAAGGTGATTTCGTCATTGGTGACACAATAAACTCGTATTTTCCAGAAATTGCGAATTCCATGATCCTAATTTACTGCAAACTGTCGACGATACAATAATTCCCATCAAAATTGTGAAAGGAATTTTCCAATTTTCAATTCAAAACATATTTCGTGGAAAACTGCAGAGTGAAAAGAACAACAATTTCCTTTCACAATGGTAGAATGGGATAAGACAAATAACGAATTATCCCGACCTCAAGATTGTCCTTCGTCGGGAATTTCAGATGCTTTAAAGGTGCAATTTTCAAAGCAACCGCATCTTCTTGATGTTATTTTTCTCAATTTTCCAGCCTCAGACAGTGATTGAAAAGATACGCTTCAATGCGCTCGTGTATGCCCCTGGAAAGTAGTTTTGATGGCTATCAGGAGATAGAATAAAATTGGCAGAAAAAGTGGGATTATGCCACACATATTTTTGTTTGTTTATACAGAACACAAGTGCATAAATATTATATAGTAGGTACATGTTGCAAAATATCAATGCAAGCTCTTCACGTGAGATTTATGAGAGATTATCCTACAGTATATCTCGATGTATGCAAGAAGCACAACATGTCGACGTACTGCTATAAAATGCATGATACATGAGTAAAACAGATTCCTTTTGTCTTTTTTTGCTCCTCTGTTTTGCAGCAAACGAATGACAAAAAATTTAATAAACATGAAGAGGAAAAGTTTAATATTGTGGCTTTGCGAAATGTATTCTACCTAACTGGGATGAATTAATATTTTTCTGAGCTAGGACGTGCGTGACAACGCTTCGCATATTGTTTCAGACACACATGCTTAGAATTGGGTTGAAAGGAGAGACGTAGTATCCGTAGGGACAAGTGACAGGTATTAAATATTAAATATTTAATTTTACAATAGAACTCGCTCAGCTCAGTATCGTGATCTCCGGTGTTACAGTGAGTTTGTGGTTACCTGAACATTCCCTGGAGCTCCGTGTCGTACAACAGTGAGTAGTTAGTAGGAAAATAGAGAGAAATTGGTGTCGTGATTTAAGTATTACTTCTTTCATCACAAAATTATAAGTTCCGGTTAGACTAAACTTTTTGATTAGCAATAGAAATCTTTTTATGTTCACTATTCAACACCGCGAATGCAATCTATTAAAAATAAACTCAATATACGGCAGAATCAAAGAAATTTATTGCGATTGAATCATTGACGTAAAGCAATAATTTCCCCTTAGGCCAATACTGTGTTCTGATCCTCTATTCGTTCAACGGGCGACAGGTTGATGTTTTTCCGATACAGGTAACTGAACCGCGATAAGATACTCACCCACGCGTAGAATCCTATCTGTTGGTACTAAAGGTGCAAAGGGAAGCTTTAAGAATCTTTTCAACGGTGCGCGATATCAAAATCTTTTACTTCCATACCCCTTATATGCTTGATTCTACATCCCCTCTTCTTGAACCAAATTTCAAATCAATAAATAAAACTTATTGTTCAAAGTGAAAATTGAGTTTATAGACGATTAAATTATTTGAAGTGCCTTATTCCAAACAATGGTAGATGGAAGACTCGAAATTAGCTATTACTGAAACCAAGATATCTCGAATTCTTTCTTAATGGGAGATTAGGTCTTAAAATGTTGGAAGATAGTCGAACAGCGCAATCAGAAATCAAAGAACAAGTTGAATATCAGACAATTTGTTCGCTAAAAGGCCAGTTCAGCAGTAATTGCCGAATTCCAACGCATATTTTCAAGTGAATTAATCGAATACTTAGCATCAAATGGCTTCATTTATTATAGTCGTCATTATGGCTATTAGTCGCTCTGTGAGTCTCATCAGATTTCATGACATTAAACTATGTAATAAAGTTCAGTATTGGTCATTCAATTTTCTATTGGATATTAAATCTGTCTTTTTTATGATGTATAATTTATGATCCTCAAACGAGTGAAATTTCATGGGAAATTTTCATGACGATTTTTTGCTGCGATGAAATTACCGCTGTAAAATTTGGCTTTTGCGTACAATCTGTGATCCATAAACCGTTATTTTAATGAGGCAAAGCTGTGAACAGAACTTTTTCATGCTCAAAATATCATAAATTTATGCATGGTCAATTTGTGAACTGAAATATGAGACAATGTATCATTCCGGGTCAAATAATCAGCTAATGATTTGATTTAATGATTTTGTTTTGAAACTGGTATTTCTGGGTGATATTCTGATGACAGAAGATGTACAATCTTGCTCCAAAACATTGTTTAAATAGGTTTCTGCTATTTCACAGAATGTTTTCTCTTGTGCAAAATAATTTGGTGCTCATTATCAGTGTTGCCTCGAGATTCGAGACGAATCCAAAGTCAAGTCTCGACGAGACTCTCGCTGGAGTGGCTTACGGTCGGTATGTTCTGGCGCCAAAAACGGTGCAACTTTGTGGCGATGATGCCGGATAGCTATCGGGAAGGAAAAGGGTTTGTCGCTGTAGACAAACGGTAGAAATAATGCTTGCGGTTTACGACGGACACGACTTTGATCCAGTACACGAAGTTGGAGTTATGGTGCGTCGAATTTTTGGTTGTCGTCGTCAGAGGTTGTCGTGGCCCTACGTGGCAAAAGCTACGACGAGGTGGACAGACTGTAGCCCTATAGCAGAGGCTACGGCTGGATGCAGGAAATTGTAGCCCTACGGCAAAGACTACAGTGGCGGAGGATGGCGACTCTGAAGCAGGAGCCACAACGGACGTTGTTTCTATAATTATGAAACAGTAACGACTCGACAGCAGGGTTCAAGTAACCCTGTCAATAGGACGTTACTCACGGAAAATACTGTGACTCTGAAGCAGGAGCTACAACGGATGGGGAACGATTTAGTCGGTCTGATGCAGAGCACTACTAAGATACTAGACTCAAGTTTTTAGAGAGAATGTTTTGTTGTTCGATTTCAGCTTGTATTTATACCCAGATAACCTTGTAACTAGATTTTGAACAAATATGGAGGACCTGTACAGACGGTGGGTTGTCAGATACTAGCTAAATATTGTATTGAATAGTTTTTCACATTTCAGGAGATAAGCTAGATCAACTGCAGATTTGACTTTCATCGGACAATTTTTACAGCTTAAGGCGGTTTCGGTAAACAAGAATTACTGCAGCTAAAGGCTGATTAACTGGAAGAATGACATTGTGGCTAAGTTGTTATTTATCAGTTTTATTAAATAGTTATTAACAGCAGTTGAAAGATCTTTCAAGACCTTGAAAACAGAGCACTTCGTGGCAGTAGGTAAATGCTCAGAACTGCAGTAATAATAGTTGAAATAAGATGTTGATTGATGGCTAAGTTTTCGATCTAAGAATATCTACTTAATTTTCAGCCTATCAAACAATATTTTTCTGTCAATTGTTTTTTCAAAGTGAGTCATTTGGCTCTATCATGTTTGGTTTCAAATTGAAGCTTCTGCGAGAACAGTTCTGATGTGATAATGAGTGTGAAATAGAATATTTAAACGATTGTCAATTGTTTTCTGAAAAGTTATTTGAATGATGTCTAGTCTGGTATCAATCTGAAGCTCTCGGGAAGATAGGCTTAGTAGTAACATAAAATAAATAATCATTTATTATACCATAAGTAATTAAAGTATTATCGATTATTATTGTGGTGCTATCACGAATGTTTATTGAGCTTTCGTTTGAATACCACGAGTGTGCAGCACGAGTGGTACTCACAAGCACAATAAACATGAGCGATTGTACCACAAAAATAGTCTATAATACTTCAACTACAAATGGTATATGGAGGACTATTCCAGGAGTCAAACCATTTTTTCAAATTAGTTTTCAATGAATCTAGTAACAACTCACGTAATTTTCATAGGAACGAGTAAACAAACTCTTGTCAAACTGAAAAATTAGAATTTCTTGCATTTTCTTTGACGAATAATAGAGAAATATATTGCGTCTTGATATGGAAACTAGCTCAGAAAGGTTTGGTGATAGATCAGAAGATAAAATTGATGAAGATATTCAGGAAAATATTCCATTAAATACGAAGAAAGCACAAATTGGAGGTATCCACATCTTTGAGTAAAATACTCACTATGACCACTAGTGTAATACCCGATGGTATTCCTACGTTAAATTGAACGTGCGGTGATCAAATCCCAAAACTGTATATTCAATGAATTCATAGAACTATTACCTCTTTATTATTTCAAATCCTCGTGGCTTCAGGGGTCCTATTCTAATTCATAGAGACAGCTTGGGAACAGATCGCAGTCGCTACGTCAATGTTGTTTTATCATAGTTACATTTATAGGGACTTGAATATTGTACCTTGGTGCAAACAATATGATCGACAACTTCATGCTGGCAGTTAGTTGAAAACGATGTTTGAAATCAGGTTTAATTATTGTTTGATCATTCTCTTGATTCATTATCAATTATAATGGTATAATGGTACATCTGACATCGAGCTAAGAAAACTGACTTGACCCTGTCTCTTGCTTCTGGAAGACTATCTCCAACAATGATGAAATTGAATCACTTCTCTAATTGTCCAATAGGTGGTACATGTGCTGAGAGTCTATAAAATGACCTCAAAAGACAGTCTCTACAAATTAGAATAATCCCTAGAGCGGCCGTTGGTATTGTAAATTCTAAGTAGACTGCGTACGCTCAGTTTACCCAACACGCAAGCGCATTGTACATGATCACGTGATCATAACTCTTAGAACTGCTAAGCAAGGTGCGCATAATTGTGTAATGCACGGAATTTAGAAGACAGATTATTTGTAGCGTGAACTGTAGAGTGAGCCAGAAGCTCACGTCTAGAGGTTTATGACCAAGCTATGAAACATAGCTCTGCGCACCAAGCACATAAATACATATTCCTGGTAGAATTCATAACAAATAATAATCAGGTAGAACGAATTTATTCCCGCATGTAAGAATATGTGATTTTGAAAAACCATGGCGGGACTTTCGTCGAGACTCGAGACCAAGACGAGACTGACCTACTTGAGACCAGGGCGAGACCAAGACGAGACTGAGCTAGACGAAACTGAAGTCTTGTCCTGCCTCGTGGCAACACTAGTCATATCAACTCCCTTCACCCTCCGAGTGTGCAGATTAGGAAAATATTTATCCAATAAAAGTTTATGTCAGTCAGCGGGTGGTAGCAATGCAGAACTATTGGCATACTATATATTTTAATCCAGGTACTTTATGCTCTGAATTTTGTAATCAACGAACTCTTGTTGGGAATCCCCAAAAAGATTGATGAGTACAACATAATAATCTTTGAACGACTAACATTTTAGCTGTCATTTATATCATTTGCATATCATGAAGAGACTGAGATTGATTTTAGATAGATCAATTCAAGACCTTTGTCTCAGGTGATTAAAACAGTTATAATAATAGATATGGTAAGTTGTCTCCAAATTTGGTGGTTGTGATGAGATTAGGCTCTGCAAGTTCAAATGAATAGCATCTGTCCCCTTGTTAATATACTCATGAATTTCTATCCGGATGGATTATAATTTCGGATTACTTGAATAAATTGTGAGATACCGAAAGAAGCTGCAATGGCAAGGCCAGTAATGCTCCTCAATATCAAACTGAATGAAGTGATGATAGCAAAGAAGAATTAGTAAAGCCGTTAGTATTAGTTTCTGTATTCGACATTTTTGTATAATAGCTCCCTAATAGTATTTATAGAAAATGTAAGGCAATTGTGTATTCCAAGAGTGAAAAATGTGCTGTAGCCACACAGTACCTTTCCGACCATGAATTTCGTGGCCAGCTTCATCGCTGTTTCGGAAGTTTAGAGTGTCGCATCAATTAATTGCATATTTCAAAGTGACAGCCCTCAATGTCAAAGTGACAGTTGTGATAGAAGATGAACCAATTATCAATTCAATGTGTTTTTTTATAAGCTGCACCATTGTCTCACTTTCACTATACTTGCTTGCATCTTACACTGTTACTCAAAGGATTCTAGTCAATAGCTTGTTTGACGTGACATTCTTGCGGTTGGAGCAGAATATCTTTCATCCATCTTCATTTGCTCCCTTAATTTCCAAGTCCACTTTGTCTTCTGTACTTCCGTGCTGAATTTCTTGAGATTTAGTTAGGCGTAGATTCTGCGTAGTATCTTATTGGAAAATTCTTCTACTCTATCATGTTCTTACTAACTTCTTTGTTATTTGTTTTTGAGTCTGTTGTTGAGATTTCTTTTTCGGTTATATATTAACGAAGATATGATTTACTTTTATCTGAATGATAGCTGGAATTGGTGAGGTTTTCATGTATGTTGTTGGCATCTTGCTGTGGCTATTTGATTAAATCGTCATTTCAAAAGTTCATCTGATATTCTCAGTAATGCAAGTGTTGAGTATTTTGAACCACAAATGTCACTACAGGACTGTAATTTTTTCATAATAGCATATTGTACTAAATGCACATATAGCATGCACTTTCAAGATCAAAAGCTAATGATAGAAATTTTAGCACGTTTGTCTGATTGATTAAGCACTCGATTATTGTTTTGCATGTTGCATTAAACGATAAAATCACACAAGTGAATAGTTTTCGTGTTCCGTAATGAAAGACTTTCTTTTTGCAAACAACAAAAGAAATTTTATCGGTAATAAAAATAATAGTAAGTAATCGATGAGCGAAAATATTTTTTTACGCATTTAAACTCGCAAATACTAAGTTCCATCATGATATATCTTGCCCCGGTATGAGGCTTCAACTACATGTAGATAATCGCTTTTTATCGATTCTGGGAGAGAAAACTCCTGCGAATCGTTAACCACAGGAGGTCTGAAATCTCATTAATTTTCTTTCAGGATCAATTGTCTGTGGTCGACACATACCTACAGAACACAATTATTTTCTCCATAATAGGCGTACGTCTCGAAACGGAGATTATTTCTTTCCGAATGAGAAGGAATTGGATCCAGGTATACTTTAGGTAGGTCATCGAATCCATCTTCCGATCCAAAATTATTATTACTTGTTTAGATTTATGTTACTGTAGGCGAATTCAGTTACGACCGAATTGAAATATTCCAAAAGCAGTATATTCCCCTGTTTTGTAATTTGGATCCTTGGGTCAGAGAATAATCATGTTTACTTGCTCAAATATCCACTAATGGCCCAGTGGGCTCGTTCAAATTGATCATCATTTTAAAACGTTCCATTATTCCAATTTAGCATCCTCGGATGCTATCGCTATTTCTCGACTGCTCGAGCTTTTCAGAACATCCAGGCGATCCCCCGAGAGCAACTTTAATTCTATTATTGTTGGCATTTGTTACTGAAAACAGTTGAGCTACACCAGCCAAATAAATCAACTTTTTTGTACTGAATATGATAATTGATTTGATACTTGACTATTTAGAATGCTCACTAGAAAATTCATCCATTAGTCGTCCTCAATGCCAATATTACACGCTGGCATACTCTAATCAATATTATTCAATCTGTTATAGCTTGGAGAAATCCATCGAACGGAGATGTATATTTTCGCAAACTAAATCTCAAGAGACTTCTTAATCTGTAAGTAGATTTGGTCTTTGGCGTGACTTGGAAAATACCACTCCATGTTTTCCTCAATAAATACCCTAATCTCTGGAGAAAAATTCGTACCTCCTCTACAATTAGCAGCTTGGAAATCTTTTGGAGATTGGAAAGTCTTTGAAAAGCACTAATCTTCTTGCTGAACTATCATAAAATCTGTGGATATACTGGATATTGCATTTACTACTTACACGAAAAGTTCGAATAATCAATTACATAGGTGTTATACTAGCAAATCCATATAGAACCATCTCTGTTGTCTGGGCGGAGCCTGTCATCTCTTTACGTCGCGTCAAGTGACAAGAATAACGTAGAAACTTTCTGGATGTTTAGTTTCCGTATATAAAGGCGAACAACCTGACTCAGTGAACAGTGAAATAGTGAACATCCAGTGAGTGATCAGTGTGATAAATAAATAAGTTGTTATTTGTAGTTATCAATAAATGTGAAATTTGGTTGAATTCGGAGCTTATCTCCAAAAAATAAGTGACTTCTGATTACTGGAGTTGAGCAATGTTAACATTTGCACTACCAAAGCATTTGCAATAAAGCACGTAAGAAAAATTACGAGCTGCAAACTTTATGTGATGCAATATTGTGCATCTGTCGAGTAAAGCGAAGAAATACGTTATTGGCAACACGTCTGTAATATAAATGTTAGGTTATGACAATATCGCATTCGTGGTTCTCTGAACTAATACGTGATGCATGAAGTGAACGCATCAATGCATTCTCACGCGAATTCAGATGCACACAAGTTAAATATTCAAATTTCGTTGTTTGTTGTTTTTAAAATGCAAATATATTTGCGCTATGCAAATGTGATTTGACATCCGATATTGGGTCACTTGGAAATGTTCACATTCTTTGTTGATTTTGAAATTGTTTGTTTGATCATTAGAGCTATAAAAGTGGAAGAATATTACAAAAAAAAATTAAATTGAAAAAATTATTTGGTAGTTGGACGCAGATTGCTTTTGTTGGTGTAGTGCTATAACTATCAGCCTTGTTAGGGATTTTATGCGTACCGAAGGAGTAATTTCTTGAAATCTCCCTGCGTTTCTAGAATGAGGGTATTAGTTTCTCAGTTGTTTATTAATTTTGTCAAATACTGCGTGCGATTATCACTGTAAATTATGCTTTTCCTCGTCATCCGCAGTCCCTGTTGTGGTTAATTAATTTCATCATATGAGACTAATTCTCAACAATTTATAACGGAGTTTGTGAAGTTAGATGGAGCAAATTTGCTTATTGATATGACAGCAGGGACCTATAATACCGACCAGGATATTTTAATGCAGGTAGCAAAACAACTAGTAGGAAGGACACGGACTTTGGAAAGTTACAGGAACTTAAGTTTGACCTCAGGTATAGCCTTTGCTCGATGAGCTTTCTAACCAAGATAGGGGAGATTGTACCATAGAAGTTTGGTGACAACTTCGACAACTTCACAACAAAAACAACAAGCTCACTATTCATTTAATGGATTCATACAGCATAAACTGAGTTCTTCGACTGTAGAAGACCAAAAATGTAAATCATGTAAAGCAACTTTGAACATTTTAGTTTGCCTGTTGCGTTTTCATTCTATCTGTTAATATTATCTCTATCATTCTTGTCCAGACTCATGAAAAATCACCTTTGGAATAGCTCGCAGCTTTGATCAGAATAAATATACTCAATCGCAGAATAGCTCGAACAAAGAGAATGGCGATAGGTTTTTAATAAATCCCGGCAGGCCAGTTTCACTTCCTTGCGATACGAAATGTGCGATAAGCTGCCGGACGCGCAAGCCGCACAAAATGATTTATGGAGTGTTGGTATTGGCCACTGTGCCCTACTGTCTATGCCCCCAACAACACACGCTACTATACAAAGCCCTGACACTAATAACACCTAACAAAATGAGAATCTACAGACTTTTTTGTGCACCTTGATTTATTTTCTTAACCAATGATGAATGATTTTTGAAATCAATGTGCTAGAATTATAAAAATCGAGACTTCTATGGCAATTGTAATAGAAAATATTATTGATATTGATATGAACATCGAAGTCAGATTGAAAACAAAAATAATTAATAATCTATACATTTTTCAGAATTTTATTGAATAAAAACGACGTTTGATTTTAAATTCTGTATATTTATTTGAACCTTTAACGTTGTGATCCCTTGATCAAGGATTTTCTTTAGAGAACAATGATACAAAATAAAACAAGGCATGTAACTAGATACTAAAAATATACCGAATATTAGATGTGATGACGTGGATATCACACCTAAACAAAAAGAATAAAATCTTCTGACATTCACCCAAGGCTTGAGGAAAACCACATGAAAACCCCAAACAGAGGAATATATCCTATTTAGTACAGCTCCACACACATCCCAAATCACAAAATACAGGACATTTCAACAAGACAGCGTAACGCTACTCTTTGCTATTGGTTTGGCTTATAACTGCAGTGTCAAATAGTCTTCAGTGTACTTTATAATCCAAAATATACACAGAACTACACCAGCTGAAACATAGTCATTATAAATGTGTGTTATTGATCACAGAAAGCCAAATATTTGATAATTCAAAACCGTCAGTATGGTTAAAGTTATTTGGATGTTTAAGTATCTCAATTGCTTCTCTGACCAATCTACCATGAATCGATGAGCATCTTGCGACTATTCTGTTTCTTCAAACTTGATGTCATGCAAAAACTCGATGGCATGATCAACTACAGAAGATTTATTTGGATGGTTTAATCTTATGCATCTTCTATGTTCAGCCATGCAAGTATTCACAGTTCGGCCCGTCTGTCCAACATAGACTTCCCTACAGGTACAAGGGATCTTATAAATACCCGAAGATTATAGGGGAATCACGTCCTTCACAGGTCTCATGAACTGCTTGATTTTCATTACCGGAGCGAAGAAAACTTCAAAATTATATCTTGACAAGATCCTTCCGATCCTCTCTGAAACATTGCTCACATAAGGTGAAGATACATAATTTTTACTCACGCTAGAATCCTCAACAGTAGTATTGGTAGACCCAAGTTTATTTTGTATCATTGTTTTCTGAAGAACATCCTTAGTCAAAGGATCGAAACGTCAAAGTTTCAAATAAATATTCAGAATTTGAAATCAAAATTCGTTTTTATTCAAAAATAATTAATGAAAAGTGGTAACAACATTCCCTGAGAACAAGGACTTGAGATCGGCGCAGTTGACTGTTTCTCCATCGCCTTTACTGAACTCGATTTTCCATAACAGATCAAACTCATCCAGTGCAGTTTAGACAGGATACGAAATAGGCAGCGACCACTTCTTCCTGGAGGCCAAAATGAAGAAGATGAATGAAATAGAAGTAACAAGGACAGAAAGTAATATCAAAATCAAAAAACAAGTAATAAGAATTTACAAGCTCAAGGAGAAAATAGACAAGAAAAAGTACAATGAACTAGTACAATAGAAATAATAAAATAAGAAGAATATAGAAACTGGGATATGGACACCATACGGGAAACTCTTAAAAATATATTAAGCGAAGCAGTAAAAACCGTTGTGGTATCTAAAAGAATAGCCAGAATAGAAAACAAATAAAGTGGTGGAGCCAAGAAATAAAAGGAGAAATCAAATTGGAATAATAAAGATGGAAAATATACCTCTGTGATAAAACAAAAGAAATTATGGAAAATACAAAGAGCGAAGAAAAGAGCCAAATAATTAGAACAAAATGCTGAACTACAAGAATAAGAGGATTTCGGAGAATGTAAAAGTAATGACTAATAAAGAAAACAAGAAACAGGAAGGATAAAAACTAAAAAGATGAAGAGAACATTTTAGAGAATTACTAGAGCCACAAGAACTAACAATAATCAACGCATACAATGATGAAAATCTAGAAATTATTAATACAGAAATCGGCAACGAAGAATTTACAATTGCTATTGGAAAGTTGAAGATAGGGAAAGCAGCTGAAATACATGGGAGAGGAAGGAACAAAAATGCTGCACGCATCAGTAAACAAAGTTTGAGAAGGAGAACAGACACCTACAGACTGGAAAAGAACAATCATACTGCCAATCTACAAAAAAGGAGACCGCCGCAACTGTTGCTATTATCAAGGGATCTTAAACCTATGCACAGTAGTAAAAGTGTACGAAACGATGCTTGAAAGTAAACTAAGAAAGCTAGTAGAAGACAAGATTGGAGATATTTAAAGTAGATTTGGAAAAAGCCACAGTACCCAAGACCATATATTTACAATTCGATAGATAACGGAAAAAACACTAAGACACAACAAAGAAATCTTAGTATGCTTCATAGACCTTGAAATAGCTTTCAATAGCGTTAACAGAAAATTGTTGTGGGAAATATTAAAAAGGAGGAATATAGGTCAGAAGCTACTAGAAGGAGTCCAAAATATATATAAAGATAACATAAACTATGTACGAACCGCTAACTTATTATCAGAAGAATTCAAAGCAGGTGGAGGATTAAGACAAGGAAGAACTCTAAGTCGTTCATTGTTCATAGTATACATGGATGAAATTAACTTTGAAGTAAACAAAAGAACAATAAAAACTGTTATAGGATATCCAAATTTGAAACAAATAAAAATAGTAGAGTGCATTTTTCAGACGACATGGTAATCTTTGCGAATACAGAGAAATATCTGCAAGAGAACTTGAAGATATGAAACAGAAAATTACTCAGAGCAAATATAAAAATAAATGGTAACAAAACAAAGGTAATGATAATAGCCAAAGAAGAAAAACAATTAGAAATACAAATAAGTGATAGAAATATACAATAAGTCCAAAGCTTTAGATATCTAGGAAGTATAATCGAAAATAAAGGAGAGTACGAACATTAAATGAATAGCAGAACACAGGCAACAGTAGGAACTTATCATAAAATTAGCAAGGCACTATTAAAGCACAAAACAATGAACAAAAGAACGAAGTTGAGCATCTACAAAACAATAACACTACCAATGCTGCTGTACAGCTCAGAAACCTGGGTACTAAATAAAAGACAACAAAGTAAAATCACAGCAGTGGAAATAAAATGTCTCAGAGTTATAGAGAGGGTAACAAAAGTAGACAAAATTAGAAATGAAAAGATTGGAGAGAGATTGGAAGTTCAGTCAGTAATGAAGAAGATAGAGCAGAAGAATAACCGCCTTTTGTCACTTTAACAATGACAGCTGTCACTTTGCAGTTTCGAAAGACCTGTGCTAGCTGCGTGGTGCTCGAAAAGCCTCGAAATGAACAAAATCTAATGGAAAAAGTATGGTTATTTGGAGTTTACTTGAATAAAAGTGATGATAACTTTCATATAGAGATACAAATTCATAATCCAACTTCATGAAGTCCTACTATTCAATAAAAATTTCTATTTTAAACTCTAGACCGAAATAGCCACAAATAATACAATTGTTTTCTACTCGGTGAGCATTCATTTTATATTGAAATGATTGCAAAGTTTTTGTCAAGAGTCCTCCACTGTTTACTGAGGAACGGTGAACAATCGCTCTCCAATAGGTACTTGAATATAGAAATCTTCTTTCAACAACTTTTTATCTGTCCGCGATGCAATGTTTATGCAAACATCATTTGCTCTTTTTCAGAGTTATAATAGCAGACCTTTTTGACATACAGGGTATTGTGACGTGCGGGAGTGAGGGGGGAGCTCGTAAAAACGACGCAGTATGGGGAGGGGCTTCTCATCGCCTCTTACGCCGCGCCACGTCGCAGCACATCACCCCTCCCAATGGAAGCCTCTAGTGATTCCTAGAAATGGAAAAGTCGCGAAATGGAAAATTCGAGAAGGACGGTGTTTCTCTATATAAGGCCAAGCCAAAGACGTGTAGGACAGTACAGTAATAAGAGTATTAGTGTGAAATAAATAATGAAGTGACAAGTAAAGTGAATAGTGCATATAAATAGTGAAATATAAATATCTGTGACCTTGTTTAAATTAGAATTAAGTGATTAATATATAAATATAGGGTTATTAGTGACATAAGAAGAATAAAACTTTTATTTCATCTAGATTATTAAATAGTGACTTTTATTTGATTGCAGACAGATTTCGTCGAGCAATAAACATTACAGTATTAATTTGTCTCAATCAAAACTGTAGATGAATCAGATTTTGGCGAATCTAGTGGTAGAAAAAGTATGAATACAAAACTCTTTTGCAGGTGTTACAAACAGCCTTAATTCCACCCAAGAGGAATATTATAGAAGTAAAACTTAATATGAAGATTCATGTTACTAAACTATGTAGAACTAATTACATATGTTGCTACTGTTGAGGTGCGTTGCTTACATCAAGTGCCACTAGTGTGTGTAAGACTAAACATTAGACAAGTATGCTGTATGCATATGCTGACATGTATTGTTCGTGATCTAAACTCACGATTACGAATAAGATATAACAAAGTTTGTAATTCAAAAAATATCCAAGGATGCACAAGTAAGTAACATGATGTCCACGTCAGATTTTTCTATTACAGCAAATTGTTTATTAGATTTTTTTCCTTTGGAAAATCTATCAATGAACAAATAACATTTATAAGCTTGTAGCAGTCCTAGTTTGGCTTACTGATGAATTTAACTCTGTTTTGTGAGTTCAGCACACAAGAACGATCATGACGTGACCTTGACCGTGTCTATTAAAATCTGTATTGCAAATTTATGTAAAATTGAAGGAAAGTCATTTTGTCAGATCAATATCATGATAATGCTGAAATTAATGCATTTTTGGACTCATTTGCATGGTAAAATTCGTTGTGCATATCAATTTTTGCGGAAGTCGAACGAATTAATCAATAATTTATACATTTATAGGAAATTTCACTATGAAGTCTAGTTTCCTTTCATGGGAATTGATCCATTTTATGAATAATACGAGATCGTCTTAGAAGTGCAAACATACTTGCAGACTTGAATAAATAACTGTGGAAATGATAGAAAGTATGCGCATGTGTAAGATAAGTACGTACCATTTGTGCAAGCGACATGTTGATATGCAGCTCTGTTACAGATTTCAATTGCTCTTTTTAATAAATATAATTATCAGAAATTTATTTATTTTGATTAATATCACCCATATTCATCCAATATTTACAGAAATATTTGTATAATATTACATTTCAATTGCGTTAGTCTGATTCATACGATTAATTATTATCACCTAGTGCATAAATATAATGCTCGAATAAATTTATTAGTCTTGCTATATATTATTCCAAATAGATTGAATAAACGCGTTTTGAATCCTAATTAATTAATTCCGAAAAATTTAATGAACAATATTATTTGCATAGTATTTAATTGGTTGAAATAATATTCAAATATGAGATAATAATCATTTATTTGTAATCAAATAAATCGTGATATAAAGCTGCAAAAAATTATCTTGATTTACAATATTTTTATTAGTTCTCATCAAATGAGCACATTAAAAAACTCAATTTCAGCTAGCAATTAGGAAGAGACTGTCATCAAAGTGCGTAATGGAGCGTCATGATATGCAGCACATGCACTCAAACAAGTGGCCAACTGTCTGGCTGGGACGACAATTTATTAAAACGGCGGCGAGGGACGATCGTAAACCGTGCTGTAAAATTTCGACGTAAAACATAAAACGTTATACCGTGTGCATCCAATCCGCGACCCAACACACAGGTATGTACAATAGTTGCGGTTTCTTTACTCGTGGGATGCTATACATGTTTAAAGTTCAGTCACCTCGTCGCCTCTATCCCATTATATTTTACTAGCAGAAGTTTAGCAATATTACTGAATTCTAAACAGTAATGTAGAAATTCATGAAGCAAGTTACTTGATATATTTGAACTTGACAATTGTCTGTTATCTGAAATATGTATGGAGCACCCTATATACTATATATATATATATATATATATATATATATATATATATATATATATATATATATATATATATATATATATATATATACAAGCTTGTCCTCGTATTCTGCAGAATATTTTACGGCACAGTGAAATAATTTCAACACACCTTTCAGGGATCCCAAGTTTTATTTTAGACAGTTCTTACTATAGTAGAAAGCCTTGTATTTTTATCCACCGTTGGAAAACCAATATACGTCCAAAATGAGCCTAAAAGATGACTGCAGCAAGTTTTAATTTGAGAATTCAACAGTTTTACCAAATTGAAGTCACTTGTAGCGTGTGAGCTAATATTGAAACTGCTGTCGAAACTAAAACATCAAAGATAATAATTTCCGAGTTAATCGAGATGTCCGCAGCTTTAATATTCTCCAGCACGCTTTGTAGACTTTCATTTTTGGAAGCGTGAACTGTAGGATCGGAGAGTGTGGATCCAGACAAATACCGGTCGTGGTTGCGGTATGAAAAGCTCTTGAAGGAGCTCATTAACGGATGCGTAACAAAGAATATTTACCCGAGCTCTGCGACTGTTTGAACGGGAGATTTAATGACTAATGAGATGATGGTATGAACTAATTTAGTATCAGGTTCAGAGAATTAATTTTGCATTAAAAATAAATTCATAAGTACATTACTTCACCCCTGCAGATGTCATCTTCGTTCTAGAGCATTACCCTCGTTTCAAATCTCCAATCTACTGACTCTGCCTTTGCGCTTTTCGTGTTCGCTCATGAGGTGCTCACATTCCCAATCCTCCTCGATCTTTACGTACTTCTTCTTCGCAGGCTTAAGAAAGCGACGATAGCACAGACTTTCATTCTTTCTTAGACGAATTTCCACGTTTGAGTGGTCTCTTTTACGTTTGCGTATCTACCGACGAAATCGATAATTCCGGAATAGAGTGTGAATGAAGTGATAGCTGTTCAGTTGTTTTCGGTTGCGATTGCTGTCTGTTTATTTGCTTGAGTAGCTGCTTTAATTGGATGCCTCTGATGGGCCTGTTTATCGGAGTGTTTGATTTGAATTGGATAAGAACGACTGTGTTTATTCAAGATTTCTTACTCAAATTACTGGAACATTGATGTTTTTGGTGAGATTGTTTTGCCCTAGAAGTTGAATGTATGTACGCAAACAAACATTGGGTTGTTAGGCAAACAAATTTATGTATCACTGATTTTACTGATGAATGTTGATATGCTAGTAATTATTTATATTTCCAGCTTCAATTTCAAATTTCAGTGCTTTAAGTGAATTCGCAAATTGAATAAACATTGTGAAATATGTGCACACTGCTGGAAATTCATTAAAAATTAAATTTGGACCGTTCGCCAATTAGCACAATGGTCGACTAACAGATTGCAAAATATCGCATGAAATATTCGTAAGGTTATTACAAATTCACATTTTGAATCCAAAAAGATTATTTTACCTTCATCCTGCTTTGTACTGGCGACCAGAGCCGTATTTAACCTGGGATTAAGTTGAACCTGACTGCAATTTATTTGGAGGCAAATCTCTATCCTTTTTTCGAAGTATCCATTTGCTAAAAGATAAATAATTGCTATTCAACAACGGCAGTTGATTTTTTTATCTGACCTACTTACTATACTATAATTCTGTCTCTATATTTCTTAAGTTTAGTTGGAGTGCGCAAAAATTATGGTCAACATGAATGTAGGTACAAGTAATGTTCAAAATTAGCTCATTTGTAGCAGTATTACTCGAATAAAATAGGTGTTATTCGTTTTACCGGTGCAAACAAAGGAACGCTAGACTGGAAACTAATTTCACCGCAATAGCTACATATTGTTCGCCATTCTTGGATGAATTATTGTTCATATGTTCCTGTAATGAAGCAGTCAACTGAAATATGAGTAGAAGTGAAGTACAGCTGAGTTTGGATTTCGAGAGAATGCATAATACATCAAAAAAGCAAAAACACTCGGAGGAAAGCAACATGTATATAAAAGAATCTGAAAGAAATACATTAGGAATGTCAAAGTCGGTGCTGGATGAATGCGACTTAGCCTTTGATTCAACTAATTTTATGAATTTCCAATAGGCATTTACTGAATTATATCTGCAAAAACATCAAAATTGTAATATGATATTCCACATTGTATCTATACTTCATTCTGAAACTCACAACTTCCGATAATAAAATGTCCGTAGACCTTATTACAATAAATACTATTTCTTGTGGAACAAAGCGGAATTCGAAGCTTGTTACAAGATGTTTCAACATTTCATAAACCTTGAAATCCGTCCGTATAAACCCCTAAGATATCACCCAACATCCAGTGATGCGTGAAAATCAAATATTGGGTCAGCCACGGAATCATAATATTGCCGATAACATTATTCGTCTATAAATATACATATGTACGTATATTATAGAACTTCGTATAAATATGGAAGAGAACTTAAATAGATATGTGGAATAACACAAATTCACGTGCCTGATTGCTACGCTCGACAGCGCAATGTCAGGTAATACAAATACTATGATGAGTCTTACTTTAGTTTTTCGTCAGATTGAGCCCTGAGGCAATGCCACTTTGTAACGATACCTCGCTGCTGGCGTCGCTGTCGAAACTGCAAACGGTATACTCGGGTACCAATGCGGTTGGAACGCAGTTTCTAGAGACGGACGGCTGAGTAGCTCAAAGGAAAAAGCCAGGGTGTTCAAAAGAATAATATTCAGGAGGTAAGTATCACTACGAGATTTATTTGCTCACAAAGAAGAAATGGAGCTTGTGAGCATACATATATAATGCAGGAATTGGTACAGAGATACATTGGCTGAAGGCTGACGACAACGATGCGGCGACTGCCCAGGACAATCGACGATTTTTCGAACGATGGATCGATTTCAAAACTTGTTGTATGTTTGTTGAACCAAACTGGTTGGCAAGTAATGACTCTACGTTAAATTGTTTCAATACTGTAAAGCCACCCATTGACCTCTCCAGCAGTGATTCTACGTTAAATATTTCTGACACTGTGAAGCCAACAAGTACTGTTGATTTCGCAATTGTTTTATTGAGAACGTGGACTGTGATGTTCAAATTGTGGACTAATTGGCATAAATAATTGGCACTTGGCGAATATTGTGGACTAATTTATTTATTTACAAGTTAGCACGCATTCTACACAAAGTCACAAGTTTTTAATTTTTTTGGATTGGTGCACTGCACCGACTATGCTACTATTCTTATGCTTTCAAAAAACGATAGTAATTTCTTCAAGTCTAAAACACGTTATACTAACAAAATTCAAAGATGGAAAGGGATAAAAATTGCAGGAAGAAGAAAATAAGGGTATACTATTGGTTGGGCGGTTGTGAAGAGAAAGTTACACTTCTGGGAACCTAGGATGAAGATGCTCTCGGCGCGGTATTAAGAGGATCAAAGGTATCAATAAAACGCTTACTCCAGCACCTCCGACAGAGCGTTGGGTACGGCGGCATCAATATTAGTCGGCTACGACAATAACAATCCACTAAACCTCTGGACCCAAAGCAGGGCTGAAAATTAGAAAATTAAAAGTAAAATATAAAAATAAACTTCACACAACAATAAAATAACTTGGGTACAATATTTACAAAACGGAACAAGTACCTTTTCAGCGGTGATTCTATGTTAAATTAATCTAACACTGTGAAATCAACAAAGACTTCTCCAGCGGTGACTCTACTTTAAGTTAATGCAACGTTCGCGGAGCTGACGGCAAAAAATGTGACGGAATCACTCTAAGTCAAAAAACAGCAAAAATATTCTAAGTTCAAAATATAGCAAAACAATAGCAAAAATAAACTAAGTTTATTTTACAGACTCAACGCACTAAGCACGAAACTTCTGACGGTAAACACTGGAATACTTTGGAAAATGGCTCGGAGAACAAACTTTCGAAGGAAGTGACTTTAATCGGCAGCAAGGCCTTATTTATACTCAACGTTCAATGAAACATCACTTAACTTGCGTCTTCCAAATTAATTCCAAATGAGATCCCTCACAGTGAGATGAAAAAGAGGTATTTCAGAAACGAAGAAACTATATCAAAAGTACTAATTCTTTTACACAAATTTTCTGACTTAATTTCCAGCTTTGAAACATCTTTACAGCGGTTATAATTCATTTAAAATATTCAAATAATATTACACTAAATTTATTTGCTCACGTTGGTAGTTTAATCCTTTGTCAGTAGGGTCAGAAAAGTCAAACGTCAAATCTTTATTTGTTAAGTCAAAGTCAAAGTCACGGTAAACAAAATCAGGAGCTAGAATATACAGAATATTTTACAGAACCACCATGTACATGACATAAACACAGATCATACAATTCCAGAGTTGTATTTCAGGACATTTACAGATCATAACCTTAATTCAACCACATGGCTGGTAACGCTACAGTGAATGGTTGTGTAGTGTTCAAACAGGATTACAGTTCTTTAAAATTTAAAACTAGTTGTGACTAACCTCAAAATAAAAGACGTTAGCTGAAGGCTCTAGGATGTGTCAATGGAGCGGAACTTTGGAGGAAGGATTCGTCACAACTTGAAACAATTTAAGCCTCGTTCACAATACGAAATTAGTAGTTAGTGTTAGTAGATATAAACGCCTTATAATTTTAGTTTCTTTCGTTGATAAAATGTACTTTGACTCCAATTTAGAATTTTATAAAAAATTCTTTAGATGTTTTTAGTATCCAGAGTCAGAATAAAATGTTTAGAACAAGAAAATAATAAACTAACCTCAATTTTATTATCAATCTAGTTTTTTCAAATAATCATTATAAGTAAGCAATATATTTTTTTAAATCTGATGTTGATCTATTTCATGCAGATTTCATAGCAGAAATAGATAGAAGTCAAATGTCAAATGAATCAAAAACAAAACATGTTCATCCCTTTTTCTCTCTTATCTGATTGGTCGAGCCACTAACTACTAACTGAAAAGTTTGAAGCACTAATCAAACTACTAACACTAGCTACTAATTTAGTGTTCTGATCGGGGCTTCACTTTCTATGTTTGTCGTTATTCTGTGATATTATTTTTGACTTGGAGCTCCTATTCATATTTTGGTTGTAAAAATCCGAAATGATTCAACAGTCACTTGGTGGGAGTAGATTGAAATAATTTTTCACAGAACAACATTATTTATTCCGAAGATTCTGTGCAGAGAAGAAAAAGAAAGAATGGTTGAAATTATTATTATATATGCAGTGGCTTAGTGCTTAGACACCCCAGGTGGGGTTGCACCCCTTCTGTTTCAAGCTTTTTAGATCCTTTATTTGTGAGGGATTGGTCCTCATAGCCTTGTTCTAAGTTTTCTAACATATTTCTTTCCATGTCTTCCTATCTCCGGCTTTTTCCTTTCATTACTTTATTCCTGCTTTACTCAGGTCTGCTTTTACTTCTAGTGATCATTTGGACCTGGGTCTGCCTCTTCTTCTCTTTCCGCTTGGTTTCCATTGTAGAATTGCCGTTACAGTGTCTTCTTCTCTATTTCTCCATATGTGTCCTAACCGTTTCATCCTCTGTTGTTTTATTTCCCTTGCTTTATCTTTTCCTTGCAGTTCTTGTTCTATTTCATGGTTCATTAGTATCCTATATTCGTTTTCTGTCGTTTCTACTAGTCTTGAAATATTTTCTCTATTTTTTTTTGCCATTGTCATTGTTTCTGCAGTGTACATTATTGTTTCAAATACTTTTATTTTTGTTTTCTTTGCTAGGTCTTTATCCTTTAGTAATTTTCCATTTGCGTGGAAGGTTCTGTTTGCTGCTAATATCTTTTCTTGAAATTCTGTTACCTTGTCTCCTTTATTGGATAGCCTAATGCCTAGTTATTTGAATTCATTCACCTCCTCAAACTGTGGATTACATATCTTTATATTTCTATTCCCTAGTTTTTCTCTATCTTCATTATTTTTGTTCTCATTGATTTCTCATTCCATTCTGTTGATTTTCATTATTATTTCGTTGACCATTTCTTTCAATGAGTTCCTATATTTTGTTGCCAATACTATATTGTCAGCGTATGCTATTATTTGTCCGCCTTTAGTTCTGAGTGTTCCTTTGTTTGAATTCCTCATCACATATTCTAACGCTATGTTGAACAGAGTTGCCGATAATGTATCTCCAAGGAGTCTCACACCTTTGTCTGTCCCGAATTCCTGGGTTTCTCCTTTTTCTGATTAGTCTTTTTTTTTTTTCATTTGAAACATGGTTTTTACATTCTTCATCTTCCTACTAGCTTCTATGACAGTAATTTCATCCTTAGTAGGTGTGTTAGTAAGCACAGAAGATTTTTTCTTGGCAGATCTTTTGACAACAGCCTAAGTGATTCTGACAAGATCACATTAGAAATAGTGGCAAGAGGACTACGGACTGTAGACGTGGGGACAACGAGCCTTTTGGCATTATAGTTCAGAGTAGATGGACTGCTGGAAGATGTCATGTTCTGATCTGTAGACATACTTGAAGTGAAGTTATTTGTTACTATATTAAATTCTCTGACAGCAATGTTATCGTTTTGGAGTGAGGACTCATTTTTTAGTAAAGTGGGAACCGTGCGGTTGATAGAAAGTAAATATCATGACATATTACATCCAACATGTAAGAAAGTTATCCAGCTTCTTTGAAACAGAAGACGTTCCCAGTTGTTCCAACATTCCAATTCCGAACAACTGTTCTTGATCTCTCCTCGTACCTAGTTAACTTGAACTGTTCTAAGCCAACTTCCGTTTGTGTAATAACAGTAACTGTCAATTTAGGATCTAATGTTACTCTCTCTGAGACTTAATTCAACTTGTCCGTCAGACGGAGACTCGCTAGTCGCTCCATTTGCTTCTGGCTTCTGCTCTGCAAAACTCTATGCGTTCAATGCACCTGCTGTGAATTGATTGCAGCCGAATGAATGGTTCATTACTGACGGTAAGCGCTGTCTTTGTTAATTAGTCACGAGGATTACTTACAGGAACAAGTTAGGATGAGTCTGTATCTCAATGTTGGTTGGAAAGTTTGAACCTCGACTAGAATGTTGAGAACTGAATTGACTGCTGTCATGGATTCAGAATATTCAACTGTTATAGAAGTTTGATAATTATTGAGAAATCAGTGCAAATTCTGATGCGAATGATCCATAAAAAAATTTATTCTTGTTTTCAGGTGAATCTGTCAGTGACCCACATGTTTGTCACAAGAATCGACCGTAAAATTCACCGAACTAGAAGAGAGTTATGATTGAACGTAAAGCAGATCAGGAATGATCTTCTCTTTGCTGTTTAATCACCCGAATGTGAATAGTAATGAAACAAAAACAAGTGACATTGGTATGTGGCCAAATTGAAGGGGAATTGTTTTGTCAAATTCTGTTATTTTCCTGTGATTTAAAAAGTTCACGCGTATTCTCTTTGTGAGATAATTTAATTCAATTCTGCGGAGTCTACATTTTTAATATAAGTATATCCAAGAAATATTAATTACTATTCTTCGTCCTTTGAACTTCCAGGATATTAGAAAATATGTTATTCAAACAAATACTGTGTAAACGGAAAAGTTGCTGTTTTATTCTAATAGCAATTACATCCACAGAAAATAAGAATAAACTACTGTTCCTGACATTTTACTTTAGTTTCGCCTTAAGACATTGCTGCTACGGAATTTTCAAGATATGCTAACTTATTTTCTTCGATAGTGATTCTATATTGTTATTGTACTTCAGACTCTATACTGAAGCTTTCAGAACCAAATGGTTCAAGAAAACAAAAGGAAACTGAATGAATAATAAAGACGATTTTGTATATATAATACATTTATATTGTGGTTCCAGTTGTGAATTTCAGAACGTGAACGTAATATAATATCCAATGAGAATTAAAGTGTGAAATACGCTTGAAATTTACTGCTTCCATAACCAGTTTCAACCTCCAGCTCCATATCCGGAAAATCAAACTCACGCTTCCTTATTCCCGTGCACATATTACAATCATGAACATAAGACTAGATCCTTACGTGATCATGTCGGCATGCAACCAACAAGACGGTAGAATAAATGATTCTAAACACAGACACCCAATTATCAGGCAATCGATTGTGTATGCCCCGTTGCCGAGGTAACCATAACACTGTGTCGCTGTTGCTTTGCTCGGCTTGGTATTTATATTCAAATTCTGCACTCATGTGTGGCTAAAGTGGTAACACTGCACACGAATATGTTGGTGTGTATTATGGGAAAGAGCGTATATATGCTAATAAGTAGTAAGTTACATGTCAGATGTGTTTTGTTATGTTGTAGGAGTCAAATGTTTATTGTTGTCTTGCAGAAATTGCTCGTTCATGAAGAAATATAATAGAGAACTTCATTTTCAAAGCTAAAAAAAGAATACATTTTCATGATATCGCCGCAAGTACTTTCCAGCTCAGAAATTGGTAGTTTACACATCGCAAGAAATTCACGTATCAAAATTAACAACAGGAACTTGAGTTTGAACCGCGATTGAGTGGCGTGATTCAGATTTGATAAGTTAGCGTCGAATAAACATCTAAATGGTGCTGAGTCTCTTGTGATTGAACCTCTCTACCGGTTTTACCCACGTAGCTAGCTCCACATGTACCACACTTCAATCCGTGAACACCAGAGTTTGCTGTCAGCCCAATTTTGCCCAATTTTCCAAATATTTCTCTCTTAAGGGTTTTCGATACGATATCAACATTGTTGTTGATGAATAAATTTCACAATAAACGATAGAATTTCAGATTTGTTTTTTCAATTGAAAATTCGCTGTTGTATTGTTATATGCTTCTTCCAATTGAAATTTGGGAATCGATTGCCCCGTGCCCGAACCATATGACATCATTCTGTATACATGTAAATTAGAATCTGCTAGTTTGGGTTGTAAACAAAAGTTTGAAGATTTGGATGCTGAATTTCATGTTATTATGTTAGGTGTTCAGTTAGATATACTATAATTCCGTCGACATAACGAAATCAGAATGTTTGTCATTATTTATTTGAGAAAATCCCTGATTTATTTTTTCAGCCAAATTTATTGACTCATGTTGAAAGGGAAGAGCCATAATTTACACAAAACCAAGAAAGTTGAAGAGCCACAAGGGATTTTTAGCGCAAGTTTTGAAAAAATGGGAGAATCATCTAGATGATGAAAGCGCATTTTTGACAGCTCATGAATGCTTGTTACTTCAGAGATTTCGCAAATTACCATCTCTAACAATTACTGAGCTTGGAATCAAGCAGTTTGGGCAAACTTACAAAACAGCAGCTTCCATTTAAGCCCGCCGCACACGAGGCAATTTTCCATGCAATTTTGTTCACTTAATTTGCAGCAAGTTTTCTTGCGCACTGGGCCACTTTGAGGTACACTTAGTGTGACACTTATTCTCGCATCACACGATGCAAGCTGCGCCACTCATTTTAACACTAGAACCAGGGGCGTCTCGAGCGGGGGTGCAAGGGGTGCACGGCACCCCGGCGCCAAGGCCTTGAGGGCGGCAGCTGGACCCCGGAAATAATTATTTTTCACTGAATACTAATTTCATCAACAAAATATTTCATTAGGACTAATAAAATAATTTTGAACATGAAAATTATTTTGAAGAATGACTAAAAATCAAAATTAATTATAAGGCAAAATATATACTCGACCTATTTTGATTTACCACGAATTAGGAGAAAAAATTAATAACCCTTATACACTATTCAAACACAGTTTATTTTGACTTCGGTCCAAATTCTAACAAGAAATATCTTTGTCGCAATTGATATCCTTCTCAGAATTTCATTTTCACTTCCAAGAATTTAACAGTTGATTTGACAAAAGGGGTGCCTTCGAGGTGGATAAGTAACTGTTTCATTCTTAAATTTCAATTTTTCTATGAATTCAAATTTATCTTTCTCATTAATATTTGAAAATGGCTAATTTGTTGTCTTGATTTTGAATGAGTTGAAACGAAATATCACTATACTCTGTGACTTCAGTGATTTAATATTTGTGACTTACTGGCCTGTGAATTGGAGTTTACTTGAAGTAAGTCGATATATTTTTTTTTTCTATGAAACTACACACTAAAAATGAAAGAATTTCATTCTGTATCAAATCCAATATGATATTTTATCTGAAATTGTACTTTGCACATATATAGTTATAGGTAATTAATTAATTATTCCAAACCTCCTGAGATGAACAAATAATTCTATAAGTCAGAGATTTTTAACGATTTAATACTGAAGTGCGACAGGAGAAAAAATATTCTGATTAATATGTATATAAAATACAATTTTGGAATTCGAAAGATCGCTGTATTTGGCTTCGCGTCGTTCACCGAACATTCTTACTTATCTCAAAATCCAGCATTTTATGTACTCGCTAAGCTTAACAAAAAAATATTTTGATACATTGAGTAATAAAATTTTGTTTCGTTTTTCATCTATTTATTTGTTGTATGTAGATGGCCGATAGAAGAAAGAAGAAGAAGAAAACGTAAAAAAATTTACAGACTTTCAAATTTAGCATTTATTAGTATAGAGAACGATATCGACATAGATGTATGTGAAATTGTGAAAGAATTTGCTCCCAGAAAATCAAGGGAGGTAGAGTTCAATAACCAAATGCGGAATTATGTATATTGTGGTTTCAATTTTTGCTCATGTCTGTAACTCTTATCTTTGTTAATGTGAAAAAAAAAATTGTAGAATATCCTAATTTTTGTTGAACTGTTCCTCTCTAATTCCTTTTTTCTGATTTATTTAGTAGAAAAAAAAAACACACGGGGGGGAGGGGGGCGCAATTCATTCATCTTCGCACCCCGGCGCTAGGTAGGCTAGAGCCGCCTCTGACTAGAACGTAGACTTGGTAGATTTTCACATTACAAGTATGGATGTTGCCGAAACTAATCGTCGGAGAAGAGCAGGAGCATTTGCTGCAGTTATAGCTTGCGAATTACGAGACAGAAAAAAAAAAGAAGAAAAAACTTTGGTCAAGAGAGTGACTTTTGAGAAGAAATCAAGACCGCAGAGTATTCAACATGTTGTTTGACGAGCTAGTAGGGTGTATACCAAAAGTAAAAAACCTGGAAATGTCAGGGAATTTAGATAAACTGGAAATGTCATGGAACCGTCAGGGAATTTCTGATATTTGTCTGGAAAAAATACATCATAGGATATTTACAGCAGCTTTTATTTAGTACCAGTTTCAAGTCTATGAATAGTATAGTTGCTGAGAACTCAGCGTCACGCCAGCCAGCCAGCCAGACAGCCAGACAGCCAAAGTGAATATAATAGCGCTTTTTTCTAAAAAATGCGCCAAAAAGCGCTATTATATTTACTTTGGCTGTCTGGCTGGCTGGCGTGACGCTGAGTTCTCAACAACTATACTATTAACAGACTTGGAACTGGTACTAAATAAAAGCTGCTGTTTCGTAGGTTTGCACAAATTGCTTTAATTCAAGCTTAGTGATTGTGGAAGATTGAATTATTCAATTACTTGTTGCAAGTTAAACAATTCCCATAGATATATATGGCATTAGGGACATGCCAACTAAAATTTATTAAAGTAGATAAAAATTTAGTTACAACTTTCGCCATGGGTATCACTATTATTATGTACAGTTGTCAAATATGTCCAGGATTTATTCAATGACTTGTTTGACGCGAATTTAAAGCTTATTAGAATGAATTATTATTATTGGATGAAAATTTGTTTACTTTTGGTGTATTTTTTATATAAAGCTTTGATGAAGATCAAATTATCATTTTAAGGCACAGCACTTAACCTCCCGTCAGTCAGTAACTAAACAATGAAGATTAAAAGGTATTTTTGAGTTTGTACATGCATAAATTATGTACCTATCAAATAGTCAACTTGAAATTAGTACTAAATGGAAGCTGCTGTTTCGTAAGTTTGCCCAAACTGCTTGATTTCAAGCTCAGTAATTGTGAGAGATGGTAATTTGCGAAATCTCTGAGGTAATAAGCATTCATGAGCTGTCAAAAATGCGCTTTCATCATCTAGATGATTCTTCAATTTTTTCACTTATTCGAAATAGAAATGTTTTATTTTTCAGAACCAGATTTCTTGAAAGTTAAAGCTACCATGTTTTGCTCTCATTTTTAGATTTTGATGAAAATATCTGTTTTGAGCATCGTCTAATCCATTTTGTATTTAAGGTCTTGTTGTGCACCTCGCGTCATGGCTGCAATCGTGCACTTCACTCGAAACTTTCTCCGAGTTCCTCGCATAAATTCAGAATGATCAGTCGTAGGATACTGAAATTCAATAAGTGAATATCCAAATAAAGTAGAAGTGATTATATTATAATGGAATAATTATTTATTCTCATGACAAACTATTTGAAACCACTTATTATTATCATATAGACGTACAATGTTTTCTTCTATCTATTAAATTACCTTTCGTGCCATTACGAACAAGTCCGAACCAACTAATAAACGAAATAAAATGTTTCAGTTAGTGTGAAGTCAATATGGTGATATTTGTGCCATGTTTTCATTATTTCTTGAGTGTTTTGTGTTAAAATTTCGGGAAACTTTCGACTAAATGTGTGAAACTCATCTTACAAATGTGTTTCAGAATATTGCTAATCATTTGGACTAATTTTTGTGGGGAAATGTCTACAGAGACGCCAAATATGAGCCAGAAGGTAAGTGGTACATATTTTCAATTACAATATGGATTGATCATGAGCATAGCCCTTAAAATTTGTTGTTTATAATGTAATTACCAATGATATAATGATCTTTTCATAAATATGGCAATGTGATTCAAAACAGATTAAATTAATAGGAATGTGATTAAAACTTTGTTCATTTTGGGTTTATTTGAATCATCATCATTTTCATGATTGTGAGTTGAATATAGCCAGATAAAATATAAATAACACTCAATTTGAGATCAGGGAAAAATGATCTAAAAATGAACAATACATGCTTTGGTACGCTCCTAGAATAGACGCTACAAATCACAAACAAAAAAAATGTGTTAAATGACGACACCAGCGATGCATTAGCAAGCAGAAGTTTTGTCAGTGGCACTGAAACAGCGGTTTTTATTTCAAATGTGTGGCACAAAATTCGATGTATGAATAATTGTGTACGTATTACAATGGCTGTACTCTATTTTTTTTCAAGAATTCTGCAACTAAAAGACTGATGCCTGTATTACACGATATAATTTATTGACCAATAAATTGACCAAGTTTTCAACAATTTATTGTCGAGCTCAAAAATATTTTGTACCATATTACACGATACAAGTTTTCGTCAAGAAAAATCAGAACTACCAACTTATAATTTTTGACGTAACTTCAAAAAGTGTGGTTAGAGAGAAAGTGAGATAGTAGAGATGACAAAAAATTAACATACTGAAGTCAACAGTATATAAAATTATATTATTACTTTGTCAACACTAAGATTATTATTTGAGACGAAATAACTAAAAATATGAGTAATGTTGGCAACGATAAAATTTCCCTAGAATACCCCAGAATATTGGTGAAAAATGGAGCCAGTTCTATTTCAAAAATTACTTGGTCAATTATTGGTCAAGAAAAAATTGTGGAAATTTTGGACATATTACACACAACAATAAATTGAAGGTCAACTTTTGAGAATTATTGACCAATAAAATGCATCGTGTAATGCAGGCATGAGTCACACAGTGAAAAATTTTCAATCTAGTTATTTGACAACTGTCACTTAGTAACGTTTACGAATCGAGATTTTATAAGTACTTATTACAAGTTTTGGAAATGATACAAGCAATATGTTAATTATAACAAGTAATAAAAATGTGAGCGCAGATTTTAACAAAATTTTCATCAACTTCGGTACTCGTTTAGATATAATTATTCAATTTTGACAGTTACTCAAAAGTACAGTCACATCAAGAGATATTAAAAGTTGTATTACAAGTACATTCAGAGTGATCAACTAAATATCATTTGTGTAAACTTGCCCGCAATTCAAACCAATCAGAGATCAAGGTCAAATAGGCCCTTTCTTCTCCACACTGAATTCTTGAAAAAAATGAACTATAATCTCCTCAATGTTGGGCTGAAATAATGTGAAATATGGTCTTAACTTTCAAATGGTTTTTTTAGAGCTACTGCATATTATTATTACTTATTCAGAAGATGAAGAATGTCTAATAGCAACTTTCTTTCTTACTTGAGCATCCCTGAATCCATTTTGATCCGTTAAACGTAAAATGCTGAGATTTTGTATCTAAAATTGGTCTAATGTATAGTTGTGCAATCGTCTGCACCGGAAGTGCACTTTACTTGACACTTTTTTATAATTTTCTGCATAGATGCAAAATAGTTGGCCGTAGAATATTGTAATTCAGTATTTGACTTAACATCTAGTTGTACACCTCGCATTATGATAACGATTGGCTGAACCGAGAGTACAGTTCACTGAACAATTTTTTGAATCTCGCATAAATTGAGAATGACCAGCTGTACAATCATGGAATTTAGTATTGGAAGCAATTATAGCATTCTACTAACAACTCCATATTTTCAAGGAAATCTATTGAACTAAAAGTAGACTTCATCTAATAATATTTTAATTTTTTTCGCATAAATTCAAAAATATTTGCCGTAGAAAGATTAAATTTGTTATTCAACAGATTACTGAATAATAGCATAGATAATTACCTCAAATTTTGGTTGTTTTATTACAAAGTGAAACATACAGCCATTTTAAATATTGCGCTGAGATAGTCGTTCATAATATTGGCGCGTTCAGTCATGGCGCTGTTGCTATGTAACCATGGTTACTGCTATTCCTACCAATCAGCGCAGTGAGAATAATCTCTGACGACATACCACTTATTGGAACTACATCTAGTCAATTTTCACTAACAGTGACTAGAAAGACTTATTATTAAATGTATTTAAAACCATTTCAAATTCAATAACGAATCGTGATATTCAAGTTGATTGCTAAACAAAACTGAAAGATTATCAATTAGTGAGATTATAAATGAATAAAGTAGTGATTAGTGCGATGTCTGATTCTAACCTTAGAATTATTGAAACAAATGCCTTGCCATATTCTCTTCTGCAACCTGTGGTTGTTCTGCGCGATGTTATCAAATATGGACCGGATGTAACTAAAGAAGAACTCCTAAGTGCACTTGGTTTGATAAGAACTGATAAACTGAGGGTGAACCACGCGAAATATAAACTACGCCGCTCGGCTCGTTGTACTAACCTACCAAAATATATGAAGAACTTCACTGAAAATAAACCAATGAGTAGATTCATTGCAAAACCTGTGATCAAACCATATTACGAAAGACTAAAAGTTATTGAACTGAATAATAATAAATATATAAATGTGAAGGAAGAATCCGACTATTCTTTGAATCCTGGGGTGAATAATTCGCGTCTGCCCCAAACAGGCAATCTGTGTAATTCAAACCACAAAACAAAAAAACGTAATAATAAAAATCGTTCCAACCCAACTGTCGTTCGCACAAAAACGTGCTATTGCAAAGAAAATATTCCCAAAAAATATGTGAATTGCAGAAAAATACCATCAAAATGAAATAGACTATTTTAAACTATTTTTTTCACTCAATTGTAATTATTATAGATTATATTAGGATTACATTGAAGAATAGACTGTTTTAATATGAAATAAACATGTCCGACATTTGAAGTCGCTTCTATTTTTCCCTTTGTTATTAGGATTATATTGATTGCAAGAAGAGTTTCTAGTAGAAAATTGTTTTGCAATGTTGATAAGTTTCTAATTTCCTGAAAATTTGCAATTTCTATTGGAAACTCTCAAAGTTTCGTTAATTCTAAATTTACTGACAAAAATAGACATTTCAAGATCCGCCATTTTGTTTTAGGTACCGTTCAGTATACACACTTTTTATTTTATTTCATTTTATGCCAAATCACGTGACTAAACCTTAATTCACAATAGACGTAAGCATAAGTGCCAATTCACAATGCACGTAAACATAAGGAGTACGTAAAAACATAAACGTAAGAAATTATGTATGTTCTCGAAGGTCGTAACGTAAAATATTAAAATAAAGTGTTTTTTTCATTTTACGTTGGTACAAATCAGGGTTATTGATGTATTGTGTTGGTTTCTCTGACTGTCATTTTCAAATATGCTGTTGATTTTGATTTTGTTTCGTGTTTACTGTTTTTCTTTGGTTTCACTTATGTTTCACTTCTAACAGTTTGGAGTTTAGTTTGTTTTGTTTTATTGTATGATGTCTAATAAAGATCTTGCGATTGTTTCATTATTATTGAAACTGTGTTATAAAATTTGGCAACGAGAGGAATATTAAGACGAGGAAGAAATTGTTGGTTTTTTTTTATTAATAATTCTATATCAATCATATTTAAAGAATGTTTTGATCCAGGATGTTGTCAACAGTCAGATGAAAACATGTGTTTAAAGTTGACGCATGCGCTATCAGTTGTTTCGTACGTAAACATAACATAAAGTTGAATTTATCTCAACTTCACGTTTTCATTACGTAGCTCTTATGTCAATCCGTGAACGGAAGAAATACGTAAGAGCATTATGAACACGGGCATTGAAATACAGTAGTTCAACTTTATGATTTTGTTTACAGTTACGTACTCCTTACGTTTACGTACATTGTGAATTGGCACTAAGAAGTGTATAACATAATTCTTATGAGAATCTCACGCCTGTTCACAATGAGCATAGCATAAAAATGATTTTCATTGCTTTTAGTTTTGTTTTTCATATTTAAGCTTTTAGTTTAGAGCATTACTTTTATTTCTGCACAAGTTTGCAATCAAATGTCTTTTTTGGAAGACGAAATTCGTTTATTATTGTTATTAAAACAAAGATTATAGATATTCCTAACCACAATAACAAGTTTATTTCCATTCATTTGACACATCTACTGTTTGTGTCAGTAAAAATATATTGGACATGCGCATTAAGAAAATATATGCGTAAGAAATACGTAAAGTTGAGATTATTTCAACTTTCTTATGCAGCTGTTATGCATTACGTAAGCATTGTAAACACGGCCAAAAGATTCGCACATGTTCAACTTTATGTCTTATGCATTTCTTAGATAGTGATAGAACTCGTCAGGCATGACAATTTTTCTTAATGACTTTTTCCCCGAACTCTCATCTTTTTGTAGCGTTTTTTATCCCCTATAATTTAACGAATTGTTCAGGTGCATAGTTTTCGGATTCAGTAGCAGTTACAATGGAACAATTGATTTTAATTTCAATAAATTCTAGAAAAAAATCGATTAATAATTATTGTCACAGAAATTAAGCCTGTGAAAATGTCTAGCTTTTCTGTCTATGATTTCGCAGGCAGTTTAGGATTTGGAACGATTTCCTAATTTTCATTTTTCACTAAAAATTTAATTATTGTGACTATGCTAATGTATTTAATGTCAAAATATTGTGCACTTATACATAATGATGACAATACCATGAGATATTTAGATCTTATTGTCTATCTGAAACGTAAAACAGCAGATGAGTTGACTGAAATACATTAATTTATAAATGAAGCACTTGTATATCATTTTTTCTCATATTATCACAAACTTCAGACTCAGATCGTTTCAAAGAAGTATACTCCGTGAATTGATCTGCTGAAATCAATTTCTAAATTCAGTTTGATACATTTGTAGGTTATGCTTTCTGTTCTTCAAGAATAAGTTTCTACAATTTTTTTGCGGCGATATTTTCAGTTGAATTATTCAATAAATCAATTATTTTAGAATTGCATTCCATTTAATATTTCACCGTATACTTTGAATAAATCGTTGAATGATTTCCTTTTCATGTTTGAGAACGAACGATAATGAAGTAAGTTGAGAACAGCAACTACTTTCTGAGATGCTCATAGATGGCTGCACAGTCTGACTGTATCAGGGGCTGTATTCGGACTATTAAAATCAGCTGATTCAAGTGCAATGAATTTGTGCAGACAATGTAATGTTTAAGTGCCAATTCACAATGTGCGTAAGGAGTACATAAAAACATAAACGTAAGAAATTATGTATGTTCACAGTGGTCGTGACGTAAAATATTAAAATAAAGTATTTCTTTCATTCTACGTTGGTACAATTTAGGGTTATTGATATTTTGTGTTGGTTTCTCTGACTGTCATTTTCAAATATTCTGTTGATTTCGATTATGTTTCGTGTTTAATGTTTTTCTTTGGCTTCAGTTTTATTAGTTTGGAGTTTAGTTTGTTTTGTTTTATTGTATGATGTCTAAAAAAGATCTTGCGATTGTTTCATTATTATTGAAACTGCGTTATAAAAGTCGCCAACGAAAGAAATATTAAGACGAGGAAGAAATTGTTGTTTTTCGATCCAGGGTGTTGGTAACTGTCAGATGAAAACATGTGTTTAAAGTTGACGCATGCGCTATTAGTTGTTTCGTAAGTAAACATAACATAAAGTTGAATTTATCTCAACTTTACGTTTTCATTATGTAGCTCTTATATCAATACGTAAACGTAAGAAATACGTAAGAGCATTGTGAACACTGGCATTGAAATACAGTAGTTCAACTTTATGTTTATGTTTACGGTTACGTACTTCTTACGTTTACGTACATTGTGAATTGGCGCTAAGAAATGTACTATTTGAAAATATACGTGAAATCCTTAAATAGAAATGAAATTTATTAGCAATGACTAATGAATCAAATTGTTGATTTCAGAGACAAATTCAATCTTTCTTTCAACACATGCAAAAATAGAATTATCGAGGTGAGCGAATATTAATGTATTGCCAAAATACTAATATTCTTCTAGTTTCAAATGAATGATTAACAAGGCCACGAAGATTTAAAGTTGCAAAATATTTATTTCAATCGACAGCTGTCATTCTTCCAGCAAATGAGAAATATTCAGTTCAAACTATAGGCGCATTATGAAAATTTTGACAAAAATTTGATGAATTTTTACTCGATATCCGGTGGATTCACAGAAAAAAGTTATAGAAAAAAATTGTTATGCTTGACGAGTTCTATTACATGTTGAAATCAATGTACTTATTGAATGAAGGAATACAGTACTATTCAGAGCATGATAAATGAATAAGTTGTTGTAAATAGATATTAGTGGCTTTGAGGTTGAAGTTTAATAATAGTGAGTAGGAAATGAATTGTACAGTGTTTATTTAGGAATACTTCAGAGAATAAAACTTTCATTCTCATAAACATTACAATAATGATCATAAATACTAATTACATGTGATACACTTATTTGTGAATATTAATATCATTGAAATATGATCAACTATTAGCAATTGTAGTTACATTGAAGATAATTGAATTTTGTTTGTTTATTTTACTAGCATTATGTGATTTAGATTATTATCTACTTGTATTGTAATTTTTTCATGAGACAGTGGTATATATATAAATAGTGGATATTTTAATCTGGTTTTTGCAGTTGTATAAAACATACGAGATGAATGAAGTTGTTTGATTCAAATGTGGGACTTCATGCTTTTAAAAGTTTGTTCTAAACAAAACTGTGCGAAATAATTAAGAAAGCAATTCGTGATGACTACCTGCTGTGCATGTTGCGATAAATATGTGAACACCTAGTGTTATGAAAAACATGATTCAGATTAGTTTACCTTTTATTTTTGTAGATTATGTATCATCCCACATGACATAATCCTCCAGTTTTCCTCTCCAAACTAAACAAAACACTTGAAAAATCGTTATCCATACTTCAAATAAGAACAAAACAAATAAATACTTCAGTTCTTAATAAAATAGAACAAGCTTTTTCAACAAAGCTGGGCTGATTTATCAATAACATCATAATTTTTTGCATTGTTCCACGAAAACACCAAAAAATTCATCAATAAATCTAATGGAAAGATTCTAATAGCTAAGCCACTCACAAACTCAATTGAAGAATGGAGGAATTTGTCTATAACCCAAAGAATCAAATAATTGCTGCTGTTCTCATGTTTGCATGAATTCCTTTTTCTATATTTTGTTGTACCCGCTTACTTTGGTTTCTGTGTATATGGAAAAGGTGCATGAAAATATGAAATATGATTCATTTAAAAGTTTGAAGTAGTTTTTTTATACGTTTCGCGAAATGGAAATGGGCAGATGCTCCAAGTTTGAGAGCTTGGGTCCAATGTTGAATGATGAAATATTGTCACTACAAGTTTGAATGTATAATACGTTAAAAAATGGAAGAATCATCTAGATGATGAAAGCGCATTTTTGACAGCTCATGAATGCTTGTTACTTCAGAGATTTTGCAAATTACCATCTCTCACAATTACTGAGCTTGAAATCAAGCAGTTTGGGCAAACTTACGAAACAGCAGCTTCCATTTAGTACTAGTTTCAAGTTGACTATTTGATAGATACATAATTTATGCATGTACAAACTTAAAAATACCTTTTATTCTTCATTGTTTAGTTATTGACTGACGGGAGGTCAAGTGCTGTATGAAAAAAATATACCAAAAGTAAACAAATTTTCATCCAATAATGATAATTCATTCCAATAAGCTTCAAATTCGCGTCAAACAAGTCATTGAATGAGTCCCGGACAGATTTGACAACTGTACATATTAATAGTGACACCCGCGGCGAAAGTTGTAACTGAATTTTTATCTTCTTCAATAAATTTCAGTTGCCATATCCCTAATGTCATATATATCTATGGGCATTGTTTCACTTGAAACAAGTAATTGAATAATTTGATCTTCCACAATCACTGAGCTTGAATTAAAGCAATTTGTGCTAACCTACGAAACAGCAGCTTTTATTTAGTACCAGTTTCAAGTCTGTAAATAGTATAGTTGCTGAGAACTCAGCGTCACGCCAGCCAGCCAGCCAGCCAGACAGCCAAAGTGAATATAATAGCGCTTTTTCCAAAAAATGCGCTAAAAATACGCTGATCGGTTGAATGTTGAAATCACACTCCACACGTAGGTCAAGTTCACTATGTTTACAACATTTTCATGAAATGTTACTTCAGGTGTGCCATGCACAGAAAAATTTCAGCGAGACCGCTGAATATTACCTACTACGTCTAACGACAAAAAATCGATTGAAAGTCATTGAAGTGAGATACACTCATAAAACACCTCAGCCTCAGGTGGGAATCAAGCCCACGTCTCTAGTAATCAAGCATTAGAAATTGTTAAAACTTAATAACTCTATTCACAATTTCTTTCATTGTATCATCAGTCTTACTTCTGTTAGAGTACAGAAAAGCTAATCTACGTTTCACAGAGTTCGTTTGAAGTGGTTGGTTCGTAAGGCTTTTGTAGCTTTCATCCTTGCTTTTTCTTTGTTACGCATGTCTTGTGTTGATTGTTTTTGACTTAATATTCGTATATACATAATTTATTCTTCACTGCTCATAACTCCAAATTGAATTTCCAGGTTGTAACAATTTGCGATCTAATCTGTCGCATTGTATCTCCACAGACCCTTTTTTCATCCTCATGAAAACAGAATTCTATTTCATCTAGTGCAAAACTTAAAAATTTCAGGAAATGTGGATGGTATTCGGGAGAAATATTTCACATCCTGCACTACATTCAATTTCAATCACTCGCCTATATCCCCTGTAACCTGCTAGTCTGCTACCCTACTACGGTAAAACTCCCTTGCCATCCGTGCGCTCCGTTTCATTACGCCTGCGCATCATTTCTTTTGGATGCTGGGTCCAGGTTTGCAGGCATCGCGACGCCACGCTCACGTTGTTACCAGTCCCGGTTCGGACGCTTACAGAATCGTGCGTATTTAATTTTCGCGTTGAGGAGCATTCCGACGCTCGAGTTTTCGTTCGACAAAAGGTCATTGCGCTAACTTGGTGTCCAGCACCTGGTGCTCGCGAACGTGGTGAAGTGGGACATGTGACTGGTGCTCTTTTGTGATAGTGTACATTTATTAAAAGGTATGCACATTTTCAGAATCATGCACTAAAACTGCATGCAGGTATACATAAATTGATAATCAATCCAGGAGCATCATGCAAATAGATTTAGTTTATCAAAACTCCAAATAAGTACGATATTTTCGAAGCTTGTGTTAATTTATAATCTACTAAAGAAAATTGCTTTGCATTCTCTTATGGAAAAACCATAGTTATTCGCCTGATTGGACAAATATCTTCTTCCGCTTATGAGTATTATAACATCAGCTTTTTAAATTGAAGTACTCATGTTGTCTGCTAGTTAAAAATGTTCCCTCAAGTTTCGGCCGTTAAGGTATTCAAGGTTCAATATTCAACTTTCAAGGATATATTCATAAACTATTATAAGTGACAGTTCATTGCATTTCCAATGAGAATATTTTACAAAAAAATACACGAAGCTCTGGAGAAATACTTCTTAGAGTCTCGCCTGTTTGTTTACCTTAGTTCCACTTTGAGCTGCGAACTCAAAGTCCGCTGTAATATCAATTTTCAAGTAATCGCTACCTGAATTACTATTTCTGTTTCTTCTTGTTGTTCTTCTTAGATATAAGTTCAATAGCTTTTATGCTTGCTTGATTATTGACGGAATTGTGAGAATACCATCATCTGTCAACCTAATGTTCTGAGAATTAATGAGGTTAAATGAAAAATTCAATAAGCTGTTTGTCTTTGTGGTAAACTCATATGAACATTTCTATACTCATACTGTGTACTGCTATAAGAGAATTTCTAGTCTCATCTTTATGTCAGCTAGAGGGCGATAACTGTAGCAGTAAATTTGCTGCTTTACTGTTTGGTCAAACCAATAACGACCATATGAATTCTCAAAGAGACTTCTTGTGGCAAATCTGTTGGCATTCGAACAGCCAGCGTTTAGTGAATCTTACAATAAGGAAGAGCACGTTTATCTAGCTACAAACATGTTAAAGAAAATTGGAAAAGTAATTTAAAGACCTTTTTGTCCCTACAGTCATTATAGGATATCTGTGTTTTATATTAATGTCAGAAATTGAAAGCTTGATGTTTTCCTGTTTACTCTGATTCTGAGCTTCAATATAAATGACCAGTGAAGCAGCTGTTCTTAAGAGTTTTAGGAAGGGAATTTCCTAAAAATAGTACAAGTCTACATTTTTTCATTATTTAAATGTTTGTTTGTAGAATCAATCCGAAATAATCTCTAGATGTCACACAAAAAAGTTTGTGTTTGAAAACAAAAATTTATAGTGAGCATGTGAGATTCATGAAGGAATTACCGGAACACTAAAATAATAACAAGAGTGTGCAGAATTTCGCCAAACTTCTTATCGCATTTCTATGTTAAACTAGCTACTGTGAATATTTGATTTAGAAATAATAATATTCAGTCTTTTTTTGACAGTTAAAACTGGACAACGGTGTATGTCTCGATTTGTAACAACAATCCAAAATAATAAAGGATTGAAGTAATTATACTGATATTACCCTGGAAGTACTGTTCAGTAATAAGTACAACCAGAAAACATGGATATATTAATGGGAATCAGATAGTAAATGCATTTATCATACCATAAGTAGTTGAAGTATTATCGATTATTTTTGTGGTGCTATCACGAATGTTTATTGTGCTTGCGTTTGAATACCACGAGTGTGCAGCACGAGTGGTATTCACAAGCACAATAAACATTTGTGATAGCACCACAAAAATAGTCTATAATACTTTAACAACAAATGGTATATGGAGGACTATTCCAGGAGTCAAACTATTTTTTCAAATTAGTTTCCTATGAATCAAGTAACAAGTCACGTAATTTTCATAGGAAAGAGTGAGCAAACTTCTGTCAAATTGAAAAATTAGAATTTCTTGTATTTTCTTTGACGAATGATAGAGAAATAAATTACGATCTGATATGAAAACTAGTTCAAAAAGGTTTGGTGATAAATCAGAATTGGTGAAAATATTCATAAAAATATTCCATTAAATACGAAGAAAGGAGGTATCCACATCTTTGAGTAAAATACTCACTTTGACCACTAGTGTAATACACGATGGTATTTCTACACATCCAAATACTCACTGATATGCATCGTTTCTATGGCGATTCAGCATTGTTAACCTTATTATCAATACCACGAATGGAATAGTCAATATAATTATATTAAACAAACTTTAATTGAATTCTTAGATTTCTAAGCATGTCAGTTTCGTATGGAAAATGGACTGAAGCTAATTGAATCTCACACACAAAGGGATTTGTATCCTGCTTAATAATATGTTTCACTTAATACACATACGTATATGTATGTATAATTGAGGTATAGTTATATTGTTGCTGAGCATTTGAACATTTTCATAGGTTGTACCGCCGAGTATGAATAAACACTGTTGGGTCTGTAATTGTATGTTTATTCTGTATCTTAGATATCGTATCATAATACAAATTATCCTGAAGGATAATACTCTGGTTATGGGAAATATGCAGTACATAAGTGAAATTCAATGAACAAAAATATTCATTTAAATTATTTGTTACTCGAATACATTAAGAAAACAAAGTATTTTGAGTTGGTCCGTATTAACTTAGTATTTGAGTTAAGAAAATCGGTTACATATGGTAACATTCCACAGGACTTTGACAGACACTGTAGCAAGTATAGTAACTCTTCACGAGAGGGATTTGAAACTGTATCTCCCTCATAGGCCCGCCAGACGTTACTTATTTTCTGAGAAACAAAATGTGTGGAATAGAGTAGTATTAGTATGTACTTCGGTCATACGCATACTTGCTAGTTTGTGCCGACGGCCAGTTTACCAATTACGAGGTGCTAGCGGTACGTAAAGACATTACTCACTTTTCTTAAGGCCTTGAGTGCTGATTTTGATGTATGTTTCGGAGAATATTGTTAAAAATTGATAATCAACACTGCTACACACTTTCCATAGGTGGTAATTTCTGCTAGACTCTTTCAAGCTCGCAAAGAATAATGTGATCTTGCTTATAGTTAGTGCTAATTTTTATACTCAGGGTATAATTCCAATACATTTTGTTAACAGCCAGATCAATCGTAGGGTTAATATCTCCTAGACATAATTAAAATACCTTTGTGAGTAAAAGCGCATGGTCACTATTTGTTGGCTTGATAGTTAGCGAAATATCTATGACTATTCCATTCGTAGTATTTATAACAAGGTTAACAATGCTAAATCGCCATAGAAACGGTGCATATCAGTGGGTATTTGGACGTGTAGAAATAAGCATCGGGTATTACACTAGTGGTCAAAGTGAGTATTTTACTGAAAGACTTGGATACCTCCAATTTGTGCTTCCTTCGTATTTAATGGAATATTTTTCTGAATATCTTCATCAATTTTATCTTCTGATCTATCACCAAATCTTTCTGAACTAGATTCCATATCAAGACGCAATATATTTCTCCATTATTCGTCAAAGAAAATGCAAGAAATTCTAATTTTCCAGTTTGACAGAAGTTTGTTTACTCGTTCCTATGAAAATTACGTGAGTTGTTACTAGATTCATAGAAAACTAATTTGAAAAAATGGTTTGACTCCTGGAATAGTCCTCCATATACCATTTGTAGTTAAAGTATTATAGACTATTTTTGTGGTGCAATCACTCATGTTTATTGTGCTTGTGAATACAACTCGTGCTGCACACTCATGGTATTCAATAAATGACTATCCAACTCTTCCTTGGTCTGACTGTTTACAAAAAGTATTGAAATTGCTTCCTAAGTATCATATATAAAAATTAGGACTCAGACTATAAGTGAGATTACGTTATTTTTGCGAGCTTTAAAGCGTGTAGCAGGAATTACTGCCGATGGGAAATGTCTGGCAGTGTTGATTATCAATTTTCAACAATACTCTCTCGAATATAAATAAGAATCAACACTCAGACTTCAAGAAAAGTGAGTGATATCTTAACGTAATTCTAGCACCTTGTATCTATAAATTGGCCGTTGGCACAAACTAGCAAGTATACATAAGATTAGAGTACCGACTAACACTACTCTAATCCACAAATGTTTTTTCTTAGAAAATGAGTAAGGTCTGGTTGGTCTGTGATCTTGGACTATCATATAATAGGACGTACAGATAACATATTATCACGTATGTTACAAGAGATAAAATTATCATCACCCGATTACATAAGTCTATTAGTTTATTAATTCAATTAGCTATATATGATCGCCCATAACTGGACGATCAGTTTCAAGTTATCCCCTCAGTTCAAATCAACAAGATTGTCAAGACGTGGTTATTACAGTTACAGAGTAGGTGAAGTGATAGTACTAGTGCTAAGTAAATTGAGTTACTAGGTGTGTGAGTTGAGTTACTGAGTGTATGAGTGTGAATAGTGAAGTATCTATGATGCAGCTTAGAGCTGGGCATGTGTGATGCGACTGTAATTGGTTGGCGACAATTCAGCGAGCAGCTTCAAGCTGTGATGTGCCGTGGCTGGCCGCCAACGATGCAGCGAGCAGCTTTGGGCTAAAGTTACCCTTGCCAGGCTGCCAACGGCTGAAATTAAGCAGTGGGACTGTAGTAATCCTGACCAAATTATCAACGCGGGAAAAGTGTGTATAGGTGCTTGATGTGTGTTTGAATTGTTGACATCGGTAATTCCTGTCTAAGTCTAGTGCTTGGGCATTTTTACACTTTCAGGGCTTCGAGCTGAGGACTTATCTGGACGCTACACCACAGTTGTGCTTGACAATTGTGATTATAACAGGGAGTCAATAGAACATATTTCTACCTACGGTTTTTCAACGTTCTTAACACTCATATTGAATAGTCGTTTCTGTTTGTGGTAAAATCTGATTGCTCCATTTTCAGATGAATTATTCAATCAAATATATCACAGTGTATCGTTTAGATCAAATTTAGCAGACCAATAAATATATTCAATTTGTAATATAGACTTGATCTCGTAAATGAAAATTCATGAATACAAACGCAGAGAATGATGTTAAATGACGTGACAGCTTCCAGAAGACCGTAATTTATTACCTTGTACTAGAATTAGATTCAGCTTCAGTCTTCCCAAAAATATACTGTTGGATTTGTTCACGTCTAAGTTTCTCTAATTTCTTGTCTAAACGGACAATGTGAACGAATTGACTGCATTTATCTTACAATTTTAAATTCACTTTCACAGTGACATTATGTGAGCTTCTGTTATTATCATATAAATGATATTTTCATAATAATCAATTATTAGTGTTCTAGTGGATCTCATCATTTGACGAATGGATTTTTCAAAGTAATTCAAGCAGTCTTTCAATAGACGATACGTATGCTCAAGGCCAACAGGTCAATATAAGTTGGAGTGATATGAAACAGCAGATTCGACCGCACCCTATGATTGAAATAGTAATTAAGGTATCAATGGTGTTGAAAGGACAATAATGCCTGAGGTCAACAGTGTACTTTGTGTACCTCTGGCCCGAGGTGTGTACCTTGAACGAAGGCATTATTGTCTGTTCAACTCCCGTGTTGCCTTCAATGTTTAATTTCCGATTTTTGTACTATTTCAATCAAAAATTTCAACAATGTATGTCCTGTGATTGTGATTTCTGTTAGAGAAATTATTCCAATCACTTGCTGTAACTAACGAACAAGATATTCTTGTTTGTTATTTCGCAAAATGATGCCCTCGAGTATAATTTGTTACGTAAATACCCTTAAAACAGTATTATTACGACAGATATAATATACTAGTCGGACATTCACTATAAGTGTGTGCTACACCCGATTTATACATGAACATAAAGAAAAAATAGACGTTTAAGATCAGATTTCAATAATATGCGACATGTGAATAATACAGAATACGATGCGAATTCCCAATTGTAAGAGTCAGTAAATTAGTAGACACTGGTAATTGAAGAAAACTATTCTGTATAAATGGTCGGTATTTGTGGATAAATAATATAACTTCTGAATAAATAATGAAACGAAAGGATATGAAATTGATTCTTTCTCATATAAATTTGATTTTGAGCAGTTCCTTTGTTTGATAAAATTCCATACCTTGAACTTTTGATGCAATAGACTGTGCAGCTTGCAGTGTAGCTTATGAATGATACATGGGAATGCAAATATCAAAGAATTGTTTGATTATATACCGACAAAACAGAATAAGAACATTGAATATATCTGCAGGCTCCTATATTCTTGTTTATCTAGCATGAAGAATGAGTTATTCGATTTCAGACATATGTATCTCATAAACTGACATATGTGTCAATAATGCAACTTGTCTGGCTGAATATAATGAATAACAGGAGATATTATGTTGGGCGGGTTTTTGTGGTTCACGCAAACGTTATTCCTCAATATTACTTCCAAAGATGGAATTATTTTCTCAAGCCTCTCAATTGACATTGCAACTTTCTTCTTTTATCTTTACAAAGACATATTGTTTGGTTGTACATATATACCACTTCATTGCCTGCAACCACCACCTACAGTAGGTCATATGCCATTCATGCTACAACAATAACACGAAACTATTTTTCCAACTAATGTTGATACCAGTGCTCCATTTAGTACAAAGCTGAATCTTACAACCAACAGTGAATCCTGGGAGCACAATACCCAAATATTTCTTATGTCAATAGTGTTCGACTGCTAGAATAAATATGCAGCATGTAAGCTTCATGTTTGTTACTAATTACAGAGCTCTGACATACAAATCTATAAGCCAACAGAAATAGAATCAACTGCATGAGGGCTCCCGTATTGAGCCTTCTGAGTGTGAAATAGTTTGTACATTTCCAGTCGGGTGAATCGGTATTACTAAAAGTAACTTTGAGCATGAATTTCCATAGCGCAGTTTCTTCTGAATTAGAACAACTATCAGAATTGCCTTTTTGATGCTACACAATCCTACGAGATCTGAGACCACCGCATCCCATCTATTTATATCATTTCTGTTTGTGGTTGCACAACCAACTTGATTAAATTAGTTATGATCGAAACACATAAATTCAATAACGGAAAAAGCTTGCTCCAAACTTCCGGAGAAGTTGTCCTCAGAGGCAGTGAGATTTTTTTATTGAGCTTCGCTCACGTGCAACAGTTTTCCAACTAAAGTAATAATAATTTATTTTTATGACAGGTCTCATTTTTGTTAGGGTTCAGGCAAACGTGAGATACTGAGAATGCGATAAGGATAGAGAATAGGCAATGATAGACAACATATTCGTATCAAAATATTGTTGAATCAAATCAGCTCGTGCTTTTATGTACCAGACTTTAAACTCCTACAATCAACACAATTACAATTAGTTTTCCTATTAGGTTCGGATGACAATTAATGGTTTTGAAGTGTTGCTGACCACATTGCGTTCGAAAGAAAATTATATTTTTTATACATAAAAAATAACAAATTCAAATGCTTTTTGTTAACACACTGTAAAATTTTGCAAACAAAATGCGGAGTATCAGTATACTCGTTCTATATGTGATTGAATATCGTAATATTTGTTTTTTGAATATTTCAAATATAATGCGATTTATAAATGAAAATGTTACATGCGTCGGCTATTTTATTCTATTATTTTGATGCATGAGCTCATTTTATACCATACTGATACGTTTTAATTGTGAGATGTGAATAGTTGTACAGTTATTACAATAATCTATGTGGAAATTATTTCACATTTCACTGTTTTTTAATATTACCAATAAATTTAGGTCTCCAAAATTGTACAGCTTTCAAGATTCTTTTTATACTGAATTCAGTCTTATTTACGAAGAATGTGAGAAGGAAATGAAAAAATTATCACTGTGATACCCAATTTATTTTTAATTTCTTGAGCCTACTTGATTGCTACCCTAAAGCGTAATTTCCTCCATTTGCTCCATATTTTGATTTGGCGGGGAGATATTGTATGTAGATTCCATGAACTGAACAACAACTCGGGAAAAAGGGGAAACGTATTGAGTTTTGTTTATTTTAGATAGAAATTGAGTAAGACTCCAGGGGAGACAGATTGACTCTTGAAGTTTTGATTAGTTATTGATTCAAATAAAATCACACACAAGAACTTCTTCCAAAATTCTACCTCAAACGAAGCATTAGTATCTGTAGATACAGGTACTGGAGCCAGTAACTCCTTGGTTTGATTCCCGGCCGGTATGTATGATTTGCCTCAATACTGCTTCAAGCTCAAGCACTCAAAACATATTCGGACACTATATGCTTGCCACTTTTATATCTTGAATGTGATTTATCTATTTATTTCACTGATCACTCAATGGATATTTCCCATTTCACTGTTTTACTATTCACTGTTCACTAGTCAGGTCGATTGCTCATACTTTACTGATGTCCATTTCTCGAAATGTTCTAGGCTAGTCGGGAGCACGTTACTAGAACTTTCGATAGTGTAGGGTGGTGTGGTGCGGTGAATAATAAGAACTCTGCATTACAACTACCTTTGGGTTTAAGATTTCTCTAACATCCGTCTTCACTTTATTCTATCTTGTGCACCTCCCTCCCAGTTTCTTAAGTTAATCGTGTCCTCCTTCATGTTATACTCTCATCTCAGTTTGAGCCATCCTTGGATCTCTTGCAATACAGTTTTTGGTTCAAGATTTCTCTGGCAACTCCAGAGATTTGCATGCACCACATATACTCTAGCTACCTGAGTCTTCCTACTTCAATTGTACTATGTTTAGTACTTGGTACAATTCTTGCAGCGTTGGGTTCGTTTCGATTCGGTAATCGTTATAATCGCTACATACCAGACCTATCGGCGGGGTCAATTGATTGACATCCGTGATTAACTGTTTTTGTTATTGCTAACATTGTTCCAGAACTATTACTTCGCGGAATATCCGCCGCTGCTAACCAGATTGTCCATCACTCCGTTCTCACATTTTATCAATCTTGGGCTTTTGTCTCTATGGTTCATCAAGCTGGCAGAGTTTCTTCTTAAATACCAGTGCTGGCCTTTAATTTTTATATTTTGAGTGAGTTTTATGTCTGGCGTTGGTCTTGTTTTCATAATTTCATTTTTCGTTTCGACATCACGACGTGAAAAAGGATTTTCCAGTAGATCACCAATGATAGATTTATTTTCAGTTGTCATTCTACCATTGATAGTTTCACAACAATAAATAATTCAAGGAACGTATAAAATAAGTGTTTACCTAATATTGCTATCTTAAATAACGAATAACAATATTTCAACTATTTTAAAACAGACTAATAAAAGGCGTTTGAAAAAGAACTCAGCTAAACGTTAAATATTCAGCTCCAGGTGCAGAAAGTGTGCCTGCACCCAGCGAGAGAGAACGAGCGATAGGAGACCGCTAATTTCGGTATGCTTTTTCTCTGTCAGACTCTATTCCTTCACTTTCCCTATACTGACTATGCTAAACAGACCTCGCTCGCCGTGCAGGCGAGAAATCTGCTCCTCAAGCGTCGACATTCGTTTCGAATATATAGTAGAGTGGCCCGCGAGGCGCGCTCGTATTTCTGGTTGCATAAATAGATAAAATACGCTGTTTCTCTGATTTTAAAATGAAAATTTGTGAAATAAAATGAAGTATTCAATGAATCATTATATTAACTTTATTTACGTAATTTCTAATATTTCATAGGGTGTGCAGTGCACACCCTGCACATATGGACTGCACGCCACTGTTAAATACTACAGAAATCTATTGAGACATATGTGAATCTTGACAAACAACTTTAAATATGTCAAGTTGTTCTTCTTTTATCACGACTTGATTTGGGTCCTTCCACTCTCAAAATCTGTAATTCAATTTTCTATGAAAGTGTATTCTAGCGTTAGAATTGCTATTTTTGTAGACAAGTGTAAAATTTGTAATTCGGGCCAAAGGTGAGAACTACGGTTTGCGAATGTGGAATACGCCATTCCAAACTACCCAATCAGTAGCTCCTGATTGATCTAGAATGATGATGGAATTATTATAAGCCAGTGATTCCCAAAGTGGTCCAGGTGAACTCTCTGATGGGGACCACAGGAGACTCGACGGAGGTCAACATTGGCGGAAAAATAGTTGGGGACTCACAAGTTGTAAGTGGGGACTCACGAAAATGGAGTTGGGGCTCACCGAAACCAGTAAGATTTGGATTCTTGATTACTGTTCTCATTCCAAATTCTGTTATAGCGTCATCCGATGTTATCTCTGCATTATTTATTTTCTCCATATCTTCTTTTATTCAATCCGTATTAGTCTTACTTTCCTCTAACAATTCTTCAAAATGATTTTTCCATCTTTCCATTATTTCCTTATTACCATTTATTATGTTCCCTTTCTTATCTTTTATTTGTTTTAATTGCACTTGATTTCCTTTCCCAAAATTCTTAACTGTACTATAGAGAAGCTTCTGATTTTCCTTGAAATTCTCTTCTAATATCTTGCCAAATCCTTCCCAACTTTCCAACTTTGCCTTTTTTATTGTTTCTTACACTTTTCTTCTCTGGCATTTATATTCTTCATAGTCTCTCACGCTCTTGTGCGTTTGTTCTTTATTTTGTGTTCTCCTAATTTTTCCACACGTAAGACTTGTAGCTTCCAATATTATGAGTTTAAACTTTGTCCACATATCTTCTACGTTATTAATATCTGGCTTAGTTGTATGTTCTAACAGTTCTTGTATATTTTCCTGGTACTATTGTCTAGTAGTGATATCTCTAAACTTGTCAACTCGATATTTGACAATGTCGGTTCCCTTTCTAGTATCCTCTGTCAAATGTCTTCTTCCTTCGATTATTTGAACTTTTGCAACCGTAAGGAAATGGTCATTGCTGATTTCGTGTCCTCTTTTGACTCTTACGTCGTTTACTCTTATTTTTTTTGTCTTGTAGGTTATAAAGTAATCTATAAGTGATCTTCCATTTCTGCTTCTTACTTCTCTGGTAAACTTATGTACATCTTTGTGTGCATAGAATGTATTCAATATTTTCAGTTCGTTGATAGAACAGAAGTCAATAAGTCTTTTCCGTTGTTATTTTTGACCGTTTCTCCGTGTACACCCATTATTTCTTCATATCTACTGTTATCATTACCGACTCTTGCATTGAGGTCTCCTATTACATTAATAGGCTCTTCCAGTTCATCATATTCAGATTGTGAAATATTCCAAAAATCATCTTTTACAGCTTTATTTTCGTCATGTATTATTATTATGTTTGCTGTAAATCCAACTTTATTTTCCAGCATGATTACTAGAGTTCTTTCGTTTATAAATTTCCATTCCTTTACAGATTGCTCTATTCTTTCATTTATTATGCAGCCCTATCCAGCTTTTGCTCTTTCATTGTCTTCAACCCCACTGTACATGAATAAGTGTTTCTTATTTAACTTTAATACTCCCTTACCTTTCTTCTTAGTCTCAGTTATAGCTAATATATCTAAATTCGATTTTTCAAATTCTTCAATTAATTCTATTTCTTTCTCATTTAACCTTTGTACATTCCAAGTTCCTATTTGGATTATCCTTTTCATATTCCGCTTCGTCGCCGTTTGTTACGTATGTGGTGCCTTATTCATCAATAGTTTTTTAGATTGATCCTCAAGCGATATAACACCGTTAACTTGCTTGTCCCAGGAGTAGATTTCTCCGTCTATTATTATCTTCTGGTATCCTATTTTAACAGCTTTTCTTTTACCCCGTTCTTTCTTTGCGATGCTTCTTGTTTCCCTTTAGATTGTTCGTTCTTTCCATGTGAGATCTTTATCTATGTATATTTGTGTTGACTTTACTTTTATTTCGCTTTTCTTTGTCATAATCATTGTTTTTTGTTCCCAGTCAGGCAGTTTCACTTTTATTATTTCATTTTTTATGTCTCTATGAATTGTATACTAATTGGATTTATTCTAATTTTTAAGTTTTCATCCAACCAATCAATTACTTCTTCTTTAGTTTTTCGAGATAGCTTCAAGCCCTTCAATACAATATTATTTCTATTCTTTGCTCTTTCATCTTTTTCCAACTTTTCTTCCAATTTTTCAATTTTTCCTGATAATATTTCTCTTTCTTTTTTCCAGTTCTCTTCCTTCCTTTCCATTTCCGATTTAATCTCTCTTATTTCTCCTTTGAGTTCCTCCATATTATTATCCATTTTTGTCATATTTGTTTGCATCATTCTTTCAAGTTCATCCATATTTTCTGTGTAAGAAGTATTTTCTTTTATATCTTTACTATCTTTATTTAGTTTTTCTCTTCTTTTCCTTTATTCTGGAGAACGTAGAACTTTTTTACTTGTGCCAAAAATGGTGTCGTGCTCCTGATCTTCACGACCTCTAAATCTTTTGTTCATTCCACTAATACCGCTGTTCCCCAAATTTCAATAATATTCACTATTTCAGCACTTTAACACTTTGCTCTTTGCGCTTATCCCAACCCTATTATTCATTAATTAGTATATTGTTTACTAAGAGCTCTCGCTCACCGGCATGCAGTATCAGCTGTTGAAGGTCAACGTTTAATTGAATTTAAAAACTCTTTTTTAAGCACTAAATTTACTTAGATTCAAAAAGTCTTTTATTCACACTGCACTACACCAATTATTACTTCGCAACTATAATAGTTCACTTTTTGATAAAGCGAAAATACCAAGACTGATTAGGCAAGAACAAAATCAATACCAAGATCGTATATGCAAGACCAAGACCAAGACTGAATGAACAAGAACACGACCAATACCAAGACCGAATAAGAACAAATATGCAAGACTAAACTGAGAGTTCTCACTTCCAGAGCATATTGTGACGTGCGAGAGTGGAGTAAGCTCGTAAAAACGACGTAGTATGGGGAGGGGCTTCTTGTCCTTGCTTACGCCGCGCCGCGTCGCAGCGCATCACCCCTCCCAATAGAAGCCTCCTGTGATATTCTAGAAATGGAAAAAGTCGAGAAATAGAGACATTCGAGAAATCAATATTTCTCTATATAAGGCCAAGCAAAAGACGTGAGGACAGTACAGAAGTTAGAGTAGTACTGGTGAAATAAATATCGAACAGTAAAAACAGTGGATATAAATAGTGAAATATAAATATCTGTGACCTTGTTTAAATTAGAATTAAGTGACGAATAGATAAATATAGTGTTATTAGTGACATAAGGAGAATAAAGCTTTTATTTCATTTAGATTCTCAAAAAGTGATTTTTATTTGATTACAAATTAGATTTCGTCAAGCAAAAAACATTACAATATATAAGTTCAAATATATGTAACAGCGTTAACACATACTTTTCCTGGAACAAAATATTTATTTATTTGGAATCGCTTGTTTGCTTTACTAGATTTTAACATTAAGTACAAGAAGAAGAAACTTTACCACTGTTTGAGAAAAGTAAATCTACAAGAATGTTTTTGAAGTAAATATTTTTTATCTAGACAACATGGTTGAAGTATAGAGGAAAATTAATTTTCTATATTTTTACTTCTCTTAAGTAGGAAAAGACTAGATGAGCAAGAGCAAGACCTAGACCAAGACCAATACAAACTTATTGGAGCAAGATCAAGACCAAGACTAAATAAGCAAGACAAACACTGTGCGAGTCTTGGTCTTGTTCTTGCTTTGCTCATCACTCGTGCAAATTCCAAAACGATGTAAGAGAAAGACATTCAGTGTCCCATGTGTTGAATGAAGAATTATTTTTCCGCCAACTGTCAAAAAAACATGATATTTTTGTATTGTTATGGATTCGCAAAGTTCGTGATTTTTTCAGTAGTAAAAAAACGAAACATATTTTTGCACACCTAATCTAAAATAATACAGTTTAGTAATGCTACAAGAATAGAAACAAACAGGTATTTAACAAAAAAGAAATATGAATTTGTACACAAAACTACTTATTTTTGAATATAAGATTTAATTGTTGACAGTTCTTTATTTATCATACAACAATTGCGCATTCTTTTGGTTACAATACTCAGGTGACTGCAAATTAATTTTATTTTGTACTTTTTCTTACATTTCACTGAATAAAGCAATAATTATAGTTGATGTATTATTTTTTGACAGTTGGCGAAAAAATATTGTTTCTATTTCGTGTGCAAAATGATTGTATTTTTTGTTGCGCTTTCGAATGAATTTGTTACCCCGACCTTACGGTCTTGGTTATAATTGATATATGGAGGAAAATGATCGATTTCAATGGAATAATTAAAACAAAATTAGACGTCATATACGAATAATTCACTTGGAAGAATACCATTACCTGGAAACTCTTGTATGTAAATATCTGCGGAGGATGATAAGGAAGAATACAAAACTTCTGAATTCTAGTTGCACCTTTTTCAAAATAATTATTATTATATGACAGCATGACATTATGAAGCAGATAAATTTGATCATCCATCAAAATGTAAAATATCGAATCACCAAATGGGTTGTCAGTATGCTGATTGAACATAGTTGATTATTCAATTAACCTTTCTGCAAACGGACATCGTCTTACATATTTGGATTTCATAGAGTTCTTATTCCAATAATTGAAGTTCATTCAACAAAATAATTGTACATATTTACCAAATAGGTTTGAATACTCTGTAGACAATCGGAGCTGAGAATGATCCATGCGAAATCGATATAATTCAAGCCTATATAGCCGATTCACAATTGAAATATAGAGGTATAGCAGCTGCAAGAGACATCTCAAATAAATTTACCATAATCTGAGATTCCGTACTGTGATTTGATTATTTATTTTAAATGAGAATGAAACTGTTTGAACAAATTATACTTGAAGTCTTACTCTGTTTCCTGGGTATCACAAAGATATCATTTGAAGACGTTAATCAAACATTAGTAATCTTTTTTGGTCAAATTCGAGTTTCTTTGATTTCCGAGTACTAATATAATTCACTTCCATTCTATAAAAAACCTGATTTTGCAATAATGAAAAAAAAACGTATTCTGCACTTGTTCTGGAATGGCCGCCTAGTGACCAACGCCACAGTATGACTCATGATGTTTTCGCTTTGAAAAAGACTAATGTGTACAGATAGGTTGATTAAGCTAAATATGCATGGCCCAACGAGGGGTAAAAATCCCTTCCAATTACAGATTAATAAGCTGGGGATTTATACAACGTGTAATCCGTGGAATGTGAAATCGTTTTTCTGATTGAAGCTGCATATTACGAATGAATTCGGAGTCAACATAGCGGAAAACAATTTAGCAGGTACTGAAAAGTCTCCGTCTGAACTTTTCAGATGAAGCAATCATCAATTTGTGTGCGGAACTCACGCAACACTATTTCAGATAACTTTAGAAAAATAGTTGTTAGGAATCCAGCAGTTATTGTTATCTTCAAAACATACTACTTTTCTAACACTCTTACACCCTTCACAAGAAATTGTTGAGCCGTTCAGGTGCGTCTATAATTATTTGACCTAGAAGCCATAACAATGGAAGAATTGATGTTGACGGATGTGAGTTGTCAGCTTCTTCGAATAATGATGAAGTGAGAAAAACGCTCTAATTAGCCCAGCACATTTATTTGGAACGCTTTCCCAATTGTTATTTTTCACTATGAATACAACTATTGTAGAATATAAAAATAAAATAAAAAAAACATCTTGTAAACACAGCGGTCTTAGAACCCTTTCAGCAGCCACTTTCTTGAATGATCATTTCTGGAATCTTCCATATTTGTGATGAGCAAGTCCACATTCTAGAGTCACAGTAGCAGCTTGCTTCGTGTGCTGCGAAAACAAGTGTCACACCAAGCACAGCTCAAAGCGGCTCAGAGTGCAGGAAAACTTACGGCAAATTAAGTACATATTTGCTATGATATTTCAAAAAACGTTTGGAAAGTCCTAATCGATATTATATCGACATTCGAGGCTTCAAATAGTTGACAGTTTTGATCAGGCGAAATTTTTCTGTAGGATGTCTTCAAATCCTCATTCATTCAGCAATTTATTCCATTGTCATACTAAAACAGAAAAGAAAAAGTGGAAACTTTCATGAAATCCTGCACACAAACAAAATAAACTCGTCGTGAAATAATGAGAACTTTCTGATTCACTGAACTATAAAGCATTATAATAAAGGTAAAATGAGAACTAATTACTTTGAGTTTATCTGCACAACATTTGATGAATTTTCTAGTCTTGTAGCAACGATTTGAATTCACTTTCCAATTGAATAAAATATAGAGTTGGATGGATTGATAAGGGATGATAATTTCAGCTGGATGAAATAATTCGTCGCTTCAGTCTTCCAGAGATTGCAGCACGCGAGCGCAACCGGTTCAGTTGACACGTTACGTGAAAAATTAAGCAACGGGAATAGGAAATAGTGAAGAACGCACGCTAGCATGAATCTTATGTCAATGGAAACGAATGGTTTTTCGTCCTCCAACACGCTATGAGATTAATTGCGATTATATTAAAGCGGGAAGACTGTAATAAAGTCTCAAGAAGACAAATTAACATATCCAGGAATAGGATAACATAAATAAACGGCGTGAATTTATTGCGGCCTGCAAAATAGTTCATTACATTTGAGAAAGTTTTTTCATTCAATTAGTCGGCAAGGCTCACTATTTTTCAGTGTTTCGCCTGTTCACTCAATACTTAATATAGAACTATAAACTAATAACTTTTATGCTGTACTGTAATTAGTGTAATGGCATGTTCCAAACTTCCAGATACGTCGACAGATTCAACGTAAAACATAAAAATACACATCGATTTTCTGTATTGTGTATTCTGTTATAGTTGATTGAATTATACTCGCAAAGGAAAACTTTTTAATTGAATTAATCTGTGTTAGCAATACGCTTTCCAACTACTTGTGATGCGTTGATAATTATTCTAGATGCTAACTTTGTACATCTAATTTTCATAGTTCTCTATATTTATTAAACTTATAGCAGTTCATGAAGTTTGCGATGTCACTTGAAGATAATAATTTGAACATTTAGAAGCAGTTAGAAACAATAGTTTGATAATAAAATCAAGGTGCAGAAAGCAAGCTCGCATTTTTCAATAAAATTGTAAGGGACTTGGTATCAATTTATTTGTCTTTTTATGTGAAAATTATGCCATCTCGATTTTTCTATTGAAATTAGAAGCATTTAATATCAAAGAGCTCGAAACAAATAACACTTGCTTTTGCTGGATGATTTATTTTCGAAATATCTATTCAATATGAAACAACTGTTCCGTATCAGATATCAAAGCTTTTTTTTAAAAGAAATCGCCGAACAGATTCTGGAACCAATGGACCAATTAAAAGTGATACTCTTTTGAAGAATTTCATTTGAACTTCAAAAAGAATATCTTGAGTAAAAAAAAATAGGAAACGTCTTCAGATTTTCATATAGAACCGATCAATCCGTATTTGAACCAAATAACACAAATTTAAAGTGCAACAATTTTAAGCTCATTTGCCACTCCAGGAAAGAATAAAAGGTGTTCTGTGATAATGACTTTTTTTTCAGTCCAGAAACTGAAATCTTATTGTGGCCGATCGTAAAGCCGCACTGTCATGATGTAACATAGTTTTGTTCCCGGGAACTTTAACAAGACACTTCGAATAAACATTTTTCAGTATACTATTTAACATTAACTACCTTTTGTTCATCCAGTTTAATTAGATTCACCAGGTCTGCACTTCTGCAGAATACTGTTTATGTTACATTTTCATAGCTCGCTGCTTCTTGGTTGTTGCCAGAGTTTTCTTATCTCCATGAATCCAGGCTTGACTAAATTAGCGCGCAGGTACTACAAAATCTGATATATAAGTTCCGTCACCTGTCATAGTTCTAAAGATCTTTTTACCATCGCTGAATTTATAACGGATTCTTACACGCTCTGCCTTGTAAGAATCAGAAAGCCTTCTCCTAATGCAAATATGTATGATCCTTTGCTTTAAGTTAAGGACCGGTTCTTGAGCTGCAGCGTCTTTTATGTCCGCTCTGACAAATTTTGTTTGTTTTGTAGTAATACCCTTAGAAGGCATCTTGCTCATTTTTAATGCTGAATCAAATAGTCTGTGAGACAGGCCATACATTTTCTGTTGATTACCGCTCACTTGAAACTTCGTGAGTGACTTCATTGTGATGAGTCCGACAGCTTCCACATTTGACGAAATTCTTGATTTGGGGGCGTTTTTCAGCGAGGGCTAATTGAACATGTCAATTTCATGAAGCCTTAAAAATGTTTTACCATCATATTCATGTTTACACTAATCGAAAGATTCTTTGATTATAAAATGGAAAATAATATGGTCCGACATGAATATTGAGGGCCAGCGGTGAGTCCGACAAGCCGCACTTGTCACAAGTACGTTGGCATGAAAACGGATTACCGCTAATCTGAGACTGAAATCGTATCGGGATTATAACAGCTCCTTCATCACCGCTTGTCGGACCAAAATAGTCAAAATTTGAAAACATACCTGTCCAAAAAACATTGTGTCTGACAGAAATATTGGTGCTTATCGTCAGTCCGACAAGAAAACGCTAGCACATATATAACTCAGTTTTTGACGTATTTAATATCAAGAGATAAGTAATGGACGTTGTTTATAAGCTAGTAATGGATAATTCATTAATTAAAGAAAAGTAAAGTAGGAAATAGAAAAAGAAGTATATTATTATGTCGCTAAGTTAGAACATTACTCACTTTAATCTTTCATCCTCGGAGGCTCCAAGTAGAATTAAATTGGTATTCGATGCTCCATCCGAATCTAAAATTAGGATTAGTGGTTCCCATTCAAAATTTTAAAGTGACTTTCTCCCTCGACTATAGGGAAGGAAGAGAAATCTTTGAAATTTTTCTTAAGCCATTCTTCTATTGGGTGCATATTTCTCCAAATATACTTCAAATATGCCATATCTCACATTCTTCACACAGACTTCAACTTAGTCACCTCGTGTGCGCGGTACAAAGTTTTCTTTTCACGTCGTAAAATTAAAATGGGACACCTTATATACTTTCAGCTTTCTGTACTCGATCATATAAACTTCAAGTATGCCAAATATCAAATTTTCCCGTGCGTGCAATATGCTTGAAAAGGGATACAAAGCTTCCTCTTCACGTATTAATATATAGATTAAAATGGGACATCTGTATATAATTTTCGCTCTCTGCACATCTTCTCCATATAAATTTTCAGTATGCCAAATCTCACACTTCTCCGTGCATGCAATATGCTTAAAAAGAAGTCAAAAGTTTGCTCTTGGCGTATTAATATATAGATATCACAGTTGAAGGTGAGTTTGAATGATATTTGAGGTGATTATCATAGTATACTGATTTTATATAACACATTTGATTCCAAAATGATATCAATATATTTGTGCGCAAGCCTTTTTTTACTATTCATAATTAATAATATACTGACTTGATATGCATTTCATATAAGTATATGCCTATGAATGCAGCCGCATTTATACCATATATTTTTGCTTTTTCAGAAGTATTGCCCCACTTAAATTGTCGGATATGTACACAGTAAAGTTCTAGACACTATTTGAATGGAAAATGAGAAACATAGGCATGAGCGATCATTGATGAAGGAACTTTTATAATCCTGACACGTTTTCAGTGTCGGACTGAGAAAACGCCCCCGGAAATTTTTCCGACAAAATGACCAAATTTTAGGAAAAGAACACATCCTAAAAGTCTCAGACTAGCGGTAATCCGTTTTCATACCAACGTACTTGTGACAAGTGCGGCTTGTCGGACTTACCGCTGGCCCCCAATATTCATGTCGGACAATATTATTTTTCATTTTATAATCAAAAAATCTTTCGATTGGTGTAAACATGAATATGACGGTAATACATTTTTAAGGCTTCATGAAATTGACATGTTCAATTAGCCCTCGCTGAAAAGTGCCCCCAAATCAAGAATTTCGTCAATTGTGAAAGCTGTCGGACTCATCACAATGAAGTCACTCACGAAGTTTCAAGTGAGCGGTAATCAATGAAAAATTTATGTCCTGTCTTACGGACTGAAATGCCTCTTCTTTGTAACACCCATAGATGATTGCCAATAGAAGTGTTTGTTCACTAGAATGCTTCTTGCACTCATACACGGTTATGATTTTTTTTCATTCAGGTTCATGAACTTGATGAAATGCTATTCATGTTTTTTCCTAACTTTTTCATTGTTTTACTCCCAATAATCATACTCAATAAATAGGGTGAAATAATTGTTTCATTTAGCTGTTTTATGCTTTTTAATTTCATCCAACCACAGTGTTGAACACTCAATTCTCTCTTTACCTTTTGTTCCACATGCTACTACTCAACATGCTTCTATATTCTCTAATTTAGTTTAGCGTTCGGAATACGTACAACAAAAATAAACCTTATGTGTGTATCTAATGTGATTGTTCCGATTATTATAATCAAATTAAATACGATTTTGCAGTCGTGCGTAGGTTGTTTTTAATTATATGGGTAATTATCTCAAGGGTGTTTGTTTCTGTTGCTTTACTAATTACAAAGTTTCTGCTGTTCGTTTGTTTCCGCATTCGCTGTCATAAATATAAATAATTTTGAGTATCTCGTTAATTTTAAATTTGTGAAATTACAATTGGAGAATAGAATTTATGATAGCTACAAAATATGAAATCAAATTGAATGAAAATATCCTCCAAACTAAAAGTTGTCGACTTTGGTAGGACGCTTCATTCAAATGATTATGACATGACAATTTGAACCAATAAAAAATTCGAGTAATAAAGCATTTTGTTGGAGATTTTGATCTCCAGCCCAGTTTTGTAACCAAAATGAAATTCTTGGTCAAGTCAAGATATTCGAAGGAGTGTTAATTGAACAAAAACATCAATAGGTGCACGATTATTTTTCTGGGCAAGCAGCCAATATCTTAAGTGTGGATGAAGAATGAAATTAGCAGATATCTGTCTAGCCGTACACATCACACATCCAGGCACATCTTTCAACCCAAAATTATCGTTTATTACAATACTTAATAACCGCTTTTCGCTCCATTCATTTGCTGTAAGTTCATCAACAAAAATATCCCCAGACATAAAAATCGAGTGAAACAGATGAATCTAGGAAGTAGTTAATGCAAACGGTGCTCTCAAAATAAAGTAGCACTTGTGTGTTTTGTGGTTAAAAATAAACGACTGATGAAGAGTTGAACCTGGACAATTTGTGATTGATGGCGCTCATCATTCATATGGTTTGCGACACAATCAACGACACACGTGCAGATGGCAATGCCAGGCCGGCATTGTTTCAACTTTCATTAGTTTATATTTTATTTTTTATGTGGTGACAGATACCAGCTTTTTAATATTTGTATAGTTTACGATGTTCATGAAGATGATGAACGATGGTAATGTCATAATAGTATTGTGAAAAATGTAAAATCTTGATTCAACCTCTTTGTGCGCAGAACCCTTTCTAATTCTATTCTGCTTCTAATTTCACATCAAAATTGATTTTGCACGAGATTCCACTAAAATAATACTTTCCGCGTATACGAACTAGTACATTCCGTTTAGAATCGATTTCAATTATACTCATATTCCGACTGCATTTCAGATTGACATTCAATTAAATTTATCAAATGCGGTAATTTATAGTTTTATCAAGAAGCGTGAAATTGTGAATAGGTAAAATCACTATAAGTGTGATCTATGTTTCCCAATTCTAGCGTTCAGTGATCCTAATACGTGAATCAAATTTGATGACAGTTAATTTAATTTAGACAATAATAAAATAAATATTTGTGGGGCTGTGCATTACTTTCTATTTTTAGCGGTATTAAGTTTGTCGACGTATTCACCGGAGATTCATCAATGATTCCTCATAGAAACTAACAAGCTTCATACAGACCTGAAGTATATATGCAAATAATGAATACTTCGACGAAAGGCGATCTTCTATTTGCGTTTCTACTGGTAGCATCTTACTTGCTTGTTTGAAGTTACTTTGAGCTTCTCGCAATCCTCTTGGAGTCGTTTTTCATTCCATATACGTTCTCTATAGGTTTGTTCATAACTTTCGAATCTTGCACACAGTCCAAAATTTTATGATGCATAACATTGAATTCAAATATTCCATTCATACTTTAACGCACGATTACATGCAAACAATTTGAACTGCTGGCTTTCATGTGTCTTCTCACAGTAAGTTTCTACCAATTCTGCTACTGTTGTATTCGTGCTTTATGTACATCCAATTTCCTTCTTTGTCCGGTCGTTTCATGATCAAAGACAGCATCCTGAATCCATTTTGGTAGCCTTCAATTCAAAATACTCTACTGAGTACAACATTTCAATTATAACATAATACACTGAGCAACATAAGTGACGAAGATAATAATTCAAGTGTTACGGGTAGCAATTTTGATAATATCTCTTGAGGTGGTAAAATCGATGTGATGGTAAAGAAATGTTACAGACTGGAGAACAACGATTATACTGCCAATATACAGAAAAGGAGACAGCCGTAACTGTTGCAATTATCAAGGAATCTCACTCCTATGCACAGCAGTAAAAGTGTACGAAACGATACTTGAAAGTAAACTAAGAAAGATAGTAGAAGGCAAGATTGGAGATACTCAAAACGGATTTAGAAAAGGCCATGTATTTACAATTCGATAGATAACGGAAAAAAATTTCGATGGAGTTTACAGAGAATGGTTGTGTGGAATATTGAGAAGGAGAAATATAGGACAGGAGCTACTAATTGGAATCAGAAATATGTATGAAGATAACATGAACTATGTAAAAACCGCTAGCTTATTATCAGAAGAATTCAAAGCAGGATTAAGACAAGAAGGAACTCTAAGTCCTTTATTGTTCATACTATACATGGATGAAATTAACATTAAAATAAACAAAACAACAATAAAAACTGTGGTAGGATATTCAAATTCAAAACAAATAAGAATAGCAGGGTGCATTTTTGCAGACGACATGGTAATCTTTGCAAATACAGAGCAAAATCTGCACGTGAACTTGAAGAAATGGATCAAAGAACTACTTAGAGCAAATATGAAAATAAATGCCCAAAAAACAAAGGTAATGATAATATCCAAGGGAGAAAATCAATTGAAAATACAAGTAGACAATAAAAATATACAAGTCCAAATTTTTAGATATGTAGGAAGTATAATCGAAAATGAAGGAAGGTTTAAAGATAAAATGAATACCAGAATACATGCAATTCAATTAGCAAGGCACTATTAAAGCACAAAACAGTGAGCGAAAGAACGAATCTAACCATCTATAAAACAATAATACTACCAATGCTGCTGTACAGTTCAGAAACTTGGGTACTGAATAAAAGACAGTAAAGTAAAATCACAGCTGTGGAGATGAAATGTCTAAGAGCTATAGAGGGGTAACAAAACTAGACAAAATCAGAAATGAAAAGATCAGAGAGAGATTGAAAGTACAGTCAGTAATGAAGAAGATAGAGCAGAAACAACTGGGGTGGTATGGACATCTAATTAAACTCGAGGATAAAAGAAAAGTAAAAGAAATATAGAAAGCAAGAACAATAAGAAAACGAAACCGCGGCAGGCCACGGAAAACATGAGACAATGTTACAAGAAATAATAACCAAAAAGAAAATAGCAACCAGAAGAGCACACAAGCTAGCAAGGAACCGGAACGAGTGGAGACAATAATTCATAGATGACATTTGAGCGAAGTAACCCCGATACCCAGTGGGTAGAAAAGGAATATATTATGAATATAAGAAATGTTATTTCATCTTTATTGAACTATGCTAGTTTTCATTAAGTTTCAATAAGAAGCAATCTTCTAGAGATAATGGTTTATACCAAGGTTGACTAACATTTGTGCATACCTGAACTTAAAATCTAATTGTCTCAATGGGTCATCTTCTGGTTTGTGTCCTCTGTAAATCTGTTGTATAATGACTTTTCAAACTCATTTTTTCTTCATATTTTCATTTGTTCTATCTGTATTTATCTATCTAATCTGATGATAACCAACAAGTAGTCGGAACCAATAATATAATAATTGAGGATAAATATATTTTATTTGATGAAGTTCTGTATATAAGAATGATTAGAAACACAACCTTTCAACAGCAAAGTGCTGCCTTTAACAAGTGTGAAAATATAATAAATAAATAAACAAAAATTGTCAAGGCAAAAGATGACTAGGTAAAATATTAACTCCTAGGATCGTAGAACTCTGCCTGTGGTTTAGCATATAATTCAATGTCCACGGGTCTTCAGGAGATAAGAATGAAGGTCTAAATAGGGGAATAGTCAACACCTTGTGGTTCTAGGTCAATCTGTCTCTACTCTTTTTGGTTTGGCACATAACTGAACCATGCACAGATCTTCAGGAGGTGGTGTTGAAGTAACTCTTGCAAGTAGATCCATAGATAAAAATAACTTGAAATTATGAACAAATGACTGGTCACCACGATGGATTGAGTTCATAACCAGTATTCAAATTCAAATTATCAGGTGATTTTTTTATTTCTATTGCTTCTCTTATTAGCCTCTTGAACCAATTGTTCTCTTTAGCCAAAAGCTTTGTTTTCTTAAAGTCAATGCCATTTAATTCTTGAATGGCATGCTCAGCCACCGCAGACTTTTCTGGGTGGTTCAATCTTATATGACGAGAATTCTCTTTCAGTCTTGTTTCCACAGTCATCTTGGTTTGTCCAATATATACTTTGCCACATTGGCAGAGAATCTTGTATATTCCTGGATACTGTAGAGGAAATCTGTCTTCAACATTATCAATAAGATTTCGAATATTCATGTTGGAAGTATAAGATGTTTTTTTCCCTTCATTATAATAATTAAAATTTGAAGTTTTTCATCCGATTCTTCAATCTTATTAACAGTTATTGTTCTGATATTTCAATCATGACGAAATATTGAATAGTTATTCTCATCTGAGCTGTACGTTATATCGAGATCCTCAATCAATTAGTGTATAAATACAGAAGTTGAAGTACTGGGAAAGTAATTAAATTCATAAACAACTTATCAGATTCACTTTCTTTGTCTGTGTTTACACAGAACTTTTAATCAAGTTAAGTAAACAATGAGAAGACTACGCACTTCTTTCTTAATTGGAGTTAATGGAATGTTTCTAGTCATCTTGAACGATCTATATCTGCTTGTACGAAAAATAGAACTCAATTTCTCACCACCAACGATGGCCAACTTTTTGTACATAAGATTTACTTCTCATCTTGAGAATGTGTCACAATCAAATTCCTACTTTGGTGTTTACCACTAAAGTAATGAGACTTTACCACTCGAGTGGTGCAATTCATTTTAACTTACTTGTACTAAGTACAAGAAAGTATTGTAAAACCGACAAAATTCACATATCGAGATTTTGATGGATATATCCGTTTTGAGCCTCTCTGAATCCATTTTGACTATTTTTGGCTTGTTGGTACGTATATACTTATGTATGTGTGTATGAGTGTAACTCGCAAATCTCAGAATTCGTCAAACGTATAATGCTGAAATTTTGTATAAAAGACTGGTATAGGATTTAGGATCTTGATGTGCACTTCGCATTATGGTTGCAATCGTCTGTACTGGAAGTGCACTTTACCTGATACTTTTTTTTGAATTCTCCGCATAAATCTAGAATGATTAGCCATAGGATACTGGAATTTAGTATTTGGAATTGCTGTAGCATTCAAATGATCATCTCCTATTTTCGTCCCAATCGACCAAGCCTGAAGTGCACTTCATATTACAGACTTTTTGAATTTATTTCATAAATTTGAAATAATCAGTCGCAGAATATTGGGATTTCGTATTAAGCACTTTTATAGCATCTAGTTGCATTATAAATCCATAACGATTGAACATAGAATATTAGAATACAGTATTCAAGATGATAATACTGTCTAGATGTTCATATCCTATTTTAATTGAGATCGACTGAGTCGAAAGTGCACTATACTTGACGATCTTGGAGTTTTGCGCATTTTAGAACTGCTAGCCGTAGAATCCTGAAAATCAGTATCCAGGAATGTTGTAGCATAAGAATGATAACCTACTGTTTCCATAGCAGCCGACTAGCCGTGGAATAATGAGATGTTGTGTTAGATTTTATATATCCAATGATATACAATTAAGTCACGTGATGTACACGTCAGATATTTTCAATATGTCTTGTAACATCAGTTTTTTGGAAGCAGTTGTAGGAGTAAATGGAAGCTCTTTCTTATTCAAGACTGTCTATCCTTTCAGAGGCCCTAGGCGCATTGAATAATAGGACCTTCCTTTCAGTCATATTGGATGATCAGATAATATAATATATTCCATAAAAGTAACTCCTTGATCGCTAGGAATCCTACGAGTAATAAAAATCGGTTATCGTTTGGTGATCTGGCAGGCACTAGGGAGTCTCTGTTGGTCGCGGGGCCCTACGCAGAGTGTCCAGAAGGGAATAAGAGCCTGTTCCTAGTTAGTAATGTGAGATAATTTTTATAGACAGACATTAATGGAATCGAGGCTGCCATGCAGTGGTAATCTACAGTGTGAACCTACTCATCCGATTAGGCTTATCACAATTTTCTCATAATCTAATATTCACTTGTACAAACAAAAAATCCATTTGGGGTTTTTCAAATCTGATTCTGGTGCTTTCGATTCTAGCCTCTTGGAGTGTTTGATTATTATATCGTAAACGTGAACCGCATTGCTGATATTGACACATGAACTCGGACGTAAGCGATAGAGTCGTTTTATTTTTATTTCCTCTATCAGGTAATCTCACGTGTCACATGAGGATCGTGACATATGAGAAGTGTACTGAAGAAACCAATGTAATATGAGTGAGTTGCTTATAGCTTTGATTCTCAGAACTTAATACTCGCACTTATGACTGAAAAGACTGCAACATCAAACCATTTATTTTTCAAATTGGCAATATTGTCTATTGTCTTTAATAACATTGGTGATTTGAATGGTTATACATCCATATTCAAATTCAAATCCATTCGGTTCAAAGCAAATCAAACCTTTCTCATATGAACAGTAACGTCGTGACGCCACACGTACTGAGACCAATAAAGTAGTTAATCTTGTGTAGCTCTTGTATCTGGAATAAAAATAAAATTTGTCAGTTTATTTTCCTCTTCAGAATGGATGTTCAAAACAATCGCATCATTCAATATAAAACGGTGCTATTTGTCCGTGCACAAGACAAAAAATAAAGGATAAGCACAAAAAGTGGCAAATAGAGGGCGAAACACTGGACAAAGTACGTCCATCTGCTGCGGTCTGCTTTATTAAGAGCGCATGGCTCTACACACAAACAAATACTTCTATTTTTTTTATTGTTTGTTTCTAGCGTAGATACCCTCAACGCTCAAGTAAAATGGAACGAACTTAAAACAGATATAAATGTTATTCTCAATGTTTTGTTGTTCGTTAATTAAGTTGCGACTTATTTTGGCTTTGTTCTCTCATTCTTTTTGGAGCTTTTTTTCCACGGAGAATTTAATACGATGGGAAATGACTAAGCGTAGAGGAGAGTGAAATGAGTTTACAATGAAAATATTATGGCATATTCTTTGACATAGTTTTATAAATATTCTTACGTCAATCAATTTGAATGTAAATGAGGCATAAAATCATCACCAAATACAATCTTCCATTATTTGCTCAAGTGCTAAATTATAATCTCATTTATTTCCCAAGCTACGCACACATAGGGGTGCTTCACGCATCCTAGTGCTATCTTTATTTGCATCAAGGCCTTGTGTAATAAGTAAGACATGAGAGCTCTCTGCCTGTGTACCTTTGAACTATAATCCTATATACATATTTAACCCTATAAGCCCAAATTGAGATTGTTGACTATAAATTTTAGATGATAGTTTAATGCTTGTCATGGTGCTCGAACAGCTAATGTAATCTTGTGTCACATTAACTGAGATTCTGACGAAAACTGATATATTATGCTGGAGGCTTTCGCGGTCTCCAACAAAGTTTCAAATAAAATCTTTCTCAAGTTTTTCTTTACAGGCTACGTGTATTACGAACGTTGCATATTTCAAATAAAATCAATATATGTTCAAAAAAGTATTCACTAAATACTTATTTCACACAAGAAATATTGTGTTCATTTTGTATATTTGCAGATCAATAGTTTTGTTGATAGAACCAAAAAATTAATTCATGAATACAATTTAAATACAATTTCAACCAATTCGAACAAATATTATTGAATACAAATTCAATTTTTCACTTCGAATGGAAACCTTTTAAAATAACACTACAACAAATTTATAATTATCATGATGTTCGGCAATACATTCAATTCTCTTCTATTTTCCAACCAAATTCGTTGATATTTCTGTGTAGCACATATTTTATCAATTTTCTATTTGATATATAGGTTTAAAAGAATTTAATGGATACGGCTCAGGCAAGTAGTACGAATATCAAATTTTAATTTCATCAAAATGCATTTTCATTACACAAGGATGCATAAAAATTTGCATTATGATTCATACATATATGGAAATTTGGTTTTTAATTAAATTTCCATTCCTATTTTCAGAGATATTTTCACTGAGAATAGTAAATAGTTATCTGGAGCTGGAATATATAAATTACAATACCTTCATGCCGATAACTTCAAGATATAAAGAAAAATACGTGAATCTATTTTAACGAATACTTATAACAAACTCTGTCTCACTCAAATATATTGAAATGTTTATTGCTTTTGAAGTCTCATCTTTCCGGATAGTATTAACAAACACTATATGATTTATTTATCACTTACTACTATTAAACAAAGCCGCAGATATTTATTTTCAACTATTTATTTACTTATTACACTGATCACTCACTTTTTCACTGTTTTACTGTTCACTGTTCCACTGTTCATAGTTTACTGTTCCCTAGTCAGGTCGTCTGCTTGCCCTTATACACGGAAACCCGTTTCTCGGAATATTCCAGATTCAATCGAGCACGTCACTAGATTTTTCGACTGGGCTGGGCGAAGCAATACGAAACAAACATTATGAAAGACCCCGCCCAGACAACAGAGATGGATTCATTTAAAAGTGCTGTATGGTTGATGCTGGAGTCATCAATCTCACGGCATCTAATTCTCCTTTCTTCTAAAAAAAAATGATATTTATGAATTGTTGGTCATTATAAAAATTTCTCTTCAAGATTATGTTGTCAGGCTCTGGAATTGAAATCAAATTTGTAGAGAGATTCTGCTTCAATGAGTTGGCACAAATTTTCCACCCGAACTTGACGAGGGTAATAACAATATCAAGTTTGGCCAATATTCAGTAAGATCCTTCTGAAGACACACAATTCCATATAAATTTCTAACGCTATTAGGTCAGTAACTAAATTCGCTCAACCATCAAATTATGTTAACAAACTTTCTGCCTCCAATTATTTTATATTTACATGAAACAAATATGGAAATTCTGTCAATCAATAATATCAAACACGTTTCAATAATGCCATATTGCACTTTGATAATGGATGAAATATAGTCAAAGGATTCATATTATAACATCAAAGGAAGAAATTTATGAACTAGCAAAATAATTTTATCATGGAAACCATTATATCCCACCTCGTAATGCACTGTTGGTTGATGAAATGCAACCTGCATTCCAATATTTACATTATTCGTACATTTGATTACAAAATTGAGTGAAGATTATTTAAAAATAATGCTGCAACATGACAAGGTAAAAAAAGACTCAGTATTCTTTGAGTTATAAATTAATTTGGCACATGCATGACATTTACAATCTAATGTGTTAAGTAGACAGCTACTAAAAAAATTGCTTCTAGTGGGATGTTCCACTTCGACGTATTATTTATTCTCTATTATTTTAAATTTCACTGTGTGTTGAAACCTTGTCAAATTAGAGTTGATATTTATATTTTTATTGTGAACAAGAATTAGTCGGGCATAACTCAATCCGCGTTCGTTATTGACAAACGAGGATATTAACAATCTGTGATTCATCAATGATGGAGATATTCTTAGGAATGTTGAGACTGCATTTTATCTGTCTCTACTAATATATTAGAGTACTGTAATGTGCAAAAATAAAATAAGCCCTGAACCCATCTCTGTTGTTTGGGCGGAGACTTTCGTCCTCGTTGTATCGCACCGCACCGCACCACACCGCCCCACTCGGTGAAAAAAATCTAGTAACGTGCTAGACTAAATCTAGAATATTCCGAAAGACAGGTTTCTGTATATAAGGAAAAGCAAACGACCTGACAAGAACAGTAAAACCATGAACAGTGAACTGTGAACGATAAAACAGAGGAATAGTGAATGGCCTGTGTTATGAATAAATAAATAATTGAGAATAGATATTTGAGGCTTTGTTTAGTAGTGCAGTAGTTCCCATGAAATTATTTACTAGCAATGAAAATATACTGAAATAAGAGAGGTTAGAAACAAAACAAAATCACCACCGTTGCCATCAAATTAACACTTAAGTCTAAAGGTTTAGCAGGCCTCACAATAGGACCATAAAAATATTGTTGTTCTTGACAAGAATTATCAGTTGCATGTAATACACTTATTTCTGTTCAACCTGTATAGCAGGCAATGAATATGAATAAATGAATTTATGAATCTGCTTGATATTCTGGTCTCCAACTGATATAACGTCATACCAAATATCAAACTAGATTTGGAAGTCTATTGCAAAATGAGTTCGAAACTATTTTGAATATTGCAGTATGTTTATAATTGTGCTGAAAACCAAAATAAGCCACTAAAACATACTTCCTCTGATTCTGTGATTGAGATGAAAGCTCAATTGGAGTTCCCCTGAGAAACGCATCTGATATTTATTCTATAATAAGGAAGACTTGCGGGTATTCCACCCTCCATAAGACTATAAAAGGTATTATGTTTGAAACGCTCGTAAATGTGGAAATTTGGCTCCAACAAAGCAGAGAGTAACGAGATGAGAGCTCCTTATTTTCTGAAGTGTAGATAATTCGCGGTTATTGAAAATTTGAATTTTGTATCAAGCTTATATATAATAGTTGATTTATCGATGATAAAAATCAATTCACATTGAAGATAAGTGATGGATTGATGACTTCCAATTTCGATTATTTCAAGAACTACAAAGCTAGTTCAATAATATTGAAATCCAAATTTGGAGTTTTGCTTCGTTTTGTTCATGACATACAAATCTAAAATTCAGAGTCCGGCGCATTGACAACGGATAATGACTCAGCATATTGCCAAGGCCACACTAATGTCTATTGCTGTTAATAAAGGTATTATGTGACCATAAACATATTGTTATTGACAATGGGCTAAGTTCAGCTCCCTTTATTAGCTAGAAAACCTACATTAATCACCATGGATATGTCTTCTATCTTCTTCTTATATAATTGCTCTAACTTCTTTCCTGCCTCACAGTTTTGGCTGCACCTCAGCCATCCTCAGAAGCAAGAAGAATTATTGCTTATAGAATTGAATTTTTACAGAGGTTTAAAATTATTTCAATATAAAGAAGCAGAAAACTATCAGCTAAGCTGCTCCCAGAGATGCACTGGTGATCAGCCTGGGGCTATATTTAGTGTTTTACCAGAAGGTGCTCAGCGTTTAGTAGCATATCTTCGAGTGAGCAGGCGGAGACTGAGTTTCTACTTGGCTTCAAATCTTTCTCCCATGGCTTTGCAGATCACTCCACGGAAGATTGCAAGTCTCGCATTCTGTCAACGTCTTCCGAAGATGTCGATTGTGGCAATTGATGAGAAAAAATTTCTCTTTCACTATTTTATATTGAAATAATTTTAAACCAATGTACAAATTCAAGTCTGTAAACAAAAATTCTTCTTGCTTGTATTATTCACATTTCGGCCAAATGTGTTTAGTGTTGAATAATGCCTTGGTTGATAAATTAGGATGCAAGTGTGGACTCTGGGCATACTGAATAATTCTATTCCAAATATTTAGACAGTCTGAAGCATATTCCGTTTGATTCCAGAATTGGCTAATTCCGGATTCTGTATGTCGACTTACGGAATACAAGTATATGATCGAAGTACGATTCACGAATGTCTCAAAGAGGTAAATGATCTTTCCCAGAATGATTCCTACAACACGGGTAAAACAACACCGATATCCATTAGCTTCTGACCAGGCAAAAATTCATCCCTGTTCTGAGACATACGCAAAACGTTTTTTGAAGTAATATTTGTATTGAACATGACAACAACACATGACCTGAGATATGTTTCAAACTGCAAAATTGCTTGGAACCGATCCATTCAATATGTCCTCAATATGAGTTGGTAGAACATATTTACGTATCAATGCGCCCGTTCTATACCAATTTTATGTTTCTCTCCCATAATTTTTTTTATTATGACCTTCAATTACACCTAACAAACAGAAAAATTTGATCTAGATGCAATATGATCGTCTAAATTACGTACCCAATTGCTACCAGCTTCCAGCCTTAATATGTGGGAATTGTGCTGCCTCGTGCTGTCATTCTGTCTATTCTAAACGTGGGGATCTCTACAAACATACATAGATGCATATCCAACTCTACATACATGACACTGTCCCTATAGTAAATTTGGCTATAGTAATTGAGGTATCAAGGGTGTTAGAAGAACAATAATGCCTGAGGTCAACAGTGTACTTTCCGAGGGCCTCTGGCCCGAGGTGTGTACGTTGACCGTAGGCATTATTGTCTGTTCAACTCCCGTAGTGCTTTCAATGTTTAATGTCCGACTTTTGTTGTATTTCAATCAAAATTTCCAGCAATGTATGTCCTGTCATTGTGATTTCTGTCAGAGAAATGATTCTAGTTACTTGCTGTAACTGAGAAACTTGTTTGTTATTTTTCAAAACAATACCCTAAAATCAGTGTTATTATGACAACAATAATAAACTAGTTGGACATTGAACAATATTTTCAACCCCATAGCAGTTATTTTCCATAAAGTACTCCACATTTTTTGCTCTTTCATAATTCCTCTCTTTTTTCGATTTTGTCGGAGTTCGCTCTCAAATCCATTCTTGTTATTGTTTTACAATGAAAGTACTTCATATTCTTAGAGGTAAAATCGTTAGAGCCTTTGCACTTTTGAAAACACTTTTTCAGTCGTCTCGAATTCAACTCACATGGGACGAGGAAATGGCATAACTGAAATATTTATTCTGGCACGCATCTCAAGAACTGTCTGTACATGTCTTGTTAAAATGTCGCTTTGGGATCTCAAAATATGTCGTTGCTTCGTTCATTCATTCTTAAATTAGAGTGGAAATATTTCACGTGTGTTGAAGTACTGTTGTACTTCAAACACTTATCGTTGTTTTGTATGTTGCTTCCAAGCTCCATCCAAATAATACTTGAAAGCAAATAAATTCTTTCACATAGGATATGACGTTGTAGTTGAGGCATAAGTACAAATCATCATATCACACGAGGATATGAAAATAATGTCAGTTTGAGGTACGCACGATATGTTGATGTACTCATTTTCCTCCTACCCTTTTTTATTAAACCAAATTTGTCATCTGTATTGTCTGCAGACGGTGAATGTTCAAGGATGAGGTCAGATATCAGAGATATGATTTGAATTATAGAAGCTGCCCGCAAAGAAGAGATTCTCAAAGCCGCTGTTAGACAAGATTACAGCATTGCTATGTTAGTGTAAGTGCAGCACGTGCTCGAATCGCTTCCAGCTGTCGGTAATATCGCTCGCTATATATACCAACACAACACATAAGCAGAACTAACAGAAGCAAAAGCTTTTGCATGTGTAAGTGCAATCTGTTGATATCAAAGCGGACGCTGACCGCGTCTTAGAAACAGCTTAGTGTAGTCGATGAGCTTCAGAACACGTAAGCAAAATGGCGGAGGCGATGGGTATCGTGAATAGCAATGACGACCTCGCATCAAGTCTCACAAAATTTTATGAGAGGGATTTTTCCTTCTCCTTTTTTGTATACGTAGGTCGAACGAACTATTAACATTGAACAATTTTATTGGATAAGGTGACTTCAAATTTCGTAATACATTTATAAATTGGTTTATACAAACATGTACGAGACGTGAGAGACTGGAGAAACATAATAACACCCTTCATCCAATTTTCTCCAGAAAATAGGATTCATATTTTTTATTCATGTATCGAAAATTGACGACAAGGGCGCAGAAGCTGAATATAAAAATCCGTAGCGATCAACTAGTGGACAGCTGTTATAGAGCTAGATATAGGTCGTCTAGGAACTGCGAGCTGAATTCAGTGGTTGAGTCCGCTGGGAAAAGCAGCAGCCGACCAACCGACCAACCGATGGAATCGAGTACACAACAAAACACATCCACTGTGATATGAAAACAAAATAAATAACAAGACTCTGCCTCGCCTGCATTCTGCACCAAATAAAATCATAACACGATTTTATTTCTTTTATTCGTACAGGGAATTTCCACGAGAGAACTTTTGATCATTGGTTATTTATAGACAAATATCGATTTGAAATTTGTTCTAGTTTGCGGTTTATAGTTTTCCAAACATTTTTGAATCAGTAAGCTACGTGAAAATCATCCGCAGTTCACTGAGGCACTAAAAAATCAGAGTGACATTACTGTCATACTAACATCGAAATATTTGACAATTTAATGCACCAATCCTCGCAGAAAGCTTCTAATTGAAAAATCAATTAATTCATCTTTTCAACTTCCCAGAACATCGCAACATTTTGACAAGCAGGGGATTAAGTGAACTTTGCGAAATTTTCGCCATAATTCAGCGGAGCAAAGCACGTATACTGCATTGTCGATGCAAATAATAACGAAATAGCAGCGAGGCTGCCAACTAGATTTAATTAGCTGGAATATATGGATGGTATATGTTTGAAGTTTCTCAATAAGCGTCTTCAAAGGTGACAAAACAACACTGCTGCTGGCATGTTTTGTTTCTAGATGAGTCCCAAGAAATATACGTGAGCGTAGATTGCATTTCTCCCAGAAGAGTCTTATTTGTGGAATTGCAGTTATGTTACTCCACTATGGCGCAGGAAATTGTCGTTCTACGAGCAGTAATAATAATTGTGGAAGACAAGTGTTATCTGTGAATGTATTTGGTCACCATCTTCCATCAATTAAAAGTGTCATCAGTTGTTTCAATTATTGAGATAACCATGATCCCCCACAAAATAATGTAATTTTTCCAAAGCACACTAACTTTATTAAGTTCTCACCCCACAGCAAATTCCAATATTATCCAATAAGTTATTTCAAAAGGAAGTTTGTAAATTTGAAATTCAAATTTTCGACAATATTTACACAAAATTTTCGAAATTAAGTTTCCCCGGTGGATATATTATAGGGCTGAAATCAATTGGAAGACCTGTTCAATTTCTCCTCCATCTTTACAATATGCTTTGGATGAAAAAACTTTTATCAAAAAGGTTATGTGCGCTTTTCCTCCAAAACCAACAGTTTCATAATTTTGTTCTAATATTCTGAGAATAATATAATTCTTTCATATAAGTACACTTGAATTCAAATTTCTCATGTTATATTTCAACAATGTATTACAAAACTCGGTAGTTACAGAGTTTCAAAGTTACTTCTTTTTGCGTAACCAAAATTGGCAAACTTACCGCCTCTCATTAGACTTCAAGTTCTGATGTTCAACTCCACCACACTTGAGAACTTAAAACCCTAACTCGCAAATACCAAAAACCCTCTTTGACATTCATCCACAATAATCGTACGAAAGATTTGTGAATATCTTGAGAGAGTTCCTGTAAGTTAGTTAGAATGTTTATAATACTTCAAAATCTGTGCGCCGCTTACCTTGATTCCCACATCTCCAGTTATAATGAGGATGTCGGTTGGGGTTTTACATTACCCTAAAGTAAAATATGAAACAGTAAAGCAGATGGAATTCCATTGTTCCTTGGTATGAATAAGCTACAAACAAAGACTTCTAGAGAGAAACGTAATTTTTAATACTATTGTTTTGACAATATAAGCATTTTCCGAGCCCTTTGTCGAGAGTACTGCTTAATTATTTGTGATTATTCTTGCCAGGTGATGTCGGGAATAATAAATTGCTATTTTTAAAGTTACCATTGTCCCAAATACAGTACCCTGAAGTTTACTGAATGATAATAATAATTATTACCTATTTGAATCTCTAAATATCCTTTCGGGCATCCAGATTGGACTTTTAGTTTAGTTTATTGCGTTCACTATGTCCTTCTATTCTTTTCTGTTTAGCGCGTCATTTCCTGCTTTTCCACTGTTCGGGCATTCCATATTATTTTCGTTTTTCTATTGTCGGGCATTCTTCTCAAGTGACCATACTATGATAACTGTTTTTTCTCTATTGTCTTCTGTATACTTTCTATTTGTATATTATTTCTTATGTGGTCGTTCCTTTTCTTATCTACCCTTTTTACTCCCTCTATTCTTCTCAAGAATCTCATCTCGGCCGCTTGTATTTTGTTTTTTAATTTTTGGTTCATTACCCACGTTTCGCTGCCGTAAATTAGTGTTGGCCTATAAATTGTTTTGTATAAATTTGTTTTAGTATTCCTTGATACTTGTTTATTGTTCATAATTTTATTCAAAGCGAAGTAACTTCTGTTAGCTGCTTGGATTCTTTTATTGATTTCATACTCAGAGTTTCTCTTATCGTTTATTGTTGCTCCTAGGTAAGTCTTTGTCTCTTTCATTTAGCGTTATATTTGTTTCCACTTCTTCTTTCGCTATGACCATTTTATTTGTATTTATCGTCATATTATGTTTCCTTAGTTCTGTTTCCTATTCATCCAGGTTGTTCTGCAGCTCTTCTTTGCTTTTTGCTAGAATTGCCAAGTCATCTGCAAATGTACATTCTGCTATTTTCATTTGCTCCAACTTATAATATCCAGCTTCCACCTTTTCTGTTTTGTTCTTTATGTTTTTCAACATTTTGTCCAGGAACAAGATCAATAGTGAAGGACTCAAAGCCCTTCCTTGTCTTAGTCCTTGTGATGTTGTGAATTCATCCCATGTTTCACTGTTTGTTCTTATATAATTCGATGTTCTATACTTATACTTTTTATTGCTCATATCAATTTTTCATCTACCTGTCTTTCTCTCAGTATCTTCTATATAATTCCTCTTGGCGCTTTATCGAACGCCAAATTATTGAAAGCAATGTATAGTTTTTTGTTTTGTTTGAGGGTTTTTTCTGGGAGTTTTCTGATTGAGAATATATGATCTTGTGTGGAGTGTCCTTTCATGAATCTGATTCGGGTTTCTTCCAGTGTTTCTTCCGTACATTGTCTAAGTTCGCTCTCTAGATAGCTTCGTATACTTTTGCTGCTGAGCATAATGGTGATTTTCCTTTATAGTTTCTGATTTTGTTCAAATTTTATATACAGGCTCTCTGAGGATCTGTTTCCTGATAAATAGTGTCAAATCGATTTAAAAAAATTATTCGAGGGATGAAACATCACCTCGAATTATTAAGTGGCACATATTCTGGAAACTATTGATAAATTTGAATTTATCCCTTCATATTCTGATTGTATGGACCCTAATCTGTACAAAAACATACTTTTCATCCCTCAAAACTTTCAATTAGAGGGTCAAATGGACCAATAAAATTGACAGGGAATTAGTCAAAAAATGACATTTGAAATGCGAATTATGCAAGAACTAGAGCTTTAATCTAAATTTGGATTGTAGATTCGGATTCTAGAAGGTCGAATTAAGCGGATGACATGCCTAACACATTTTTTCCAAATTTTATTATTCATTCTAAAACTGTGGACTATAGCCTTGATGTTTTTTCAAACAAAAAGGGACTTTCTTTCTGATTTTGTTCAAATTTCATTCACAGGCTCTCTAAGGATCTGTTTCTCGATGAGTAGTGTCAAATCAATTTAAAAAAATTATTCGAGGGATGAAACATTCCCTCGAATTATTAAGTGGCACATATTCTGAAAACTATCGGGTAATTTGAATTTATCTCTTCATATTCTGATTATATGTACCTTAATCTATACAAAAATATACTTTCAATCCCTTAAAACTCCCAATTAGAGGGTCAAATGGACCAATGAAATTGACAGGGAATTAGTCAAAAAATGACATTTAGAATGCGAATTATGCAAGAACTAGAGCTTTAATTTAAATTTGGATTGTAGATTCGGATTCTAGAAGGTCGAATTAAGGGGATGACATGCCTAACACATTATTTCCAAATTTTATTATTCATTCTAAAACTGTGGACTATAGCCTTGAAGTTTTTTCAAACAAAAAGGGACTTTTTTTCTGATTTTGTTCAAATTTCATATACATGTTCTCTAAGGATCTGTTTCTTGATAAATAGTGTCAAATCAATTTAAAAAAATTATTCAATGGATGAAACATCCCCTCGAAATATTAAGTGGCACATATTCTGAAAACTATTGGGTAATTTGAATTTATCTCTTTATATTCTGATTGTATGGACCTTAATCTATACAAAAATATACTTTTAATCCCTTAAAACCCCCAATTAGAGGGTCAAATAGACTAATAAATTTGACAAGGAATTAGTCAAAAAATGACATTTAAAATGCGAATTATGCAAGAACTAGAGCTTTAATTTAAATTTGGATTGTAGATTTGGATTCTAGAAGGTCGAATTGAGGAGATGAATGTTCCCTCCCAATTTCACTCCTTCTCTTAACTTTTACATCGTTAACGTCTTCGCTGTATATCTTGTAAATTGAAGAATAATCTATTAAGGACTTCTCATTTCTAGATCCTACTTCTCTGGTATATTTGTGTGTATGTAGTATGTATTTAGTATTCTCAGTTCGTTTATTATACAAAAATCAATTAGTCTATCTCCATTATTATCTTTCTTTGGCTCTTCTTGTATTCCCATCACTTCCTTTATCCCCTTGTTTTTATTTCTTACTCTTGCGTTAAAATCACTATTGGATACGTCGTTTCTTCTAGTTTTTCATATTCTAATTGGAGGTTGTTTTGCTTTCGTTCTCGTCTGTCCCTTAAATGACCATCACTGAGTAAATGTACTGTTGATTAATGATGATTGACCAAATCATAAGTATGTAATCAATACCTTTGTGTCTAAAAATATTTGAATCTACTAGGAACATCCCACTGTATGTTTCCTGACCAATGCCATAAATTGAACCGCATAAAATTGCTGAAAGCGACCGCTCGGCATTTCTAAAAATCGTACCTATATCAAATAATGTCAAATTAAATACGGTTCACTAGATTTATAACTGTCACTTTAAAGTATATATTATGATCCTTTTCCTAAGATTTATACCTGTTAACAAATTTATACTCTACAAACCGAATTCCATTTCAGACTCTTCATATGATATATTGTTGGTGAAATATATCCCTGCCGGGACTTTATAACTGAAAATAGACAATATTCTTTCTTTCCTGCTAGCCTCTCAGTGCCTATGAATATTATTGGAATGCGCAATTCGCTCCACCTTGTTGTCTATACCGCAGAATTGGTTTGGAGAAAATCCATAGATAATATATTTTTATTCGTGATTAGATCAATGATTCATCAAATTACATTGCGACTTATTCCAAGAAGGCAAAAACTTCAAAGATCGATGAGATAAAAGAAATTGGTACACACTTCAAACAGTTTATGATATTATGGTATCCTTGGTAGAACTGGATCGTAGAAGACGGAATCAAAGCGAGTCTCAGCTTTTATAGTGCTAATGATGCGCCATCTTTCACCAGTTTCCTCTAGAAGGAGCAGTACATCCGTAATAGTGAATTGATAATTCACGATTTCAATTAATCTTGAAGTGGATCATTAAAACTTATCATTATCACCTGTTTTATTGTGATGTTCGCTCACATATTCCTTACTACAAGCAAGAGACACTTTAATCGAACTTTAAAGTTCATCCGTTCTAGTTTCCTGTCCGTTCTAGTAACATTTACATTCTACACATTTACATCTCACTATCCTCTAGTTTCCATTCTAACTTGTTTGTAATTGTTTCAGGGTTCAAGGTCTGTGCTATATTCTCCGTATTAGCAAGTGGTGACAGAATCGTTTTCGTACGTAGTGTAGGACGCAGGCGATAAAAGGGACGAAGCTCTAGTGTTAAGCAGGTTACGAGGCAGTTCCCACGTCCATGGAAGTCGAGTACGACGGCATGATGAAGCCGGAAGAGGAAACTGTTACCCCCAGAGAAAAGACAAGCGGTGGAGGTGGACACAATCATTACTCAAGTGAGTGCATTTGATTTAGTTGTGAAACTTCATCAACAATAAAATATTTCATTTCTTATACGCTGCAATGTTTCCCAAAATATATTTACGTGGGAGCGTCGGGTTGGTTCGAATTGTGCAAGAAATCAAGAATATTTTCTTGATGCGCAATTGTTTGCTCAAGTCGCAATCGCCTGAAGTGTGATTGTGATGGGAAACTGGCTAATAGAATCTCTTCCTTTTGGGATTTTACACAACGTGATGCTAAAATCGTGACGTCGATGGTGCAAAAATTTGAGATTCATTGAAACTATTATACACACATACTAGAATTACCTCTTAAGGCGTGATTTGATTTTCTGAGGAATATACAATAAGAGGAAAAATATATCATGTTTACAAAGAACACAGACGACTGTTTCCACGATTCTTTTAGAAAGAGAAATTTTCAGAAATCAATTAGGAATCTGGGTCACTATTTTTCTCGAGTATATACAACTGTAGACGGCAATGGTTGCTATAGAGATAATTTTAATTGAAGGAGCGAAATCTGTTTCCTTGAAGTAGAGAGGCATGACTTCGTACTCTTAATTGCGGAAAGAGAGAGAGTAGGGGCTATGGAAGGAAATATATAGTAGCTGCATCAGAATATCATTATTAGCTTATCAGTCCTAAATTGAGATTTGTTTGAGGGAAAACTATTCGACTATAAAATATTGTACATGCCATGATTGATTACACATTAGCTGCTCGAGAAAAACTTTTTACTTGTAAACAATAAATTTTGATATTTGTACGTTCAGATTTGTATATCAATAATATTATTTCGAAAGAGAGGCAGAAGAAAGAACGAGTCAATCATGAATTATTCACTATATTTTTGTTTATAAACAGTTAAATCATTGAATATTTCAGAAATGTGTTCCAAGAGTTTCCACAAAATTTCAAACTCATAGAATTTCATAAAAGTCTGCATAACTTTTTCAATTGATTTTCACCAATTTACCCGAATAATATTTGAGCAGATTTTGAGCGCATTTTTTGGAAAAAAGCGCTATTATATTCACTTTGGCTGTCTGGCTGGCTGGCTGGCTGGCGTGAAGCTGAGTTCTCAGCAACTATACTATTTACATACTTGAAACTGGTACTAAATATAAGCTGCTGTCTCGTAGGTTTGCACGAATTGCTTCTATTCAAGCTCAGTTATTGTGGAAGATTAAATTATTCAATTACTTGTTTCAAGTGAAACAATGCCCATAGATATATATGACTTAAGGGATATGGCAACTGAAATTTATTGAAGTAGATAAAAATTTAGTTACAACTTTAGCCGCGGGTGTCACTATTATTATGTACAGTTGTCAAATCTGTCCGGGATTCATTCAATGACTTGTTTGACGCGAATTTGAAGCTTATTAGAATTAATGATTATTATCGAATGAAAATTTGTTTACTTTTGGTGTATTTTTTTATATAGCTTTGATAAAGATCAAATTATCATTTTAAGGTACATCACTTGACCTTCCGTCAGTCAATAACTGAACAATGAAGATTAAGAGGTATTTTTGAGTTTGTACGTGCATAAATTATGTACCTATCAAATAGTCAACTTGAAACTAGTACTAAATGGAAGCTGCTGTTCCGTAAGTTTGCCCAAACTGCTTGATTTTAAGCTCAGTAATTGTGAGAGATGATAATTTGCGAAATCTCTGAAGTAATAAGCATTCATGAGCTGTTAAAAATGCACTTTCATCATCTAGATGATTCTTCCATTTTTTGAAACTTGGTTTCGATTCGATCAGTTCTCCAGAAGAAGTAGATAGTAGTCAAAAGGAAGTCCAGATTTCTTGGAAAGAGAGCTTTGATTTTGTATAACTGCTCAGTGGGAGAATTCATATCATATACAACTTTGCAAGTAGTCCAGTTGTCAGAGATTCTGACCTGTCATAAAATGTGATATAGCTGAAACTGAGCTCGTTGGTAGTTTTTTGGGTGTAGAAGAAGAAAAACTAATAGTACCACCTGTGAGAGCAGAAGATTCCAATGAAAGTTATATTGAAAATTTGCATCAATATAAAAAATTATTAAAAATATGAAAACGAACTCGAAAACTCCACGTGCGCCATGCCGCTGAATACAAATATTCAAGCGAGGCGTTCGAGGAAAAACTGAAGTTTCTTCATCTGGAATATATGCAAAACAAAAAAACAAGAAGCATCTTGAAGTGGAGACTTCAGGCTTTCTAAGACATTAGTTTTCAATAATTTTTGTTTTCTTTCATAGGAAATTCGACCGAAAGTTGAAATTTTTGAAATTCTCACTGATTTTTATAGAATTGAAGATATATATTAATAGATGCATGAAAAAAATTGAATCCTTATACATTTATTATCAATATACTCTCACTTTTGATGTAAAAATAATTAAAATGATAAACATTGTCTCAGTTTAATAAAACTCATGTTTTAAAATAACCATTAACTTTCGTAGCATTCATTCAATACCATTTTCATTTTAAAAATGGTTTTCATTAATTTATATGGATCAGAAATTACTACATCTGTTTCTCCAAATGAAGTTGGAAATACACTTCATAATGTGTAATAATTTTGAAATCGATACAACTTGATATGTTTGAGTAATCTCCAATATAAGAAATATATAAGAAAATGCATGTTCTTTGCTTATTCTTATTCCTGCAACTTGAAGTCAGGCTTTAAAAAATTATTGAAAAAGAAAAAATTTAAGTTCAAATCCTGAGCTTCAAGAATATATTATTTATTTTTTGATTACGCATACAGGTTATAAGCAAACATTGACTGGAATCTGGACGATTCTAACTCAAGAATATCCAGTTCTGTCAAAATGATAGAACTGCCAACTTCGAAATCTCTTTTGGATTTGATGTTTTGCAATTATTGCAAAAAAAGATGTGGGAGAGCATGTAATTGTGAATCAACAAACTTTTGAGCTCAGCAATATGTGGTTCTTGTTTAACACTTGATGTTTGAACTATTTACCTAAAATTTCAGTGCTAGAGCAAGACAGTGATGTTGAAGATGTTTGAGTTGTCAAAGAATAAGAAGACAGTAAGTACAAATTTGAAACAGAATTTTTATCAATTTTTCAATCCCGGACAGATTTGACAACTGTACATAATAATAGTGACACCCGCGGCGAAAGTTGTAACTAAATTTTTATCTACTTGAATAAATTTTAGTAGCCATATCCCTAACGTCATATATATCTATGGGCATTGTTTCACTTGAAACAAGTAATTGAATAATTCAATCTTCCACAATCACTGAGCTTGAATTAAAGCAATTTGTGCAAATCTACGAAACAGCAGCTTTTATTTAGTACCAGTTTCAAGTCTGTAAATAGTATAGTTGCTGAGAACTCAGCTTCACGCCAGCCAACCAGGCAGCCAAAGTGAATATAATAGCGCTTTTTTCCAAAAAATGCGCTAAAAATTATGTTCATATCACCTGTTCACATTTTCAAAATATTTAAATTGAATTTTGAGATATAGAGATTGGAAATTTTTGGTACGTTCTAAATTGCCGACATATTGTATCCGCCATTATATCAAATTATCAATCAGCATCCCAAGAAAACTCCGGGTACTCATGCACAAAGAATATTCATATTGTTTTTATCGAGCTCTATTATTTTTTTCGATATAATAATTTTCGATTGTATTTTCGAGGTTATGAACTTAACATACACTTTAGAGCAGCAAAGAGTTTTTGATCGTTTTCTTCACCCAAAAAAGTACCTAGAAACCTAGTCTCTGACAACTGGGCTAAAGATAGAAATACATATTCACATTATAGAAACTTTCATTCCAAATTCATTTATCGTCGTTATTTCATATTATATTGCTCCCAATAACAATAGAAGTTCAGTCCTTTGTGTTGTGACAATTTATTACGCTTGAAGTGAATTCTAGGTGCATAATATAGATTTAATCAGGAAAACATAGGAATATATAATAGAATATTGATAACACTTTTTTGGTATACTTTAGTTGCTCCTTATCTTATTCAATGGAATCTTAGATTATTGTGTTTGTATATTATGGATGAAAAATGAGTATTCGATTGATTGTTTATTCCAAATTTTCTCATTGTCATACGAAAATTTGAAGCAAAAGATTTTGGGGACCTATTGTAAACTCATACCCCAATTGTGCTTTTTCTTGACTAGAACTCTTTCATATCGATTTTAGAAGCTCATAGACAAAAGAGAAGATTTTAATGCATACAAAATTACGTACCTCACAATCTTGCACACCTGCTTATACATTTTACGGTGTTGTAATATAGAAAATGTATAAAATATTTTTCCAATATTGCTTCACATGAAATTTCATATTCATTACTTCAACAGCAGACTCTGTTACAAGCTGTCGATATTCTGATAGCTTAGTTGTTTCAAGCACATGTGAAATTAAACTCTATTCGTCCAACTTTTCAAGTGTATCTCCATTCGAAATGCGAGAACAAGGCTTGATTAATTCTTTTGAAGAGTCGATGTTTTTGTGCACAAAATTCTTTCTTTTGAAAATTTGAGACACATAAGTGAATTTTTGATGTAACAGAAAGCAGAATTGCTGAAGAATGTTGATAAAATGCTCTCCTGGAAAACTCAATTGCATCCTTAAGAACCCTTCCGCTAATTCCGGAATTTTGCGGTAAAAATCTGATATAGCTGCAATAAGGTTTTTACGGCACACCGGGGAAATATCTCTAATAATGCTACAAATCGTCTGGTCCTTAAAGCTGCGGGAGCAGTTTTTCTCGACTTTTTTTAATCCAAGCCTGACATGTAAATTAGTTACCCACCAGGATTTAAGCCTTTATTTGCAGTTTAAAATAATTTAACCGAAATGCTGCAGTACTTTGTAGCTCATGCAATTAAATTTTGAATAACGAAAATAAACAAAGTTAGATGTGAATTTCTGGCTAACAGTGGACTCGCATTAATTCTCTTGAAATTCATAGGTATTTATTGACTCAGGTACATATTTCAATTAGTGGAATTGTACAATTTAATTTGGTTTATATTCGTTTAATTGGTCCTTCAAATATCCCCCAGTAACCATTTCATCAAGCACAGGCTGCCAGAATCGAACCTTACCATCTTTTAGCGAGTGCATCAGTTCAACTTAAATTCTTATTTCATACTTCTAAGCATTGGATGAATTATTAGTCTTAGTAGGTATATGTAAGCATATTTTGATATTTGAATGAAAATTACTTCAACCGTATTAGTTATAAATGTAATATACTCTCGTACAGTAAAGTTTCATGAAGCGTTCAGCGCCATTTAGTTTGTTTTTTGAATTTTATTATGTGGTTTTATGCTTTCCAAGATCGGAAAACTCTAATCTAACGTGATTTAATATCCGTAAATGGTTTTTATGTGTTTTTTCTTTCGAACTAGAATCAAATCGCGCAATATGTGTATACAACCATCATCTATTCACGTCAAAAGTTGTCAGTTACTAAAATATTAGATTGGATATTTTCAAGTTTCCGAAATTTAGATTTGGAGTTATGAATAGCCAAGTTATTGAAAATAGAAGAAATTCCAACATGCAAATAGAACAAAAGAGAAAAACGGCTACGTAAAAGAAGCATTCTTCAGATTTTTGTATTCGAATATGCACGAATTGCTGTAGGTAAATATGATGAATTCCAACAAATGTGTAGTTTTTTGTTACATTTCATGAAATGGAAGTAAATTTCTTTCATTTTGATATATTTAATCTGAAGAATGTTTCAAGTATTTTGGTTGAGAACTATATTTTTTTTTTGACATTATGAAACAGTGCACATGTCCTGTAAATTAAAATACAGAAAATATATACGAAATCATCATATTTCGATAATGATGCACACAACGAAGAAACACTGTGCAAGTTGATGATTTAGTCAGAAACAGCTACAATGTACAGTGCTACCAAAATAAATTCATATGAAATCAAATCTACATAACATAGCTTAACAATCACGTATAGTCCCAATTTCGTCAAAAATCTTGAATAATTGCACAAATATCGCTGCTTGCACACAAAACATGAAGTAGGTTCACATTTGAGACTGTTTCGTTACGCTTTGGTTAATTATCACGCCAATAAGGGTGTTCACTATGTCATGCTAATTTATTTCGTGAATGTAATGTTAAACTACCCTAATCATGCATCAAGCTTTGAGGACTATACTGACCTCGGAGGGTGCATGCACTGTTGAAATTTACATAAGGATTTACATGTGGAATTGAGTCAATTAGTACCGGCGCCATCATGAAGGTATTAGACTTCCTTCAAGTAGATGTAGATTTATATTAGATGGATATTGCATGGAAACTGTAAATAACTCTTATCGAAGTCTACCCGGTGCTCTCGTGAGGAATGACCGATAAGCCAACAAAAGTTCAATGTACAAACACATCTTGTCGTAGAATCTAGCCCGTAGTCTTATTCGAAATTTCATAAGTGAATATTTAGCTGATACAGCTGTTAGCTGTTATCAGTGATTCTAACCTATAATGTAGTGCTCTGAATCAGGTTATAACTTCAATCGGGTAATAAGATGGTGTTTAGGTTCAGCGTCACATATGGTAACTTGTTGTATGATCATTTATATTTGAAATATTGGTATCCTTATCCACCTGGAGTATTGATGCTACCGGTGTACACAACTTGACTGTGTGACGGCAGTAATTGTAGCAATCCAAATATATTTTACATATGTAGCAGCGGTATTGCATCAAAGTTTGAATGAATCAACAAACTTGCAATTGCCGCAAGCAGCGGTGGTATGACATTACGGTACTAATAGTTATCCCTAGCTGCCGTCCAACGTGATATAAACAGTTCTTATACTTTATTATTTCCATGTTGCGCGGGAAAGCCAAAAGCACATGTATTGTGTGTTATTGTAGACAAGAGTATCGTCCCTTGTGTTTGATGGAGCAGCAAACTCAAGTCTCTCGCGGATGGCGGGTCTCGATTTCCACTATAGTACTGGTAGTTTTTTTAATAATTTTGGTCTTGTAGTCAGATATTTTATCCAACTTCTGGATTGGTTCACCTAGGCCAAACTTCAAACGCTTCGATGGTAGACAATTGATCTCACCTAACTTGGAATACATCGAGTCCTACCTTATCTATCTATTTTTTCTTCACACTCGATCTACATGAATATTCTGTCGAATCCAAATTGTTTCGACTAAATCTAATTTGACCTTATTCCATCTGTACGATATTCGCCGAGTATTTATACTAAAATTAACTTTTTCAATCCTGCAAAATATGAGTAACACTTCTTGTCATACTCCTCTGACAACACTCGAGGGAAGGGGTGGTGGAGCATGTCTTGGGGTATCTTATAAATTCTGTAAATGGAAGTATCTTCTTGGTACATTGATTTGGATGAGATATTGACATGAAATGCTTGCATTCTGCGATCTAGATTACGACTAATCAGACAAGCACCAATAACAATCGTTTGAATTTCAAAAAGTAACTGGAGGGAAGCTGTATTGAAATCTTAATGTCCGACAATTTCATTATTGTTTTAATGCCCGATAAGTTTATTATTGTTGTCATAATAACACTGATTTCAGAGTAATTACGTAACAAATAATACCCGAGGGCATTATTTTGAGAAATAATAAACAAGTTTCCTAGTTACAGAAAGTAACTAGAGTAATTTCTCTGACAGAAGTCACAATGACAGGACATACATTGCAAAAATTTTTGACTGAAATAGTACAAAATTCGCACATTAAACATTGAAGGCACCACGGGAGTTGAACAGACAATAATACCCACGGTCAACGTACACACCTTGGGCCAGGGGCCCTCGGAAAATACACTGTTGATCTCAGACATTATTGTCCTTTTAACACCTTTAATACCTTGATTACTATTATAATACTGATTCAAGGGTAATCACGTGACGAATAATACCTGAGAGCATCATTTTGAAAAATAACAAACAAATTTCCAAGTTACAGTAAGTAACTAGAAGTAATTTCTCTGACAGAAATCACAATGACAGGACATACATTGTTGAAATCTCCTATTAGAATAGTACAGTAGTCGAACATTGAACATTGAAGGCACCACGGGAGTTGAACGGACGATAATGCCTACGGTCAAAGTATACACTTCTGGCTAAAGGTCCACGAAAAGTACATTGTTGACTTCAGGTATTATTGTCCTTTTAACACTCTTGATACCCTAATTACTATAAATAGGTTGATCAATGAATCATCGAACCATAAAGATCTGAGTATGCAGATGCATTCAATTAGAAATGGAGATATTTGGATGAATGGGCTTTTGTTCTCTGTTTGTTCATTGCTTTACTCACATTCCAACAATTACCCAGTATTGCTGGAGCTATCTGCTAATACTTACAGTGAAACATAGAAGAAAGAATCTTGAGACAGTACCAGGCGCCTTCTGTGGTAGTGTCTATATCAGTACAACTAAATGCAGTGTCAGGACTAGAATCGAAGAATATAAATGGGGCTGCCACCCACTATAACCCAAAAAGTCAGTTATCACAGAGCATGTTTCCTCGAGATAGGATTAACCATTAATTATGACGAAATAGCAATACTATCAACTGTCTTCTAGTACCTTTCACAAGTCATAGAAATATTCAGGCTTCCGTAGAAAACAAAAAAAAAAAAGGACTCAGAATAAACGTAATAAAACGTTTTCGTCGATGAAACCTAAGAATATATCTTAGTAGCAAGCCATCCAGGAACCTATCTGAGCAGTGACTCAATCATGAGCCAGCAAACCTTACAGCTTCGCCCTCTCTAGTATAAATATCAGTGCACATCTCAGTCTCACCTCAAGGTATTATCCTCGACTACGCAATCACTGAAGATGTCGACCTTAGTAGTTGACGAAACATCTGATTTTGTTCCAAGATCCTAATGAGAACGGCCCATTAGCCTTTCAATTTCATTGACACCGGCCGTGAAAGCCTTTGTTCCTATATAATGAACAATATTCAAAGTAGAAATAAAAACTACTTTTGATTTCAAATTCTGTATATCTATTGAAAACTTTGACGTTTCGATCCTTCGGCCAAGGATCTTCTTCAGGAAACAATGATACAAAATGGAACAAGGCAAGTAACTAGATACTAAAAATATAAACAATACAGATTTGATAACGTGGACACCTAAACAAAAAGAATAAAATCCTCTGGCATTCACCCAAGGCTTGAGGAAAATCACGTGAAAACCCCAAACAGAGTGCTCAGTCTTAGTGAAAGGATTATTATTACTAGTATTAATACTGAGTTCCGGAATAAAATAGTAGTTCTATCCGACATCCACTATGATATTCTATCCGAAATCTCTCTCAACTTTGACCGTAGTGACCAAAATTCATCAGTTGCAGATCATTCGACTTTAGCCTATCCAACTAAGCTCGAAATAACTCGACTCTATCTTACCGAATTCGGCCAAGCTTCATCCTGTACAACTCAATTCAAAGGATTGATCCTATTCAATCTAATCCTATTCATACCTAGCCTGAATCAATAATCAAAATTGATATTTGAATTGTCTGATTTACACAACAAAATCATCAAAAGCGGAATACTATTCCCTCAGCATCGTTATAACACAAGTTACTATGGATAATATGGATGATGTTATAAGAATAAATAGGAGCCTCAGCAATAGTTCGTACTTTGGCGGTGCTGGAAGTGGCAGCTTATGTAGATATCAATGTAATTGACATGTTCAATCGATCGAAGCTCAACGATTGGTTTGTTGTCAGACAAAGTGTTCAGGTTTCTGGACAAAAAGAATTATCGTAATCTCTTGTCAGGAAACCTATGAAAAAGTTGGTTCCTCTATCATTATATCTGTTCCAATATTTTAAGGAGATATTGATACTTATATTCCATAACAAATTTTCAAAGTGAAACTCCTTCATCAATGGACTCGATATCGTTAGACAATTTGTGATGGAAAAATATGAAGCACTGTTGTAGTTCCACTAAGCCACAAACAATTGACGCACTTGAGATAGAGTTTTGTTGAGGTATCCATGAAATAGAGCCTCAAACAATCAAGAATCTAGTACAGAATTGAATTAAGAGGGTGAATTATTGTTTGATCAGCGGTATTAAATATTCAACAAGAATTCTTCTTCATAAATAATCTAAAACATACTCTCTGGAATAACCAATAGTTATTAATGAATAATCTGTGATACTATTTCAAAAGCATTTCGTAAGATACCAACAGATGGCCCACTCATATGGAAATATCTCTCGAGACTTGGAATGATTGAAAATGTATCCCCAATATTGCACAGCGGAGACACAGAAGACTCAAAATCAAGCTTTCCTCCTCCAGATCTACAGTTCTTTGTAAAACAAACACGAACATCAATATTCAATAATTTCAGTGTATAACAGCCCCATATTATCTAGTATTTTTCTTTGAAAATAATGTGGTATTGTTCAATTGATAATTATTTATGAGCACAACTGCAAGATTAATAAATTTTCCCACGGAATACAAACACCCATTAATCAGAGCATCTTTCTTTTGAAATTCAAAAGAAAAATAAATACTGCATAAAAAAAATCCTTTATGTATCAAAATTTAAATGAGAATCTATTGTAGTGATTCTTGGTGTAATTATATCAACAAGAAGAGAAGAGTTTTATAAAGGCTTCAGCAGGAGGCTGCGTTTTTACTAGGTTATATCCTGGAGAATCCTGAGAAAAATAATAAATTACCTCGTGTTGCCGTGGGTTCAAATAGTACAGGTGCTTTGTGAATAAATTTAAGAGCGTCCGCGTGAGTTTGGGGCCTAAAGTGCGTTCCGCTTTAAGTTTTGCGTTAAGATGATGGTGGATAATAATTTCAAGATGATGTATTGTGTCAAAGATAAATAGTATCTACTTATTCATTTTTTTGAATTATTGCAGGTCTTGTGATTGCACCAAATTTTCATTACCATATTCTTGTACACTTGATATTATTTGTCTTCCTGAAACTAAAGTGGAAGCAATATAGTAACTGTATGACATTCAATATTTTCTTCCTGCAAAAAGACTTACCTAAGAAACGATTGAAAATTCGTATTTCATCTGTTTGTTTTCTTTTGCATGACTCTCTCGTGTGACGAGTGAGTTGTCGACCGACCGAGATCTTTCCCTTCGGTTCAAGTTCTCAAAACACTCAAAGGGGTGTGAGAGGGTCAATAAGGCAGCACAGAAGAAAGAAGCCTTGGGATAAGATTCCGATATTTATTTGACAAACACAAGAATAACTATATACGAAAGATAAACAGAAAATATAGAAGGTTATTAACGATGGTACATACCTTGCAGAGCGGAAAGCCTGGACGTGAAAATAGTTAGATATCAGGCAAACAATATCTACTCGGTGACGGTGGTCACTAGGATTAACAGAGTCTACAGTCAAGACTGGATGAAAGTTTGGACAGAGGCTGTCTGCAAACTTCACACATAAAAAACTTTTCTGAAGTATAAACTTTACACAACAACTAGAAACGGAAACAATAATATTGTGCAAGAAAAAATTCATCCGAAAACTAATTTTTAGAACCAATAGATAAATATTTACCTGAGAAAGAGTTTTTGGGAGTTGGTAAGCTTGAGCGACAAATCGGTATTACAATCTCTAGTCACTATTACACAGTTAGCCGACTTGCTGAATTTACATAAGCGCTCGACGAATGAAGTTCACATCACACTAAAAACAGTTCAAGGGCTGTTAATCATTGCTGAGATACAAGGATATCAAGTTTTATGTGTGTTCAATTTGGATTTTAATAATTGTGCATCCGATAGTTTTATTCAGTAGGAGTGAAGAATAGGTCACAATCACATTTCGCACAATATCGCACTGGCTGTTAAAGTGAACAATGGTGACCTATTGTTCACTTCAACTTTTTCACTCCAAAACATGTTAACGAGTATATTGCTGAATAAGAACAGTCGAAAAATTATCTTGTTGAGTCTTCCTCAAACATTGATTAGTTCTTATGACTTCTACAGTTTCTACACTGCACAAAAGTTTCGAATTTCACATGTGAGAAATTGATATTACTTTGCAAGCTAATAGTATCCTCATTTTCCGACGATAGATGCATAAATGTTCTTTTTGCAAGAGTTTACTTCGCTGTTTAACTGAATAGGGATTAAGTATGAAGCATTAGGAGATTTTACCACCCTGCTGTTCAAGTATCCGTACTTAAATAGAATTTGTTGCTATTATCGGCCTCGTGTTATTGCTATCTTCCCATTCTCATATTCCAGGCTGCAATTGTTATCTTAAATAGAGTCTATATAGCCAGAATGAGATTAAATGTGTTGAATATTACTTTGGAAAAATCCTTCAAGCTAATATCTGCATCATACTCATAATAACTACAGTATAATCCATCGTTTATGATCACCATCAAACTGTGCCAATGCTTTTAGAAGAATAGATATCAAATGGACCTTATTATCATAACTGCTATAGGTACAGCAATAATAAACCGAGTACAATGTTTGTTTACCATAATAATTGAATGTTTCACCATAAATGAATAAATTTCCACGAGAAGTAAATAAACTCATTTAAAACTATACGCTTTAAAGTTGCAGTTGAGAAAATTGACGTTTTATTCAAAGCAGAAGATTATTTTGTTCAAAATTGGATTTTAGAGTTCGTACTTTGAAGTCGCTTTACGGTCAGACTACAGATAAATTGGAATTGTGAGAGAAAAGAAAGTCGAGGTGAGATATTCTCAATATTTACCTTTCTAATTCACAGCAAACAGAAGTTCTATAACTTATTTTGTGGGAACTTGGCTGTTTGTCTAACTCAACTGGTATTTCCAACAATTTTATTTGAACATTGAACGTTTCAACCAGTTATCAGTGATTTTTTGCATTTTGATCAAACAGTTAATACTAAGGTTGCCTAGCAAGGTGAAATTAAAAGCCCTTTTTTACTTCCGTTCTGTTAAGTACACAGTATAAATAGGACTGACCATTAAATGTCTACTCTTTCATCTCAAAGGAATCATGTTACAAGAATTTCTTTTTCTTTTTTCGAAACTTGTGTATTCAAATACTTCATTCACTTAGCATGGAGTTGACATCAAAGTTGAAGTTATTTATTCAAACTTTGAGGGTAAGGTATTTCTTGATTCGTAAGTGTATGTACAAAGTACACATTCATATTAAATTGCAAGTCTTAAATTAGTATTCAGATCGTACTAGGTAAAAGTTTATCTAAGTTTTGTAGATAGGGTCGACTACTTCCGGCTTCTTCGAATATAGTGACTAGATGAGTCTTCAAAATGTCAAGTGAAGAAGGAATAACTAATTTAGTTGAAAAGCTCAACTTCAATGTGAGACGTTTCATCATTTATTTATATCTGAAGTTGTCTTGAACTCTGCCAGCCAAGGATAGAAAATTCTCGTTTCTTCATCTGCCACACCAGCTGATTCAGTACCACATGGAGTCAGTACTATTAGGGGCTTCGATTTCCGCAACTTTCGAATGCTTTATTCCAGTGATATGCATGTCTCGCATCAAATGCATCTTTCAATAGAGGAATACCTATCACTAATAAACGTGTAATAGTGAAATCTAGATGAAGAAACAACCGCAATACTCCATTCTTTGTTGTTTCGGAAATACTTTGTTAGTATAACATCATATAGAACACGATGTATTTCTACTGCGCCCACGAATTTCATATTAAACGCCTTCATATCAATAGGCTATATGAGCAACACGTGTTTAAAGGCTTTCGTGTCACCTCGTATGCGGACAGTCTTATAAGCTTATTCCTGGCGCCGTATTCTGTGTTGAAATAAAGTATTCTCTAGTTCTTTTATCGTGAGTATCACTAAAAAAACACTATACAATTCATTTCTCATGTACTACTATTAATCTTCAACAACAAAGCCACACATATTCATTCATTACTCTAATCACTTACTGGATATTTACTATTTCACTGTTTTACTGTTCACTGTTCTTCAGTCAGGTCATTTGCTCTTATATATACAGATGTCCGTTTCTGGAAATGTTCTAGGTCAGTCAAGAGCATGTTACTAGAATTTTCGGCCCTTGGGGGCGGTGCGGTGCGTTAAAAAGAGACGAAGAGAAAAAAATTCAGGGCTTAATATAATTTTTACGAATTATGCAACTTTTGTACGTTAAACTTGTATAGTGTATCGCTTCCTGCTGTTTCCTCTGTGATTTCATTACATCATCGCACAACGTCTCACGGAAAACACTTCTCTTTGAAATTTCATCTGTGTAGTACTAATAGTCTTCTAGTAAAATGGCTGCGACATACGGACAGTCGGGCAGATGGACAGATGGACATGACGGAATTATGAGGGTCCCGTTTCGCCTAAGACGGATTTCCAGAATTTGGAAAAGTGATTAATTAAGTTTGAAACACAAAATTCACAATCACAGATATGAATAATGTCTAATACAACCGAAAATGATGTTGTGATAGTGTCTAACAAGTTCTGGCTTAAAAAAAAAAACATGGCATAACTTGAGAAGAGCTATACGTCTATATTATGTGCCGTCTGAATACCTATCGAGTTTTTTTTCTATTCTAGACAACTTGATCGTTCCTATGGATACCGGATCTGAATCTATGAATCAAATTTGAATAATTCTGTATTTATCTTCTGGAATACTGTTGAATAAAATTTGAAGATGCGCATTCATTCAATGGACCACATGATTTTGAATATTTTATTCTTTTTGTGATGTAATACATAAATAATGTCATTTTTGGAGTGAGGCCCACTAAGCAACAGTGAATTCATTCACAATATAGCGACAAGTCATGCATGTCATACTCTGTAGGTTCTTTTTTCTTGAATCTTAATTTCCAGTCGAATCTGTACATTGGAAATTCAGTACTGCTGAATCAAATACGAAAATTTATCAAGCGAGTCTCCAGAGTCACCAATTAAAATAGGAATTATTACCGTTTTTGTCTTCAAGGAGTGATACAGACATTGTCTCCAATCAACTCAATATCTAATATTAATTTTGTCCTCATAAAATTAAGTAGTCATTGTCGATGCTTTTTGATCAATTGCATATTATTATAACAGTTGAGAAACATTCCATTGATCTTTTGATTTGCTGTTGGCAAAGGGCTCAAGGCAATACAAGAACATGAACTCGGCACCGATGCTAAGCCGATTAGTGCGGGGCGCACATGAACTCGGCACTGTCAATTTAAAGTAAATGTATGATCACTCTAGAAGATTTATAAGTGAGTACAACTTGAGAATCACTCATGTTGGGCTGAAATACAGTCTATAACAATGACTGAAGGCTAGCTTGCTACGTTCGTGCTTTTGAAAAACATCCCTGAATATTACCGAATTACGCTGCGCGCGCTTGAAGGACAAAACTTGAGCCCGAGACAGCCGAGAAGGGTGAAATGAACTTATGTTGGGTCAAAATTCAGTTTATAAATGAGTGTTCCAATGTACTGCTAAATTTGAGTCTGGTTTATTATGCATATAAAATCGCATGAGAATCTCACTCAGGTAGATAGATTAAGCTATTAGTTCTAATCCATAATATAGTGCCATGTTCGAGTAGGAGATTGAAGATCCAGGTAGTTTGGTGTCGACATCGAGGCCGCTGCAAGCAAGAACAATTATTTTCTGCAAGTCCTCATCAATAACTTCACTTTTCTTATTAGTCTTCTTCTTTATTTCTCCAAGCTTCTTCTTTTCCTCATCAAAAACACGCTTTTTCACATTCTTTATCCTTCTACTGGCTTCTGTGGCAGCAGTCTCACCCTGGGTTGGTGTGTGTGACGAATTAGGCCCCAAAATCCGTCACTGTTGCACATCCCAGAGCCTTCTGCTACCGTCAATAATTTTTTAGTCCATCACAATTTCATTCACCTCTTGCGCACCCTGTAAACTTTAAATTCAGTAACTCTGCTTCAACATAAAACGTCACTTACCGTTCGTTCATTAGTTATCAACTGCTTCAAATACCGTTAATATTTCACATGTGGATGAATAAGGTTAGGTGTTAACAACACCTGAAATTAAACGAAATTGAGATTGTATGATCTGTATTTATGTCTTGTGTCTTACCGTCATAAAGTCTGAATGTAATCCACCGTTGTCCTGTGAATATGTTGTATATTGTATATCTTTTTGATGTTATGTTCGTGACCGCTGACAAATACCCGACATTTGACAGTTCAACTTACCGACATAATCTACATTATCGACCGATTGGAAAATTATTTAGGACAATTTTAATATTAAGAAAATAAATTCAGAAAAGGATGTATTCGACAGGAGAGTAATAAGAAATATATTATTGTAATGAAATTTGTATTTGAGAAATTACTTCTTCTTTTTTCTGTATTCCTTCTTCATATTATTGCTAGCGCTAATATGGATTCAATTTTAAAAACATGTTAAGTAAGGTTTCATTAAAATATGGGTATAAATAAGGCCTTCTTTGTAAGTTAGTTCTCCGAGCCATCGTCCAGAGTCTATATACTGTGTTTACCGTTCGACGTTCGTTCGAAGTTTTCGTGCTAAGTCCGTTAGTACGTTTGTCAAGGCAAAAGTTGTAAGTTTGATTATTTTGCTTATTTTTCTGAGTCCGTAGAAGGAACTTAGTTTATTTTTCAATTGTTTTGCTGTTTTTGCACTTTGTTTAACTTCCACCGTCCGCTCCGCGAACGTTGGATTAACGTAGAAGCACCGCTGAGGAAGTCTTCGTGATTTCGAAGCGTTTATTATTGAACGTAGAGGCACCGCTGAAGAAGTCTTCGTGATTTCGAAGCATTGATTATTTAACGTAGAAGCACCGCTGAAGAAGTCTTCGTGATTTCGAAGCGTTGATTATTTAACATAGAAGCACCGCTGAAGAAGTCTTCGTGATTTCGAAGCGTTGATTATTTAACGTAGAATCACTGTGAGGGAGCAAGTTTTGTTCCACTCGCGTAGAACGAGTAGTAAAGTTGATCCACTGTTCAGGAAGTCGCTTCGCGATTCCGCGAATGTTGATTGTCTTGGGCAATTGCCGCATCGACGACGTCAGCCTCCAGCCCAGCGATCTCAGTGCAAATCCCTGCAACATATATGCGTGTACAACCGATCTATTTCTGTGTGTGAATAAATATCCTGAATATTATTCCTAAAAACACCCTGACCCACTCCTTTGAGCTACTCAGCCGTCAACCGTCAGAAACTGCGTCACCGACCGTATTGGCGCCCGAGTATACCGTTGGCAGTTTCAACGGCGACGTCAAAAGTAACAACCACGCCATCAGCGAAGGTTATCGTTTGAGCACAGCGGATTTGATAGTGCGTCTATTTGGTTTTTTCTTTTTTTCTTGGCGTCGTCTTTTGGCAACGGCCTGAGTGATTTTGGCGAGTTTGCATTAACATGAAGGCAACGGACTCTTTGGCGTTATAGCTCAGAGTAGATGGACTGATGGAATATGTCATGTTCTGATCTGTAAACATACTTCGAGTGGAGTTTCTTGCTTCTACATCAAAATTTCTGTCAGCAATGTCATCGTTTTCAACAATACCAATAGTTTGATTTGGAGTGAGGGTTCTTTCTTCTAAGTTTCCCTCAATTTTTGGATTGGGCCAAATACGATCAGTGACTTGACCAGGCATGAAAGAGTGACTTCTCCAAAGACCAGTTCATAAGTTTCGACACTAGCTGTGCCTCTATAAGTCTTTCATTTATATTTATTTGGCATTCTGAGGCAAAAAGATATTAATACAGCATGCAACAAGACAGGAAAATAACTTGGCCAGAAAAGTAGACAAAAGTAGGAGAGCTTTGACAAGACCGCCTAACACATTTCCTATGAAGCATTGCTAGATTGAGATACCTGTTTTTACATTTCTAATGGTATCTCAATATCTATTCAGCACTTCTGTCCACCTAATCTTCAGACAGAGGACAGCTAATTCCTACCTCAATTCACAATTGCTATCATTAATAATTTTTGTGAAATGTGAAACTTTATTCGTATTCATTTGTCATACTGACGTCGCTATTTCAGGTGATACTTCCAAAGGTTTATTTTATGTCACTTGAGTTGCAAAGTGTAAAATCCTCTTGATGTGTTTATCCCTTATTTATTCCATCTACACGTGGCGGAATTTTCAGAGTGAAATATTTTGTACCCTGTATTTGATGTTATTGACGACAGTGAACGCTGAATAGATTCCAGAAGGTATATGACGGCATTACTTGTGTCACGTAGTAAAGTCATTTATTAAATATATCCTCGAAGACATCCAGTGTCAAACAAAATGCATTTCATCCGTGTTTTGACGTCGAAATATGAACACGGTATCATTTCGTACAAGTATTCGATATTTCACTTCATTATCCTGCAACTTCATTTCTATATTCAACAAAGTCAACAAAGCATAAGTCAAGAACAAATTGGTTCTCTGCGATTCCGGACCCCAAATCCCCAACCGCGTTTCTTACCCAGGTGTTTGCCTGAAGAGTAATCATTATTGGTGCTAGAAATCTGGAATGATGCTCTACAGAATATATAGTATAGAACATGCATGATGAGCATCAGCTTTAACCGTGGAAACTTGTACTAGCATCAAGACGTTGGCTGTTGCTGCATCTGGATTATTAAGTTGAGTTCTGTTTGTATTGTATGTACGTCGTTTCCGTCTGACTTCTATTTTGAGGCGAAATGTCAGGCTTATATTATTGTGTAGCATCCTGATGTCTTGAATTATAGAAGATAATATTGTGCAATATTGATAGCTAACTTCTGTAGAGATTTGGATTTTTATCGTATATTGGAATAGAAGAAACTATAATTTGAATGAGTTTGGCATGGCAAACGACAAAGATATATACAACTGTACATATTGAAGCAATTTATTCTTCGTCCATGTTCCCATCTACTGAATGAGCTGCTATTATTCAGCAATGAATGTACAGCTGCAATAGAAATCAATAATTCCCAATTTCACCCCTCTTTACAATCGGTAATCAAGCATCCTTGAGGTGCGAAATAACAATAAAAAATATCTTATCCGTTCTTATGCATTAGTTGATATTAGTTCTATGGGAACCGAACCAACTGCCAACCGATCCGATATTCTGGTCGCTCGGATAAAAATTAAAATCCTTTGTAATCCAGGAACGTTACATTCAGCAAATGGGAGTCTTGAGGCAAGATTAAAAACTGTTCGGAGTGAAGGATAATTACTTTTTCTTCCTACGTCAAATCAGTAATTAATTGCCTGGACTTTGGAATAACTCTTGCGTAGTTGAAAATGTGATGAAACTATTTCCAGATGAAGCTCTTGGTGATTCATTATCTAGTAATTGATAATTATTATGATTGAATATTGATTGGAAGCTTAAACTCATGTGAAAAATTAACTTTTGTAAAGATTTTGCTGGAAAAAGATTGGAATGAATTCTTTTCGCATTTGGTCGTTATTGCTACCTGATAAAATTCTATCTACTACTTCTAATTACAGATAAATCATATTTTACGACAGCTATAAAACGGAATTGATGCTATACGTATGCTCACCATAGATCTGAAAGTAATAAGTTGGAAATAAATTCCAGACTGAAACTGTCATAAAACTGAATGTTACAGTTAAAAGTTGGACATGTCCTTTAGGAATGCTATTTTATATCAAGCTGAGACTTTTTGATTCTCTTTTATTTATTTCGCTTTCTTTGTTTCTTAAGTGTGTTTCTTTATGATGTTGAAAACATGTCACAATCATCTTATTGTCTGCCAAGGAGGAACGGTAAATCGGTTGAGTTTATAGCGGTTTTTATTATTATTTCTCATTTATTTCCACTGTACGACTTCAGGAGTTTAAATCGGTTATTAAAACGGAGAAATGATACAGTTGGATCCTCATAAGTCTCTATGATTTTTATCAGGAATATTTCCAATTGAATTGATAGAATTGTGAAACTATCGCCAAGAATGCTACATCAAACTAATTTCATGTGTAAAAATATATGAAATCAATAATACTTACAAAACAATTATTCAGTTGAGACTAAAGCGCATGTTGTGGCGCATGCTGAGGCAGTGCAGCCTTCCAATTAGTAAGTCGGTCATCCTTCCAGTCATCTCTGAATGAGGTGTACCCCCCATTGAACCTTTACTATAGTCTTATTGTTTGTCTTGGAGCAAGACCTCTTTTCTGAAAAAGTTATATTGGGTCGTTAAAAGGATAGAGTACTTCGTAGGACATATATTGCAAACAATAAAATATGATATTCACAGTTTGATGGTAATATAAAACCATGAATATTTACAACAGTATAATATCATGAGCAGCAGATCCATACAAAATAATTTTATTAGTAATTCATATCAAATACAATATGATATTTACTGTCCAAATGCAATATGATACTATCAATATTTACAGAATGATACATAATTTATGTGAATAGAATCCAGGATGAATTTAACATGAAACAACATCACCAAACAATAAATAAGAATTTATGATGTCATACATAGCTATACCATCAAAAATATACACAGAGATGAAATTTCGCTTGACGTTAAAACATATACGACGCAAGACAATCATTGTAAGTTTCTTGTTCATTATCATATTGCAAATCAAGTTGGCGGAAGATGCCATACAGGATGAAAGAATGAAATACCAGGTGAGACAGAGATTAATGGATTCAGCAGGATGGGAATGCTTCTACAGACTTTTTATTCTGTTTCAAATTACAAAAGTATCTGAAGTCAACGCCTAACTCAGATCAATCTGAATCAGTTGCGAACATTTATCACCCAAGTACTGACAAATGGAAGACGCCCTTTTGAAGAACATTCTGACTTTTGTATTTATTCTGTAATGGAACAAAACTCTCGACCTGATTGTTAAAGATAATTTTAGTCATAATTAGATGTGACTTACAAATATTATTGTTATGCTTGTATAAACTGTTGCCTTGTGGATATATTGAGTACTGTATTTTACTTCATCAATAGGTGAAGTCACATCAAAAAGGATTGTTCAAAGAGAATGTATATTAAAAGGACAGAATGATTCTATTTCCAAGTTCAAACAAAGTGAACGGTTATTAACGGTTGTCTGAATAAGTCTGTAATCTCGACTAACTCGGTTTCGTATGAACTCAGCAATTTAAAGTAGATTTGAAACGGAAGTTCTGTAAGAGGATTATACTTCAGCATTTCTACCCACATTCCAGATTTTTTTCTCTAAAATCTAGAATCACGACTTCAAACGATTTGCATCTAGATAAAGATTTGTGACATACTTCCTTAATTCTCACACTATTTACAAGAAAATTCTCATTGGATTGCTATTTAATTATTGTAGGGATGAAGTGCTATTATTTTTTCTCTGAATAATCTGTGTTTTCAGAGGTATTGTTTTTGCTGAATGTGTGTATTAGGTTTCCATTCCGTGTGCCAGAAGTATAATTTTTCTGCTTGTTCATTTTCCTATCATGTACTAATCGAGGTACACACAGTCTACAAGAGTATGTGATAAACTCAGAGAGAATATTCCAAATATGTTGATTCCGAGTAGATGAGTTATCATCCATCTTGGGGTGATAATTGAATCAGTGAGAACTTGACTCAAAATGACTCGTCTAATTAGCTTCAGTCTCCTACCCCTATTAACTTTCGTACTTTCTCAATTCCAACGAGACAAATTAGCCTTTTTCATTGTACCAATCCGGCTCAGCAAATTCCAGTAGACAATATCCGCAATATATCTTTTATCCTGTTGGATAGTTTTCTTATCATTCAATTTCATCTTATGCGATAGCTGTCTTCTAAATTTTGCATAGAGAAAGGAGTTGATACATACTTTATTGTCGTTTGATGTAATCTCCACAAAGCCTTAATGTATATTGCTGACAGAATTCATGAAGATGTCGACTGCTTTTTTCGGCAAGTCAAACCTTTAACCACGCAGTGGGTTTTTGGTTGTTGGACAAGTATAATGTTAGTACTTAGGTCGAAACTGTAAGGAGGATGTACTAACAATTCGACAATTTGCTGCTCCAAAAATTCAATAGTCTTGCGAGTTGTGTGCATTGTCTCACTGGAGCATGATTCGTCGTTCATGGTTGGTTTATCGAAGCTCAGCAATTATTTCTAGCGGACAAATGGTTGTATACCAATCAGCAGCCACAACTCTTTGATCGTACGCAGAAACTATCAGTGCATAACCTGTTCTTGCAATGAATGTCCAACCATCTTTTTGGACACACTTCGAGAACGGGTGACTGTTGTCAGACATTCTCCACCTTAGAACACTTAAGCAGACGTTTATTTCTGGATTCATATGAGTAGTTCCACGATTAATCACCACTGATGGTACCGTACATTTTTTCTTATTACTTGCGCAGGATTGATAGTATTTTGCGCACGTTTTTCGGGCGGTAAATGGCTCTTTGGTTTTGCTCTCGTGGGGCACTGACAACTTATCGCACTTGTTGCACAATATACTATCAGAGTTTCCTGCGATTTTTGGACACTAATTGATCCTAGATCATTCCTGTTTGATCAACAGATGATATAATAAACAAAAAACTGGTTTTCTTAAACACAATTCTCCATGCAAAGTTTTTCAAATTGAGGTCTTTAAAATTTTCAATGATGTTTTGATCTTACAATATGTTATGTTTTCCTGAGTGAGTAGCTTGTTGCTGAGACTTATTCGTCCGTATTTGCTCAAAAATTACCGATAATTTCTATGAAAGCTTGTTGTTCATTTAAAAGAAGTGAGATGAATGATGATAATAAATTGGATAAAATCGATGAAGCTGACTGGATGAGTGATTTTGAATGAGTAAAACAGTATTGGGAATCTTGTCAATTTTTATGATTTTATTTCTTTCCTACTTTACAGTTTAAGCTGTATCTCAGTCACCTTAGGGCTGGTATTTCAGTCTTAAGCTTAATTACCTTAGTAACAATTGTTCCAGCAATCATTACTATGGAAATTAAGCTACGTTTAAGGTAAACCATGGACTGAAATACTGGATCTTAGTCAACGTCGCCCACAGATGTCAGTTGTGACATTTGGCAGAAGGAAAACAAATTCCCGCTATTTTGTCTCATTCAAATCACACATAAATGTACACTTTTGGTTTTACACCAAATAATTCTTTTCACTTCCGAAGATGGCTCAGGTATAGCCGAAACTGTAGAGTAGGAAAGAAATCAAATCATAAAAATTTACTGAATTCCCAATACTGTTTCACTCACTCAAATGATAATGAATAATATATATGGTAAGGTATTAAAGAATATGAGGGAGCTCAAAGTGTGAAGAATTACAAGAGAGGAGGAGATTGGTTTTTAGAAATAAAAACTCTAAAAAGTCTTCTATTCGCACTGTTCTCGTAATTTTCATCTATTCACACAAACTATTTTGGCCATCTTTAAAGTGGTACCGGCGAGAACATGAAGATGGCCACTAAGTGGCCGGAGCCGGTGTAATTGAATAAAAATCCCTTTTCTCTCTTACAATGAAATATGATAGGATGATATAGAAAAACTTATGTTTGCCTGATAAGATGTTGGAGGCCTTGCTATCAGGAGCTAAGGGCTAACTAGGTGTTAGGGCAAAATTAAGCCGAATTCTCTTAAAAGTTACATGAGTTTGAGTCACAATGCTATGTGAGATGTCATTAGAGAGTCACATACATCAATTCCCCGCCATCGGAGCATTTCATGTCCAATTTAGGTAACTAGAACGAATGTAAAAATAATACACCTGTTTCAAAGGTTGCATAGGATATCTGGCCGTTGAGTCCACCGAATAAATAGCTACCAGTACTATAGTGAACTTCAATGCCCGCAACAAACGCGAGTTGGTCGATATCCATTCTTGGAACAACCCTGTTGCCCGAGATAATACATACACATATTTTCACGCAACATTGGCAGAATAATGTAGCACCAGTGGTACAAGATCTCAGATAGCTGAGCCATTGGCACTGTTTATCTTACGTTGGATAACACCTACGGATGGCTATCAGTACCGTAATGCTGTACCAATGCCTGCGACAGACGCAGTTTGGTTGATTCATCCACACTTGGAACAACATTGTTGTCGCAATAACACACACTATGCGGTTGGCAACATTCACACGGTCAAGGTGTGTGCACCGATGGCATTGGTACCCCTTGTAGCTGAGGATACCAACACTTCAAAGAAAAAGAACATATTCCACGGACAGACAAATTCACCAATTAAAAGAAGTTTAACTACTTTACAACACTGAATTGAATATTATGATGGCTTATCAAGCTCAGATAATTAAAGTAGGCAATGTATCGCACAGATTAACTAAACGCTCACAGTTTGATTTTAAGGTGACGCTTCTTGTTAGGCTTGACCTTGGAAGTGATTGGGACTGTTCACTCGAAACTAGATTCTATGCTTACTACGGTTTTTGGGTCATATTGGTGTAGCAGAGTGTGTCGTGAATTGTATATATCAAACTGATATTTTCTGCTATTTATCATCCATCTGAAAGTAACTTGATTGAGTATGTTACCGAACAAACAAACAAAATTTTTGGTTTTGTTGTCTATCAGCAGAAAAAATGTGCTAGCTGTGAACATTTCAGTTTTTCTTGGCACACAATAAACTAAGGCTACTTTACTAGCCTTCTTGATGGTTTACTAACGAAGCGACACATCATTTCTACACACAGTGCACTCACATACACAAAAAAAAATAGAAGAAAGAGACACACATACAAACACTTGTATTCATTGCTACAGCACACACTTGTGCACATGTTTATTTTCTCCTTGCACAAACACATCTCTTTGTTGTGTTCTCTTTTTTCTCCATGTGTTGTGTTAGTCACTCGCGACACGTTATTGTTTTGTTTCGTGGTAGTCTATTTTCCTGATACTGAAAACATCGAAACGCGGAACAGAATTGGAGGAATTGAATTAGATGCGAGATTAAAAACGTCGAGCCTAGAGTAGTGTAGCATTTTCTGAGAAACGTATTGAACATAGCAGGAAATTTCGGACAGAATCGATTTTCATGATTCTAGTACAATAGAAAATAGACAGGAGCACGACTCAATATCGTTTTATAATGACATCAGGATTAGGTCCCTTGCTTACCTTGATTTTGATCAGATACAGCAGAAAATACTACGAATAATTGCAAATAATCAAACTTTTGCTTTATTTCCACAAAAATTGTTGGTTGTCAGATCAGATTTGCATATTTATTAATGAGAATATTGTAGGTGTCATATTATGATAATTACGTTTTAATTCTACCTTTCCGAGAAGAAATATGCAAAGAGGTTACACGATAAGGCAAATTCCAGTTTAAGTACATTTCATGCTTCTAATAACTCAAGTGCGTTCCAGTAAATCTTGTTATGCAGAACTTCAAATCAGATATTCCGGAGTACAACATATGAATATATCCAAACATTTTATTACTGTAACTACCAACTGTAAAACGATTTCTCTCGTCAGCAATAGTATGAAGTTATGAGTTGTTTTGATACAAGCTGCCAACTTTATTTATTTGCAATCAAAATCGCATTTTATAGAGACAATAAACAAGTTAATTTGAGACTTAAGGGATATAACCCAATAGCACTTTCCTGAAATAGTTCCCAATGAAAAAAAGTTGTATCAGCACACATTTCACAACTATTTAATCCAATACAGTTTTCATTAGAATAAAGCCTAACTTCTGATCGCAGATACAAACACTTCTATCCTCAAAAATTGAAGCAGTGCTAGTCGATAATCACCGTGGATTTACTGTTTGGGCTACAATGATTTGGTATTGCCCTTTATCGTAGTCTTGCTTATTTTGACGTGAATAAACAACGTAAACCCAAACCACAATCTCCGCAGAATCCTTGTCTCCTTCATGACAATACAAGCTGCTGTCACCCAGCATCAACTTCAAAGGTGCCATCCTCGATCTGGAAGGGGAAACGACATCATATCTTGACATTACCACATACTTTTTTCAATTTGAGCTTATATCTGACCTGCCACTCACAGATTTTCGTGTTTTTCTTCTGAAATTAGTTAATAGAATCAAAATCAATCTTCAAGAAATATTGACAAGATCTATTTTCTATTTGCAAATTATTATTGATGGTCTAGGAAAGCCGAGAAACTTGGGAGTGTTTAATAATTGAATTACTGACGAGAATAGAATTGTGGTGTGATAGTTCAACTTCATGTGATTTAATTTAGCATCTACGGGGGACTGGCTCGCTGAAAGACTATAAAATTTTGTAGTGCCCAATGTTTCAACTTCACAGTGGCTGGCTGGAAGTTGAAAGACTTTTAATGCGAAAGATTTGATGCATTTCTTTTCATATGAAATCAACTCAATTTCAAAGTATTGCGAGAACTCTTTTATGTATACCCACAATGAAATTAAGATTCTTATTGCGGCTTCAGCCAATGACTACAACATATTGATTCAAATGTACAAAGCTCCTCACAATTTTGATAAAAGTAAATATTGAATTTTTATCGATAATTCTGTTAATGGAGTTCGAAAGTGTTTCAGTTTTGAGTTATCATGATTATATCTCCTCTTAGAATTCCTTTTCAGGCTCAATGTATGATGTATGCAACATATAGTAAAAGGCGTTTCTTATATAAAACCACTGGGAATTCATCCCATACTGGCAGACAGGCCCTATAGCCCAGGCAACCAAGGAAAAATAGCGGGAAAAGTTCATGTAGAAACCAATTTTGACACTTGATAACATACTAAAAGTTGTGATGAGTGGAAGTGGAGCTAAGTTTTTGTTAATTGTCTCTAGCAGAATAATGTCTATATATTACATTATTCTAAAAAAAAATTTCTACAAAAAACGTCTCAAACATTACTTTACCAGGATCAGTACTAGAGGAGATATGACAATAATGTGCGTCTATAGGGAATGAAGTCAGAGCTTTCCTTCTTACTCTATTCAGTATATTATTTCAAGCGACACTCGTCAGTGTTGTTAGTTTAAAGGTTTTACTCCTAGATCTGTTTTGTTTTTTGGTCATGGTTCTACAAGAAGTCCAATACAATTTTTTGCTAGGATCACTACTCAGGAGGGTGGAAAAATAAAAAATTATGAATAATCGGTTAATATTCTTGAAAGTTGAGTTACAAGTATTTAAAACGCATCTTGTGCATCAATTCTCGTCATAATTCATATTTTCATAATCGACATCAATGCTGCCTTCGATGGAGGCTCTGTTTGTACATGAGCTGAAGCATACAGACAGCGGAGCAGGCAATCCCGGTTCTGCCCAGTCTGGTACCACAAGGTTGTTCGTGATAACTGGGTTGAGGATTCTATCATTTCCTCTGGCCCAGTCCCATTGGGTGGGTGATAGCCACTATTGTATCTATAGGTTAACGTGAGTATTATTTCATTCGTAACTCAAACAAACCAGTCTTAAAAAACTTTGAGTTAGGCCCATAAAATGGTTGGATGCTATGAATTAAGATGGAAGCTACTCGATGCGGGAAAAAAGCGGTATGGTCTATTTCATAGCGCCAGGAAGCAATTGAAAGGAACCAAAAGTTTCAATCAATGTTTTCCAGAAAACTGGGCGATATTTTAACGTTCTTATCTGTTTTCTGAGCGAGTGCTGCTTTGAGGCTCCCTTGTTTAGGAGACGAGTGGCCATATCAGATTTGGGCCTCGTTAACGCTTTCAGAGGAACCAAGTACCGATGTATGCTCAGGATGGGAGCATAATTTTACAGATAAAATGATTTGTGCCCAAAGCTGGGCAGTAGTTAACTACAAAGTAGTTGAATTACTAATTAAACTACTTTCTGAAAAAGTAGTTGTAGTTGAATTATTTCGAAAAAAATGTAGTTTAGTTGGTAGTTGTTACAAAATTATTGGAGGAGTTGGTAGTTTGAGGAGCAACTACTAATTTAACTACATTTAAGGAATTCAACTACTTCTTGATAATTACTTTTGATAAACTCTGCGGAAATTTATAGGAAAATGTTTTTTTTCTTTAATTGATGAAAATTCAAAATCTGCTATAACAGCAGCTGTACTAAACTCCAATCATAAAATTTCGTTGGTATAATAATATAAAAAAGAGCTATACAAAAGCTGACATCACAATGATAGCAGAAGACATGGTCGTAAAAGAAGACATACAAATATTCAGTTCGGATGCACTTACTATACCTTAAAAAATGAAAAAAATCCTGCACAAAAAACCATTACAGACAAATTTTTTTGATTTTGGCGAAAATATCCGCTGAGCACAGCTCAATATCATTATTGAGAAATGAATTGACTCTGGAGATCTTCAAGAATGCAACTCTTCAAAACTGCAATTCTTTGAATACCAATTCTTCTAAAATGTCGTTCTTCGAAATTTTGACAAAGTTATTTCAATTGCAATTTTTAGTTCTCTTTTTTAGCTATAAGTGCCTGTAAATATATACAATTCACACATGTAATCATAATGTAATATCATTCGTACTGCATATATCTCAAAACCTTGACAACCTTACTATGTATTTGTAGGTACTCTGTTCCTGGTTACACCATTGAGCTCTCACATTTGCTCCCATTCCCATACAAATATTTCAGACTTTTTCCAAGATGTCAGATATGGGAATTTAACCTAGCAAATCAGTTTATCCTTTGGCGTTGTTTTCTGAACACACTGAAAATAAAATATGACTTTTCTATTTGGATGTCATAAAGTGAACTTTATGAAGCCCGTTTGGACATCGTTAAGTGCCTCTTTATAGAACTCAAACTCAATATCCTTTAGGTTGGTAGCTAAGTTGCCAAATAACCTAACTGTCATTTTATATGTCAAAATATAATTTTGACATATATAAACCCAAACAGAAAAAATGGAAGAATCATCTAGCTAGATGATGAAAGCGCATTTTTGACAGCTCATGAATGCTTGTTATTTTAGAGATTTCGCAAATTTCCATCTCCCACAATAACTCAGCTTGAAATCAAGCAGTTTGGGCAAACTAACGAAATCTTCATTGTTTGGTTATTGACTGACGGGAGGTCAAGTGCTGTATCTTAGAATGATAGTTTGATCTTAATCAAAGCTATATGAAGAAAATACACCAAAAGTAAACAAATTTTCAACCAATAATAATAATTCATTCTGATAAGCTTCAAATTCGCGTCAAACAAGTCATTGAATGGATCCCGGACAGATTTGCCAACTGTACATAATAATAGTGACACCCACGGCTGAAGTTGTAACTAAATTTTTATCTACTTTAATAAATTTCAGTTGCCATATCCCTAATGTCATAGATATCTATGGGCATTGTTTCACTTGAAACAAGTAATTGAATAATTTAATCTCCCACAATCACTGAGCTTGAATTAAAGCAATTTGGGCAAACCTACGAAACAGTAGCTTTTATTTAGTACCAGTTTCAAGTCTGTAAATAGTATAGTTGCTGAGAACTCAGCGTCACGCCAACCAGCCAGCCAGCCAGACAGCCAAAGTGAATATAATAGCGCTTTTTTTCGAAAAATGCGCTAAAAATTGTATGAGGTACACGTTGCATAAAACAAGCGGCTTGTTTTCCAAAAGGACGCGTGCCCTAAAATAATTTCTCATGAAACTTATATCTTGATATACTGTTCTTTTCGAAGAATGATACTTTCGAAAAATTTGTTCTCGAAGAAATGCAGTTTCGAAGAATTTCATTGTCGAAGAACTGTTTTTCGAAGAATTGCGTCCGAAGAATTGCTCTCGAAGAATTGCTTTCGAAGAGTATTCCTAGATTCGAATGCACCACAAAGACATGCTCTGTCGGATGAGCTATTTCAAGAATTAGTAATTATGGAATCTAATCGTCAAATTTTTTCATAATTTTTTTCAAAATGTACCTACTGTATTTATATAATTCACTAATCATTTCGTTCTGTAGTTTCCTATGATAAAATCAGGAAAAAATTTTTTTCAGATATTGCAGTCCACTTAATTTTATTCATGTTGCTATTCAATTTTTGGACGTTTCGGATGTGCACCCATCCATCTTCAGCGTTCTTATGAAATATTACAATCTTATAACCTTGTTTACAGCATAGTTGTGGAGATAAACTTCCAGTATTCATTGATAACAATAGGAATATAACAATTCACTAAAAAATCACAAAAAATGTGTGAATGTAACTTTGAGGCTACCACCAACCAAGGTGGCTGGTGATAGAATCAGTAAAATTTTTCATTATTTCGAAGTAATTTGTAAAGAAGTTGGAAAATAAGTAGTCAACTACAAAGTAGTTAATAATTGAACTACTTTCCAACCAAAATAATTGATTACTTAGTAGTTTCAGCGACTTTTTCATCAAGTAATTGGTAGTTGTAATTTGTAGTTAACTAATTTTTTTGCAGTAGTTTGTTTAGCTCTGTTTGTGTCCAAAAGAATTAGTTTCTAAAAGCTATAATTTTTTGTTCTCAATCAAATATTTAGCACTAGAAAAAAGCTCTTAGTGAAAACTCTAAGAACTTTTCACCCAAAAAAATTCACATAAAGTAAAAAGACCTGAATCTAGGAGGGAAATCTCCAACCTAACAACACTGACGAGCGTCGCTGGAAAGAGGATATTAAATAGAGTAAGGAGGAAAGCTCTGACCTCATTCATCATAGATGCACATTATTGTGATCCTCTCAACACAAAATTCTTTCGTTATATATCACATGATTACACGTGATTTAAGCATGGTTCATTCATCATTTAAATTTGATTTCTCCTATAATTTCCCATTTTCCTCCTCCCATATCTCCTTTAGTTTTGATCCTAGTGAAGAAATAAGTTGGATAATTTTCTTTAAATCAATTAAGCATATCAAGATTATTTTTCTAGAGCCAGTTGTTTTCGAGTTATCAACAAAAAATTTTGAAAAGGGATCCTCCAACTACTTTCACTCCCTTAGCTTCACCCCTATCCATCAGGACTTATTAGAGGACTGTTATAGAGGACACCTCACTCTACATCTGAGCTAAAATTGGATTCTACATAAATGTCTTCTGTTATTTGGTCTGTTTCGGTCTTCATTGCGTGGACTATTAGTAGTCTTGGTAGTTTTTGCTTGACTCTGATGACGAAGAGCAATAAATAACCTGAAAGCAATCTTTAAAACAAAATCTGAATGAATGAATCACAATATTGTATATTACATACGGCCTGGAATGAGATATATTGAAAGATAAGCTCTGAATTCGACCCGGTCTTAGGTGGGACATTTTGTATCGCCACGCATCGCAACACAGCGCTCCGCACGGTCGAAAATTCTAGTAGCGTGCTCTCGACTGATCTAGAACATTTCCAGAAACTGAAATCTGTACATATATGAGCAAACGGCCTGACTGAGTGAACAGTGAACAGTAAGATAGCGAAATAATGAATATCCAGTGAGTCATCATTTATTATACCATAAGTAGTTGAAGTATTATCGATTATTTTTGTGGTGCTATCACGAATGTTTATTGTGCTTGCGTTTGAATACCACGAGTGTGCAGCACGAGTGGTATTCACAAGCACAATAAACATGAGTGATTGCACCACAAAAATAGTCTATAATACTTTAACTACAAATGGTATATGGAGGACTATTCCAGGAGTCAAACCATTTTTTCAAATTAGTTTTCTATGAATCTAGTAGTAACTCATGTAATTTTCATAGGAACGAGTAAACAAACTTCTGTCGAACTGTAAAATTAGAATTTCTTGCATTTTCTTTGACGAATAATAGAGAAATATATAGCGTCTTGATAAGGAATCTAGTTCAGAAAGGTTTGGTGATAGATCAGAAGATAAAATTGATGAAGATATTTAGAAAAATATTCCATTAAATACGAAGAAAGCACAAATTGGAGGTATCCACATCTTTGAGTAAAATACTCACTCTGACCACTAGTGTAATACCCGATGGTATTTCTACACGTCCAAATATCCACTGACATGCACCGTTTCTATGGCGATTCAGCATTGTTAACCTTGTTATAAATACTACGAATGGAATAGTCAGTGTAATAAATAAATAATTTGTTGAAAATGAGTATCTGTGGCTTTGTAGTTGAAGAATGATAGTAGTAAGTGGGAAATAAATTTTGTTTAGTAGTACTTCGAAAAATGAAACTTTTGATTTTTTTTTATTTATTAAAAAGTGATTTTCATTCAAACAATAAACTCTTCTCTAAGAGCAATAAACATTACAATATAATAAAATATCATCTGTAAATATCCAACCTAAAAAAACATCAAATATTATGAAAGACAACAAACATGAAATTTTTCACCGGGAAAACATAATCCCTGTGTTTTATTACGTCACATCAAAATGTTGATAACCATTTTGCATATGTAACTATGAGCTGGAAATATATATTACTATATTTAGGTCCTAAATAACACCTCATGACTTGAACATTATTATTACATGGAGTTTAGTACCGACCGAATGATTATGATATATTTATGAGACCTTATCAGCAATCAAGTACATTATATCATATCTAGTATTCCTAAAATTACTCAAGTTGACACTTTCCCGTTCTTATACAGTGCGGGAGTACACTTTTCTCGCTTATTGACAGTTCCAGGATCAAATTTGGTTCTACTAATGAAATTGTAATGTTATCAAAATGGAAAATATGTTTATGTTCTGAAATATTGATCCTGAGGAACAAATATTTACCAGCAGCTCCTAATATAGCGCGCTAACGCCCTTATTACTCCTGAATGCACTGTCAGGTTCACACTCTTTTATAAGGGCTTAAACTCTAATTTGCTGCCAAAGAACCGTATATATTGTATCTCCTGAGTCGAGAGAGTGGATTCCAGAAACTTTTATTCAAAAGCCTCGACCACTTTCCTCTAAATTCTTCCTGAAGGGCTTTATGTTTAATTTGAAATTTCAATTTGGGGCGAGGGAAGTAGCGTGATGTGAAATTTTGAAATGAATTCCAGGAAAATTTAATTTACTTTGAGCTAGTTGATTTTGTGAGATTTTCATGATGCTCAAAGTCTTTTATCTGCCTTTTGATCCCGAGTCGAGTGGAATTATCCTGTTCCAGGCCATGAAATTATTTTCTACATCTGTTGATAAGATTTAACACTGATAAATATATCGAGGTGAAATACTGTCATCCATTTGTACATACATAAATGTATTATGAACTATTCACTGTTAATGTCAGAGTTTGAACAAGGTGAATTACAGCCTGTGAAATTGCGGTCATTAAAATCATATTCGAATTTAATACAACTATAACCATGAATATTTCCGATATCATCATATAATAGTTATTTATGATCAACGATGCGATATTTGAAACATCGCTCTCAAGGGGCAAATATAAATGTTTTCAAAGGAATATATTTATGATAAAATCATCATAAAATATATTCTTGATAGAATTCGATGCTTGATCAATTCTTGAGATGATTGTTATGTTTGGTTTTCACTGCATTAAAATTTAATAATTTCAATATTCATTCTTTCCTTTTCAGGTAAGTGAACATTCCTGATTCGCATGAAGTAAGTGGTGAGTAAGATTTCATATTTTCAAGCTCAACAAGATCATATTTCAATGTTTAGAATATAAAACCGACCATTTTTCATTGTCAGATTTATTTGAGATATTAATACTTGCCTCACTAGCTGCTATAGGCACTTATTCTTCTTCTTTGCTACCGATTTTGTGCTACAAGTCGACTTTGAAGAGAAATCGTGTGCATTTTTTGCTCAGGGTTTCTTTTATGTATTGAAGTAGTGATTTATTTATAATGATGATATTTATGCTGACGGCAGTGCTGTTACTTTTAAACTTCTGGCAATCGTTTGATATTCACGTGCGAACGACACTTGAGATTTAGGTGACAGAGGATTGTGAGTAACCAATTTTTTATCAATCAAAAACAGGAGCTGCAGAATATGGGCTTACTTGATTGTTTGAATAATTTGACTAATTCGTTTCGCATAAGTGCCTTGATGCTATTTGAATCTGAAGAAATGCAAATATATTTGTAGACCCAACAAATCATGAGCATGATTCATTTGCTGCCTGCTTAATTTTGCTTTGAATATAGCGTACTCATATTCTGGGAACTGACATAAATACTTATACAGAATATAAAACTTCTTTCATGTTGGTTGAATCCGTCCTTTATTCATGATAACGCAATAAATCTCTTTTCTTTATGGAGATTAATGAAAAATACAGTGATTATTTCACATTCACCAGGCAGTAAACCGACAAAATAAATTATTTTAGGTGCAAATAAACAAGAAATATCACTAAAAAATTTGGATGAAATTAATAGCAGAGTAAATAACAAGTTGACATAACGTACGGAGAGCAAGAAGTAATTTATATCTGGTGTAGAAAAAGAAAATATTGCTGCAGATGTAGAATGTCAACAGTACGCCAAGATATTTCTAAGCCAACTTAAATGTTCAACTATCGCAATTATTTTGAAGATAATGTTGATGGAAATATAGCACTGAGCATGAATCATTTTATACAGGGTGTTGGTAGATACTTGTAAGAGATTTATACAGTATGTGTGTGATTTGAGACAAATAATCTTTTCTGGTAATCTCAATGCGAGTGGGCGAAAGTAGTAACTTTCAATCGTACGAATTGTATGAAGATTAACAAACTATGATCCTAAATGTATCAGACTTCAATTTCAATTATCTTGTTCTGTTTAAAAGATACAGCTCTTCAACGCGTTACATTTAAGTATGTAGATCACAATACTTCCCACACATCTTGATTATTTCAATTGAGTCAAAAGATACAGCTACAAACTCTAAATGTTATTTATCAGGTAATGGTATCTGTATTTTTTGAGATATTTCAATAATAATTCTTATTACATCAGAATGAATCGTGCAGAATACGATATTTTTTACAGACTTCAATTATCTCAAATTGTTCAGGAGATACAGAGTCAAACAGTGTGTGCATCTGATTCGGCTATTCTCTCATCCGTCCGTTACTCAGGTAATACAGCGTGCGATCCTAGCATATTTATTATGTTTATAACAACAAAAATTATCGGAATCGATTCTTCTTGACATTATTTATCTTAGAATATACACATTTCAGGATCTTTAGATCTCATACTTTGGAAATTAAGCAATATTTGTGATTCTAGAAAGAGCAAATAGTAAAAAACAATATTTATACACAGTGCTGCGAGTGTGTGAAATCATTCGGAAATTATTGTCTTTCAATCTTACGAATTGTATGAAGAATTACAAACTATGATCTTAAATGTACTAGACTTCATTAAAGATGTGAAAGAACTGTTTCAGAACGAAATGAAAAATAGCTTTGAGGAAATTTAGCCAAATATTTACATTGTCTATTCGATTTAGTTAACAATACCGGTAGGTATAGTCTCCGCCGGAAGGAGCTTTTCGAAATTAAAACTGATAAGAAGTACGATGGGTCAGGAAAGACTTTTAACTTTGGTTGCTTCATCCATTGAAGAAGCAGATATAGCATTTTAGCTGAATTATGGTACAATCATTAATAAACTTAGTTAAGCTAAAGTAAGAAATTTCTGTGCCTTCAATTTTAGTCCACGAATATAGTTTAGTTTGCATTGTCTATGCAATAATAAAGTTTGTAATAAAAAGCTATGCTCCAACTGTTTTTTAATTTGTAACATTGCTTCTTTCGTCACCAAAGGGCCTCGCAAAATGTACCTTGCCCTCATCAAATTTTGTTCTTGCCCCTCTTCTGATTGTAGTTTCTGATAAACTGTTACAAACATTCAATAAATGGCAACGCACGTTTAGAAAATCTGTATAGAAACGGCGTGCCTCTCGAGCGTGCTATTTTTGAATTTCTGTAAGCATCTATGTAATTTGAGTCGAAATTAACAATAATACAGAATACAAAGCTGTTACTGCTCCTCTAAAATCTTATTATAAGAACCAGTAGATGTACAAAAGTATTGTGATCGTTCAGTCTTAACTTCATCCCAATATACATCAGCTCTCCAAGCCTTGGAGGCTCATGGCTTGTTGTACAATAATTTTCCATTTAGTCCTATCTGCGGCTTTTACTTCCCATCGCCTTATTCCTAATAGTTCATTGTCCTTTTCAACCGCATCTTGACACCTTCATTCGCACTACATTTCCGAACAATCTGAGTCTCTGTGGTTTAATAACTCCCGTTATGTTTGTTTCTCCATAAAGTTCCATCACCTCACTATTTATTCTACGCAAAACTAGATCATCTTCAACTTTTTTTCCACCATAAATCATTCTCAGCACTTTTCGTTCCCAAATTCCCAGTCTTTTTTGGTTCCTTTTGCTCAAGACCCAAAGTTCGTTGGTCGAATCACTGTTTCATATGTCCTGATTTTAGCAGCTCTAGATACTGATTTCGCTTTAAGAAATTTATATACTCCTACTCCTACTACCTTTCATCAGCCTTGTTTTTATTTCAGTATCTTCTTCATTATTATCTGTGAGGATTACTCCCAGATAATTGGAATTATTTACTTGTTCGGAGCTGTATATCCTTTACCCTTCTATTCCTATCTTCAAATCTGCTTTTTTCAAGTCGTCTTGTCCTTTTTTTTTTCATGAATTTTGTTTTGTCTTTGTTAGTTTTCAGGCCAATTGTTTTTGCTTCTCTTTCCAGTCTCTTGAAAATCTGTTGTAGCTCTTCCGTAGATCTTGTTATTATAATTATATCATTTGCGTATGCCATCAGTTGGTATCTCTGACGATAGATCGTTCCTGTCCTATACAATCCGCTTCTTCTTATTATGCCTTCCAATACTAGATTGAAAAGTAGGGGAGAGACCGGATCTCCTTTTAATCCTAAGCATAGTCTAATTATCTGAGTAACGATGGCTCAGAAAATTGTTATTTCTAAACTGTGCGATTGAACTTAAGCTTGCCGCATAGCTTCTCATCCAATCATTCTATCTGCTACCAGTGGGTGTCAAGGAGATTTGTGAAAAATAGTGATATAATGGAATTCAAACTAACCAAGACCAAATTGGTTCGAATCTAATGAAGTTTTGATTGCACTAATTGAAGCAGACAAATGTTATTAGCAATATGAGATTGGTACTTATTTTTTGACATTTAGAAGAGAATTTGACGAAGTAAAGCCTTTTTCCGAGGATGGTGCAATTTATGAATATTTTGTATTGTAATGTTTATTACTCTTAAAAAATTATTTATAGTTAAAATAATAAGTCACTGTCTAATAAATGAAAGGAAAATGAGAGTTTGATGCCTCGAAGTATGACTAAACAAGCACTATACAATTTTTCTCCCATTTACTACTATTAAACCTGAACAACAAACCCACAAATACTTATTTCCAACAACTTATTTATTTAATACACTGATCACTCACTGGATATTCACTATTTGACTGTTTAACTGTTCACTGTCTCTCAGTCAGGTCGTTTGCTCATATATATACAGATATCCGTTTCTCGAAATATTCTAGTTCATTCTAGAGCACATTATTAGAATTTTCGACCGTGCGAGGCAGTGTGGTGCGATACAAAGAGACGAAAGGCTCACCCCAGATAGAGCTGAACTCAGAGCTTACAGTTAGTTTTCCACAAGAAGAGTGCATGGAAGATTCGAAAAGTATTCGACATTCAAAATATAATTCCAATAAATAAGATAAATCCATATATTTGGAATAATTGTAGCACAACCCTCGTATAGTTCAAGAACATACGAGTTATTGAAAATAATACTCTTCCAAATGCTTTTGGTTTCTCTCATACTTTGGGAGAAGATTCATAATCTAAATAAGTTTTGCCTCACGAAGCAGAAACATAAACATCAAATAAATTTTCCAAGCACTCGAGGGAGAGAACGAAATTCTTCGAGAACTGTTTTTATATTATCCAGTGATATTGAATACATAAACAGAAAGACCAATGAATCTTTTAGCTTTCAAATGTAAAAGGAAAATGTGAGTTCTTGTTTACTGATGCAAAATCCCACGCTTTTCCTGCAACTAGCTAGTAGCTATCAGTTTATGAGTACCAATTCTTATTTCTATTATTTATCCCTGAATTTCACTTCATTATCAAAATTTGTCACTACTCGGAACCTGATTCAAACGTCGTTCACTTTAATGAAGGAAAAAACTTTTCAGAGCTCATTTTTCAATAAATATGTTTCATTTGGATAAGTTCTGTACATAAAAATTATTAGAAACACAACGTTTCGACAGCAAAGTGCTGCCTTTTTCAATATACAATTCAAAACAAATGTATAGTACACACTTAGAGCGCTTCATTACAAAATTTACTTTGGAAAAGTAGATTATATCCAAACGCTTTTCAAATTCCAGTTATTATTGAATTCAATTTCATGGTGAGAAAATAAATCAGATCGTACGGTGAGATTGACTGGGCGGAAGCGCGATTATTTTTATTGATGATTTATTGGTTTAGCAAGAACGATAATTATATTTCGAGCTTTTAAAATGAAATTCAAAACTTCATTTCCTGGATCGTGACGCACATTCATTTAGAAAAAGGCAACAAAACTATGTGGGCTCACTCTGGAATACAGAAAATATTTATAATCAAAGTGATAGTAGTCAACTTCTCCTGAATACATAAAATTGGAACTAGAAAATCAAACGAAAAAGTGATCTGACATTAATAAGAATTGCAGTTCAATTCACTTTTATCTAATAAGCTTTTTGAGTCAAGTGTAGTTATATCAGATTTTGATGGCTGCAAAGTTCATGAAATGAATTTTATTTTGAAAGGACGTATTCATGCTGTTGGCAATATTTCAACCTTCATTCAATGAAACTTTCTAATTACACGGTAAGAGCCCAGAATGAAACCCACTTTTCAGCATCCTTACTTATGAATCGGATATTCGAAAGCAGAGTTTATAAGTTTTAATGCTTGAATTTGGACTACAAAACTTTGCTCCAACTAAAAACATTTTTGCAAAGACATTTACATCTAAATTAGCAGATACGTACCAGTGCGAAGAACAATAACAAGGTTAACTTGTAGGTTTGGAAGATTCATTGCAGCTAACTTCAAATAATTGTGTAATTATTCCACCTTTACAAAGTTTTCCAAATACAACAAAGTTTAACAATTATAGTTCACAGGAGAATACGTTGTTCAAATACTAATTGTAAGTCAGAGCATTCAACAGTATAACGGAAATTCAAACAATGTTTCGTGTAGTATTGTGGAAAGGTCATATAACTTGCTATATGCACTTCTTACGTATCTATATGTGCATTGAAAACTCTTCTTGTGAACTGTCTTCAAAATCTTCCATTAATTTGCAAAGAAATAATAAATCAGTTTGGACGAATTTATTTCATGAATATGTTTCATAAGAGTGCTTGACATTCATGCTTGGATTGTATCCAAATATTTTCGAGTACCAACTCTGTTTTTAATCCAACTTGGGTAATACGCATATCGATTTTTTAAATTTGGCTGTAGTAGCTTTTACATAATGAAATTATGTGCGAGGGAGCTCTCAAACCACAGATAATCATACAGGATAATCTCCCAGCTATATGACAGCCTTTGACAGATATAAGCTAATGAAATAACAGGAAATATATGCCACATAGACATAGGTCGAACAAGCAAAGCTACATAAGTGGTGTACAATAAATTCTGTTATGAGATGGCTGGTCACTTCGTATTCTCCTGGTCCGTGAGTCTTCAGCAAATTCTGTAAATCATTTGTATGCATGGACTGAATCCTGCCGGTCTAATAATTCCGAGAGACAGTCTACTCTAAATCTCATATTAATTAGTACAAGATTTGAAGTCACTAATTGCTCCCTTCCTAGGTAAGTTCTGAAACAAGAACAATTTCTGAAATTTCACAAGTTGTCTTGATTTACAAACTTTATTAGAGTTTGATTTTGTTGCACAAATCTCTAGAAGGAATTAAACAAGTCCAAAAAAATTACGCAAATAGTTTCAATCCATGAAGATGGTTTCTGTTAATTTTAAATTCTTCAGATATCCCAACTTTCTTAAGAAGTATCGAGCGAAGAGTATTGAAACTCTTCTTATACCAGCTTAGTTGTGATTAAATAAGTATTCCATTGATCAAAGCCTCCAGACTATGGTAATGTGTTATGCTCTATTATTCTCTACCATTTCAAGTTCCTAAAGTGATGTACCTATGTGAACCAACACGTATTTGGATGCCACGATAGGGATGGTTCTATTGTTTGTTGTATAAGCCCTGGTTACGACGCATCACGCGTTGCTGATCAAAGCTCTGTCTGAGACCTCAAATTCGTCCTTCCGATCTCTAAAATCTAGTTTGTGAACTTGACGCTTGAAGGCATTGTAGTGCAATCTACAGTGTCTCTGTTGTGACTCTTTCCTCTATCTCACCTCTGTTAAACTAAATTAGTTCTGTCTGACCGCCTCTGTAATCATCACAAACAGGGATATATATTCCATAGAAGAAAATGTTTCCATATCTACGACATAATCTTGTGGGTATTCATAATTGTTTATACATTCAAAGTTCAATTCAGAAATGAGTATTTGAACCAGAAATAACTGAGATACGTGTCAGTAGCATTTGCAACTTCTAAAAATAGTTTCGTAATAGGATACCTTTAGATCGCGTTGCTTACAACATATAACCGTAACTTGGACATGACAGGCCCACCCAGAGACTGTGAAGAGGATGGGATAACAACTGGCAGAGTTTACGGAATGAAGTAAAGCAAACGCATTCCATGATGTCATGTGTATTATTAACATCAAATTCTGAGATTTAATTTCAAATTGAATGACTTACGCGTGTATTCACATACTACTTTTGTAAAGAAGTCGTTTCATATGTAAATTTACTGTAGATCGTGATTGGATTACTTTTGATGGGCACCAGGCCCTTAATATTCTGTTAATATTCCATCATCCTCCGAACGAATTTCAAATTTCGTGTGAACAAGCTTTGAAATTAAAGTTTTCAAGCGGACCTTTTCATTTTTGTGATGTGTACGAAAATGAATGATGATATATTGTATAGTTACCCTTTAGGTGATTAATTTCAAACATAAAGCTGTTGATATTTATCTTGTGATTTGAAAGGAGAATCCTTCATAATTTATTTCATACAATATTTGTTTTGGATAGGCGAGTATGTGTGTGTATAGATATGAAGAATACCCATGATGTTTATTTTGTACCTTTGTTTGGATAAAAAAGTGAGCGTTCAATTTTCAGGATGTATTTTTAGTGAAAAGCAAAATGTTCCCGAAATAAAACGTGATAAGCTCAAAACTGATCTTATCATTTACTGAGGACATAATGTCAAATACATGATGAAGATTACTTTCAAAGATATTTCCTTATCAATTTGGTATTTGTTTATTTCATCATTCTTTCATGCATGAGGATCCAGTTCCGAACTACAACCAAATTCTCGAAAATACTACTCCGCAAATTCATCAAATTACACATTTTATTGAACAGAAAGGCCAAAGAACATGTAACCCAGACCAAGTCATAACTTTTTATGACCATAAAAGTGTCAATCCCAGGATCGATCAGACTCAGGAGGCTGCGCTTTAGAACACGAAACACCAGAACAATAACGTTTCTGTTCAAAGTAGCTGGGAAGATTCTATATGCAAAAACATTTTAAAAACAAAATTCACTTGATAGCTTGTATCATGTACTCAACGTCTAAGGATTCGTATTGTTCGGTACAGTGATATTTATATAATTTTTCCGAAATTCATCCTCTGGGATTGAGACGGTGAAGGAAGCAAGGGATATCAGTGTGAGGCAATTGAACTCTGAATTGCTTGAGCTTTTACGTATATAACTGAATGAGTTTGAATATTGGGTACTTGATGAAACATAGTAACTAAGGTATCAACGGTGTTAAAAAGACAATAATGCCTGAGGTCAACAGTATACTTTCCGAGGACCTCTGGCCCGAGGCGTGTACGTTGACCGTAGGCATTTTTGTCTGTTCAACACCCGTGGTGCCTTCAATGTTTAATGTCCGACTTTTGTTGTATTTCAATCAAAATTTTTAGCAATGTATCTCCTGTCATTGTGATTTCCGCCAGAGAAGTTACTCTAGTTACTTGATGTAACTAGAAAACTGGTTTATTATTATTCAAAATATAATGTCCTCGGGTATTATTTGTAACGTAATTACCCTGAAATCAGTGTTATGATGACAACAATAATAAACTAGTTGGACATTGAAGTAATTGATAGTACACAAAGCATTTGGTTATTCACAATTCTGTCTTTCGGACAGTCTGTTCATTGATATCCGAAAATTGTGGATAATCAGAGGTCTATGTTCTATTCATCTACTTATTGCATTTCAAGAGCCTACATTTGCTGTCACTCTATTATTGCTTCACAAGAACAATTGTTGTTCGATATACCAAGAGTTTTAAAGTTTTTTTGGATGTTTAAACAACTAGTGTTCCAAGTGATACAGTGAAATCTCAGAGCAAATCTATTTTCATTATCATTAACATAAACAGTTGTTCAATTATTCTGTTGATTTATTCTATTCTATTCTATGCATCTATGCTCCAGTATAGGGACTTCTAAGGTCCCTCTTCAGAGTGTTGTGTGAGTGTATGTGTGTTTAAGCTAAGTTGTTTTGTGTCAAGTGTCCAAGGTAGATCATTTTACAGTCCGAAAATTGCATAACGATGTCCTTGTAATTCGGCTTTCGTGAGAGACTGGCACTTGCTGCGCAACTGTAGTACAGCTACTGATCTAGAGGTGCTACTGCTGTTGCTTACGTGACAGACTAATATTCACGTCCACTGGAAGTTACCAAAAAAGTGTGTTGAGAGTTTTGGGCGTATCTAAGGTGGAGGAAACGAGAGAACTCCAAGAAAACCCATGAATCCACCAGAGATTGAGTGGTGTCAGGCGGCAGTGCTTACCACTTCGCCAGGCTGTGGCCCAATTCTGTTGATCTCGCTATGATCAGCTTAGATACGACGACCAACGAGCGACCGAACCAGAAATTGTGATCGCTAATTGGAACAGGTCGAAACATTGTCTCTTTATATTCTAAAATATACAATTCTGCATTTTATTGTACGTGTTCCACAACCATTCAGCCGCTGAAGCGATTTGAACTATATATGTATAGACAGTGAGGTTTAGCAATCAAATTTCTTCATACATTAGGGATATTCTTCTGGAACCGGTTATACTCACATCAAAGATATAGCACTGTTCGTTATGGAACCAATTTAACGTTATTTCAACTTATACGGCATCAAATTTTTGATTTGGGGACGTACCTGGAGATCCTGGAAAATCAATCAAGCAATCAGGCACATGTTTGTTAATTTTAAATCTATGTACCATAGTGTGGACAGAAACAAACTTTACAAAGCAATAGCAGAAACTGAGATTCTAAAGAAAATAGTCTTGATGATCAAAATGACGATGAATTCCACCATGGTGAAAATCCAAATGAGAAATACGCTATGATTAAGTATTATAGTTCACTATTCTCCACACAATTCGGCAAGTTGAGTTACTTACACTTGCTCGCAGGATTGTGTGTGAATCTTGAGAGTTTTCCGTTATTAGCTCTTTCTAAAATCACAGATATTGCCTAATATCTAGAATATAAGACCTGAATATCCTTAAATTTGTATATTCTAATATAAAATATATCTAGAAGAATAGATTCTGATTATTTTTGATGTTATAAACATCATAAGGATGCTACGATTGCACGCTGTATTACTTGAGTAACGGACGGAGGAGAGAATGGTCGAATCAAATCACACACTGTTTGACTCTGTATCTTCTAAACGAATTGAAATAATTAAAGTCTGTAAAGAATATCGTATTATGCATGATTTGTTATAATGTAATAGGAATTATTATTCAAATAAAATCACAAACATTGCCTAATTTCTATAATATGAGACCTAAATATCCTGAAATTTGTATATTGTAGGATGAAATATATCAAGAAGAATCGATTCTGATGATTTTTGTTGTTATAGACATCATAAGGATGCTACGATTGCAGGCTGTAGTACTTGAGTAACGGACGGAGGAGAGAATAGCCGAATCAGAAGCACACACTGTTTGACTCTGTATCTCCTAAACGAATTGAGATATTTGAAATCTGTAAAAAATATCGTATTCTGCACGATTCATTCCAATGTAATAAGAATTATCATTGAAATATTTCAAAAAATACAAATACCATTACCTAATAAATAATATTTAGAGTTTGTAGCTGTACCTTTCGACCCAATTGAGATAATCAAAATGTGTGGAAAGTATTGTGATTTACATACTAAGATGTAACGCGATGGAGAGTCTCATCAGAATATCTCTCGAACTACAAATATGATCGTCTGAAATTCAATACTTGATAATATTTCTAAAATCGACTACTGTAGTAACACAATGTTTGTTGATGTATCTTCTGAACGGAACAACATATAAAATGTTTGAGAAACATGTTGTCCAAAACATTCAATAAAATCAATAAAAATGTATTATAAACTAAACTGACAGGATATTTCTGTTTCAAAAATGGGAATAAAAGATTATTAACAATAACAAAATTGGATAGGCAATGTGAATACTTGGATTCTTATTCAGGTTACTTTCTATTATGTATTGAAGCAGTTTTTCACATCTTTAATCAAATCTGGTATATTTGAAAGTAATTCTTTATACAATCCGTAAGGTTGAAAGTCACTACTTTCACCCACTCGCAGGACTGTATGTAAATCTTGAAAGTTTTTCATTATTTGCTCTTTTGGTCTATTTCTGAATTCTCTCAAATCATATAAGAAACCAAAATCTCCAGAATATTCGGTGACAAATTTTGTATGCTAAAAGAACGAATGAAACTTTATATATGCCTAAGTTTTATTTGACAACACTTTTCTGCAAATATTAGAATATGCATCAGCAGAGAGATAAATGTAATGTCTGGAGATATTCTTCAAATGATGTATCATAATGTCTCTGTCATGTTTCGTAGCAAATATGAGGCAGCACAACAACATATCTCTGCAAATGTACGGGACGAGCAAAATAGAAACTGCACTTTCAAGTAAAACATATTATCTTTTATTTTTCACAATTTTCATGAGATGCATGATTTTTCAGCAGAGTCTTGTCACATTTAAATGCCATCTAAAATTTATAAATGCTAGTCAAGGAATTATTAATCTCCAGATAAAATAAGAACGAAATATATGAAAGTTTCTTGATTTTTATATCTGAATTTCTGGAGTCTCGAAGTCCGTCTTCGCAGAGTTTCATTATTTCTACGAGAATTCAAACGAATGTCTCCATGGCTATATTTCATATTGTAAATCATTCTCGGGAAATTGAAGAATATGTTGACTGTCATGATATTAAACGATTGGCTAGAACTCAAAATCAAGCTCTCGTAAACCTTGAAGTGGTTCTTTTCATTTGCCAAAATTCGCAGAACATTTATCATAGACTAATCACGTCAGCACATTTTTTATTTGCTTGTCTAAAAATACGGGGTGTGTACTTGAAAATATATCAGAGATGGAAAATGAGTCGCTTAATGATTATGGCTTCGTATATATTGAAGACTGATTTATATGTGCAGCTTCGGAAAATGATTATTTAGGAAATTGTTATATTCTGAATGGTTTCAGAATAATGAGGTGAGTATAGCCGTTATTGAAATAATAACGATTCATATATATATTTCACGGTATCTAAACGTTATCACTTCTAACAAATTTTCTTCCGTTCTCATATATTTCTGCTTTATCTACAATCCATTTTCTCTTGAATGGTCTATACTGCACAATTGTTGTCGTTACTTTCTTTGTCGTATTTAGATATGATCTCCCACTTCATTCTTTAGATGAAATATCTGCCTTCTTATACTGGGAAAATAACGAGGGAGTTGTTTTTTATGTTGAAAGATAATATGTTGGGCACAGAAGTAATTGAATGGGTTCCTAAGTGCACTAACCAGCGATAAATGAGCAAATTGCTCAGTAGATCAATCATTACAACATTATCATTATTTCTATAACAGTTCCGATCCCCAAATTGTTCCGTTCATTATACGCTCCGTTATTATGGTTCATAATATTTGGGTTAAGTGTAATTTAATGGGCAAGCAAATATTGCTTATTATAATAATAACCACATATTACACATGGTTGTACAATATTTTGATTACTTGCTAGAATTTAAATTAACTAATGACTTCGGGAGGACAAGATTAATTGTCGAAGTTCGTTGAAAATGATTTATTAATATTTGTAGACTAATCTATTTCCCCACTAGTTCCAGCATTTCCTTTAATACTTGTTGTTTACTTCTAGTTTACGTAATCAGATTTATAAACTGCTTCTCATTATTAATGGGTCAATGCAATTCTCGAATATTGGTTCCCAATGATGTAGGTTCATAAATCAATGTTAATTCATCTTCTGAAAACATTCTACTGGAAAGTAGGAGTGTTTGTAGGTACTTTAACAGAACGCTTGCGCGCAAAAGCTGTAGAGTCATATTTTCCTAGCAACCATCCTATTCAACAAGCTTACCGCTTCGTAACGTATAGCTTTCGTTTGCAATCGAATTTACTTCTTGAAAAGGACAGAAGCTGCAAAGCTAAACGAATGTGCACACTTCTCGCGTTCATTCACTTACATCCACATACATCCAGTGCCAACACTAACGCCTTGTACCACTTCATGTGAGCTTAAACGCCCTAGAAAGCGGTTTCACGCGAAATGAATAGAAATGTAGTGTATTGGCAATTCAAGTTGCTGTCTCGTAGTACTCTCGAACATGGAGCACTTGAAAGGGTACGAGAAGGGGTATTTGAACGATCACACGATCAGGATTTCAAAGAGGTATTTTGTTCAAGGGTCTGAAGATGTAGGAATAGAAGTGATTCGAAAGAAAAATTTTATGTGCGAAAATTTCACTCGCCTGGAAGATATTTTGAAGTACAATATTAATTATACATAATAGTATAATTCAGTGAATAGCTTTGAATCTGTTGTTATCGACACCAATCCTACAATAATCACCAAAATTTGAGTCACAGATCCTGATTAAAGCTTTCTGACTGTTGTTTAGGTCAAGTGCCTTGATTTGCAGTGCGACTAGTTCGCTTTCAACTTTCAACATTACTTGTGACTCGACTTTCGAATGTCTCCACCTAGAGTTTCTCGAAGTCTCTAGAAAGTTGCAGTGAATTTCCAGACGTCGTTACGTTCTCGGCACATATTTAGCGAGTCTTGCCTGTAGAAGCTATATTCATAACAGAATTTCTGTTTTGCTTTCTTTCGTCCGTCCCCCCTTTCATTGCCTTCAACTCTCTTATATCCTGTTACCTACCACTCTGTCAGTCTCTAAAGAGTTTATTCGCCGTTCTAGACCAGCCTTAGGCGTGAAAGTTTAATACCTTGAGGATAACTTTGCTATCTGACAACTTTTCCTCAAGTTTGTCGAGGCATAGGCATTACATTAATCTCCGCTTGGAAGATTGTGCCATTAGTGATTTTTGTATACAACATTCTGGTCGAAATATACTCACACCAACCTTTCCACTATCTTGTTTCGTACGATCCGTGTACGAATCTTTCGGAACTAGTTTTGTATCAAGCGTTCTGTAATTTCCACCTTGTACGTATGGTCAATGTTATATTCTGTCATTAGGGAGTCATTTTGATCTAAAGGATCTCTGGGTAGCCTGTGAGGTCTCCATTTTCAAATATGTATTTAATAAAAACGACTTTTGACTTTAAATTCTGTATATCTATTTTAAACTTTGACGTTTCGATCCTTTGACCAAGGATCTTTTTCGGGAAACAATGATACAAGATAAAACTAGGCAAGTAACTAGATACTAAAAATGTACAGAATACTAGATGTGATAACGTGGATATCATACCTAAACAAAAAGAATAAAATCCTCTGTCATTCACCCAAGGCTTGAGGAAAACCACGTGAAAACCCCAAACAGAGGAATATGTCCTACTTGGTACAGCTCCGCACATATCCCAAATCACAAAATACACGACATTTCAAGAAGACAGCGTAGCGCTACTCTTTGCTATTGGTTTGGCTCACAACTGCAGTGTCAAATAGTCTTCAGTGTACTTTATAATCCAAAATATACACAGAACTACACCAACGAAAACATGGTCATTATATATGTGTGTTATTGATTACAGAAAGCCAAACATTTGATAATTCAAAACCATCAGTATGGTTGAAGGTATTTGGATGTTTAAGTATCTCAATTGCTTCTTTGACCAATCTACCATTAATCGATGAGCATCTTGCGACTATTCTTGTACGTAATCTGTGCTATAAGGCTGTTCGAAGTTGTTGGGCAACGTCACGTTGTTGTATTTCAATGGATGACTATGACTCTATCATTGAGTTGGACTGGTGAAAAACCTTTCGATAATTTAGATTGTTGCATTCATGTGGTTACTCAGCAACAACCTCACAAAGTTCGTAAGGGATCAATCTATAACTGCAGTTGTTCATGTGTAAAGCTGCCAATATCATTAATTTATGGCTAGTTACACTACCGTCGCTCAACTTTAAGGGAGGAATAATACCCATAGTAACAATTGTTATCATAGATATCACTCTCCACTCAAAGTTGAGTGATGGTGGTGCAACTGGCCATCAGTGTAGTAAATTTATAAACTTATGTCTTCCATAGCTGAGCTAACTACAACAAAATTTATCGCTGACTGTCTATATTCCCTTTGGTTTGATGAATAATTTTATTTAACTTATCTTGAATATGTTTACACTCGACTTGGCATCTGAATGACACGATTTCATCCAGTTTGCGTACTTCATCCCTTCAAAACGGTTTTGAAAGACATATTGACATATCGACTTGCAGACGTTGTCATTTGCGATATACGGCATCGGTTTACGTCAAAGTTAATGCTGTGTGAAACGAGGGCATAGATATGGAACATGGTCTGTAGTTGTACCGTATTAGACTGAACCTACACTAAGAGCATATTTGATCCGATTGTCGTCCGATATAGAGCCGGACGAGGTCGTACAACATTGGGTTGGAAACAAATCCCCGTGCGGAAGCGAGTTTTGTCAGACACGGTGTCGTACGACGTCTGTTAAAAACAAGGTTATTCGACTGTAGGAACCTGTTGTTTATATGTCGGCTGATGTACGTACTGCAATTCTGTTGCACTGTAGGTGGGCCCGCTTCCGCACGAGGATTTGTTTCCAACTCAATGTCGTACGACGTTGTCCGGCTCTATGTTGGACGACAATCGGATCAAATATGTTGTCAGTGTAGGTTCAGCCTTGAAAGAATTTTACCAAGTGAACTTTTGGATGTGAGTTGAGATTGAATTACGTTGATGCTGTCCGAAAGGAAGAACTCTGCTACCTTCGCAAATAATTGGATCTGAGTTTTGGGGTCCGAATTTTTGATTTCTTGATGAATTTGATACGCCTGGAGAACTTTGGGGTTTGATGAGTCATTTGGAAGAAAAATGTACAGAGGAAAATGCTAAAACTTCTCTTCATAGAACAGTCTATCCGAATGATGGAAGGCTTCCCGCAACCATTCAGTTTTGAGGTCCAGTACTATCAATTCTCATATTGAACCAAAATTGCATAGCTATCACACGCTACATTTTGGATGAAATTGGAGTTTTTGGTTCCTTAGAACAATGGTAGGACGGAGTCAGAAAATGTCATATACTTAAGTCTTACAAATTTTCAGAAATGAAAAACCATCAATTCAAGACAAGTCAAAAATAGTGTTATAATTATGAATTCATATCTCAAAATTGCTAATTCATTTCCTTGATAGCTCTTGTATTGTTCAAGGTTCGAACTATCGATTCAACCAAGTCCTATTCTTCTATAACCACCGTCATGAAACAATACTGCATCAAAAATATTATATATAATAATAAGTCAGTTTCTCTGCAGTATTAGTTTGCCTTGCCAACGGAAAGATTCAAATCGAAGAGAGTGCCAAGTTCTTTTGTAGATAGGATATGTTAATTCATTTGAATCTCTACTGAACATGTTTCAAGTTTCTGTAGATATTGACATAAAAATTGTAACGAATCCTTGAATGTTTTCTTTCAACGCTTCGCCGCAGTTATACATCTCAGAGCCTTCAGCTGCCATATTTAGTTTTGAGGTTACTTACAACCAGTTTTCACATTTTGCTTTCCCTGTAAATTTGAAGATTTGTAGTTTTGTTTGTATATCACACAATAACTTGCTGTAGCATCACTAATCAGTCCGATTAAATATTTTCAACATTCACAGCATGTGGATGGATTTAGGTTATATTTTGGAAATATCAAATCCCTGAAATACAACTCTGTAATTGTATGATCTTTATGGCATGTACTTACCGTTGATATATCCGACTGTCTTTTGTTCACCGTGACTTTGACTCGACAAATAAATATTTGACGTTCGACATTTTGAAAATCTCTATTCTACCGACGATGTACTGAACTAAAAATGTAGACAAATAATTCTGTTATAATATTATTCTAATGGTTTTTGAATGAGATGTAACCGATGTAACCGATCAAAGATGAAAAATAAGTTAGGAAATTTATCGTAAAGAAGTTAGTACTGTTGAAGTGATTCTTTATTTTTTGTAAAGTATCTCCTCTTCACATTATTCTGACAGCTCTAAATTGAAATTAATTCAAAAAACATGAGTTAGGTAGGGCTTCATTGAATTTTGAGTATAAATAAGACTTGTAGCCGATTTGAATCCTTTCTTTGACAGTTAGTTCTTCGCGTAATCTCCCAAAGTATTTCAGTGTGTTTTTCGTTGGACTCCAGTTCGAAGTGCAAGTATTCAGATATTAATTTGAACGTGATGCTATACATCAAATAGTTCATATAAATTGCTTACTCTCAAAAATTTGTTATAAAATACAGCAGGATATATTTTTGGGTAATTCGTTCTATTTTTTTCCATCAGCCAGTAGTAAAATATATCAACAATGATTAATCTATAGGGGTATGTCACACATGAATGAATTCCATTAATTTGGATATTTTATCGGTCTTTTGAAACGCAGTGATGAATGAATTCCCAGTGCCTTTATCACAAAGCCGACATAGGTTTCTAATGGAGGCCAGTATTACGATGAAATTGAATTTTCCATAGTTCATGAGATGGATTGGTTCGAAATTTTGAAACAACTGTCAATGTGACATTGTTCTAGCAATTGAATGATGATAACATCTGATGTGTATTTAATATCACAAACTATTAGTGGCGAGACGAGATGAGATGTAAGATAAACATATGACAGTTCAATAGAACAACTCCAACGCCTTCAATCATCCACAATTCCGCTGAGTTTCATAAGCAAACATAAAAACAAGGTTTGAGACACTTATAAACTTATTATAACATGTATTTATCAATATTGTCATCTCATTTGAATGTTCGTACAGTTATGTAACTCGACTAGATTTCATACCGCGATACTTACATGGATATGGATACATTTCCGCTTCTGGTTCACAATATACTATTATCGTATGCAGTTCAAATAGTTTCATCTGCAATAACAACATGAGCAAAACTGTTTCTCATTACCTGCTATGAATGTTTCATTTCCATCAACCAAAATGGATAAACAGAACTAAATACGAACGAGATTCTGCTCTAACATCTATAGTTTGTCCTTTCGAATCGTCAGAATTTCATTGTCTCATTAGCAAACCCAGTGAAATTTTACTGCTAAGTGGTAGTTTCGCCTTTGAATATCAAGTAGAATTACCAGTCTGATAGTCCTTGTTGAATAAATCCTGAAATCAATATGTATTAAAGCGGAAAAAGTGCGTTACGTCATATGTATATAACGCATGTCTATTCAAGTGAGAAGAGAACGCAAAGCAAAAGCGGGGTCCAAATATAGATCATCTCTGGATTTTTATTTTGAGAAGCTGTACGGAAAACGCTTCAATGCCAATTACCCGCAAGTAAACACGAGCAACTGAAAATAGTTTAATGGTGTAATTATTCTAATAGCCCGTTAAGCGGTCTGCTGTTTTATATCACAAATATTTATGTTTGTACTGAGTGACCTCTTGGTTGATGATTTTTTACTACAACAAGCACATGATATATTTTTCATGTTAGGGAAGAGTTTTCTGACCTATATTTCAGCCTTTATTTACTAAAAAGCGTTTAAATTATTCGGTTCTCAGTAAGTGCCTTTACAGGTCTTGAATAAATTCTGCGATAGAAAAAAGTGCAGTAGAAGCACTGAACGTTAAAATACCGGGGCCTGGTTTATCTACCACATGAAAATTCATGAGAACACTTTGCCTCAAGAGCTAGCTATGTACAAGAAATGTTACGAGAGAGTTATTGCCTCAGTGAGTTTTAGTGATTTATTAATAATATATCGCTAGGAAAAACGATCTGTTAACTTAATAAATGAAGAATGGAAGAATGTGTAATCAACTTGAGAAAAGCACAGCAGCTGCTCCTAAGTAGTGCTACAAGTTAAGTACCTGCAACGTCATCAATATCATGGACGGTAATCAGATAACCTATACTTGTACTGTCGCTTTTGTTGAGGGTACGCAGGAACAACATCCTAATTTGATTGCATCCTTAGAATTGGATTGCATGAAAGCGAGTTAACTTCAAATTTCACCAACTCCTAGTTCTGTACTGTTTGTCAGTCAATCTATCGATTTGAAATATTTTCCATTCCGTGATGTATATTATACTGTAATAATCTATACATTTTTCATAATTTTGACTTTTGATCTTGAATTCTGTATATTTACTTGAAACTTTGACGTTCCGATTCTTCGACCAAGGATCTTCAGAAAACAATGATACAAAATAAAACAAGACAAATAACTAGATACTAGAAATATACAGAATATCAGATGTGATAACGTGGATATCACACCTAAAGAAAAAGGATGAAACACTCTGGCATTCACCTAAGGCTTGAGAAAAACCACGTTATAACCCCAAACACAGGAATATGTCCTACTTGGTACAGCTCCGCATACATCCCAAATCACAAAATACACGACATTCCAACAAGACAGCGTAGCGCTACTCTTTGCTATTGGTTTGACTCACAACTGCAGTGTCAAATAATCTTCATTGTATTTTATAATCCAAACCACAGAACTACACCAACTAAAACATAGTCATTATATATGTGTGTTATTGATTACAGAAAGCCAAACATTTGACGATTCAAAACCATCAGTATGGTTCAAGTTATTTGGATGTTTAAGTATCTCAATTGTTTCTTTGACCAATCTACCATGAATCGATGAGCATTTTGCGACTATTCTTGTTTCCTCAAACTTGATGTCATGCAAAAACTCCATGGCATGATCAGCTACAGACGATTTATTTGGATGGTTTAATCTCATGCATCTCCTATGTTCAGCAATGGGAGTGTTCACAGTTCGGCCTGTCTGTCCAACGTAGACTTCCCCACAGGTACCAGGTATCTTATAAATGCTCGAAGATTGTAGGGGAATCATGTCCTTTACAGGTCTCATGAACTGCTTGATTTCCATTTCCAGAGCGAAGCAAACTATGAAATTATATCTTGACAAAATCCTTCCGATCTTCTCTGGAACATTGCTCACATAAGGTAGAGAAACATAATTTTTACTCACGCTAGTATCCTTAATAGTAGTCAAGACTTAGTAAAATTCTTTCAAGGCTGAACCTACACTGAGAACGTATTTAATCCGATTGTCGTCCGACATAGAGCCGGACAACGTCGTACAACATTGGTTGGAAACAAATCCTTGTGCAACGGAACGGCAGCACGTACATCAGCCGACACAAATGACATGTTCCTACAGTCGAATAACCTTGTTTTTCATCAGATGTCGTTCGACACCGTGTCTGACAAAACACGTTCTCAGTGTAGGTTCAGTCTAATATGGTACAACTACAGACCATGTTCCACACCTGTGTCCTCGTTTCACAGAGCTTCAACTCTGATGTAAACAGATGCCGTATATCGTAAATGACAACGTCTGCAAGTCGATATGTCAATAAGTCTTTCAAAACCGTTTTGAAGGGATGAAGTACGCAAACTGGATGAAATCGTGTCGTTAAGATGCCAAGTCGAGTGTAAACATATTCAAGATAAGTAAAATGTCATTCGTCTCATAAAATTATGCATCAAACCAATGGGAATATAGAGGGTCAGCGATAAATTTAGTTGTAGTTAGCTCAGGTATGGAAGACATAAGTTTATCAGGAAAATTTACTACACTGATGGCCAGTTGCACCACCATCACTCAACTTCAAGTGGAGAGTAATGTCTATGACAACAAATGTCACTATGGCTATTATTCCTCCCTTAAAATTGAGTGACGGTACTGTAAATGGTCATAAATTGATTACATTGGCAGCTTTACACATGAACAACTGCAGTTATACATTGATCTCTCACGAACTTTCTGAGCTTTTTGCTAAGTAACAACCTGAATGCAACAATCTGAATTATCGAAGGATCCTCCACCAGTCTAACTTAATGATAGAGTCATAGTCACCTATTGAGATAAAACAACATGACGTTGCAAAACAACTTCAAACAGCCTTACAGCACAGGTTACGTTGAAAAAATTGCAATGCATATCCTTCCTTTATGAACATCTGGTTCATGGCTGCAATAAGAATACTATTATTTATAGAGCATTTGCACATTCAGGGTAAAAAAGAGACGATATACAGCACACTTCTACACAGCAAAACTTAAATATTTGAAAATCTATACATTTTTCAGAATTTTATTTGATAAAAACGACTTTTGACTTTAAATTCTGTATATTTATTTAAAACTTTGACGTTTTGATCCTTTGACCAAGGATCTTCTTCAAAAAACATTGATACAAAATAGAACAAGGCAAGTAGCTAGATACTAAAAATATACAGAATACTAGATGTGATAACGTGGATATCACACCTGAACACAAAAAAAAAAAATCCTCTGGCATTCACCCAAGGCTTGCGGAAAACCACGTGAAAACCCCAAATAGAGGACAAGGTCCTACTCGGTATCCAAATCACAAAATACTCGACATTTCAACAAGACAGCGTACCGCTACTCTTTGCTATTGGTTTGGCTTACAACTGCTGTCTTAGTTGGTGTAATTCTGTGTTTATTTTGGATTATAAAGTACACTGAAAACTATTTGACACTGCAGTTGTGAGCCAAACCAATAGCAAAGAGTAGCGCTACGCTGTCTTGTTGAAATGTCGTGTATTTTGTGATTCGGGAGCTGTACCAAGTAGGACGTAGTCCTCTGTTTGGGGTTTTCACGTGGTTTTCCTCAAACCTTGGGTGAATGCCAGAGGATTTTATTCGTTTTGTTTATGTGTGATATCCACGTTATCAGATCTAGTATTCTGTATATTTGAAGTATCTAGTTACTTGCCTTGTTTTATTTTGTATCATTGTTTTCTGAAGAAGATCCTTGGTCAAAGGGTCGAAACGTCAAAGTTTCTTATAAATATACAGAATTTAGAATCAAAAGTCGTTTTTATTGTATTATACTGTCAGACACAAAATAGAAATGCATTATTAACTTGAAAATACTGCTACTATTAGTGGTATAGTAGGCTAGTTCACTCAAGCTTCTTCATAAATTTTGATAGCATCGCGCTTGAAATTCTATGAATTATGTAAAATGCTATAAACTCCTGCACTTGTTGGCTTCGCGATGATACATGTCTTGAAATAAAAATAAATGCCGTACATTGGTATTCAGTGCAGCATCAGTGTGTTGATATATGGATCCATTTCGTGTATCCTCGGCCGCTTCGCTTATTGAAAACACGTCAAAATACGGATAAATCACAGAAAACGACATTGTCCTTTACGTATAATAAACCTGGGACCGATAAAATAGAGCGTTGTTCGTCTGGACTATCTGTTATCCCTCTTGGTACATGAATTCATAATTCTTGAAGAATGTACGGTAAACTTTTTGTAGCATTCGTCACTCTCATTTCGAAAGTAAAGACCACAAAGGTGAACAATAAAAGATTGGATTTGACCAATCTAAATCACAACAAAAACTTTTATCGAGAAAGAAATACCTCCCGTATATTTTAGTTTGTGAAGAGTTGATAAGACAGCGAGTCCTCCTGAGACATATTAATACTATCAGGGAGATACGAGCACACTATTTCGACTTTAATTTGTTCCGTATCACATACTACATGTCAAAACTGCGCTAGATTCCGTGAAATGAGATTGCAATTTCATTTTTAAAGGTAACAATAAGACCCAAGTTAAATTGGAAAGATAGCAAAGTGGGCTGCAATTCTGACTTGTTCCGCTCGAGCTGCTTTCCAGCTGCTTTGGTGCTTCCCAGCTTCTCAATTGCTCTCGGCCATTTCACACTCACGCCAGAATGAGCAAGCAAGTGCCTGCGACGATATCTTAATTTAAGATGCGCAGGACCATGAAGGAGATTGCTACATAATATTGGAGAATCGATAATAGCACTTGTGTTTTTTGGAGATAATGTTGTTGAGGGTTCTGTTTTACACGCTTGAAGCTCAGAACATTGTTGTGCATTGTTAGTTCTTCATGTCGTTAATCATTTAGAACTCAAAAGATTGAAGATAATAGATTTCGGATTGTATGTTTATAGTATGTTTAGCATATTGTTAGTTCAGTTGAAGCTCATTTGGAAGAATATTCCAGTTACGACTATTACGTATTACTCCAGATACTAAAACTGGAATAGATAAGTAGTCCACATCGTGAGAACTGCAGAGTGGATTCTTTCAGCTCCAACTCGAGTAAATGTTTTTATTGCGCTGTAAATTTGGTTGAGTTGAAAGAACGAGACTCTAATGGATCCGTAATCACTAAAGAAAACTGTTTACAAATGAACATTGTACCCATTTCTATCTAAATTTAGTCTCTTATGCTTCCCGCTTCAAATCTACTAAATAAACAATTTCAAAATTATTTTAAGATTTCCTTTATAAATATTTTAACATTAGCAGCCAAATATTTGTTCATTTCGATTCGCGTTACAACACTGTTTTTGAATCAACACTTTTTATCTCATTTTCAATTTACATCCCGAATACAGAAACTCCAGCGACGAAAGCAAGCTCACCGATTAGAACCAAAACAACCTTTTCCGTGCTGTAGGGAGACAAACTTTTGTTAATTAATTCTCCAATAAATTAACTTGTATCGCTTCATCTACAGGGTCCCAATTTGAATTCACCGATATTGTACCGTTACCTTTATTAATTCCCCACCCCTGCTTGAGACGCTGACCGTTCCGAAGTTCGTTCTCGATATCTGGGTTTCCGGTGATCGCTGCGCCAACTACACAACGAGAACCAAGGCAGCGGAGACTAATGTATGCGAAATTTTGTCCGGAGGACAGGAACGAGCGAGGTTTGTTGCAGTATTGGAAAGGACAAAGTTGCGAACTTCGACAAACGCAACGTAGTTCTGCTCCAGTGACGTGAACCATGGATTCAATTATGGAAATGATCTTGTTGCATAGCTAACCACACTTCATGATATTGATACTGTAAGTGGTAACTTCAGAAGGTCACATTTGTGTTACCAATATAATATGTCATCGTCCTTACGATAGCGTCACAAATCTTATTGTCCTCAAGAAGATGTTGCAGATTCAAACGTCTTTAACAATGGAATGAGATTCTACTTCACTGTTAGTTGGAGAGGAAACCGTTTCAAAATTGATACAAACAAGATTTGGGTGGTTACAAAAATTCGTGACCATCTTAGTAACTATAGTCTTCTGTGCCTCACTAAGTGAATTAGTTGAAATCCAACTTCTCCAGATTCCCTTTGTCCTTTTTTGTCGAACAAACGACGTTAGATTATTCTTGCAGAACACGCCGCAAGTTTACGTGAATTCTAAAAAACTTCCTTCACCAATTCGAAATTAATTAACTTTTATCTCACGTACCGTATACAGAATAAAAAAAGGAAAGCATGGAAGATGTCAGGTAAAAGCGAAGATTTTAATGCAAGGCGACACTTGACTTACGTCGTAACTCGATTTGTCTTTGGCCTTGTTATTCGATGTTGTTAGCGTATCTTTATTCCAACACAATTTTGTTTCTTGTTGACGAAGTTTGAGCTGTGGAGTCTGTCATGTTCTTGAAAAACTTACAGAGAATGTGTTGCATGATATTTGTGCTCTACAAACGAACATTGGTTTGATGTTGCTCAGCTAATACTGGACGTAAAGAAAGAACAAGAAATCAATCGACATGAATTGGATGATTCTATCAAAGAAATATTTAGGATCCATCTTGAGTTCATATATGTTGTATTATTGGAAACTTGACAAAGAATGATTGCTAGTTGAATGTATACTAGGCTTTAGGCTAAACTTGGTTAATGCTGAGGGCCATCATGCGGTCACACCGCCTTGTTACCCCTTATCCGACCCAATACCTTTTATTGCACTTTCGTTGTTGTGTGCCTCGCGGACGGAAGTACAACTAACGTGGCGCCTCCGGGTATGCTCAGAGCTTAGTTTCACGACGTCTCACTCCATCCACGATATCCCTGAGATTAAGTGACAATTCACAATGTGCGTAAACATGAGGAATACGTAAAAACATAAACGTAAGAAATTATGTATGTTCACAGTGGTCGTAACGTAAAATATTGTAATAAAGTGACTTTTTCATTTTACTTTGATACAAATTAGGGTTATTGATGTATTGTGTTGGTTTCTCTGACTGTCATTTTTAAATATTCTGTTGATTTCGATTCTGTTTCGTATTTAATGTTTTTCTTTAGTTTCACTTTTATTAGTGATGTCTAAAAAAGATCTTACGAATGTTTCATTATTATTGAAACTGCGTTATAAAAATCGCCAACAAGAGAAATATCAAGACGAGAAAGAAATTGTTGTTTTTTCATTAATAATTCTACGTCAATCATAATTAAAGCATGTTCCGATCCAGGGTGTTGTCAACTGTCAGATGAAAACGTGTTTAAAGTTGACGCATGCGCTATTAGTTGTTTCGTACGTGAACATAACATAAAGTTGAATTTATCTCAGCTTTACGTTCACATTACGTAGCTCTTATGTCAATACGTAAACGTGAGAAATACGTAAGAATATTGTGAACACGGGCATTGAAATACAGTAGTTCAACTTTACGTTTATGTTTACGGTTACGTAATCCTTACGTTTACGCACATTGTAAATTGGCACTAAGAGCAATTACGTGTCATAACGGCAATTTTGTTCTTGAGAGTGTCAACTCATTTGGTTCAAACAATTTTTTGGATCTTCAAATCTGAGAAAATTCAAGTATATTTCAGTTATTGATCTATTTTTTCATACAAATAATTTTCCTTTTTTTTTGTGATAATTTCCAGCTCCAGCTGGAATATCCGATAAAAGAGGACAAGTAAACTGCAGACAAATATATGATTTATGGAAATGAAAGTGTGGTGGACTTGGCACTAGTCCTATTTATGTGTCAAATGTTATGCTTTATTACATGAATGGCTCAATTTATGACGGGAGATTTAACTGCAATAAATATGAACACAATAGATTTTTGGCACATGTAAAAAAAAGTTTCATCTTTATATGTTGAGAAAATTCGTTATGATCATCAATCTATAAATCAGTGCATTCTGAAATATAACAAAAAACAGTTTGCCATCGTTATTTACGAGTTTTTATGGAATTTGTAATATTCATAATAATTTTTACAGGGCTGCACTATGGAATTTGAAAGAATATTCAGTACCCAAATTTTGTCGTCAAAGTAAAGAAAATTATATCAATATTACTTCTTCAATATACTTTTCTTTATTCAGGAATATCTTTCATGCAATATATGATTGAAAAATACCTTCAAATGTACTTCAAGTACATTCTTTATGAAAAGTATGTTTATTTTAACTGAATTGTAGAATGTGAAATGATGGAAGAATGATTATTTTCTATATAAGTCATTTCCTTATAGATGTAAATGTATGTAATGTTTCAATTAACTCTTCCGAACGTGTTCGTTCAAAACAATAGCGGAACGATGAATCAGTATTCAGTATAATATTATATGCATTCGAGTAGTGAGGTGCTTTTGACTATTCTAAAGTGATTTTGATATTCATTCGTGTAAATAATGGATTTTGTTGGTGATGAAGATTCAAAGACTTTTTAAAGATATGTGTTGGCATTTGATGGACTATGAAACTGGTTCGAGATCATTCACCGTGAAGGTAAGACAGCTACAATTTGTCCAATTTGACTGCATTCTTTGGCAGCTCAATCGATATTATTATTTAATAGAGAATTTTCAATGATCTTATTCTTATCGTATAAGTTTCTCCAATTTTCTATAAAAACTAAAGAATGCATAATTCAAACGAGAATCTGCTACATTCCATGTTCCTAGTTTCATTTTAAGAACAGTCCGATCAATCTGAATTTCCTGATGTTATGAAAAATAAATCTGAAACACACGATTGTAATAATTTCATTCACAAAGCTGATTGTCTAAGTCGGAATTATTGTATCAATATAAGTATAATCGTAGAATCATAGATTTTCTACTGGGTATCAAAGAATTTCACAATTTCAATTTCAAGTAGCCTCAAAGTCTATCAAATAATTATCACATAAAAATTTGTATATCAACTTGAATCGTGCTAAACGTTTCATTCACTGAACTGACACTAAAAGCAAATTTACATAAATCTTTATTGTTTAAATGCGTTTGTTGTCTTCGATTTTACTATGATATGTCATTCTATCGCCATCTACGCATTTCCTGTTCTAATCGAATATCGATACTCATATATCATTTCATACTCTAATAATCATTGAATGGTTATTTGAAATTTGGTGCTTTGTTATTCAACTTTTGTGTTTATATGCAGAGATTTGCAGAACTTCTTGGAATTTTTTCCCATTTCTCAACTAAGCAGGAATTAAACTAGGGCCTTGTTCCTATTGATATTACCATGAAAATTTATGGTAGTTCAAGACATATGTGATATACTATTTTTTCCAATAAAAAATCTGACGTGTACATCACGTGACTTACTTGTACATCATTGTATATATATAATCGAACACAACATCTCATCATTTCACGGCTAGTTGGTTGCTATGGAAACAGTAGGTCATCATACTTATGCTACAACATTTCTAAATACCTACTGATTTCCAGGATTCTACGGCTAACAGTTCTGAATTTATGCGCAAAATTCCAAGATCGTGTATAGTGCACTTTCGACTCAGTCGATCTCAATGAAAATAGGATATGAACATCTAGACAGTACTATCATCTTGAATACTGTATTCTAATATTCTATGTTCAATTGTTTTGGATTTATGCGGAAAATTGAAAAATGTTTAGGGTAAACTGCACTCCCAGCTCAGCCGATCACAATCATAATGCAAGGTGTACAACTAGATGCTATAAAAGTGCTTAATACAAAATCTCAATATTCTGCGACTGATTATTTTAAATTTATGAGAAAAATTCGAAAAGTCTGTAATATGAAGTGCACTTCCGACTTAGTCGATTGGGACAAAAATAGGAGATGATCATTTCAGATACCGAATTCCAGTATCCTGCGGCTAATCATCCTAGATTTATGCGGAAAATTCGAAAAAAGTATCAGGTAAAGTGCAGTTCCAGTACAGACGATTGCAAATTCGAGGTGCACATCAAGATCCTAGATCCTATACCAGTCTTCTATACGCACATACACACATAAAAACGTACATACGTACCGACATCAAGCCAAAAATAGTCAAAATGTATTCAGGGATGCTCAATACGGATATTTCCATCAAAATCTCGACAGGTGAATTTTGTCGATTTCACAATACTTTCTTGTTCTTAGTACATATAAGTAAAAACAATAAATGTCGAAATAATAACAGAAAAACAGAAAATACTGCCTTTCAGCCCTTGAAAAAGCATTCCACTGCTTGAATTGAGGTCACTTTTTCCAGGTTCTATCAGAGCATCCATATGGAAGACTCCAGACAAATCATATTAGGGTGTTTCTTCTTCAAGTCTATATTGTCTATATTTAAATTTGATTTTATCGGTCTGTCTTGTACACATTAATAACAAATGAAGTATTGACAAGCAGCAGTGTTCGATTGTGCTTTACAACATTCGCGAACTTTTTATTTGAGCAAAATCAATCGGAAACATCTATTAGTTTTTGTAAACTCGCAGAATTGCTTCAAATAGAGGCAATTCGAAGAAGCGAGCTTCTTCAAATCACAATTCCATCAGAATTACTATCAAAAATTGTATATCTATAGCTGAATCCATGAATTATTGTTGCAATTATAGATGTATAGCTGACAGTCAAATATTGGACTATCAAGTTGATCGGTTAAATTTCAGGAATCTAATATAACCTTAGAAATTCAATGTTAACTTGATCTGACAGCGTTAAAGCCCTATTTCCGGTACAAATCTTGATAAATTCACTGATATAATGGAGTGAGAGCTTCTCACGCTGCTAAGTTTGCAAGCCATCGATAATTATATTGAGAATATACAGAGTTGTACTGCACGAAACAATATCTAATAGCAATTTGGTTTTCACTTCCTCGACCAATAATATGATAAGGAAAGTATTGTAATCGTAATTTTTTGGCAGTTCGAAATTTCAATGAATCTTCATGTTTTAGACCCTACTGAGCCCAAAACACCTAATTTAGAAAAAATCGTTCTGACGGTCTGTCTGTCGGTCTGTGTAGAAGAACGATAACTTGAGAACGCGTACGAATTTTCGATTGAGATCTCATATTTGAGTTTTTCATCAAAAAGCGAGGTTCAAGTCTGTAGATGAGCTATTTTCAGTCAGTGCTACCAAAGCTTTACTGATGGAACGTATTAGTTTTTTTGCGTTCATTTTATAAATGGTAGTATTTACTATAGAATATGAAATAGCGTGAAATATCCTTGAATAATTTGGCACAAAATTCACCTGAATTATTTTTCAAAACTATCTGCGTTTGATTGATTATTATCAAAATTTGAATTATTATATATTTCGTTATAATTTTCTGAGCCAAAGAAATTATGAGAATCATTATGTGGAGTTGGAATTATTATCATTCATATTTTGACATCACACGCAAACGTTCGTCAATTGTTTTTTGAAATAAGTATTTTGGCTTCATCGTGTTTGGTATTAAATTAAAGCTCTTGTGGAAATAATTCTAGTAAAAGTTTCAAAGAGGATATTTAAACGTTTATTGATTGCTTTTTTAACAAATAATTTAAATGATGTCTAGATTGGTATCAATTCTAAGTTCTTGGAGAGATAAGCTTAGTAGATACCAAAAATAAATTATTAAATAGTGGAATCCACATAACTATCATCAAATTAGATTTCCGGCAATCAAATGTCGAAACTGTATGTTCCAATGAGTTGAAGACCCCAAAAAACTAGAAAGAATACTTAGTTTATGTGAGGACTAGACAATAACCGCCATCTGTCACTTCAACAATGACAGTTGGTTTTATATATATTACTAGTAGTTAACTGTGTCTCCGCCTGCATATAGATGTACTTATTGGAGTCAATGAAACAAAAAAACTATAATAATTGACTGCAGCACCTGATCAAACCGTGTACTGCGCCCTGTACTATCGATATTTTTTGTTGTTTTATCTTAGGTTTGGTCCATTAAATTGTAATTGACTGCAGCACCCGGAGAACCACAGGCGTTGTCAATATTTAACGTTGCTTGATTTAAGGGTGACTGGATTGATTTTTATTCTTTTGGAGGCATTACTCATGCATCGATTCATTCAATCATTGAGGTGTGAAAGATATGGAGAACACAATAATTCGTGAAAAAACAGACAAAACAATAAATCATAGAAAAATGAATCCACAAAAAAAAATCATATTGATATCTTTAGTTGCCATGGTTCAATCAAAATTCTTTAGGGTTACCTCATATACTTGAAGAGTTCTTGTAAAGCTCTTCAGTTTAATATTATTCTAAAGCCTTAGCTTCATGAGTTTGTACTTGAATCAAATTTTCGCCGTGAGTAGAGCTTGCCACATCGTTAGGTCAAATTACTAAGGGGTTTACAAATTAAGTGACTTGAAATTCAAATTTCACAAAAAGGTGATATTCATTTATGCTTATCGATATGGTAATTATATGTCAGAATCAAAGTCAAATTTTGGAGCTGATGTTTAAACATCAAGAATTATGATACACTTCTCCCTTATCTCATACAGTACTTGATGTTCAGCTCTAAAAATAAAAATTCTGAAGCACCGAACCGGCAACATTCAATGTTATCATGTTAGCATTCTGGTGAAACACGAATGAAAACATAGCCTCAAAAACTGTTTTTCGTAATCATATAAATGCAATTCTGGTGTAGAGTGAACGTAGATTTAATGGAACGCATGTTTTAACTGAAATTGGTATATTTTATTCCAACAAAACATATTCCAACTCTGTTTTCTCTTTTGAAAATTTGTTATATGTGAAATTCAATTAAGAGAAGTTGTATACAAACATTCATGATTGGAACATCTGGATTTGATTTATTCATGCAGGGGGATATAATTTCATACAATAGTTATGGAATGAAATTGTCATAGTTGTTTATGTACTTGTTTTGCTTAAGTTTTCGACTCCTTCCTGTTCATCACTAAATTGTACATTCTCTTATTTCATGGCTTTGTTATTTTAACATTGAATTCAAGTTTTGATATTTCTGGCATTATCAGATGTTCATACAGTTCTTACAAGTCGGAAAGAAAATAGAGGTCATGTCAGTTTCTTAGAATAATATTTTCATACATTTCATGTCACAGAGCGTTCTCAGAATTCATTGAAATGAGGTTCCACATCTAGAAAAATATTTCTTTAACTTTTCAACTTGCAAATCAATAAAAAAAGTTGTACATGCAACGAAGCAAATACTTCGCTAGAATATTGGACAGCATTACAACTTGTACTGGTTCCTAGCGGAAAGGTCACTTGCTCCGTTCCAGACGAGCGAGTCAAAGAAAACTCCCATAAAATCAAGAGCAGAAAAGCAAATAAGCAGATGAAAATCGTTTAGCATCGAAGGTAATTTCCCTCAATTCATTAAAAAGAAAATAATTTTGTTCACTAAATTCTACGTCACTCTCACATTTTAATAAGTCTGAGGTTTGCAGATGACTGCTTAGGATAGGTATGAGACTTGATAAGTTTCTCTTTCATTTTATTCGAATAGACAATGTATTTTTGTTGCAGCCTTTTGTTAAAAACCATTTTGCTATATACAGTGTATTCTTCATTGCTATACAGTGCAATATTGGTAATCAAAAGATGCTTTTGTACTCAGCAGGAAGGTTTGGGTCAACGCTCTAATAGTCTGAGCTGCTCCAGGAACTTTTCAGTTAGCTTATAATGCGATATGAAAGGAACAATGATGTTTTGTTGACTCCACGCTGCATCCAACTTATTTGCAATATAATGAGTGGGTAGTGAAAAGGATTCCAGCTTAGATGCTTATTTGTATTCAAAAACTCAATCTTTGATGTTTAAAAGAGATTCCATATTATAATGCAAGATATTGAAGTGAATTTTGGAGTCAAGTTTTATGGCAGAATAAATAATAATATTCTGCAGTTAACGGTTTATTATCAATTTGTATGAAAATGCTTTGGTCATATTATACCTTTTATTTAGGAAAGACAATCTTCCTAGATTTTCAGTCAGTTCTATTCACATTTATATTAATTAAAATATCAAGAGTTTTAGGAGTTCAATAATGCCTGAGGTCAACAGTGTACTTTCTGAGGGCCTCCGGCACGAGATGTGTACGTTGACCGTAAGCATTATCGTCCGTTTAACTCCTGTGGTACTTTCAATGTTCAATGTTCAACTAATGTATTATTTAAATCGAAATTTTTAGCAATGTCCGGTCGATATTGTGATTTCTGTTATAGAAATTACCCTAGTTACTTGCTTTAACTAGGGAACGTGATATTCTTGTTTGTTATTTCTCAAAATTATCTTTGGGTATCATTTTGAAAAATAATGCCTTCGGATATCATTTGTTACGTGATTATCCTGGAATCGTGTTATTGGGACAACAGTAAAAACTACTCAGACATTGAATAATATGGTAATAACCATTGAAACATGAAAATGAGCTTCGAGAGCTGATTGACATATATGTTTATTGAGTATGAAGATAGTCTCAAATAGTTTGTATTGTTGTACAAGGGCTGCCTTTGTAGCTTGGCATACATGCTCACAAATGGCGCCACTAATCAAATGTCCAACAAAAAAAATCCTCTCCATATGACATACCGCGAGACTGAGGCACCATTGGCGATTACAAAGTTCTCAATTCAAAAAAAATTGCATGAAGAATTGTGTGTGAAAATTGAGCTTTCAGTTAATACCTCATTCATTGATCAAACAACAGTGAGAAGCTAGGGTCAAATGGTATCAAAAACTCTAGGCCGATTCATAGGCAACTCAAAAAACGTGTACAACACGAAAATCCAATCCAAGTCATTTGTTCTCGAAGTGTAACTGGAAAGATGGTCGCGAAAGTCCCAATGATCATTTTACTCTAAAAATTGGAAACGGACTTCGTGTTTAAGGATTTCAGTGCCAAAAGAAGCAGTCGGCGTCTTCATAAATGCAATTTTGTCAGTACCATCAAACGAGTGGCACAACTGCTCTCAAAGTTTGTTCGAACGAATGCCAAAATGCATTAACATTCACGGAGAATACTCCGGAAAAGAAGTCATTGAAATTAAGCTATTTCCAGAATGGAATAATCGGGAACACCTCTAAGAGAGGTCCACAAATTAATCCAATCACAGCGCATTAATGCATGTACTTATAGTCAATACTTCAATCGATCTCATACTTGAGAATTGCTCAAGTATGCGAATATTGCCAATAGTCGTTACTTGGCATTTGCTTGACTCCGGCTTTACTTGAGTTTACTACAGAGCTACCTTGAGTCGTGCTCAAGTACTCGTGTCAGTTATTCTTGACATTCGCACTTCCTATAGGCTATGTGCAAGGGGGCGGAGTTTGAACAAATATCGATGCGAGCGCTCATGGTGAGCATCATTGTAACCATTGAACTCCATTTCTCAGAATACGTCAATGAGCTGTCATTGAGCATTGTAGTTTAAAAGTGGAAATAATTGCATATAAAACATAGGAAAACGTTTGTTCTGTTCCAGGCTGTTGTGTTAAGGATGATTCAAGTGAAATATAGTTCCAAAGATTTCATGTACCCAGTTATAACTTAAAAAAACGAGTGAATTGAATCAAAGCGGTAAATAGAGTAATGTCTGTCTTTCATTATTAATCTATATAACAAATATGTTTGTAATTCAATCGTGAAATTAGAAATATTCATCATCGATTTGAGATTCATGAATTTACCTCTATCTCTAATTTGTAAGATGTTTCAGTGATAGAAGTTTGTCAGATGCACTTCGCAATAATTTTGTTGTTAATATTGTCAGCAACATATTCTTCAACATGTTTAATACGGCAAAACTAATTTCACGCTTTTCTTCAATGCTTCCTCGGTAAAAGGGATACAGTGTTTGATAAATACAGAGCCGATCTGCAGGATCATCGACGTCATAATTTGAGGTTATCCTGTCAATTTGGACGAATTAAGATGTTCTCTTTATAATAGGTACGTTATAATTGCAGAAAAAAATACTCAGAATGAATAATTTCAACGTACCTTTTATGCTATGCAAGGTATATTATACGCAGACAAATGAATTAAATAATATTAGTACATCTAAAAAATTATAGGTATGAAACAATGATAAAATAGAGTTCAATCGTTCTCCATCGCACGCTAGAGGCGCTAGTAGACTTCATGCACGTAGCCTATATGGATATATGTCATAGACATACTTACTAAAACTTACTTTTTCGATCAAATTGTCCAGAAATAGATCAAATTCAGTAGATAAACTAGGAATATTTCGCAAATACTGTCATGAACGTCAGACATATCGATCAAATATATGTCAAAAACAAAAAATCTCAAGCTTTGCCAAGAATTCACAAAATATCGACTTAAGGCTAGATTATCAATTAAGTATCTATGCTGACTTCGCCTCGACTTGACCAAGTGAAACTCCAGAACGAGATTGAGTTTCGACTATAAGTACGGGCATAAGTCACTACTCTCGATGTAAGGTGACAAAATTGATGTAATTGTTGCACATTTTATCATGCTTTAAATTGAGGAAAGTCTGATTGCGAAATCTAAATGTTTTCTGTTCAGAACTGTAGTAGATTCGGGAGAAACTCACAAACTTGTGCAGTGTAATTGGGCAAGAAGTACAAGCGTGGGAGGAGACTACCTGAAAAATCAATGTATTGTTTAGAATGAGTGAGAGGTCTGAATTTTCGAAAGCTCCAGACCACAATGAAATTTCGAACAGAACACTTCAATTTTTGCCGCACAAAGAAGTCTTTGCTCTCGCAAACATTGCGAACCCTGCACACTAGCTGAAATATGTGTATTCATAAACCAGGACAAAGCTCACAGTTCCCTTAAAACCACAGATCCATAAGCCTTCTGTGCAGTATGGAAAAAGTTTTTGAGATAGTCACTTTGACCAGGTTGCGAGAGGAAGTAGCTAGGCTCGACGTAATACCATAGAGCATCAGCAAAGTTTCCGCCAAAAGCACTCAACTGAACACCTACTATTGAGATTTGTAGAGTATATTAAACTAGGACTGAACGCACAGTTCTTTCAGAACCACAGACCCATAAGCTTTCTGTGCACGATGGGAAAAGTCTTTGAGAAAGTCATTTTGATCAGACTGCAAAAGAAAGTAACCAGACGTGATACCAGAACACCAACATGGTTTCCGTTAAAAGCACTCGATTTAATCCCAACTATTGAGAGTTGTCGAGTACATTACTGAGGGCTTCAATGATAAGCAAGGCCCTTGACAAGGTCTGGCACCAAAGGCCTCTGCCCAAAATGATGCAAGTTGGCATCAGTCATCATTTGGAAGCAAAGGGATGTTTGTAGTCAAATTAAATGACACTAAATCAACAGAACGATCTATAACAGCAGGTCTGCTGCAGGGCTTGTTGCCATCACCGCTGCTAAAACAACACTTGCGCAATACGCGGATAACACAGCCGTGGTTTACCTTTTATGGAGTTCAATTGTGATAACATCTCGACTGCAAACAGCGGCTGATAGCCTAGAAGACTGATTCGCAAGATGGCTGAAAATAGTACGGCAATCCTTCTCACGACGAGAAGATTTCAGCCGGCCGGTGAGATCCAAATGTTCAACAACGTCATTCCATGGCGTCCGAATCTTAAGTATCTTGGCCTATCCTCCGACAGCGGTATCAGTTGGAGACCGCATGTCGATAGAAGTGTGCAAAGTTCCAACGCACTAGGTCTACTCGCTTTATTCGTTGATAGGACGTGGTAGCCACCTATCGCTCACGGATAACCGTGCAAAACAAGGTTTTCGCATGCACTAAAGCTAGCGAGCAAATTGTACTCAAACGAAGATAGTCACCCAAATGCCAGCATCAAAAAGCTGGCAGAATATGACGCCAAGAAGGCGGCACAATAGTGCAAACTCCAAATTCACAAACAGTCCGTAGTTACACAGCAATCCGACAAGAAAGGTGTGAGCCTCTGGCTTGGTACTTTCTTGAATCCTACAAACCAACTTCATAGATCATACAAATTTACTTCAACTATGATTATACCAGCAATCATTGCTGGAAAGAATATTCTGTTAAATTTGATTAACCTCACAATGAATTTTCAAAGTATTCACTGTGCGAAGGAAAGCTAACCGAATTCTCGAATAAGTAGCATCCGGCATTGTATGTTTTTGTTCGGCTCGCTTTGTCGTAGACTTCAGCAAAATTCAAGTACAGGCAATATAAGTAAATGGTAACTCGATGAAAATGAGTAGAGGCAGTTAGTTGATAGGATGTCACGTGGACATTATTAGTTAGTTTGCATTCAATATTTTTATTTACAATCTCCCTAAAGCATTTCGGTGCAATGATAATCTCTGCTAGAGACGTAGTTGAATCAAATTCCTAATAGTCAGCAATTCTGAGTTGAAAAGCAGCTTTTTAAATCCATAAATACTCAGCGGTTAATGAACTCCTATTCTATTCGGTGATAAAACCTTATCTCATCGTATAATGTTGAACGCAAATGGTAATATTCAAATATAAACTTTTATTATAAGTGTTTTTTTAGGATATAACGGAAATAGCCACCCGCAGGGACGTGTCAAAAAATAAAAACTTTACAACTGCCTAACAATTCACATGGCCACAATAAGCAAAACAGAATCGAATATAACTTCAATCATAAAATCCACAAATGTCCTAATATTTACTTGCCAAAAAACCTTAAAACAGTCTTTCGCATCGAATACTCCCCAATCCAATAAAGCCATGAGGTCCGGAATGGCGCCTCATGTTATTTATTCATCGCTCCGTGCAAAGTTTTTTATGTGGCCGCAAGCTGTTCGTTTTTGACGCAAAGCGTGACTTCTATGTCAGCGAGCGACAGCAGGAACAATAAAAGAAGGGAGAAATTGGCCTCAAAACACTTGCCTTGAGCCTTTCTCCAGCAGTTAGTGGTTTCGGGCATAAAATTTGACATCCAAATTAGTTTGTTGGCGTGGAATCTCTACGGTGTGCTTTAAGTCCGGAAATACCATATTTGAATTACACCTATAGCTCATTTCAGTTGAGAATGGTCCAATTCAAGCCTGCTTAATGTTGGACCCTCACTGTTTTTATATTAATGCATAATACAAACTCTAGAACAAATAATCTCTTCTTTTTCTATATTGCGATATTTGTTCTCCTGAAAGCAATGCAAATACACCTACGCTATTGTCTGAAACGACGAGCGACGTTTTGATCTCGCATTTCAGGATTAACGCTTAGCACCTGCGCTGTCTTCAATCAAAATATTTATGACTGAAATGTGCGCAGTGCACTGTCTGTTTAAACATAAAAATGCCAAGTTTAGAGTTATAATGAAGTGGTGAAACGACGGAAGTTTTACAAATATGTTTTTAGATGATATGCTGTAACAAATTCAATGGAAATGAGTTTTTTACATTTATAACCTCGCAAAGCATGGCTGAGTCATTTTATATTCATGATGCGAGTAACACGCCAATTTTGAAAAGCTTCGGAAATGGTGCCCTTTGTCTTGAATTACATAAATGTTTTTGAAAGATTATTTGAAATATAAATTATTCTGGTTGTGGAATCTCATTTTTTTCATGATTGCAATTGTGTTTCCTAGCTTGAAATCTCAAGCAATTCGCACAATCATTTGGTGATTGAGTCAAAACAAGATACAATTCAGCAACTGAATAAAAAGTGATGAAAGACAATAACGTGAAAGTTGTGCTGAAGTCCCACAGACCTCTTATTTTATTCCAGAACTTTTGTATTTTATTGTTTCGATAATCAACTGGCGTCTTCGATCAGAGTACATGGCAGGAATTTTAATATTGTGTTCAATAAGAAGTTCTGTGAAAGCTGCAATACAAGTACAGGAGAAGTAATAGAAAGCCATCGTAAATTGCAGGGACTTTGACAACTTGTGAATCGAACGACGCTGTTGATTATCCTGATTATTTCTGTCTGCAGTTAGTTTTTCATTTTAAATCCAGACCTATTTGTTTGGTCGGCGGAAAATGAGAAGCTCTAACAGATGAACATAAGAAAAACAGAACCTTATATAAATAGTGAGTTGATAAATCCGAACTACATTATTTGAATTTGTCAGCAGCTCCTTGAATAAGTCAATACAATGCGCCTGCACACCCTGCTTCATCAATTCGTTAGCTTTGGGCCAAGAATCTCCACCCTTTCTAGACTGTCATACATATTGAGATTATTCTTGTACGTATTTTATCAGTCAATAAACATCTTTCTGGTTGAACTACAATATCTTAATCCATTATTGTACAATGTTAGCTAATATAAGTTGGTTTTAGTATCTGGAGGAACACATTTGCTAGTGAGCCCGCAGGCTGAATATTCAATTATGTTCACCCAATAATTGGAATTATACAATCTCCCATAGTGCTTAACAATAAGAGCTTTAACAATGACAGTCAATGTTGGCGTACATTATGAGCTTATATATTCGGCATGCACAAATGCATTTCAAACATCGTTGCGTTGCACTTGCATCCACATAACAGACTCTGAAATCTATGTCCTCATCAAGCCAGCATTGCAGAATTCAAGTAAGAAGTATCTACTTTTTAGATCAAATACATCATTGTTTATTTTCCAGAAAGAATGATAGAGAAAGGGAAAAAGTATATCGAATTCATTGTCGGAATCCACTTGCATTCATATTAATGGGAGATGAGATAAAACCCCTCACTACGGCTCTCTCTGTTAGGGTGTTTTCGGATCTCTATTATCCTACCTAATTTTGTATATCCAAGAATCTTTTATTAATTCACTGTCTGACTAGTTTATTATTGTTATTACAATAATACTGATTCCAGGGTAATTACGTGACAAGTAATGCCTTTGGGTATTATTTTGGAAAATAACAAACTATTTTCCTAGTTACGGCAAGTAACTAGAGTAATTTCTCTGACAGAAATCACAATGAAAGGACACACATTGCCAAAATTTGCGATTGAAATAGTACAAAAGTTGGACATTAAACATAGAAGGCACCACGTGGGTTGAACGGACAATAATGCTCACGGTCAACGTACACACCTCGGGCCAGAGGCCCTTGGAAAGTGCACTGCTGACTTCAGGCATAATTATCCTTTTAACATCCTTGATACTTTCATTACTATTTTTATCCATGTCAACTATTAGCCCATTCAAGTGCTTCTTGCTTGGTACTGAGTAAATATCATCAATTACTCCTATTTCCAGATAAACTCATGTAAAAGTCTCAACTGATGACCACACAATACAATCTATATATAGGCTAACCCTATTGCAAGAACTAGATCAAAATCTAAACTAATAATATACTATTTACAATACATACAGTACTTTTAGCTTGTTAATTAATAACGCAGCTGAACAGCGCCAACAAAACTTGAAAAACCAAATAATACAAGCTTTTTGTTACACAATATGATGAATGAACCTTTCCTCAGGCTTATCGCAACAAATATTGAAAAAAATATTCATTTTTTTCAATAAAAATTCCTAGTTATTTTGAAAATATAAATGCCACACACGATCATTGATAGTATATTTGTTTTTCTAGTTAATTATTTCTGTCTAACGCCTCCTTGCATTCTTGACACACCAATCTATTTTTAATCCGCCGACTGCATCAAAAATAAACAAAATGCATCAAGACTTCCCCAGGCTACGAACAACGGAATCATTTAGGGAGCTCCTGAATGGTTTTATCCTAAAATAAAGCTCAAATCGTTTATATAAATCACTCTTTCAAATAATCTTTGAAGAAGAAGTCCACCTGATTCACAGCGTAAAGGTGTAGAACTCAGAAATTTATTATTTCATTAAAATAAAGTTGCAAATTCATGAAAATTACGTTAGACAGTTTCAGAGCATAGAGTTTAGATAAGTTGATGTGTTCAACGTACGGAAACCAAGTGAATCAGTGTGTATTTCATAGAACGATTTATGATGTATTATCATAAGATTATTGGAGGAAGGAACTCAAGTATACATTGTTCATCAGGACTGGGAAAAAATCTGAGTAAATTTTCGCATAATGCATAATAATACTTCTAAGAATCCAAGGTGTTAAATGATGATAATCTACTACAAATATTATTGAAATTTCAAAATGAAAAGATGTGTTTCAATAAAGGAAAAGCTCATATATGGATTTTGCTCAATTATATATCCCAATAATTGATTGTGGGAGCTTTAGGACCTTACAAAGTTCGTCAAATGAATTCATGATAAAAATTGGGACGAATTACGCTCCGAAACTCCGTCACAATTGCACATCCCAGAGCCTTCTGCTACCGTCAAACATTTTCAAGTCTATCAAAGTTAGTTTAGATCTTGCACACCCTCTAAATTTCAAATTCTGTAACTCTGCTCAAGCATACTACAATGCTTACCTTTATTTTATCAGTCATCAGCTGGAATAAGTCCGTTTTAATATTTCACACGTGGTGGAATCAGGTCAAGTTTTTTGAAAACACTTGAAATAAATGCAATCGATATTGCTTGATCTGTATTTATGTCTTGTGTCTTACTGTTAATAACTCTGAATGTAATCAGCCGTTGTTCTGTAAATATGTTGTATATTGTATATTTTGTTTGACGTTCTTCGTGACCTTTGACCATACACAAATGAACATCTGACATTTGACAGTTGACTACATCACCGACAGATAAAAGGATATTTAGGACAATTTTAATTTTAAGGAAATATAATCAAGAAAGGATGTATCTGGCAGGAAAGTAATAGGGAAGTTGTTATTGTACAGAAATCTGTATTTGTAAAATTACTTCTTCTTCTTTATCTGTATGTCTTCTTTACATTACTGAAAGCGCTTATATGAATTCAATTTGAAAACATGTTAAGTAAAGATTCATTATAATTCAAGTATAAATAAGGCCTTCTGGTCGACTTGAGGCACTTCTTTGAAAGTTCAGTCTTCTGAGCAGGGTGTTTACTGTCCAAGTGAAGTTTTTGTGTCAAGTCCGTTAGCACAGCTGTCTGGCATAATCTGTGAATTTGTTTGATTTTCATAAGTCCGTAAAAGGAACTTAGATTTGTTTGCCTTTGCTGTTTTTGAACTTGGAATATTTTTCTTGAACAATTTAACGTAGAATCACCGCTAGCGAAGTCTTTGTCGACTTCGCAGTGTTTGAATAATTTAACGTAGAATCACCGCTGGCGAAGTCTTGGTTGACTTCACAGTGTTTGAATAATTTAAAGTAGAAGCACCGCTGGCGAAATTCTTGTTGATTTCACAGTATTGGATTAACTTAACGCAGCGTCGCCTGTGACGAAGTCTTCGTATTTAGGTGTAACATTTAAGTTGCGTATACATAATTTACTGTAAACTTTGATCTGTTTACCCACGTGTATGAAAATAGTTATGTGAAGCTGCTTCACAAGTGTAATACATCAGACCCTGACAAGATTTCGTATTCATCAGGTCCGACTTTTCCAGATACTCTGGCTCAAGTTCACGCTATAGCCTAATTTTTTCCTTCTGAATTGAGAAAATGAATATACACGTTGGTAATAATAATCATTACCTTATTAGAGACACTATAATTCAAATATTGATTTTTGGAGGGTGTAATAATTTAATTCCTTTTTCTGTTCTAGGTAAGTGCGCAGCTTGATTTATCCCAGAAAGTAGGAGGAAAATGGAGTGAATAAGGTAAAAACTTATTTTTATATAGATAATGCTAACGTCTGTTCAACTGTCATGTTTTAGGCAGAACTAGTATATTTTAACATTTTTTTGGTAAGCTGTTATGTAGTATAAGTTATGGGTTATATAAGTTATGTAGTTGCTTCAACAGCAACTACATCCAACAAAATTCTGTTCTATTCCGAATAATTGAAAGATTGGGAGTTCGAGACAAAATCTAAATATGTAAATATCGATTCGATGTGGTACCAAGGCAGGTTAAGTCCAACCCATTTCGGACAAATGAACTAGTTCGAATTAGGCTGAACAGGCTCCCTTTTAACACGTTTCGAACGAACAAAATAATAAGATCTTTATTGTACACATGTTATTTCTTTGCGACCGACTCAATTTATATTATATTCTTCTGTTAACCTTTATAATTGCAATGTTTCCGAAATAAACTGAATTCTTGTGTGATAATCGCACCTCGGCCTGAAATTCTTACTCAGTCTCACCTTCAGATTCGACCAAAAAAAATCATCTTCACGGTCTTGATACACAAATTACTATTCTGTTACCAGCGTGTATCAATTGAAAATTATGAGATAAATTCATTGAAACCTCAGAGAATGGTTCAAACATTCATCAACTCCTGGAAAAAATCATTTTGCATTCCTTCATTCTAATTGAGCTATTAGCAATCTTTTGATTCAGAAATAGCAACATTATTATGTCAAACAGTTTTAGTAATATTTTGTGATGCCCTGCTTGTTTTTGTTCTGTTGGTAATTAATTTAGTTTGGGAAGGAATTCCACTTCACATGCTTCTACACGGAGTTTCAAGAGAATATTAATTCATTACAAGATAAGATGTTCTTGCTCTGGAATGCTAGATCTTGTTGAATATTTTATAGTGTATTGGCCCTGAAATGGATGTACAGTGGAGAACTGAATATTTACTTACTTATTCATTCTCTAAAACAAATATTTGCTTTGGATCTCGTTGGAGGCAAATTCCAATGGCTACTGTAATTTATCAAAACTAAGATATCCTAAGTAATATCTTTCTATTAGTAGAGAAAACCCATTTTCACAATAGAGCAAGATAACAGAGTCAGCAGGCGTTACTAATTTTCTAAAAAACAAAATGTGTGGAATAGTACGCATACTTGCTAGCTTGGACTGACGGCCAATTTCTCACTATTCTTTAAATCTGAGTGCTGATTTTTATGTATGTTTTAGAGAATATTGCTAAAAATTGATAAATATAGGATATTTTGCAAATAATTCAAAAAATAGTGTAACTTGATAATTTTTCAAAGTACAAAAAAGTTATCGTAAGAAAATGATTTATGTTCGGAAACTAACGCGTATTTGTCTTGTAGCGTTCAAATGAAAACAATTTTTAATTCACATTTCTAAAAAATTCCGCAGTATAAGGAAAGAACGTGTCTTGATGAAAAATGAACAGTCGTTTCCAACAAAAAGGTTATTAATGATTATTATTTGTGAAAGAATTTAGCTTCAAATTAATAGCAAATAGCTACAAATTTTTCACTTCTGTCGTTGTGCACAAATTCAGAAAGATGTTGAGACTCTAATATCAAAAAATGGAAGAATCATCTAGATGATGAAAGCGCATTTTTGACAGCTCATGAATGCTTGTTACTTCAGAGATCTCGCAAATTACCATCTCTCACAATTACTGAGCTTGAAATCAAGCAGTTTGGGCAAACTTACGAAGCAGCAGCTTCCATTTAGTACTAGTTTCAAGTTGACTATTTGATAGGTACATAATTTATGCATGTACAAACTCAAAAATACCTTTTAATCTTCATTGTTTAGTTATTGACTGACAGGAGCTCGAGTGCTATACCTTTAAATAATAATTTGATCTTTATCAAAGCTATATGAAAAAATACACCAAAAGTGAACAAATTTTCATTCAATAATAATGATTCATTCTGATAAGCCTCAAACTTGCGTCAAAGAAGTCAGTGAATGAATCCCGGACAGATTTGACAACTGTACATAATAATAGTGACACGCGCGGCGAAAGTTGTAACTGAATTTTTTTCTACTTTAATTTTCAGCTGCCATATCCCTAATGTCATATATATCTATGAGCATTGTTTCACTTGAAACAAGTAATTGAATAATTTAATCTTCCACAATAACTGAGCTTGAATTAAAGCAATTTGTGCAAACCTACGAAACAGCAGCTTTTATTTAGTACCAGTTTCAAGTCTGTAAATAGTATAGTTGCTGAGAACTCAGCGTCACGCCAGCCAGTCAGCCAGCCAGCCAGACAGACAAAGTGAATATAATAGCGCTTTTTTTCCAAAAAATGCGCTAAAAATCTTGTCAGCTCACACTTTGACGAGCAAATTTGAAAATTTTGCACAGCAGGACTATTTTCTTCAATTAGCATTTGATAAAATTCATAAATCCCCACCAAACATCCAATTCAACAAAATTTATGATGTTGACCAACACGTTAGATATTTTTAGCGTTCAATTTCCAAATGAAGTGATGTAGGCAGCAATATTAATTCAATATTACGCGCAAAATGATTCGATGGAGTGATGGCATTAACTTTGATGGACATTCACACACGACATCAGCGTTAATAAAGTGAGACTGGTGTGCGTGCAATAAATTGACGTTTTATGTTTTTATAGTGCTGGAGTAATTACTTCCTTGGAAGGAAAATTGTCTCTAGGGTTTGAGGCTCTATAACAATCATCCAGTTAACATCTAATTGCACGAAATTGCAAATTTGTTTATCAGATGCAACGTCGAAAGAAATTTCCATACTAACGGACTAACTTCATGATTTTGTTTGTTGTAAGATCCTATTTTGATTCAGAATATATGTCTCTTATGAAGTATTTTTCTCTGCGATTACGTCCAAAAGCTTGAATTTACTATCCGCCAACTTCTTTCTTTTATTGAATGTCTTTTGCTCCTCCATGTATGTGTTTTTAAACTTTTCAGACAATTGAATGTTCAGCTTTATCACAAAAAGTTCAAATCTTAAATTCGTGCCAGTAAACAAGCTGAAAGCACAGTAGATAACATCTGAATTATGTGAACAGGAATATTTGGTTATTCTCCAACATGTGTTTCATGGAAAAGTTATAATTTTTAAACTCCAGAAATTCAAATACACAGAACTGTGAGTTTGATAAATTGTCAGGATTTTCGAATGTTTGTTAAATCTTTCTGGCGTTTTTATGATATATGTCTATGCATATATCATTCATAACTGCATTGTTTGTTAATTCTAGGAAAACAAATGGATTTTTTGCTATGATTATTAGAGCATGTATTTGTATCAAGTATTTGCAGCTGATTAATTAAGGGGAAAAGAGCCTTTTGGAAATACAAATCCAATTTCCGATCTGTTTGTAGTGTTGATTAAAAGAGCCGAACAAATACCTTTTGTTACGCAATAACGAGCTCCAGAAAATTGTTTCAATATTTAGCAAGCTTTTATTCCCAACGGTTTTAAGAAAACAAATCCATAATTTGGCGCTCTGAGTTATGTTTTTTCTCTCGCTGATTTATTAAAGTATAATTGTTAGCACAAGTTTTTGCGCAGCCATTTTAGTTTCTTTTTCTCGCTGTGTAAATCTTGCAGCGCTTGAGTTGTGTAAACTGTGAACATTACTGTCCCTGTATTTTATATTTATGTTGGCGTTTTCTCGCAGTAAACCATCAAACAAAAGAGAAAATCTTGTACTGAGATACACTTGCACACAACTTTTCTACTTTTCCAATCAAGCTGCTTCAAATTGATGAATAAGTGTTTGAGGTACCTAATATCGATAGGCGAATGAAACATACCTGTATAAGATTTAGCTACTTTGTTGTCAGAAACCAATATTTTTCCCAATTTTAATGGGAACATGCATTTGACAGGTTGAATCACAGTCCTCATTGAATTTCAGAATCCAACAAAATTGCGGTCCATTTTCTGCTGAAAACGAAGTAATTATACTAGGAAAACATTTGTTCCGCCTTTGCCCATGGACGTTAATTATGATTACACGTATCTGTCATAGAGTCATCAATACGTGGTCTGAGCCTAGTTTATTCATCATTTAAACTTGATTTTCAACAATAAAAACCGCTTTCTTATAATTTTCCATATTCCATTCCTTCTCTCATTTCTCCTCTAGTAGTGATCCTAGTAAAAATATGCGTGAAATGTTTTTTGTAGCAAATTTTTTTCAAAACAATCTAATATATCAACCTCATTTTGCTAGAGGCAGTAGTTTTCGAGTTATCAACAAAAAAACTGAAAAAAGAGACCTTCAAATTTCTTTCACTCCCTAAGCTCCACCTTCAGCCATCAAGACTTTTAGTGTGTTATATATAAGGACAAATCACCCTACATCTGTGTCAATTTGGCCTATTTTGGTCTTCGCTGCTATACTAAATAGTTAATATGGTTAAATCAACATGCTACCTTGAATACAGGACCTATGAACACACAAATCACCTAATTATGATAAGTAGCATTCTTAGTCGATTTCTCAAAGTCTGCGTTACTGACCAATTGATTTTTGGCTGTATTCCTGCAGTACTCAGGAGCACAGCGTACTTTCCATTGATGTTCTTATTCATAATCGTAGTATTGAGCTCTTGGGTAACTACAGAATATGATATAGTAGTTGAGGAATCAAGGGTGTTAAAAGGACAATAATACCTGAGATCAACAGTGTACTTTCCAAAGGCCTCTAGCCCGAAGTGTGTACGTTGACCGTAGGCATTATCGTCCGTTCAACTCTTGTGGTGCCTTCAATGTTTAATGTCCTACTTTTGTACTATTTCAATCAAACATTCCAGCAATGTATGTCCTGTCAATGTGATTTCTGTCAAAGAAATTACTCTAGTTACTTGCTGTAATTAGGAAACCTATTTTTCATTTCTCATGACTGAAACCGGGTGGATTATGGGCTTAATTAATTACTGTGGATGGAATTCTTCTTGTCGTGTATCAATACAATTCGTTATGACACTAAATGTTTCGCATGTTCTTATCCTTACGTTGATGTTATTTTTTGTCTGATATCAATTGATACAGGTGGAAGATAGTTCAAAGTATCCAATTCTAGCAATTCTTCGGAAGTCCACACTTCCTAAACTGCTATGAAATCGATGGAAGCAACTGCCTGAGTTCGATTAATTGAATCAAGTGGTGAGAATAGAATTTCTTGCACTTTGAATTATATAGTAGATTTCGCATACAAACAATGCCCTCTTTCTTGTAATTCAAAATACACCTTTTTCTCAATCGTTTGGCCCATTTTAATTCCTGATTCAGATCAATCACGTTCGATTCAATTTGTTGTCTTCTTGCATCAAAGAACCTTCATGTTACAATTGATACTTCTTCTGTTTTATACCCTGCATCGCATTTTATGTTTTCCAGTTTAATCAGTAAAAGTTGTGATAGTCTTGAAGATTGTATTGGTGCAAGATAATGAATGATTTCAAGTCAATGTTGAATCACAAATAATATTTGAATTCTTTGAATCAGTCATCCGTGCAGAAAAATCCACTGGAAAAGAATTATACGATAATCAAACACAAAATTGCATCTTTCTACGGCTAATAGATTTGGATTTATCCAAAAAACTCGAAAAATTTGTCAAGTAAAGTGCGTTTTCGGCCCTGTAGGTTGTTATGGAAACAGTAGATCTTCATTCTTATGTTACAACATTCCTTAATACTGATTTCCAAAATTCTACGGCAAATAGTCCTGAAATTATACGTGAAATTATAAAAAATCGACTGAAGTGTACTATCAGTTCAATCGATTGCTGTGAAAATAGTTGGCAATCATTCAGATGCTACAGCAGATTGAAATACTAGATTTTAATTCTCTACGGTTGATCGTTTCGAATTTATGCCAAGAATTCTAAAAGTTTGTCGAGTGTGACGAATTCTTCTTTTAAAGCTCCGTCACATTTGCACATCCTAGAGCCTTTCGCTACCGTCTTACATTTTGAAGTTCATCACAACTAGTTTTCATATCTTGCTTGCCCTATAAATTTTGAAGAACCGTAATTCCGTTCAAACACTACATCACCAATTACCATCAGCTGAAATAAATACGTTTTGATACTTCACAACATGTGGTTGAATAAGAATATGTTTTGGAAATCCGAAATACAACTCTGTACAGTACGATCTATGTTCATGTCATATACTCACCGTAAATGTATCCTGAATGTAATCAATCGTTGTTCTGTATGATATTTTATATATTTTGTTTCTGATTCTGTTTATCGTGACATAAAGATCTGACGTTTGAAAGTTTCGACTCCACCGCCACATGACTAAACTACAAACGTAAACAAAGAATTTAGTGTAATATTAATTTAAAGTTTTCAATGTTTTGTGAAAAGAATGAAATCGCTTTAAAGATGTATCTAAGCAGGAAATAAAGTTGTGAAATTTGTTGTTAGTACATAAGAATTTTAAAAATGACTTCTTCTTCTTAGTGTCTCTTTTACACATTATTCTAACAGCGTCAATTTAAAATTGATATAAAAGACAAGTTAGGTAATGTTTCGTTAAACTTTAAGTATAAATAAGGTCTTGCGGCTGATTTAAATCATTTCTTTTAAAAGTTAGTTTTCCAAGCTATATTCCAAAGTACTACGGTGTTTACCGTTCGATGTCCGTTCGAAGTTTTCGTGCTATTTTTGAACTTTGAATATTTTTGCAAAGCTGAACTTGAAGTCATTATCTTTTAGTTTTCTGCCGCCCGTTCCACAAACGTAGGATTAAATTAACGTAGATTCACCGCTGGAGAAGTCTCTGTTGAATTTACAGTGTTGGTTTGTTTCACCGTATCATTGCTGAAGAAGTCCTTGTTGGCTTCACAGTGTTGAACAAGTTCAACGTAGAGTTTACCACTGGAGAAGTCTTTGTTGATTTTACAGTGTTTGATCAATTTAACGTGAAGTCACTGCTTGGGAAGTCTTTGCTGGCTTTTCAGTGTCAGAAATCTCTAACGTAAAATCACTGCTGGAGAGGTCAATTGCTGGCTTCGCAGTATTGAAACAATTCAACGTAGAATTATTGCTGGAGAGGTCAATTGGTGGCTTCACAGTATTGAAACAAAATTTCACAATGACACCTCAATAAACGTCCTAGCCAAATGCTGAAGGCGAAACAAGCGCTATACGATAGACACGTGCCGTATTTATTGTGACCTCAACAGTTCTTATTGTAGTATTAATCTCGTACTTATTAGCGAATGAAATCTGACGGAGCACAAAAAAGTTTGACCGTATCACTGTACTGTAGCAGCAAGAAGTTTTGACGTCAAAAAGGTGTTTTATGGTGAATCGATTTATATTTAAGATAACTGATACACTACAGTACTGGCAAACAAGCATCTCTATAGTATGCATTGCACCAGATGATGAATCTCTGTGCGAATCTTTCAATATGAAAAGTCAAGAGAACACTAGAAACACTAGTTCTTATGAATTAGCATATTTCTATGTCTGTTGATTCCCAATTATTCTTTGGGCAAGGAAACTAATGCATGGCAAACCGAAGGTTCGGAGAAATCAGGCTTCCGACGATTCAGATTGCAATAAAAATATATTCGATGGTCGTTCTACATCACCATATTCATTTCATACTGATAACATCTTGTATTTCATACTTGAAATTCATTGATTAATGTCCATTTTCAGCTGAAATAAGAACAGTTCCAGACCATAGAATGAACATGGGTAAAAGAAAAATAAGAAAGTAATAAATGTACTGCGGCACGCCAAGTCTAACGTAACAGACAATTACAAATTTGGCACGGCAACAAAACAACATTATTTAAATGTAATTAAGCACCGTGAAATCTATAAAAAACATCAACAAAAAAGTATTCAATGTTGATACACGATGTAATATTTTGGAATTTATTTCTTTGAACATGAATTTTTAATTGCGATTTTGATGCTTTCCGCAACATAACGTTTCAAAGCTACAATGATTTTCCTGGTGTACGAACAATCCAATTATTGTGGTGCTGGAAACATGCGTTGCGTACTGAGATGCAGATGTAATTGATCTATTTGCAAGTCAAGTCAACGTGTCGAAAGTGGTTGAGATTGTAAGTCTTAGAGGTCAAGTTACACCCGTGTAATAAATAAGTTAATCAGCGCTCCGTACATCAGAGACTCATGCTCTGTCGTTGTGATCGCAATCAGTTCATCTCTCACGCAAAATGTTATCTATTCAGTGGAAAAGAACATGTAATTCAATTAATCTTGTCGGATAATAAAACCCTCCATTCTGGTATATCAAGTTTTAAAGTCTGTCATTGCCGTTGAGAAAATAATGTATTCGTAGCCCCATTTTAGGTCTTCAATTTAAACCTTAGGGGAGGAGAACTAAATGTACATCAATGGCACACTAATGCCAAAGTTAAGATTGCCAGAGCATCCAATTCCAAAAGGACCCTTCTATATAGAAGGTCTTGTGGAAATAAAATTCTACTGGAAAGAAGCATGTCTCTCGCGATTTTCATTCATATATTTTGGAGATCTGTGGCTGGGAGAAACAAAAAAATAGCTTATGCGATTTCCTTTTATTCTATTTTTTCATTGGAAATCAACACTCTTGTCAAGTTATGGCGTCAGCAGAAGCTGGGGATGAACAAGAGAAAGCCCAGCTGATAGATACCGCGTTGTGTCTCTCGAGTAAATACAAATAGATGGGAGAATAATGGAAAAGCGACAAATTCGTGCGTCGTTTATCTAACTGAAAAGACGTAAGAGCTTTCAGGTTAGAAAAGATGAACCCTTTTAAGGAATTTTGTTTTGCATTGATGTAAAAATTTACTTCAATTTTGAGAGTTATTTTTCAGTTCACGTTACGAGAAAAACATGCCTATCTGTTTATTCAATTGATCAGGGATATTGTACGAATTTCTTTTGTTTTTCCAATTCCTATGGACCAACGACAACAAACAAAGGGATTTTTCAGAAGAATAATAATACAATTTCACTTGCTTTAAAACAATACATAACATGATACTCCGAAACAGTGAAAACTCCAGTTTTTATTTTGACCATGACCAGTAAACAAATAAAGAGGGATTCAAGTAGTATTTTTCATAAATGCAAATGATGGTAACTACATTTATCTAATAGATTTAAATTGTAAAGAATATTCAAATATAGAGGAATTGTCATGCAAACGCGTGAAACTTATTAAATTTGTTATGTGTTCCAATCAAAATGATTTTATTTTACACATAAAAATATTTCATATCCTCATGTCAGCCGCATGAAAATAGAAAAACGGATATTAAAACTGTAGGACGGATCATGTTCCAGTTGTACATGAATATTTCAGCGAAACCACGAACCACGCCATCTGTGATCTGTGATGATAGATAAGCTTTAAATATTTCACTCTCTCTCTTTCTCTTTCTAAGTACGAATATACGAATGAGGAACTCTTCGAAAATACTCTCGCACAGGTAGAAGATGAAAGCTTGATACTGATGGATTATGTGGAAAAGCAGATCAATCAATTCTGGTTTTGTTTGACGAAGTCTTGAGGGATATTTACATTCCTGTGATTTTTTTCTGGTGTGTTCACTCAAGCAAATTTTGATTCAATGCAGTAGCGTATTGACACAAAAAATGTGATGGCTCATTTTGCGATCTTATAACTTGAAAATTACATAAAACTTTGAACCATAAATGTACCATGAAATTGTTACTGCCAAAATTACTTTTGTTGAATGAGATCACATATAAGAGTGAACAATAAGATTTTAGAAGTAATAAAAAATAACTGACGAACTCATCCAATTCAAAATGACACTGCAGTGACCTAGAAAACAGAATTAATCCTATATTTTAAATTTTGACACTATTGTAATACCATAATTTGTTTAATAACTTATTCTTTCTTGTTTTTCGTGCATTCAACTGGAGCAGAGGAGTTATTGTTACCCATAGAGTTATTCGCAAAGTAAAAACATTGTTCATGAGGGAAAAGTCATTGTAAAAGAGCTGCAAAAATTCATTGGAACAACAATATTAGTGATTTCTCCTCTTTGTACGTGAGAATCGATAACTTCTGAGCTTCGAGTCCTTGCCATTTTCAAAGCTGTACTATTATTATTGAAGTTGAGGCTCTGTAGGCTTCTGGAAACAATCGAATCTATCTTCAGCTTCCATATCACGATCAGCATGCAAAACTTGATGTTCAACTAGCATAATTATTTTTTTAATCTTCTGGATCTTACCTGTCGTAGTTTTATCTTGCTTCAAAATATTCCTCAATTTTGTTGTCCTTTCTTCTGCAGATTTTCTCAGTACTTCCATTATTTCTGCTACTATCATAGTTATTTTCCTTCCCATTGATTGCATTTTTTTAAGTACTGTCGTTCTCATGCCTCTTGTAGATTCATCCATTTTCTTTATCCATGGATTTCATCTGTTCCGCATCGACTGGTTCCAAACATTTCGTAGATTCAGTCATCTTCTCTTCCCTGACTTATACCTGTCTAGTTGACGACGTTTTTATGAGCTCCATCATTTTCAGTTACCTCTGCATCCCATTGATAGCCATGTTTCTAGTTGTGAGTAATCGGAGCACTTCACAGTACTGTAACCAAATTTCCTTATCGCATGTCTAGATCCAAAACTAGCCCCACCTTATTCTCGGATCCTGCTCCTACAATTTCATTGTAAATTAATAATGATAACAGGTATATTCATCCAATTCACAAATTTGTCGCCAAATGTGAAAATCGCTAGCTGTCACTTTTAGCGCCATTATTTTTTATTGTTCTACCAGTCTGCATTGACCTATGCTCCTTTTTTCAACATTGCCAAATATTCTAACCAATGAGGTCCAGCTGCACAGTCTTTGGTCTATTCTAAGCTTGACTATATTAGCTAGATTACACTTGTTAAAATAATTGGTACAAAGATGATTGAGCTAGCTTGGGTTGAAGCAAGGACTGTACAGCCAAACTTGAGGCCTATACCACACGTAGAGCAGTAAGACTTTCGTCTGTGATTGAGAGCTTTTTTCGCTCCTACTTGCCTCTCTTTCACGGCTTAAGCACTTTCGCGGCAGACGCTGTATACCTGGAAACCGCGATGGATCGTACGCGTGCTCAGGGCCGTCTTTAGTCTATTGAAGGCCCTGGGCACATTAGAATAATGGGGTCCCTATAACCTTGACAGAGTACTGTTTTGTTAGAATAGATAAATAAAGTAGATATGCAAAGTTCTAGTTTTATTATTATTTCTTTACAGTCCCATTGAATAAATAGATAATATAATATAATCCACAAAAGTAACTCTTCCACCATTCACAGGTCAGTGCTTAAAAATGCATGTTGATTGATGAGGTACCATACAATAAGTTTCAACGGAAAATTCTCAACTGAAAATATAATACCTCAATTTTATGGATGATGTTAATGGAGAACTTCATCATTTATATCCGCCAGTAGCCGGAAAAATCTAATTCTGATTTTGGAATGAATATTGATTCATTTGACTAAATTCTAGTCAAAATTGAGAACGGACTACTGAAAAAATGGACGAATTTTAATCACAATCTCATCAACTCTGATAGGCTTTTTTACAAATATTCCACTTATGAACAGTTCAGTATCCATTTTGCTTCAAAACACCAGCGAGAATAGCGACGAAAACAAGCACGCTTGATTCATTCGCTCTTATCGCTTGTAGCAGCGCTCATCTTTGCGCTCCTCACCAGTCTCCACTATGCGATGATCTATTAAAATACGTGTGTCTGTATTCGATCGATCAGGTTAAGCTTGACGTTGCTGTAGAAATCCTGCGAGTAATGAATATCGGTTATCGTTTGGTGATCTAGAAGGAACTAGGGGGCCCTTGGCACGTGCCCATAGTGTCCAGTGAGAAAGAGAGACCTGCGCGTGCTGTGGCCTTCGACGACAAGAACTTCCCTTCAATTTCTAGCTACATCATTGCGGTCCTTGTATGAGTCTGTACTTTTGCCCCAAAGAGCAAGTCGGCTCCACACTGCATTTATCAGCAATTCGATACCTAAAATTCATCTGGACTTACGCTGCGGAGCAAGAAACTAGAGCTTAAAAACCGTTCTGATTACTCCGCTTGCATTTTGACAAAGAGACGTGACTTCCCTCCAAGCGCGCGACTCGAGATTCTGACGACACTCGCTTGCCATCCCATAAAACTCTTTGCATTTCGGTTTCATGCGTCGTGCCCTGGAGTCGCGCGCTAGGAAGGTAGCCGCGTCTTTTCGTCAAAATGCAAGCGAAATAGTATGGGAGCATTCACATAGAGAGCGAAAACAGCTCTTAATCTTTATATTTTTCTGTACCGCAGCATAAAGTCCAGATGGATTCTGATATCGAATTGCTGATGAATACAGCGTGAATCAACCCGTCCTATGGGGCAAAAGTACAGATTCGTATAAGGACTACAATGATGAAGCTGTGAATTGGAGGACAGTTCTGAAATGATGGTGTTTTTGTCGTCAAAGACGACATCGACGGTGAACAAGATGAATGGTCACAGTATGCATACGATCCATCGCGATTTTCACATACTTAGCATATGACGCAAAAGCGCTTGAGCCGAAAGGCTTCCCGTGTGAAAGAGTGAGAAGTAAGAGCAGAAACAGTTTTTGCTCGCGTATGGCTCTTTGTGTGGAAGAGACCTAAGAGTGTCGTGCGTTAGCTAACGGACTAATTTTGACGATGACATTTCGCAAGAGTTACATAGCATTCGAATATCTAACAACTGACTGAAAAATTCTCTAGAATGGTCCGAAACGTCAATTTAGACAATTATTAAGTGCAAACAATCAAATTTCAATAGATTCTATGTGTGACAATATTTAACATAGTCCATCGCCCTATTGAATATAATTGTGACGCCCTATTTAGGATAATGCTGATGGTGTAAGAACCGACTCCTTAATTTGTGATTTTGTGGAACAATTAGTTTGTGATCTTTAACAGTTTATCAAATTCGATAAATAAATTGAGTTACAGAGACAGTGCATGATATGATCATTGCACTCGAAAATGAGACAGTGATGATATATCATTTCCATTTATATAATTATGAATCAACTCCGTGAATAGTTTCCACATTTCAAAAGTCGATTTCATGTTCTGAATTCACGACGTGAGTAATAGCTTTTATAAGCCTCTCCACGAGTTCAAAATTCACATTCTCAACTTTATTCTGAATTCTCATTGCGAGAGATTGCAGTTTCAGTGTGGCTAATGAAATATTTGATTTCATATTGTACTGGCTCGATATATCACTGATTTTTCAACAATATTTCTATAGAATTTATTTTTATACAGTTCACGTACGTCTCTATATTACCATTGAGACTTGATAGAGCTCTATTTTATTTCGGCCGAGAGTGACAAAAAATGAGACGTGCTGAAGATCCAGATATTTTGTTCAATTGAATTCAGTCTTATCGAAGATTTATACGATGAAAGAGCCAATCAGCTTTACAAGGTAACTAATAATATGAGGGAAATGAAATTTCTATATTAGTTTTCTCTTAGAAATATGTAGTTTTGTATGGACTATATATTTAACGAAGATGTAACTACCAATATTTCTATAGGATTTCATAAGCTTTTGTTGAAGCACATCACAAAAATATGAGCTTTGGAACAGACTTGCCAAGATTTGCTGTATGGATTAATGAAACATCAATCGATTGAACACAGAAAAAATATCTATCATTCTTATGGAATCAATTTGATTCGAGGAATAATGCTATGCCTTCAAATTTGACTTGACTATCAATCCAATTATTTTCTTCACCCTTGGTATACACATTTTACTCGAATATCTAAATTGAAAACAGATCCTGAATTAAAGACAGCTTTACTGAAAATTCGTACTCACTGTAATGAGCAAATAAATTCACAGATTTTATTGTAGAAAGGAGACAAACAAAACAATCGAAACGCCATCATTTACCATAAAATCCGAAATTCTTATTCATAATTTCGAAAGTTTGGTTATTTATAGCTACAATTCTATTATAAATTCATTTTGGGCGTTATAAATGAAAACGGAATCAGGGAGCTATTATAACCAGAAGATATATAATCTCGGAGAATTGTATTTCTGATATCAAATTTCTTCAAACTAGGAAGTTTTCAGTGGGCATTATGTTCGGGATTTGTTTTTTCAAACTTCTCTTTTCGATCAAGGAATATAACAACAAGGAGAAACTTTCTTAGCAATGGAAACATCCGGAGTTTTAAAATATTTTCTTGCAACTTATACTGTTTCAGAGCATAATAATATTTGAAATAAGTCCACTGAAAATAGATCCAGCGGATTTGATGTGTTTCATTTAAAAGCTTACGAGTAACCATGATAAATTGTTCTTTCTGTAGCGCCAATTCAGATCATTAGTTTACATTACTCTGGTGGAAGATTAGTATTTGGAAAATCGGAGAGTTCATATAGATGTAATAAATAATTTCCAAATGAACATACAAATACTTCAATTATACTCAATTTGAATTTGAATCACCTAATGATAATGCAATACACTTTCGTGTTGAATATTTCAGCGTCATCCTTTGCCACAATTTGTAATTAACCAAACAAAGTATTTATTGTAATACTAATGAAGTTCGGGTCGATTTCATCCGGCATACAAAATATATTAAATTAGGGAAATTCAGTTTCAACGCTCTATATATTTTACTCGTAGCCACTAATCCCGAAATAGAACAAATAGTTTACAGGCGCCATTTCGCTGGCGGAAGTGCACAAAAGCGACGCTAGGAGCGCAATCAAACTCCGCGAGAGGGTTATTTATAGGCTACGTAAACTGACGTTAAGTTACATTGACTTATTATACCGATGTTATTCATCATAATGCTTCGCTTCTGCCAATATTAAGCAGGAACAATGTTTTCCTTGTGCAAATTTTAGTGAAGATGATGCTTATATTCAAAATGCTTAACATTCCTGATATTATGAATAGGAATATGTATTGTACTTGTGAACTATTGACAATCATTATTTAGGTTAATAGAAGATATAAATACTTAGTTTTGAATTGCATTAGTTGGTGGTATAAATAGTTGCATTGGCATATGAAAATCCTCATTTGAAATATATACTGGAAAATCCAAATGGACTCTTCATCAAAATTAATGAAGCAACCCTTCCCCACGCAATTATAAATCAAACGCCACTCAATAGAAACGTTGAGCTCCCTTCTACCCTAAGGGTCTGACAGAGATAGCAATATACAGAATCCTGATTAATTAGCTTTTGTAACTGCCAGGTGAGAACAACCACTGTCAATATTACAATCATTTGATGTTTAGTAGGAATTTGTTTGGTTTTGTTTTTCGCGTACCGGACGGTAATAATGATATGTTGCAGAATCAGTGCAGATTCAGCAAAATTATAAATCGTGTAGGTCATATTGAAAAAATTACACCAGAAAGTTGATCAAACTTTTAAAATCTAAATCTTAATTTAAATGCGTAGCAAAACTGCAAACTACTTCAAAAGTACTGAAATTGTTTTCAAATTGAAAATATTGCTGCCATTTACAGCCGACGACTAAGCATTTCGGAATGATGAATGTTCTTGCTCGAAAAATGCGCTATTGATAACAGCGGAAGTACAAAACACAAAAGAAGCAAAACACTATCATTTGTCTTTTCCTCACTTAACCACGATGGACACTTGTTTTGGACAAAAGAGATCTTTGACACTGCCATTTTGTGGCGTAAATTATTGCATCCACGTTTCATCTACAGCTGAAAAAAGTGTTTCACAAGATTACCAAGTTTCGCAAAAAGAATACAAATATGTTGTTTTTTTGTTGTGTGCTAGTTTGGAAGCGCGTTGTGTTATGAATTGCGTAAAGCCCGAACAAACGACAAAACAAAAACTACTGCTGTTGACGGAACGAATATTTGGAGGAAAAAACCGCTTCTGTACATGTGCTCAGCAAATATCCATACTTTTTCTATTGAGCCAGATAATATTTTGCAGGATTTATCCGCTGAACTCATATCAACAATAATTATTAATACTGTTTATAATAAATGCTCAAGTACTATTCAGGAATATTGGAGCACAATTATCAATTTTAGTTCCACTGACAAAACTTAATTCCACAAGAATCCGATGCTAACGTTGGTTGGAGGCACAGGACTACACTCCTAACGTATTTTGCTGCATCATTTTTTTGTTCACTAAATACATAGATACATGCATTCTCTGTGTTTCTTTGAACATACCTACAAATATAAAAGAGACCATAGCTGCATTTGCAAAAGTCTATACAATTCATAACAATTTTTATCAATATTTATTATACCATGACTAGTTGAATTATTATCGATTATCACGAATGTTTATTGTGCTTGCGTTTTAATACCACGAGTGTGTAGCACGAGTGGTATTCACAAGCACAATAAACATGAGTGATTGCACCACAAAAATAGTCTATAATACTTTAACTACAAATGGTATATGGAGGACTATTCCAGGAGTCAAACCATTTTTTCAAATTAGTTTTCTATGAATCAAGTTACAAGTTACGTAATTTTCATAGGAACGCGTAGACAAACTTTTGTCAAATTGAAAAGTTAGAATTTCTTGTGTTTTTTGGACGAATAATAGAGAATTAAATTGCGTTCTGATATGAAAACTATTTCAAAAAGGTTTAGTGATAAATCAGAAGATGAGATATTCAGACAAATATGCGAAGAAAACACAAAATTACAAATTGGAGGCATCCACAGCTTTGAGTAAAATACTCATTTAGACCACTAGTGTAATACCCGATGGTATTTCTACACGTCCAAATACCCACTGATATGCACCGTTTCTATGGTGATTTTGCATTGTTAACCTTGTTATAAATACTACGAATAGAATAGTCACAAATAATATATTTTGACGAGATAACATGACAAAGTTCTTCAACGATAGAAGTGATCAGATGGTGTGAGATTCGCATGGAGAGATGAAAGGACTCAATAACGCAGACTAATGAGTATTAGAAGTGCCTAGCAACGAGGAGAGGTTAACAAGAAGGATAACATCCTAGCGGGATAATCTCAATTCTTTAGATCTATAAGTAGGTATCAATATGTGATTTCATATTTTCAAACCGAAAACAGATCAGAAACATATTCACTTATAACAATTATTAGGAAATTTTTGCAAGCCACCGCTGATGAAACGTCAACGCTAAGTCAAAAACGTTGTTCTTTGGACACCGTTACTGGAATTGATAAATGAATTCATTGTTATGCTATTGATGTTTGCTTACCCTTGAAGTTTCTTGTGAGTACACTATGATTAATACATTGAATAAATTTTACCCCACCAACCACAATTTGGAACAAATTCAACATCAGCAAAGTGGCTTGAGAAAATATCTTGTGGACTGTGAAAACAGTTATTGTTCCATCAGGGTGAGGAGCAGAATAAAAAGGTTGCGTAAAGAGTTTTCCCTTTAATCATCTGTACAGAAAGGACCTTTCGCCATTCTCGTTTCCTTCCGAGCAGACCGTATCATGATGTCGTGTCTGTTTTTTTTTTGACAGAATTATGTTGAGCTGAGACAAGATTATCCTTTCCTGACGACAAATGGCACTTCATTAGGTGATGCTGACAAGATATCAATGAGATCTTTTGGGTTTAATCACGTTCCATTAGAATTGATGTCATCGGTTTTCCTTCACGAAATCAAAAAAAGGTTTTCTTTGCATGGTTTTCTGTAGAAAATGTTATGCTCGTAATTTTTTTGTCATCTAATAGATGGTTCTAGCAATTTCATGAGTTCTAACAAATTTGGTGCTCTCAAGAAAATTTGTTCAACATACTTGATAATTTCGTTAAATCAAATATTGATGTGATCATTATCGTTATGAAGATGCCTTTTTTTGAAGTAAATACCTGGGTGTGTGGAAATTGTCATGTGAATTAGTACCGGTTTATGTTTTCAGAGGTTAAAGAGTTTGTATTCATTGAGAATAAAACGTAAGACAATGTTCGTTTTTATATCTCTTCACTAGATCTCATGTTGCAAGGACTATAAGTAACTTTATGCCCTGTTCAGACGTGGACTCACATAGAACTCACTTCAGAATTTGAGTATTGAGAAGAAGAGAAAAAAATTGAGTCGCTTGTCAAATAGAGGTACCGCTATTTTGAGTCTTACAAAGTGAGCGTTGTCGCTCCTCATCTCATTGATAACTTCATGGTAATCTATGTCTTTGGCTTTTATTGTTTTTTGCGTCATTTATTCCTCTTTATCGTATTTGGAATGTGCAAAAGGCAAAAAAGTATAGATAATACATTTCTTTCTTCAATTATTGCTGATTTGGAAACGAGTTTAGGAACAATACAAAAAAAAGGACCGGGTCAAAAAATAAAAAATATGTGGAGAGAATCTTTATTCACTATAAAAGAATTAAGAACAGAATATTTAGTCTTCCCAGAAGTTTTTGAAAATTTTATTAGTAGTATTCAAACTCCAATCATTCAGAAATAGTTTCTTATTATATTATAGTTAGAATAATCTTCTCAATAATTCAATACGAGTTATTTTTGAATAATCTAGTACAAAAGTACCAATAGAATAAATCAATTTTCAAACGATTTTATTTCAAAAGTGGAAGAAGAGATACATTTTGACGCAACAAACAAGCTACACGTGTGTGAACGGCCAAGACTCAAAAATATTTTTTTGCTTCAAAAAACTTTTTCTTCTTAAGACTCAAACAACGATGAATTGACGATTATACTGGGAAGAATAATTACACCTACTAATTGCAAGATGAAATCAGAATTGAGGATTTGGTTGATTCCTGTGGTCAGAACTGGTACCACATCCAGTCGACATTGACATATTCTGATCTTTTCTTGAGCTCCCAATCATTGTTAACATTATCTAGATCTCATTTTCATAATAAGATTATTTAATCTAGACCCTGTCATGTCTCTATGATGAATATTAACTGGAAACATGTCCAACTTGCATGGCAAATTAACAGTAAAAATCAAGTCAATGTCAATGTCATGTTGAGGTAGCTCCAGCCCAGGGTTGGAGGAAAAACATGTGATCACCAGTATTATGCATTCTGAACACAGTGCTCTTATAACTTGAAAATACTGTAACGTGCAGAGGTGTCATAATTCATAAGAATAAAATAGACCCTGGATCCGGATCTGTCTGAGCGGGGCATTTTGTCTTTCGGTGTAACGTCGCCTCGCCCAGTCAAAGATTCTAGTAACTTGCTCTCGCTTGACCTAAAGCATTTCGAGAAACGGACATCTATATTATATGAGCAAACGATCTGACTGTGACAGTGAACAGTTAAACAGTAAAATAGTGAATATCCAGTGTGAGAACAGTGAAATAAATCAATAAGTTGTTGAAAATATCTCCAAGAGCAATAAACATTACAAAACTGTAGATTTGATGATCGATATTCTCAGAACCTTGATAAGAACAAGAAATACTACCGCTGACGGGGCACTGTCTGGAAACTTATAATTGAGCAGGATTTTTAGGGATTCGCAGGCTTTCGTTACAAAAATAGGTTTTATCAGCGTCAACTCATTGCGTGATTGTATGAAAGCTCCAAGTTCACAGATTTGATTTGCACATGGAGAATTTTTATAATTTAGTAAAATCGGTGAAGAATCGTTAGTGTTGTACGAGTACATTTTCTAAAGTTATTAAACACTTCCCATAATCCACCAGAAATATGTAACACTTTGATCAAACTATTGATGTTCTGGACCTGATCTTCCATCAGATGAACTCCCTTTGTTTAATAACAACTTTTGCAATCAGAAACTTCCAATAGATAAGTATTTAATTAGACATGTGGCCGGGTTTATAAATGGCAAAGTAAATTTACTCTCAAAATAAATTTATTCTACTTAACAAATTCTAATCGTTTTGAATTTTTTTATGACAACAGAATCATTGTTGTCAAAAAATCGACTGTCATTTAACAAAGTAAATTTTATTTATTTTGAAAGTAAATTACTCAGCCCTTCATAAAACCAGGCAATGGTCGAATAAATTTCTCAGCTTGAATCAGTAATCAAAGATACCAATACAATTGCAAATATGACTGCAGAAGGATCAATCGCGTATAAATATGATAGGAGGATATAAAGCTTCGATCCGTGGATGTTGCACGTGTTTTTAAGATACGTATAAAGAAGAGTTCCAATTATATGAATCGTAAATAAACCTCAAAACTTCATCAAAAGTAGGAGTTCTACCGAAAGCCATTAAGTTTCCATTTTATATCAGCACACCTAAGAGAATACAAGAATATTCTCTGAGCATATTAGATTTTCATCTATTCATTTGGTGTGTTGTTTTATAGCTGTAATCAAGTGGAGTTGAATTAGTTAGAGGACGATTTCTCCACCTTTTTCGGAAGTTCAGCAATTAACCTTGATATGTATCTCTGCTTGGGGACACTTTGCAGCTAACCTAAGAGAGTTGAAGTTTTTTTACTGGGTATTTGGTGCTCTGCCGAGCGTTAATGCCACTTAACACAACGATAACCGCCAAAATAAAAATAGACATTCACATACAATGAAAATTTGAATATATCTGAGGTACCAGTAAAACAGAAACAAAATCCTTAGAACTTATGAATTCTTCCATAGTACCAAAATCAAAGTATTTTATTTTCCTCAACAGCCGGTATCCATTTTCCAACTTTGTCGCATTGGGTGAGGGTTGAAAGGTAACACAATTTTGTTGAAACCCTTACCTCGGTCTCTTCATATGTTTTAGGGAAAATGTTACTTCTCCCTGCAGTCTGCGAGGACGTAATTACAGTTGAGATGAAAGTTCGCAGTCCTGAGACCTGAGGAATGGTTCTTATGGCGAACTATAACTTTTCCTCTGCGGGTTGTGATGTACGTTTACTGCTTCGGTTTAAATGCGAACTGTTTTTCACGGGAATCTGCGGTAAAAACTTTCAAGGATTTTGTTCCAAATACTATTCGTGAGATGAAAAGCAATAATATATGTGATAATTTATAAATTTTTCCGTTCCAAATCATTTGTTTAAATTATATATTGTAGCTCTAACTCCACACGCACTGTTTAAATATTTGTTCAACATTCTCTCAATTGAAAACAATAGTAACTTTTGTGAGCCTTTGAAGTGAATACAGTAATAATACCAGCGAGTGTATCAAAGAAAGTACACAGCAAATTAGAATGACGTTGGAAGAGCAGCAAAAACAGAACGCAATGTAAAAGGCTAACACGCATTTTTTAGCTCCATTATTAATTCATTGCAGTCCTTTGATGTAGTAAATTTGAAACTAGAACGACATTTTTCTGTGCAATTTACTTACTCATCAATTAGTGATAATCTACTGGACGATGCGCAGGAAATCTGTCTCTTGAAATTCAACAATTGTACTTATGGATGAATTGTTCAAACCTTATTGAATTGAATTTCTTGTTTCATCGACGCAAAATATCAATTTTGATTGTATCACACCTGTCACAGCTTTCATCAGATCCAATTCTCTTCTGTGTAATAGTCTTCGCAGCGACGAATTGAATTATGAGCATTGAAATCTCGTTCTGGAAATTAGAATCTGTATACTCCAATTGCTATATGATGAAAATTTCAACTTCGATCTATATTTCGAATGACATTTGCATTTGAACAAAAGATGATGTAATTCCATTAGCAGACTCTTCTATAGATGTCGCATTATACTCTTCAAATAATCAAGTAATTACAAATGAAAATATTTGTCTCATGCCTTGTCATACGTAGATAATGCTTATGTTAAAAAATTAACCGTCAGTTGAATATAGCAGTTTGAACATATAGCACCTAAGCTCATAATATAGTTTGTCTATTATATTTATCTTACGGGATACGTTGTGAATTCTTGTTGGATTAAGTTCAACAGACCCTATAACTTTCTCAACCTATTCAAGATTAATAAATATTTGATTAGACTTCCCAACTCATTATATACAGAGATACAAAATTATATTTTCCATTAAACTTTATCCAAGCATCACATCGTACGATTCTTCATATTTGAAACTGGAAGCATTAAAAATAATGTACTAGGTATATAAACTTTTAAATCCCGTTATTAGTAGACCAGAAAGTTTCCGGTTCAAGTTCTCCGACTGATTTATACACACTGTGTATAAACAGTTTGCTGCAACTTAGATAAGCTGAGTACCTTGAAACAAAAGTGAAAAAAATTTGGTGACTCTTATTTCACATGAAAATAGATTGAGAGAATCTTCAAGATCTCTTCAATGCTGGAATGAAGAAATATTGAGAGCAGGAATCTAGCGTTCAAATCAGTGACTAGATTAGAAAACGATATCATATCTAGCTGACTAATAATTATTTTGTGTCTCGTATTTCCCTCAATCGAGTTCTGTCTCACTGCATCTTTCTGTGAAATTGGAATTCTGAACAGATATGACTCATCCAAGTGCTACAGAAATAAATCCAATCATTTATTACATCCCAGCAAGATGACTTAAATGATAAACATTATTATTGTCGGAGACAGCTACGCTTCACAAATTATGTTAAATTCATCTGAATATGCTCGACCTAGTGAATTATTTAGTATTATAAATAAGTTTTATGGCTGTGAGCTATATATTTGTCTAGAAATCAAGTGGAAAAATTAATGAATCTGACTCAAATATCATATTTTATATTTAGACATAAATCAACTCAATATAAAGCAGCCATGCAACTATAAAAATGGAATTTATACTCTCACACCAATGTAATAATTGCTGCTACATAGAGATAATAAATTATCATTTGAACACAAGTCAAAAAGTATGAGAATATCTTTATTCTAGTTTTGATATTGATAAAATGGATGACAAGACTGAAGAGCAAGTGGCTACTTTTCTTGAGTGACAAATCACATTTTACATATGACCAATATAACGTTTCTTTTTTAAAACATCCTAAATAGTTTTAATGTCCAACTAACTGTCATTGTGATTATTGTTGTCATAATAACATTGATTTAAGGGTAATTACGTAACAAATAATGCCCTTGGGCATTATTCTGAAAAATAACAAACAAGTTACAGCAAGTAACCATCAATTTGTATCAAAAGTCGGACATTAAACATTGAAGGGACCACAAGAGTTGAACAGACAATAATGCATACGGTCAATGTACACAGCTCAGGCCCTCGAAAAGTACACTGTTCACCTTAGGCATTATTGTCCTTTTAGCACCCTTGATACCTTCATTACTATTACAGACAGTTCATAGTGGAACATCACAATAACAAAATAGTCATAGAATGATTGTTATGGTCATTGCAGTTTTTTCTGTGTTTTCTCTATTATGTATTATCTGATTGACTGACTTATGATGGCCAGTGTTCAATCCTAATAACTCTGAGGACATACTTATTGAACAAATACAGGAAACTGTATGCGAAGTGACTTTTGAAAATTGTCCGTGAAACAGAGATTGATAAATTGCTGTTTCACGAAATTACAAATTCAAAAGTTGATTTTTACACTATTGTCTTGAGTAGGGCAGCAACTCTGGATACGTGCTTTGTCCTTATTTGGACTCTTCAGTGCACCTATTGAAGAAAATCCGTTCCGCCTTTCTACAGGCGGCACCTGCACGAAGATAGAGATTGAACAAGCCAATCTACCTTGCTACAGACAGCAAGGTGCCTAGCTGGCTAACAGTACGCTGTCGTGCGCTTCCTGCTTAAGATATTAGCTTGATTTGGACCCACTGGTGGGAGCCCTACTGGCTTTGTAGACCAGTGCCTGAGCTGTGAATCATGCAGCTCATTCGCCGGAATTACGTAGCACTCCTAGACAGCATTTGCCTGTTGAAATCAATGTCCTCCGCCTTCGCGCAACTGCAGAACGAGCGTCTTCTGTAGTAATCGACTGTGTCTGGTCGATCCCCACGGAGTACTAGAAAAAACCCTTTAATGAGAGTATCGCAACAAAAGGTTGCTTCTTGATTGAAGTTTGCTACCCAGGTGTGAGCGGCGTCAGCTTCCAAGCTAGGGAAGGTCCTTCGAAGAGGATGAAACTGATCCTTCAGCATCCCCTGAATATCTACTTCTCGGCCTTGTGAAAGAACAGGTACCCATCACTGCAGCCAGGTGGCGTCCTACATAGCCATTTCATGCTCCTGTGTTACACAACTAATACTTGTTCTTACATAGCTCAATTATCGCGCACTCATCATTCAATCACTTCCCCTCCTGATAATGATTATCCTTCGACTTTGCTTTTCTTGGTGCCTGGAATACCTACTATACTGTGCAAATTAATTGGGAAAAAGTAAAAAAAATCGCTTCCTTCAGAAAACCGTGATTCTATTCGCTCTATATCCTAACCACATACTTTTCAATATGACAGATGTCCTTCTCCTATCAGAAATAACCTATTGCAGACATTCTGGCACTGACCCCATCAGAAAAGTGCAAATATTTTTGAGTTCATCATCGTGCAAACACACCTAAACAGATGCACACATCATGCGTTCCTCTATTGTACAAAGCATTCAAGCCAAACACCACGTTTCAATACTCCACAAGCCCTGATTGCGATCAAAGTCAGGTGAATTTGCAAGCCAATCGAGCACTCTGATTCTATCCTCTAGCATGAAAGCCTTCAGCAGACTCAAACTGTGACGAGAAGCCAAGTTGAAATTTACCATCAAAGGCTGGTAGGAATGGAAGGATCCTACAGTTGAACTCATCATGCCTTGATCAGGAACTAAGCTTTTAGCGCCCTCTTTAACGGGTGTTTCACATCGAAATATGGTGCTGCAGGATCATTGCACATGCGAACCCTTGACTAGACATCCCAACACGACCCGATCCCTGGTCACAATTCAAAACTGGTAAAGGCCCCTTCTCTGGAAAACCAAATCAAAAGTCTTGATTGGCCCAGGAATTCATCCAACCTAAATTCTATCAAGAACCTGAGGAATATTGTGATGAAGCGACCAAACAAGACAGATTGTACGATAGAAAAGCTCATATGCGTTTAAAAGATGATGAACTCAAGAATACTTGCACCAATCCAGCGGGGACTATTCCAAAACTTCTGCAGGAGGTCATCCTCGCCAAGGGAAAACACACGTCACACTGAAAAAGTACTGCAGACCTATGAAGCCAACAAAAGCATAATCCTATTAAAAAGCACTTCTTCTTATTCTGTCCCAGTTAAGTCGCACAATTTAGTATATTAACCGATTCGCCCAACTCCTTCGTTCTTCCGCACGACACATACTCACCACCCATCACTTCCATATCCATGCTATTCACAACCCTTATACTCCGATAAGGATTACATTCGCTCAGAACATGCAAACAAGTCTCAACTCCATCTTCACTTAAACACATATCCCTCGCAAAGTCTCTACTACAAAAGAATGCATCCAAGCTACTATGACCTGTCAACAGATGATTCAGCTGTAGACTAGAATCAAACCACCGAGTCTTTTTGGCAAAGGATACGTCCGAGATGATGGAATAGGTCACCCTACCCTTTCCGAACCATCCTATATGTCTTGCCAGACTGCAGCAGTCTGGCTTCTCAACAACGCCTGACCCTTCCAAGGGAGAGACCATCAACTTCCTCATTTGTGACAAGATTATGAACAGACATGACCACGCCACGTCTGACCGTGGACAACCCTACTCTTCGTTTTACTTTGAGAAACCACGGCAGTTCACTCATCAAAACTTGCATGGCCTCAAAAGAAACGGTACGACACACACGCAAAACTGCGTACAACGCTACACACTCACACCGAGTAACTAATTTTATCCCATAGTTGGATCCTAATACCCCATACCAAACACTGGACGCATATAGAGCGCTACTCAAGCCCCAATCTCTCTTGAGTATTTTTCTCATCATTCCAACTACTCTAACCGTTCTCTTACTCATTTGCTCTACATGCGGCCTGAATCCTAGAATAACGAACGCGTAATACATGGCATAACACAACATCCTTGCCCTAACTACAGAAAGCTTATTGGCCAATAACTTGCCTCTCAGGAGTATGAAGACGATCTTGAGACGGAGACGCCAGCCCCATTACCCCAATCGCAAGCGATCTGAAGGCAGCGTTCAGCCCTCCGCTCCAGATCCAGTCGACTATGACCCTTCACTATAAGAGACTTTTCAGTACAGTGTAGTAGATAGTCGAATTTGTAGCTGCGGAGCAAATAAAAAGTGAGTTAGTATATGGCATGCAGAGATATAAAGCCGCAGCAGTGCCACCTACCATGAAACAGTCGAGGTGACAGCTTTCAATATATCATCTAAACTTATGAGATTCAATACTTGATTCCAAAGTTTGATGATTATTGTTGAGGTTAACACCTCGTGCTCGAATTATTTGCCACAATTTTGCAATTAGAATCATCTACAGTATGAAAGAACTGCAAACATTACCACTTTTCAAGTCGTAGATGTGAAATTCTCGCAGCAGCCCCTGCCCAGAATAGACTTTTCTCATTAACTTTGACGACTTATAAACTCATATCTAGCAGTGAGTTCCTAAGAAGCTTTCACATTAGGCTTTCAATCGTTGTTTACAGAAATAAACACGGTTAAAACGCTATGGGAGAGTAATGAGTCGCTGAACGCATCGTTCAACTCGATTTATTTCCTGGAAAAAATCCTTAAAAGCCAACTGGTATTTGTTCGGTATTAATCTAGAGTACATAAGAAGCTTATATTTACATTGAAGTTGCAATTAAAAACTGGCATTGGAGGTTTCATTTCTAGAAAGAAATACAAAACATTGGACAGTTGTAGTTCACGTAGCTAACCACTTCATGATAGAGACTTATTTTATTAAAGTTTTAAGACAATATATCGAATATAACATTCAACAGCTGATAAGTATTTCTTGAAAATGTTCATTTTTGAGATATGAATGTTAGCAGAATTGAGGAATAAATATTATATAATCGCTGTCAAAGATTGGAAGACGGATGTGAGTAATTTGTGTGGGACAGATGCTTGAGTAAAGATTTTGTTGGGATCAAAGTTCTGCTGTTGAAAAATTAGAGTTCTTGAACTTTTTCCATTTTTCCACCGTACGACAGCCATGTATTTTTAGATGTGTTAGTTTAGATTGGCGTAAGAGATGCTCATGAATGAAGTGTTTGCGTTGTTTCACTTGACTAATGACGGGTATATTTAACTCGGAATACTCGGATTTATTTATATTTTCACTGTGAAATGCCTCATTTACACAGACTGTGCACCGAGAAACCCAACATGGGACATCTATGTTGAATTTCAATAAGAATAAACACTTTCATATTTTACTAAAACACAACAGGATATTTCGGATATTGGGTTGAAATTTATTCCAGGTGTAGACTACATGTTACCTTATTCGAGCCCGTTGATAGCGGTCGAATCTTCGGACCCAATTTTTCATCACTCTTGCACACATTTTGATCGAAGCTTGGTAATTTTGCGTCAGATATTGAGCTCTCTGTAAGCTGAGGTATGGACTAAAATTTGCTGTGCGTCTAAATCACTGCACTAATAACTTGATCAAAATCTTGTAGTAGTCTCTAAAATTATCAATTCCATTTGCCACATCCTGTACTCAAATTAAGTACAATATTCGCAGATAGAAATCTCATGTGAAACTCCTGTTCCGCGTTTCTTTGGCACTCTACATAAATCTTCCATAACAAATTACTCTCTTATTTCATAACATCTTGAATAAATGAAGCGCATATTTTTTAACATAAGTTTGAAAATGAAATGTTGCAGATTATTTAGTAAACAAACTCAGGCGTTATCTTCAAAATAGCTTGTTATTCCAAGAAACGTGGACAGTAATAATTGATCTTGTTTCCAAAATTGCGACATAAGTTTCAAAATAAGAGATATTCTAGAATATAATTGAGAGAACTAGATGCGTAACACATCGAGTCGATATAATGTATTTCCAGATTATTTTCTGATTTCGCTTTTCATGTCTTGGGGAGGTAACGAGAGTGAATAACAATCCAGTCAAATTGTGAAGAAACCTCTGTGTTATCTTTTTGTTTTGAGACTGCAGGCAAAGTTGAATATTCTGAAACTAGAATCGATGTTGCTAGCACAGGATTTATGAGATTTCAACACATGATTCAGAATAGAATTTATTGCACATGGTGTAGGCAACATAAAATTACCTTGATTGTAAATACTAATATCAACCTTGTAACCCTTTTCAGATGACATAAATAATTCTACAAAATTGCAAGACCTTTATTAGTAAATCGAATCATTTCTGATGATGGCATGAAATTGAAGTTCTGAATTTCAATCGAATATCTCGTGAAACTCAATCGATTATCGATAATAAACTTTTTGCTGCCGCAAAGTATCAAAACAAGTATTTGCTTCGATCTCAAATATTGAATCAAACTATTGCAGAAATGTTAACTTGATCGATTGGTGATTGGAAAGATGTTCTGGAAATGAGTTTTCTGCGTGACAAGAAAGTTCATGAAGCTGACTTCATCGTAGTTACTCATGTGAAAAAAGTAAATTTGAGGAATTTGTTCATACGGCAACAGAATACCTGATATGTAGCAGGATACATGGGGTTATAATATAGCTGGGATTAACAAATGTATATTGCTTCTGCTTTATTTTCATCAATAATTATGAACTTATTCATATATTCAAGATGCAAATCTGTCACAATCCATCAGATGATATGAAAATATATTCTCCTATTTTGTCGTTTTCCTCTATTGCTAGCCACCTTTTTTGGAAATTGTGTTTAGATTAACTAATATACAAAATACTAAATGTGATAACATGGACATCACACCTAGACAAAAAGGATAAATTCCTCTGGCATTCACCCAAGGCTTGAGGAAAACCACGAGAAAACCCCAAACAGAGGAATATGTCCTACTTGGTACAGCTCCGCACACATCCCAAATCACAAAATACACGACATTACAATAAGACAGCGTAGCGCTACTCTTTGCTATTGGTTTGGCTCACAACTGCAGTGTCAAATAGTCTTCAGTGTACTTTATAATCCAAAATATACACAGAACTACACCACCTAAATAATAGTCATTATATATGTGTGTTATTGGTTACAGAGACTCTAACATTTGATAATTCAAAACCACCAGTATGGTTGAAGTTATTTGGATGTTTAAGTATCTCAATTGCTTCTGTGATCAATCTACCAATCTATCATGAATCGATGAGCATCTTGCGACTATTCTTGTTTCTTTGAACTTGATGTCATGCAAAAACTCGATGGTATGTTCAGCTACAGAAGTTTTATTTGGATATTTTAATCTCATGCATTTCCTATGTTCAGCAATGCGAGTGTTCACAGTTCGGCCCGTCTGTCCAACGTAGATTTTCCCATAGGTACTAGGGATCTTATAAATGCCTGAAGATTGTGGGGAGATCACGTCCTTTACAGGTCTCATGAACTGCTTGATTTTTATTACCAGTGCGAAGGAAACTTTGAAATTATATGTTGACAAGATTCTTCCGATATTCTCTAGAACATTGCTCACATGAGGAAAAGGAACAATAATTTCTACTCACGTTAGTATCCTCAACAGTAGTATTGGTGGACTTGGGTCGAAGAGCCTTTTTAATGGGATGATAACAAAGGCCATTTTTCTGGAAAATCACTTCTAGATTATTAATTTCATTATCAAGTTCATCAGGATGACAAATATCACTAGTCCTCAAGAATAAGCATTCAATTGTTTTGTATTTTTGTGAAGGATGGTGATGTGAATCAGCAAGAATATATCGATTCACGTGTGTAGGCTTTCTGTAAGCAGTATACAAAAGTCTACCATCGTTGGTTCGTTTTAAATTCACATCAAGAAATGGTGAAGAGTCATTATTTCCGATTTCTGATGTAAATTTGATATTTTCATGGATATTATTCAAATGGTTCAGAAAACCATTCAAACTATCACGACCATGAGGCCAAATGGCAAGAACATCATCTACGTAACGAAGCCATAAGGATGGTTTATGAATACTGGTTTCTAACGCCTTCTCTTCAAAAAAATTCCATGTAATAATTCGCAATTGGTGGAGAAATAGGGTTCCCCATTGCAGCGCCATCAATTTGTTTACAATAATCATTATTAAAAATAAAGAAACTGGACGTCAAACAATGGTGGAATAATCTAATAATATCTGGAGAAAGATTCCTCTCTAAAAGCTCTAGGGTATTTTTTATTGGAACCTTCGTAAATAAAGAAGAAACATCAAAACTAACAAGGATGTCATTATCACACAACCGTTTGTTATTTATCATTTCAATAAAATGTTCGGAATATTTTACATACGAGGGAGAATTATTAATAAATGGTCTCAGTAAACTGTCAAGGTATTTTGATGATAGATAAGTTGGCGAACTGATGCAATCAACTATTGGTCTAAGAAAGACATTTCAAATATGAATCTTAGGTAAACAATAAAATCTAGGTATATGTGGGTCACTAGGAGTTAAATATTCAATAACATCCTTATCTAAAGGAGATTCTTCAAGAAGTTTAGCGGTTTGATACTTGACCGAACTTAAAGGGTTCCTGCTGACTTTCTCATATGCTGGATCATCAAGCAAAACTTCAGCCTTGCTAATATAATCTTCTTTATTGAGAATGACAGTAGCTTTTCCTTTGTCAGCTGGCAAGATAACAAGATCTTCATTACGACGTAGATCTCTTAATGCTTCAAATTCTTCTTTATTCAAATTTGGTTTGGGTGGCTTCGCGTTCTTTAGAACATATTATAATGACTATGTTTTGGTTGGTGTAGTTCTATGTATATTTTGGATTATAAGCACACTGAAGTCTATTTGACACTGCAGTTGTGAGTTAAACCAATAGCAAAGAGTAGCGCTACGCTGTCTTGTTGAAATGTCGTGTATTTTGTGACTGATGGGATGCATTTTTTCTTCTCACTAACCATCAATACATGCTTGATACTATCATTGAACAAAAATACTGGTTTATTGGTGTGCAAGAAAAACATGAATGTTTTCACCCTCCATTGAATCATGTATGTCTCCCAATGAATAGCGTGCCCGATATAACGCTATTCATGTGCAACCTAGACATCTACAATTGCATCAAGATATTTGGGTCGATGTATTCTATGCTGCGCGAAATTTTCGTGGCAAAGTCTAAAGGAGTTTCAAGTAGCGTCTAAAGGTAGATGAGAACGCTGGAGAGGTTGAAATCTGAAATTTTGGTTGTAACACTCTGTTATCAATTTCGTTTGTAATGCAGAATTTTCAACCTCAATCAATGCGTTCGCTTTTTCTCTTCATTTGAAAAGGTGGAACTTCGCGCTTATGTTATCTCATGGATATAAAGTCAAGGAGATTTTTCTGAAGAATATTTAACGTCCTTATCACAACTGTGAGTTCTGATTAGGGATATATGACTGTTCTATTGAGGATTCTTGTTTCATCACTTGTTGGTGCTCTAAAAATTGACAAACAATACTTTCCAGATCAAATCTCATGATGTATGTATACAATATTTGTTTTTTATATGGTGGAACATCAAGTAGCTTGAATTTCAACATAATTATGCAACTTTTTTTGTTGCCCGTTTCACTGTTTATTAATGTCTACTACCTACCATTTAAAATACTTTAAAGGCATTAAATACTTAAATTGAGCAATTATTTTGATTTATATAGCAATTCTATTTGCAGCATCCTCTGGCACATATAATTTTATAATCCTCTTTTCACTTGCAGATAGTTCTTAAATTCCTTGTGAAAGAATGTTCAAGCGTAGAAAAATTTGTGTCACAAAAATTGCAAATCCAATATATTTGCACTTCTTGAAGAAATCTTAATGATAATGTTGTTCAATAAGTATATGATATTGTAATTACTGTTCTAAATTCTTCTAAATTTCAACGTTCAGAATGAAGATCAGTAATAACAACTACAAGTAGCTACCACAGCTTCTTAGTTTTGTTATAATTGTAATATGCGTTGCATTGCAGTGGGTGAGGACACTTGAAGTCTCCGAATCCTCGACGCCATGCTTGGGCCTTTACGTCGTTCAAAAAATGCGTTTTCAACACCATTATGTAAATGATACTTGAAGGATTTATCATTATTGCTATATAAGCTATGTGCAAGGGGGCGGAGTTTGGACAAATATCGATGCGAGTGCTCATGGTGAGCACGATTGTAAACATCGAAATCCATTTCTCAGAATACGTCATTGAGCTGTCATTGAGCATTGTAGTTTAAAAGTGAAAATAATTGCATATAAAACATGGGAAAACGTTTGTTTTGTTTCAGGCTGTTGTGTTAAGGATGATTCAAGTGAAATATAGTTTCATAGATTTCATGTACCCACTTATAACATAAAAAAACGAGTGAAGTGAATCAAAGCGGTAAATAGAATATTGTCTGTCTTTCATTATTAATCTATATAACAAATATGTTTGTAATTCCATTGTGAAATTAGAAATATTCATCATCGATTTGGGATTCATGTATTTACCTCTATTTCTAATTTGTAAGATGTTTCAGTCATAGAAGTTTGTCAGATGCACTTCGCAATAATTTTGTTGTTAATATTGTCAGCAACATATTCTTCAATATGTTTAATATGGAAAAACTACGCTTTTCTTCAATGCTTCCTCGGTGAAAGGGGTACAGTGTTTGATGAATACAAACCCAATCTGCAAGATCATCGGCGTCATAATTTGAGGTTATCCTGTCAATTTGGACGAATTAAGACGTTTTCTCTAATAGGTACGTTATAATTGAAAGAAAAAATACTCAAAGTAAATAATTTCAACGTACTTTTTATGCTATGCAAGTTATATTATATGCACACAGCTGAATTAAATAATATTAGTACTTTTAAAGAAATATAGATATGAAACAATGATAAAATGGAGTTCAATCATTCTCCATTGCCCGCTAGGGGCGCTAGTAGACTTTATGCACGTAGCCTATAGTGAAGAGTTAGCCTAAATCTTGCACAATTCTGAAGTTGAAGTATCAAAATGACTTCTACATTCCAGTTATCTCGAATTACAAGTGTTTTGGTGCTGATAATACTTGAATTTTGACAAAAAATATGACGTATTCCGTACAGACCTCTATAAACTTCGTAGACAGCACTTTTCAACTAAATATCCCGGTGGTAATATACTTTGCCCTAAAAAACAGAAATACAGTTTATAGTACATTGATCTATTGAATAAGATATTCTTAACTGAGACCCTTGACTTGACCAAAAGGTTCTTAGGTATCGTCATGTCATTTAGTTATTTGTGTAGCTCCGAGCAAAGCAAGTTGTGAGGGTAGAGTATGACATCGCATTGTAGCACAATGATTGAATATTCCAATTTCATCGATAATAATGACGACTAAATATCAATTGATTGAGAAGATATATTAACCGTAAATATGCTATCATGACTTAACCAACAGTGTACGATCTATTTCCGAATACTCCTCTTGATACCATGATTTATCAAGTTATATAATCATTATTTAGAATCTATCCCAATCCAGTGTTGTTAATGGATATGTTTTGAATGTTTCAGAGAGCAAAAGCAATTCCGACAGACGCATGGTGGATATCACAAGGGACAAACCAATCAAGGTGGCCGTGAGAGTTGTGGTTCCAGTGAGAGACCATCCCAAAGTAAGTTGTAAACTGATTGCTTATATGTATCGCAATTTATATCATATCCCTTGGCCCAAATTGTTCATGTATTACACTAAGGACGATATTCATCACCTAAGTGACAAAGAATTGAACCTCTATTGTGAATATGATGGTTGATTATATAGCAACAAACATTGTGCTAGTACAACAGTCGTTTTCCGTAAGATTATTGAGTATTGAATTTCAATCGATCATATTTGTATTTCTGAAGATACTCTGATGAAACTCTCCATCGCGTCACATCTAAGTATGTAGATCACAATACTTTCCACACATTTTGATTATCTCAATTGAGTCTAAAAGAACAGCCACAAACTCTAAATGTTATTTATCAGGTAATTGTATTTGTATTTTTTGAGATATTTTAATAATAACTCTTATTACATTAGAATGAATCGTGCAGAATACGATATTTTTTACAGACTCCAATTATTTCATTTCGTTCAGGAGATACAGAGTCAAACAGTGTGTGCTTCTGATTCGGCTATTCTCTCCTCCGTCCGTAACTCAAGTAATACAGCGTGCAATCGTAGCATCCTTATGATGTTTATAACAACAAAAATTATCAAAATCAATACTTCTTGCTATATTTTATCTTAGAATATACAAATTTCAGGATATTTAGATCTCATATTCAATAAACTAAGCAATATTTTTGATTTTGGTAAGAGCAAATAGTAAAAAACTTCCAAGATTCACACACACTCTTGCAAGTGAATGAAAATAGTATCAATAATTTAATCCAAGATTCAGTTTTATTTGAAATTTGATGATAATCCCATTTTTCTGATTTCGTAATGTTCTTTAAGAAAGCGGAGAAGTTTGTTATGAGAATTTTTTTTCAACTGTCTTTGTGGAAGTTTTCGCAGTGCGCCATAAAATTTGCAAAAGTAATATGTTTTCGCCCCAGTGATGTATAATCGAAAAGATATATTTTTCTCTTCCAAAGTTCTGGAATGATTATCAAATATGAACGGCCACTTCTGAATTCTCAAGTAGTTCGAAACTTCAAGTTTTTGCAGTGGAGTTTAATTTCGCGCAGCACAGATGCTACCAAATGGCTTACATATCATTCTAATAGTATGTTTCACCACTGGAATTTGAGTCTGAAGATATGTTTCACTCATTTTCAAAATATTAATAATATAATGCATATTTGATATCCTTTTCATTTCCACACGCCTTTGAGGCAATACTTTAAATCACTGAATGAATAAATAGAATAACAAGGTAAACATATTAATCATTTAATTAGTATAACCTATTCGATTGTGAGTTACAGAACAGTATTCAAACACCAGAAGTTATCGTTACATGACCAGTTCATAGTACAAATTCGAATTAATCTAGATTTGTTCTTGTTAGAGAACGTATCCTTGTGTATAAAGACCCTTACAAGCAATGCCACAATCAAATTCTGCCATCTAAATCATTTTGCAACTTGAATCAGTCGAGCAGAATGCGAAAACCGACCATTCATAACAAGCCAATAATATTTCATACAGTATCCGTCGCAATATGCGGAATTGTGGTTAGAAGAGGACGGAAGTAGTAAAACCATTTTCTATTAATATTGCACTTTACTTGTTGCCTAGAGACAAACTAACAAAAGTGTGCTCCATCGTCAAAGTTTCAAACAATTTGGTTGTTTTTATGGTGTGTTCAGAACTTCCTATTATTAAGGATGGCAGTTGAGAAATGTGTGTGAGTATTTGAAAGTTTGTTATGAAATTGAGGTTACATATTTCGATGTGTAAAGTCGATTCAAGTTTTGATTTGATTCTGTGAACTTGACTGGTCTGAATAGTGTTTTGGCCTTCTCTCTTTATTAATAATTTCTCAAGTATTTGAAGGAAGATATTGGATGAATACCTTTGATCGAGCTCCCTACATTTCATTTCTGGTACTCATGGACTTCATTCAACTCAAATATATTATTTGAAACTTCCATTAGGGATCATCTCATTCGTTTGAAAACTCTAGTAAAGTGATTTTTTGGTAGAAAATCAATAAAGCTATCAATTTCTGAAAGAGTCACTTTTATCCTGGTATTTTTAAGAAAGCATGTATTAAGCAACTTCAGATTGATCATATTGTGCTAATTATGTTGATTATTCCATAACGCAAATCAGTATTAGCACATGCAGGCTGTGATCATTACAGTCATTAGTGGGTCAGAGGATCCTAACGCACTAATGGTAACGAAATGACTGGATGGTACTTTGCATTAATGCAACAGTTGGATAGTGGTAGATTACAAAGTTACTCTGTGCACTTCAAATCCGTATGATGTAATCACAGTTCAATGCTATAATTAACGTACACATCTAATTCCAATGCACTCTTGCTAACTAGAAATATACGACCACGAGTAAACATCATTTGTTGCTGGTTAGTGAGAGAATTATGGACTATGCTACACCGTAAATAGTAGACAACTGCATGCAGCTCATAAATATATCTTTATACCGCTGATGACTTCGATTTTGATTATACTGAATCCTTTCGGGTATGAAGATAGGATTTTATCCGTCTTTGTTATTTATTAATTCTTTCCACTCCTTTCAATTCTTTGCTATTTTAGTCCCTTCCTGCTAAGTGACGTTATTTTTGTCTAGTATTTCTTCTATACTCTGTTCTTGCTCAACTACCTTCTAACATTCTTATAAATGTCCATACCATACTAGTTGTTTCTTTTCTATGGTAGTTTGCATACTTTTTGTTTGTAGGGTTGTTCTGATATGCTCATTTTTCATTCTATCTAGTCTTACAACTTTTTCTACTTCTTTCAAATATCTCATTTCTGCTGTTTGTATCTTGCTTTTTGTTCTTTGATTCATTCATGGTTCGCTTTTGTATATCACTACTGGTCTTTAAATTGATTTATATAGTATTATTACTCTATCGTGACTTTATTTAAAGCGTGGTAACTTCTATTAGCTGCCAGTATTCTGTTATTCAGCTCATTCTCTATATCACTTCTGCTGTTCAGTATTGTGACGAATTTTTCCCTCAAAGCTCCGTCACAATTGCACATCCTAGAGCTTGACGCTAGTATTTTGAAGTTCATCACATCTAGTTTTTATATCTTGTTCACCCGATAAATTTTGAAGAACCGTAATTCTGTTTAAACACTACACCACCACTTACCTCAACATCACCAGCCATCAGCTGGAGTAAATACGTTTTAATATTCCACAACATGTGGTTGAGTGAAGTTGAGTTTTGGAAATCTGGAATACAACTCTGTACTGTATGATCTGTGTTTATGTCATGTTCTCACCGCAAATATATCCTGAATGTAATCAACTGTTGTTCTGTAAAACATTTTGTACATTTTGTTTCTAATATTGTTTTTCGTGTTCTTATATATACCAAATAAGTGAATGCTTCTACTTGTTCGATAAATCTTCCATTTATTTTCATTTCTACTATTGTGTCTTCTCTTGAGATTACCATGATTATTGTTTGTTCCACATTTATAGTCATGTTGTGTTTGCTCAATTTGTCTTTCCATAATTAATGTTGTGCTATAGATCTTCTCCATTTTTAGCAAGTATTGCAAAATCATCTTCGAAGGCGTATTTGAAGATAGTCGTACTTATCAGATTGTGGTGTCCTATGTATACTTTCTTTGCTTTATTTTTCACCTTCTTCGTGATACTATTCAAGAAAATGATGGAATGTAATGGGCTTAGGACTCCTCGTTGTCTTGAGCCCTTGCGTAGTTGTGAATTTCTTCGAACACTCGTTCCTGCTCTTATATAGTTTAATGTTATTTTGTATACACTTTGTATTGCTTTCAGTAGATTTTTGCTCACATTTCTTTCTTCCAATATCATCCACATCTTTTCTCGCGGTACTACATCGGAGGCTTCTTCAAGATCTATAAATGCTATAAATAGTTTCTTGTCTTGTTTCATTATTTTTTCTATTGATTTTCTCAACTTGAATATGTGGTCTTGTGTAGAGTAACCTTTCTTGAATCCACTCTGGGCTTTCTCCATTGATGCATCTGTTGTTCGTCTTAGTTCATTTTCCAATATTGCTTCATATTACTTAGCCGCAATTCAAAGCAATGATATACCTCTGATTATTACAGTCTCTACTGTTTCCTTTATTATATATGGTGAGGATCATGACTTTTCCTACTCTTTTGGTATTGTTCCTATTTTTCAAATTTGGTTCAACATTTCAAGCTATATTTGCCTTCCTTCGTCTTTTATATATTTCAGTGGTTCTGTTTCAATTTTATCGTGTCCCGATGCTTTACCGTTACTTATTTCCTTCAACACAGCTTCCATTGTTTCTTTTGATATATCTTCTAGCTCTTCTCTTACTATTGTGTTTTCTTGTAAATCCTCGTTTTCCGGCTGCTATTGAAGTTTTGTTCAAATAGTTCTTGAAAATGCTTTTTCCATCTTTTCATTCTCTCGATGCGATCATTTATCACCTTTCCATTCTTATCTTGTAATTGTTTCATTCTTGTTTTTTATTTGTAGCTTTTTGGTGCTTTGTGAAATTTCTTCTGATTTTCTTCGAGATTTTTCTTCGGGGTTTCTTCGAGTTCTTCCCATTTACTCTTGATCAGTCCTTCCGCTATTTTTGTTTGTATTCTGTAATCTTCATAATCCTCTAACCTCTTTGTGCTTGGATATTTCTCCTATTCTTGTTTTCTCCTTTTAACTTTTCCCTCAATCTGTTCATTCCATCAGTGTGATTGCTTCTTACTGTGTGTTCTTCTGGTTGTTCCGCATGGGCTTTTTGTTGCTTCAACAAAAATGTACTCAATGTCCGACTAATACTGATTTCAGGGTAATTACGTAACAAATAATACCCAAAGGCATTATTTCTCAAAAAAATGCCCTCCTAGTTACAGCAAGTAACCAGAGTAGCTTCTCTGACAGAAATCACAATGGCAGGACATACATTGCTGAAATTTTTGATTAAAATAGTACGAAAGTCGGACATTGAACATTGAAGGCACCACGGGAGTTGAACAGACGATAATGCTTACGGTCAACGTACACACATCGTGAACTGTTGACCTCAGGCATTATTGTTTTTTTAACCCCCTTGATACCTTAATTACTATAAAAGCATTTCACATTCCCTCTACATTATTCATACAGGTTTTGGGTTGCATTTGATTAGTTCTTCTATATCTTTTTGATATTTTTGTTTTATTTGTTCCACTTTAAGTAGTACAAGTAGCAATTTTAGTTGATCCTGAAATATGGTAAGATCAATGTCTTGCAACTTAAGTGGTTAAATCTGAATATCCAATACAATTTATAGTTGTGGAACAAAGAAGTTGCCAGACGTCCCAACAGATATGTGTGGGACATTCTGAGCTTGGAGTAACTTCATATGATTAAGTCTCAAAGCATCTTGTATTTGTTTCAAATTTAAGTTTTCATACTTTGATACGCATTGAATAATATAATTTTTATAATGTATCTTATTTATATATCTCATACCAAGGTTGTGATGTTCATAATTAACTCTCTAGCTTTGGTTTACATTCTATAAGGTTGTACGAGGAACGAATGTAAATTTCTAAAAGTGTCAGAATATATGTATTATGTGTATACTTTTGAGCTCAATAGAAGCGCTGAATTTCAGAATTTGAACATTCTGATTCAGGAATCTCATTTACGTCCACAAAAAAAAATCCTTTATAACTGAAATGTCAAGTACGTGCTTTATTAGGGAATAACTTCATAACAATGCAAAGAGATTTCCTTCCATCCCTTTGATCTCATTATATTATTCATTATTCAGTAATCATATTATTCATAATCATGTAACCCGATTCGAACTTAACTTAATAACTAGAGCTTGCAATCTGAGCCTTTAATCTATTAGCACTTTCATTAGAGCTCATAAAATCTGCAGTAACTAGCAGGCAAATTGGATTAATAATTGATGTAGATATTGTAAAGTTTATGAAAAGTAAATAAAGTAGTTGGAGAATGATTTGAAATATTCATAATCTTAATTTGAACTATTCTCGCTTTGAAGTTGAAATACTTCAAATTAAAAAATCTGACAAGGACATCACTTGACTTATTTGTACATTATTGGATATATATAATCAAATACAACATCTCATCATTCCACGGCGAGTCGGTTGCTATGGAAACAGTATGTCATCATTTTTATGTCACAACATTCCTTAATACTGATTTCCAGGATTCTACGGCTAACACTTCCGAATTTATGCGCAAAATTCCAAGATCGTCAAGTATAGGGCACTTTCGATTCAGTCGATCTCAATGAAAATAGGATATGAGCATCTAGACAGTACTATCATATCGAATACTTCATTCTAATATTCTACGTTCAATCGTTTTGGATTTATGCGGAAAATTAAAAAATGTTTCGATTTATCTGCACTCTTGGCTTAGCCGATCACAATCATAATGCAAGGTGTACAACTAAATGATATAAAAGTTCTTAATACGAGATCCCAATATTCAGCGACTGATTATTTTAAATTTATGAGAAAAATTGGAAAAGTCTGTAATATGAAGTGCACTTCCGGCTTAGTCGATTGGGACGAATATAGGAGATGATCATTTGGATTCTACAGCAATTTCAAATACTGAATTTCAATATCCTACGGCTAATCATTCTAGATTTATGCGGAGAATTCAAGAAAAGTATCAGGTAAAGTGCACTTCCAGTACAGACAATTGCAACTATAATGCGAGGTACACATCAAGAGCCTAAATTTTATACAAAATTTCAGCATTATACTTTTGACGAATTCTGAAATTTGCGAGTTACGCACATATTCACATACATACGTACCGACATCAAGCCAAAAACAGTCAAAATGAATTCAGGGATGCTCAAAACGGATATTTCCATCAAAATCTTCCTTGTACTCAGTACAAATAAGTAAAAAGTTGATGTGAGCAGATATATATACATACCTTGATATTTTTATTCCTTTCTTGGTAAAGATATTCAGCAATATCGTAAGTATTTTCTGTTGAATAGACACGTTACCTGAGAATATAGCGCACCGTCACTGGAACTTCTGCTAGGGAAATGTTTATATTATCTTGTTATCTCTTTTCACAAGAAGTAGTTACGCCAGAAACTTTTCCATTATATAAGGCAAAAAAAACTTTGTTCCAAATCCTATACGCTTTCTATTCGATGCATTCATATTTTATTCTACTGGAAAATTTCAATCAACTTATCTTCCGATTAACACATATTGAATTGAGATTAATATTTTGACATAAGCATGAATTTTTCCGTCAGGAATTGAATCAGAAAACATATTTCCATTGGGAAAGTGTATTCATGATTTTTACTTGAGGTCCTGTGTGACTAAAATAATTATGTTGGAAAATATAATCGATTTCAGAAAAATTGCTTATTAGAAATACTTCATATGATGTTATTCATGATTAAAACTCATTATAGCCACTGGAATTGGATTTTTTTGTGATTTCTGATGGCTTGGGACCTGTCAAACAAAGATTATATGAAAGCAGTTCCTCTACTTGACATTGAAAAACAATCGTTTCGTCAATATTTTAGTCTGTAATTTAATACGCGCCGATTTCCAAAGGTGATTTTTGTTTTATGATAAAAAAAATGGAAGAATCATTTAGATGATGAAATCGCATTTTTGACAGCTCATGAATGCTTGTTACTTCAGAGATTTCGCAAAATTACCATCTCTCACAATTACTGAGCTTGAAATCAAGCAGTTTGGGCAAACTTACGAAACAGCAGCTTCCATTTAGTACTAGTTTCAAGTTGACAATTTGATAGGTACAAAATTTATGCATGTACAAACTCAAAAATACCTTTTAATCTTCATTGTTTAGTTATTGACTGACGGGAGGTCAAGTACCGTACCATAAAATGATAATTTGATCTTTATCAAAGCTATAAAAAAAAAATTTACCAAAAGTGAACAAATTTTCATCCAATAATAATAATTCATTTTAATAAGCTTTAAAATCGCGTCAAACAAGTCATTGAATGAATCCCGGACAGATTTGACAACTGTACATAATAATAGTGACACCCGCGGCAAAAGTTGTAACTAAATTTTTATCTACTTGAATAAACTTTAGTTGCCATATCCCTAATGTCATAGATATCTATGGACAGTGTTTCACTTGAAACAAGTAATTGAGTAATTCAATCTTCCACAATCACTGAGCATGAATTAAGGCAATTTGTGCAAACCTACGAAACAGCAGCTTTTATTTAGTACCAGTTTCAAGTGTGTAAATAGTATAGTTGTTGAGACCAGGCCAGCCAGCCAAAGTGAATGTAATAGCGCTTTTTTCCAAAAAATGCGCTAAAAATCAGAAACTGACAAAGAAATTTCAGACTCACACCATATAATCAGTTGATTAATTTTATTCTCATATAATGTATAACTCAAATATATACGGTCTTTTCATGAACTGAGAGTGTCGATAATATAATTTCGGGAAAATACTGAAATATTCCTCTCACGTATTGCTGTGCAATCAATATTTTATTTAAATAATTCATTTTGAAATTTATTAGAGGCAGTGACAATACGTGCGAAGTTTTTGAATCGTAATAATGTAATTTTAATGCAAATGTACAATGCAATTTTCGTTAAATTATATTCATGTATTAATTCCCAATTGTAGTGTATTGATTTGTTTTGATAATTGGTTGAATAAGCAATGTTGAAAAATAAATTGGCCTAGAAAATTCATATAACATTAGTTCTGATGTATCAGATGTGAAACAGTATTCGGAACGGATTTTCCTTGTAAAAATAGACCTCAAAAAATGTGTTGCAATTCCATTTCACATTACACGAACAAATCACCCAATTCCCAACAGGGCGAAGCAAAATAGCGTGCAAAAATCTTCACAGAAAACAGTACACAACTGAGTTCGTTTAGTCAATCCCAGTCGGGACATCTGATAAGAGATTAAAAGTTTGCTGTTATCCATTACCCAGAGACTCCCCAATGTCGTAGCTAGCGCTGCCAATGGGTTGACAGCTTTCTCATGAACCAGGAGAATAAACAGTCGAAGCGCAGTTCGCTAGGATTGCTTGTTTGACTGTGAGTTTAATCGACTCGCGAACTCGATAACTTGATTATTTGTCGAACAAATAGCACACACGGTGGCGCCCTAGTTTCTTTCTAAATGGAATATTTAAGCACTAATAAATTGTTTATTATTCTCGTTATACTGCTGAATCAATTTATTTGGCAGACTGGTTGATAAATCTAGTGACTTAGCTTGTCGAGCTTTATTTGCTTGTTTAACAGCATGAATTTTTGATATATGAACAAAAGTAAATAGGGTAGAATCTCACATGAACAGGAGTTTTTGTTTCAAGGATGTACACAACATCCTTGCATGCACTTTCATGATTGGATATCCGAAAAAAAAAATATGAACAATTCAGGAACAAAATGTTGTACCCATTATTAATAATTGAAATATATTTAGTTTCATGTCATGTGGAGTTGTAAACCTAGATTCACCCATTTATTTTACTTTATTACATGTCAAAATGACAAATCTGCATTTACGCTAAATATGAACGCAGCTTTTGAGTGAACGTAAAAACTCCTCTGAAAGCTTTTATATGTCAACTCATTACAATATTGCACGGTTGGTTGAATATGGAAGAAAATTAATTTGACGAACGCGTTTTTTGAAATTAACCTGCGCTGGACAGATTTGGATCAACAAATCATTTTAATGGACTCTGATTCTCTTTTGTATTGTATGCTTTTACGCCAGATGAAATTTTCCCACGCTAGAGCTTTAAAATATTTCAGAGATAGAAATTTTCGACACTAAAGGCTAATTGATTGATTGCATTACTAGTGGTGGACCTAGAAAAAATCGAATTTCGGAGGAATTTATACACTTTGTATACCATCTAAAAATAATGAAACTACACATACAGCAGAACATACATTTTATGTTACCTACAGGTTACAATCATAACATAAATCTTATTGCTGGGACATAGTTTTGAGGATCTCAGCATCTTTTACTCGGAACGAGAGCTTTCAGCGGAGCTTGAGCGTCACGAATGGCAACAGGCTGCAAAGTAACTGGATTAGGCTGTAGCGATAGGATCTTTGCGTGTGTCTACTGTCTAGAAAGATGGCTACCGACTCAACTTCACGATAAAATAAATGGTTCTTGATATCATTTGTTTCTGATACTCTTTGTTCAACTAATATGATTGTTCTGACTAAGTGAAGGATCATTCAAGAAATTGACGGACATAATAAATAAATATTGCATGAAAAAGAAGGCCTCCCTCAATTCACTACTAAATATCTCAGAAATGTTAAACATTATATTTCAGTAGTGTCTCTATATTCTCTGTGTCTGTGCAAACACGAATTCAACTCACATCAATAAATCTTGCAGGAACGCTTGCATAATTTTCACATCTTGCACTTTTTGACCAACTAGTGGAAACATGAATTGATACAATGGCAAATCCATGCGACACTATTTGTAGCATTCAATTCAATATAAGTTGCCCAAGTTGAAAATTTGTGCTGACAGTGTTATTCCCTACTTTCTATTGTGAATAAAGTTCAGATAAGGAAAGTTGGTATACAGGAGCTGGTATTTGCAGCGGTTATTTATTGCCAACAAAAAACGTACTCACAATCTTACAATTAGTATTTTTCGATATACGACCTCATCGACTATTTCATCCAATTACTTGTAACGTACAAAATCGATTTATCGTAATTGCTCTTAATTTCAAGAAGATCGTGGATGGAGTGAAGCGTCGTGAATTCAAGCTCTGAGCATACCCGGAGGCGCCACGATAGTTGCATTTTCGTCCGTAAGGCACACAACAACGAAAGTATTTGCAAATAAGGATATTGGGTCAGACAAGGAGTAATGGGGCGGTGTGACCACATGATGATCTCCAGCATTAACCAATCGGTCGAGCTAATAACTCACTTACCAAGTATTGCCTTCAATCAGAGCCAGTGGTAGCCAAATATCCTGAAAGAGAACACGTAAAGATCCTCTTTCCACAAAATAACAGCAGCTACAATTACATATCAACCAATATAAGTCTCAGACGGATCAATTATTTTACCATTTATTCAAATAGCACTTCTTTCTACAAAGTATTACACCGGAATCATCAACTGGAGGTTACATACAAGGGCTGGCATTTCGGTTCTGCATCAATTAAGTGTCAAACAGAAGAACTAACCTCTATATTTACTCAAGCTATATCTGAAGTCTCAGTACGATACATTTGTTATTATAGCTGTAGGGAATCGTCGAAGTTCATAAGTTATCAGAAATATGGAGAAAAAATTGCCTCACCAAGTTTTCAGTATCAAAGTTCCAAATCAGCCAACAGTTTCTCAGTGGATGAATAAGTCTGTGCGACGAGCCAAAGACAGGTCTTCCAAAAACTGCAGTCACTCAGGTAGACGTCAGTACCTTGCGAAAGCTCTTCAATGTAGATCGACATGTGAAATATCCCCGTCGAATACTTCATCTGTAGACCAAAGAACAGAAGCAAGCTATAAGACAATTTAAGACAAGTATACAGCATCGTCGCGTGGATTTATTCATATGGGCACGAAAATTGATACCATTCAACTGTTTGGGTGTTCCAAGTTGAAAAAAATCTGACAAAACACCATATATTTATAAAAATATTGTATTCATACAAACAAGATGTCAAGTGGTAGTAGTCGAGGTCGTGGACCTCTAAGGGTGAAGTGGTCACGTCAACTGGACGGCGCTTGGACCCCTGGTGTGCTGCGTAATAGACTGGCTGGCGCTGATTGTACCTCACGAGGGATGAAGGATCACGGCACCGAGAAGTCTATTGAGATGCTCAATGACCTGGTTCTCCTTGTTTCGTGATAGAAGGACGGTTTCTAGATGCTGCCGTACGTTTGGAGGTGGATGTTCTCTCACGTCCCCAGTCTCATAGATAGATGGACGGCAATAGCGTAAGTTCTGTAACAAAAAGGTACCTGCTCAGCAGGTAGGCTGCGTTATAACGTGAAGGCTACAACGACTACAGCGACTAATTATAACATTGCAGATATGGTAAAATAGTAACCTGTTCATCAGGTATATCTGTGCACTACGTTTACAGTGGTGTACCGAAAATTGTAATAATAATAATAATAATATGACTATCAGAGTCTTGTAAGTATTTATGTGTGAACCTGGTTATCAGGTGTATCTGTGCACTACATTTACAGTGATGCACGGGCAGATAATACTGTGATTCAAAGATGGGCTTGAAGCCTTGTTTTCTCCGAACGTGCCAACATTACACCGGCAGCTGGACGGAGCGTTGAGATGGCTTGTGAGGCCAAGTTTGTAAGACCCTATCGACGTGTGCGTCGCAGTAAACTACGACGACTCCTTCGAACGTGCAAACATTGCACCGGCAGCTGGACGAAGTACAGAGCGTGCCAACATTACATCGGCATCTGGACTGGATAGATTTGAAGTGGCTTGTGAGACCCTATCGACGAGTTTTCTCTGAACGTGCCAACATTACACCGGCAGCTGGACAGAGGATTTAGGTGGCTTGCGAGGTCGGATTTGTGAGACCCTATCGACGATTTGCGTCGCAGTTAACTACGAGGACTCCTTCCTGGACTCTAGTAGATTTGACAGAACGTGCCAATATGACACCGGTAACTGAACCGTCAAGTGATCAAGGCCAAAACCAAGATCCCTCCCCAAGTGAAAAGCACCCCTTTTCATACTACAAAATCTTCCCCTTGTTTTAGCATGCAAGTGCAATGAAACATTACGTAACTATATGTAAGACGAAAACGGAAAGCAGCATGCTTTCTTCCGCGAAAATGTACCTGATGTTACCAAAGATGGGAGATTCAATCTTCATGCATCAAAGAGAGACCGTTGTTGATTTCTTGGAAATAGTATTGTTGGTGGTGGTTAGTATACGTTGGAGGGATTGGTTTCTAGGATGTTGATTTTTTCTCCAATTTGTGTCAGTTTGCATAATTTCGCATGCGTGAGAGGATAGAGTGAGATATACCATTCATACGTGCATTAAAAGGGAAAAACTTGCTTGACAGAGCATCCCTTCTACTAAGTGGTAGGTGTTTACATTTTGGCGTTTCTCAAAGAAAGAGTGAAAATGAATGCTATAATCACATGCTGAACTGAAAGGTTGAATCGTAGTACGAGCTCTACCCCCATGCTCAAATGTTTAATGCCACTGTCAATGACTTTAGTTTATGGTCAACCACTTGTATAAGGACAGTGGTTACACTCTTCAATTTATGACTATTTTGACCACCTTGTAGCTTGCTCTTAAAATTTTACAGCGGCGTTCACAAAAAAATTGAATTTGACATTTTAACTGACCTGTTAATGATACAACACATGTATTTGTTCATAGCAATAAGTTTGTTAGTATTCCAAAACGTCTCACATAAGGCTTGTGGTGACTTACACTGCAACAGGAAGAGTACTAATAATTTTTGAGAGAAATACTCTCCATAAGATTTTCGGATCGGTGAACTATGGGGAGGGTTGAGAATTCGTATTATACAGTGAACAAGATATCGTTGGGCCCATAAAACTACATAGGATAAGGTGACTTGTGGCCATGTAACCAGAATGGAAGAAGACAGAATAGCCAAAGAGAATGCTAAGCAAAAGGATGCTGGGGACAGGACCGAAAGGAAGGCCGAAGGATCAATGGATCAACGACGTTGAAAAGAATCTGTACAAAGTAAAGAGAAGTGTGGAGGTGGGAGCTAGCAGAGGTCAAAACCCTGAAAGAGTTACAAAACCAGTAAAGAGACAGATTCATTAATTACACCTTAAAACATACCGGAAAATATTGTGTTTGGGTATCAGAGTCCATTTCCTTACAAATAATCAAGTTATAGCTTTTTTTCGAAAGGAAAAGGAGTCATTCAGATATCTTCCAAAACGACGGTTGAATTTTCACTAAATCTCAATTGCTGCATATGATTCCTAAATATGCATCGGTTCGTACTAAAATTGATAGCATAGACACAAATTGCATTGTTCTCCGAGGAAACATCTCGTATAATTCACCTAAGGACGACCTATCTATTAATGTTAATTATCATAGCGGTATAGGTCGAAACATCAAGTATCATCGTTAATATTTACGCGGCTTAATGCAGGAAGCTTTAATGGTTAACCTCTATCCGGAAATCCTTAGATTCAGATTCAAACGAGAGATGCATAAATTGCACCAGTCTCCGATTTCGTGACCTAAATAATCTTCAGCTGTTAAACACTCCAAGAATTGGAGAGTGTCGTACTAATTACTGCAATGTTGGATAATTAATATTCATTTCAACCAATTTACTGGAACTGGAATATATTTTCCACACGCAGAATAGTACATTTTGCGGAGTTTCAGTTATTACAGAGACACATTATGGTTCATGTTTTTTTGTTGAAGTTGAAGCTAATGAACAACGTTACAGTCATGTTTGCTCCATGAATTTTTTCCATGAAGATAGTTTTATTCCTAACAGACATTTAATTATATGAAAGAATGTTCTTTTGATGTACACTTCATTAGGTTCCATAAGTCTTATTTTCCGTACGAGCTTTCCTTTTCCCATTTCTCATTTTGTGCCGAACTTGAATACTGGACCTAAGACAGTGTGAGAATGATGCTTCAATTATGATTGTTAAGGTAGATATGTACATAATTATGATATTCAGCCAAAGAGTGGAAAAGTTTTTATCATCTACTTTTATTTGTGAAAAAGCCATCATCACAAGTTTTAATCTGTAAAAATAGCTTCACGCATGAGATCACATAGCTTGTCGGAACAGACGTAGAGAATTAAGAGAAAGAATTAATATGACCAGATAGTTGGGATTTTTGCACGGTTGCCTGAAAATTCTGCATGCCTCCACTCCCAGACATCTCTGTTCCACAAATGTTCTGTGTAATGCACGCGACGACATGTGTTACGCACAAGAATTTGTGAATGTGTAAGTATGATATATGTCTTCAGGAAAAGGGTGACGTTGACAAATGTTCAACGCTGCATTCTCAATTCCCGCTTCACTTCTTTGTGATTGGTGACTCCTCGCTCACGCCATCGCCATCTATTATTGACGAGCAATCTTCAAAGGACATCTACATTTTTATGTGGAATATGTCGCACGAATAACAATAGTCAACACTAAGGATTGATAGCTTCTGTTTGCTTATCTAACGATGTGTAATATTGTTTTTTCCATCACCTATTATCATATCCTCATAGTCCAAGATCCTAGACCCGTTAGACGTTACTTATATCAGTATGTATTTTGATCATACGCATACTTGCTAGCTTGGGCCGACGGCCAATTCATAGATACCATGTGCTAGGAGCACGTTTAAATTTTTGTTGCGCCCCAATCTCCCTCGAGAACAAATTCATAGATAATCAAATTTTGGTCACATCATATTAAAATCAAATAATCAAGTCCTGAACTTTCTCTGTGGGAACCATAATTCATAATTCAACGTATTTCCATTCAAAAGTAATTTTTTATTTCATGAAGAGTTTATAAGAACATCATTTTCTGAAAAGTTCGACTTTAATTCTTTTCTTGAAGAATTTCACGAGAAAAAATGTAAGAAGGCAACGGAGCAAACAAAAAAGAGAGCAAAGTTATCAAACTCACCGCGTCAGATCTTTGATGTTTTTCCCTAATGAAGCTTCTTATAGAAGAGGGCGGAAACTTTTAGGCAGTTTAATACAGTGTGGTCTATATTCCATGCAATTTTTGACGTGTATTTCTTTGCTTTCAGTTTAACTTTGTGGGGAAACTGCTGGGTCCAAAAGGCAACTCCCTTAAGAGACTGCAGGAAGACACCATGTGCAAAATGGCGGTTCTTGGTCGGGGATCCATGAAGGATAGGCATAAGGTACGTGATCCGATTGCAGAATTAATTTTAAACTGTTGTGTATGCTCGTGTATCCTCAAAGGTATTGTGAAGGTCTCGCAAAATATAAAACGTTTAGGATTTGTTCGGAGTTATTTATTTATAAGGGTGTAGAGGTTTGTTGAGTTTACTATAGGGACCAAGCTTTATAGTTCGAATATATCGATGCCCTTGTGCAGATTTCTTCATGCTTGACCCCATGAATATTGAGGTAGCCAAAGGTTGATAATATTACGGCAAGGTGAAATTTCAAGCGTCAGATATAGCACAGAGCTGTGACTGAATCGTAATTTGAATCATTATTAGTGTAGAGTAATCCTGATGTAAAGCTCAGGGAGTAATTGCAAACATGCTCTCAATTTACTTTCGTCAACATATTCTCTTGTACAGGGTTGTGTAGCTCAAAGCTATGATAGTCGAGCAAAGTACATATAGTGGACTAATATTACGTATAACGGAGTAACTTGCATATTATTAACACCCTTCAAACGCTTATAGCTGCGCCGTGGGCGGTCTCATTGTTATTCTCGATGTTATTCTCTGACATCACAGAAATAGTTCATCTCTCCAATAAGGTATCAAGAGTTGAGTTTATATTGCTGTATTCTAATAGCTGATTTGTAATTGGAATAAAACCACATATGCGTCGCATATTTATCAATCTATTTTGCAGTAAAGCACTGCTGCAGATTTATATCTCTGCATGAATCAACTTCATTTTTATAGCCTTGTAGTTCACAAGTCCCACTATGCTGAGAAGAAAAGTTGATTCATTCAAAATTCACACATAGCAGCACGAATTTCCACTCCCTTCCACAGCTACTATCTTTAGAAATGCAATGAACTTGTACACAATCCAATTGATTCTAAAAAATGTACTATACGTGAAGTCCTCAGAGAAAAATCGTTAGCAGTTATTCTTTCAAGAAATGTCCAACATTCATATTCAATCTGTTTATAAAATAATCAATTCTCAGCATCGTTGATATGTTGTAATCTAGCATTTTGTTAACTCCATTTCTAATAACGTTGATTGAGTGAAGCTGGGTTGTAAAAGTGATTATTTGTTTATTACTTTGAGATTTCCTAATTTGTATTTGTTTTGGATCCTTTTCGAGTTATTATGATGATTAAGGTATCAAGGGTATTAAAAGGACGATAATTCCAAAAGTCAACAGTGTATTTTCCGAGGGCCTCTGGCCCGAGGTGTGTACGTTGACTGTAGGCATTATCGTCCACTCAACTCTCGTGGTGCCTTCAATGTTCAATGTCCGACTAATATACTATTTCAATCAAAAATTTTAGCGATGTATGTCCTGTCATTGTGATTTCTGTCAGACAAATTACTCTAGTTACTTGCTTTAACTAGGAAACGTGATATTCTTGTTTGTTATTCCTCAAAATAACTCTCTCGGGTATTATTTGCTACGTAATTATCCTGAAATCAGTGTTATTATGACAACAATAATAAACTAGTCGGACATTGAATATTTGGCCGTATTCTGTAACACAATCAATAACGTATTATCGATCGATAAGATTTTTGACGAATAGAAACAATTGTAACAAGCAAATATCCAGAATTTTTGTCAGTGCTACCTACATTCATTGGCTAAAATAGATAATGATTGACAAAAATGTATCGATTGAGTTACAGAAAGTGAATAGTTGTGTTTCATCTCAGTGCAGGTACTAAATATTAGAGTGATATTTACTGTGAGTTATTCATGGCTCACTATTCAAAATATTATGTTGATTAAGTACTGCTATTATTGTTATTGGGTGTGATGTTAAGGAATTATCGAATGGGTTAGTATGTGTTGCCACCCCTGTATCCTTTGATATGGAGCGTTCATAGAACACACTGCAGTAAGGGAGGGATCGGACGAGTTGCTTCCAACCGGTTCGGTGCCAGCGGCACCCTCCTGCTATCTTTAGTATTTTACCAGAAGGTACTCAGCGTCCGCTTGCATATCTTCAAGTGAGCAGGCGGAGACTGAGTTTCAACTCGGCTTTATTATTTCATTCACGGCCTTGCAGATCATTGCACGAAAGACTGCAGGAATCGCTAATTTGCATATTGACGCTAAGCATAGAGCGAGACATTTTCTTAGTGTTTAATTTCACCTTAGTGTTCATTATTTCAGTCATGGATCCTCACTGTCAAGCCACAAACACGTGATCAGATATTTGATATTTGGCAATACTTATAAGTAATCATGATCATGTCATCAAGCAGCAAATTTCTGTATACCAACATAGCTTTATGGAAAAGAGGTCGACTGTTCCAAATTTGATGTACTTCACTCATAAAGTATCTTCTATACTTGATGCCAAGGGCCAAATAGATCGTCCTCTTTAATATCACTTCTAACTTCTTACCTTCATCACCGTCAAATGTTCGTCAATCTTCTAGACCTCGATTCTTTTAAATTTTGTTCTTCCTTCGGTGTTCCTCAAGGATCCAACCTAGGTCCTCCGCTTTTTAGCGCATTTTTTGGAAAAAAGCGCTATTATATTCACTTTGGCTGTCTGGCTGGCCGGCTGGCTGGCTGGCTGGTTGGCTGGCTGGCGTGACGCTGAGTTCTCAGCAACTTTACTATTCACAGACTTGAAACTGGTACTAAATAAAAGCTGCTGTCTCGTAGGCTTGCACAAATTGCTTTAATTCAAGCCCAGTGATTGTGGAAGATTAAATTATTCAATTACTTATTTCAAGTGAAACAATGCCCATAGATATATATGACATTAGGGATATGGCAACTAAAATTTATTAAAGTAGATAAAAATTTAGTTACAACTTTCGCCGCAAGTGTCACTATTATTATGTACAGTTGTCAAATCTGTCCGGGATTCATTCAATGACTTGTTTGACGCGAATTTGAAGCTTATTAGAATGAATTATTATTATTGGATGAAAATTTGTTTACTTTTGGTGTATTTTTTTTATATAGCCTTGATAAAGATCAAATTATCATTTCAAGTTACAGCACTTGACCTCCCGTCAGTCAATAACTGAACAATGAAGATTAAAAGGTATTTTTGAGTTTGTACATGCATAAATTATGTACCTATCAAACTGTCAACTTGAAACTAGTACTAAATGGAAGCTGCTGTTTCGTGAATTTGCCCAAACTGCTTGATTTCAAAATTGCGCTTTCATTATCTAGATGATTCTTCCATTTCTTTGTTATTTATTAGCGATGTCACAGACATTCTAAGCTGCAATAAATTGCTCATTGCTGATGGACTTAAACTTGTTTATCCTATCAACTCTATCAACGACTGCCTCTTGTTGCAAAATAACTTGAATGATCTAAGTCAGTGGTGCTTAAAGAACAATCTTCATCTGAATACTAAAAAATGCTTTGTATTGTCATATACTACAGCAATACGAATGTTGGGCTTCGTAATTAGGAGTACTCGTGCTTTCTAGGACATTCCAGCTATTTTTGCCCCATTCTATTCGTTTGTTAGACCTGAACTCGAGTACTGTAATGTCATCTGGAGTCCTGACTACAAGTTCCATCAGGACTCGATAGATGCCGTTCAGTATGAATTCCTCAAATTCATATATTTTAAAGTTCCGCTCTGTTTCTCAAGTTTCCCTCCTTTCCTTATTCAATTTGGAAAGTTCATTTGGGCGCCGTAAGAACAATTTGAGAATACATTTAGCCAAAATATTCCACGATAAAGTTGATAATCCATCTTGCTTGTCCCTTCTCAATTTCCATACCCCTACCATAATGTCCAGATCCATCTCCACTTTGTACCTTACCACCTCTTGCATAAATCTTCAGTTCTTGTCTTCTCTTCACATAATGTGTCCACTGGATTACTTGAAACTTTCTCATATTGACATTTTTCTTTTTGATTTTGATAGCTTCAAAAAGCTTGTCCAGCTAGATACTAATAAGTTTTTACTGTTTATATCTTTTCTGTAAACATGATTACTCACCACTTTTTTGTAACATGAATATCACAATCCTGTAATTGGGTTTACCTATTGAATAGTTATTTGTATAAATAAATGTCCCAGAAATGCATTTTTTCCCACAGCAATTAATCATCTACTTCCTTGGCTAGTTGAACGAATAACTTTTGTGTCATGTGAAAAGTTTGTGAGAGGACATAACTCTATAATATACATTACTTGCAGGAAGAGGAGCTACGTGCATCTGGTGACCCAAAATTTCAGCACCTGAGCGAGGAGCTCCACGTCGAAATCTCAGCATTCGCCACCCCCGCAGAAGCGCACGCCCGCATTGCGTATGCCCTAGCCGAAGTCAGACGATTTCTCGTACCGGTGAGTGAAAATAAATATTTACTTAATAGCACGAAGGAGAATAATAGAGGAGCGGACACTCAATTGGAAAACATGAAGCCTAAAATGTAATGCGGCAGACGTGAGAGAGATAGCGAGAGCGGGCCCAGCTTTGCATGCTTCATATACAGAAATGAGATTACATTCGAATTTTTTCAATGAAAAGCAATTCATTACGTTAAATACTTTATTATTTATTAAATTTAAGGTAAAAGTAAGAGAAAGTTAACATTTTTATTTATCAAAATCTGCAATGAAGAAGTGCATTATTATGAAACATGTTTTATAAACGTTTCTTTGGATAAGACTTTTCTAATTATGAATAACAGATACATACACAATTTTATGAGTATTTTATATTACAATGGGCGTAATAAAATCGAGAAAATATTGATGAAAAACTCAGCACAAAACCCCCAACTTGCGTACATCCGTGATATTTATGGAAAAATTCCGTTCATTTTTATATTCCTTTCTAAAAACAAAGCATTTTGTCTCCAATTGATGAAAATTTGTTTTTCTTCGATAAATATAATTTTCAAATCGAAAAAATTCTTATAAGTCTTCTGAATTCAAGTTTTACTTTGGATTCAAATTTATTTCTAGCGTTTATGTGTCTTCTACAAAAAATTAAAAATTATTTTAATCGAATAAGTGGAAGTTGAATTCTATCTACATTTCAATATCTGTCTCTTTTTTGCACAGCTTGGGCTTTTCCAAAGATCCATCCTGTTTTATAAGAGTTTTCTTTATTTTTTTAAATACTCGGATATGCATTCTCTTTTAGTCGGAAATATTTGAACGGTATCTGTAATAATGTAAATGTCACATAATTGAACAATTCAATACTATACTGTACGGTGAATTTGTAAACTATTATCACATCTCTATTGATTTCAAAACATGAGTAGAAATATTTATATTCTTCATTGATAAGAAGTTTTTTTGAAGTTGAATTTTTCACTAAAAGTTTAGATTAGATACGTTTAATAATTTGAAACATTGATATATCCTTTAAATTTAATATAATTTCAAAATAATTTCTTCTCACTTTTACATCTCTAGAAGAGCATTCTTTTATGATATCCTCGCCACTTATTCAATAAAATAATACTGTACCCAGTATCACAATTTATCACAAAACATTTTCTTCCCATTTCACAATATATTTTCACATGAAAATACTAAATAAACCGAACCTAGCCATCAACTCCATACAAAAATAGGCCCGCCTCAACCTATCTCTCAGTTACTTTCTCTCTCTAACAATATTACATTTTTGGCTTCACTTTTGCAACACAGTTGAAATAGGGAATTGCATAGGCGTGCTTTATAGATTTAAAATGGTAGGATTATTTAGTAGAGCAGAACTTCAAATAGTTAGGCACAGACTGTACTTTCTGTTAATTAGTGAGGAACTATCAACTTAGTATTGAAAATCCATACACAGATGGATAATCTATAGACTTAGGTTGCAATTTTGGGCAGATCTACAAGTCTGATAGATTCATGAATTTTTAGAATGTACACAAAATTACAATTTAAGGTTTGTCATTTTCTCCTCCTTTACTTTGTCCAGTTGGGGTTTACGCTTCGATCTATCACGCAAAGTTATTGCTTCTTGAGAGCATCTCTAGTATTAACGTCATTTGCTTAGTAGAATCAATGTCTGGATTTAGCATTTAACATAACTATTTGATGTATTGAGCTGATTCTATATATTTTCTGCCTTAAACGGCAAATAGAAGCACCACATAGAATTCTAATTTAACTTACAATCAAACGTTCATTTCTCTACCAAATAACAATAATGCCTGCATTTCCAAGTAATTGTTTATAGTTTTCGTTTACTGCCATTAGTTTCATACATACATAAATGTAGTTAAGCAATAATTACAGCTATCGGATCGGCCACGTTTGGAGTACCTGGTTCAGTAGAGTGCTTAGCAATACTTGTTATCTAAATAACTAATATAGAAGCAGGTTACTAGTAAGTTTAGTTCGCAAACAAAGCGTCAAATTTCAATTTGAAGCTGTTGCAATTATAGTTTGTATAGATACAATTTACATGAATGGAAATCAATTTACTTAATCAATATATAACAGCAGGCTGTGAGTGATAGATAATAATTTGTGTATTATTATCGGGAAATGTGACAAATATCTATTATGATCATTTAGAAATTGTGCATTTCGCTGATATTATTGTGCAGATTTATTCACATATCTATCAAAATTTAACCAGTTCTTGTAACAGTGCCTAATTAATTCTGTAGATATGCTCAGGCTTCAAGGATCGAACTGTATTTTCAAGGAAGTGGTTATGATAAGTACAATGGGATGTCTATAGCATTTTGTTATTTGATGAACCTTATTTGCTGTTTTGCTGCATTTGATCGGCAAACTCAACACCAATTGATAGAATTCAGTATTCCTTCTAATTAGTGACTTTGACCATCATTTTAAGAATATGAAAGTGTATATTGTATTGATATCGATTTTAGATGAATTTTCAGCTCAGACAAGAGCAGCTTATATATTTGATACATCACAATGCGATGTCTACACAAGTGAGCATCTCACTTTCTAGGCTATGTTTTGCTTGTAAATTTAACAATATTATATCCATTTAAAATATAAGAGCATTATTCACTTGAATCTCTCTCCAGATGAAGTGGAAGATTTTATTGCTCCCGAGACTCCAGACACAAAATTGTTTCACTTTGCATTGTTCACTAGAGGCTTAATTGAAATCTGTAGGATCTGTTATAAAAGCACGAAAGTTGAAGAGCAAACAAGTTAATCATTTTATCATCTTATTATGTACAAATATTTGTATTATTATAGAAAGGGCTCCTCTTTTCCTATCTTCGACCAATTCTCTTTTGCTTTGTTGTAAATCTCTTGAAATAAATTATTCGCGTGAAAATATTCATTCAAACAATTTCTACCGAAGATAACTTGTAAAGTCGTTTTTGGTTAGATGGCGTTATATAGAGATTAGGATTCGACAAGAAAAAATGATTCTAATGACATGAAAAGCGTCAAGCAGTCGAACATAAAGCGAGAAATATGGCAAGATTGCAATCTTATCCATCTTAGCAGCATGGATACGCCTGGTGAGAGAATGAAAAATAATGTGGCTCCCAGTGCCTTTGTTTCGTTCAAGCCTCAATTATTAATTTCGCCTTCTTCCACTTCTTCATTGCCCGCCCTTTTTCTCGAGTTGTTTGATAATGTGGATCTTGAACGTCGAACTGGTATTGCAGTTATTTCATGCAGACTTTGTTCTGGAAATTTGAAATTTATTGATAAATTAAACATTAAATAATACCTATTACGACTGTTTTTAATACGAAGTTTACTGGAGTACCGAATAATTTCTACAGAGGTAATGGGTATTGATTAGGATTTGAATAAATAGATTATTTTAGTTGTAAAAATTGATTTATTCTCCTGTATTCGTATCTATGTTTCCAATTATTTATTCCTCAATTTCAATCCAAGCCAAAATCCATTAGCAGCATTCATACTGAACTGAGCAGATGTTATCTTTATAGGTATTTCAGTTTTCTTCACAACAACAAAATCAAATTTACTGAACAAATTGAACAATAACGTTTTGGCTTCTAGAAGTGCGAAACGAGATCCTACAATAAACAAAATGATTTAATAACAAATAATCAAAAAATGGCTAATTTTATCTCACCTATACAGTTCCGTGGACCTATGCCAAACGGTATATAACTGAATGGTAGAATTTTGCCTTTATTTTCATCGCTGAATCTTTCGGGATCGAATTTGTCTGGATTGGGGAAGTAATTTGGATCTCTGTGCAAAGCGTAGATAGGTAGCCAAATCGATTCACCTTTTTGAATAGTAACTGGTACTTCCCCAGGTTTTTCGGGTTGAATTGTGAAGGTGCGCACACAATCTCGATCTACTGTTGGTACTGGAGGCCATTTCCTCAAGCCCTCTGTAAAAATAAACAAGAATTGGTATCTGTAGAAAAGACCCACTCTTAGACAGTTGGTCGAATATCTATTGCAATGAATATTTATAATGAATCAAGCAATTTTAATCAACGTCAGTTAATTTTATCAATACAAGTTATTTTGAGCTAGTAGCTACGTAAAAATTGTATCAATAACCCTGGAATAAGTTGAACTGACGTTGGTTGAACCGACCTTGAGGGCCAGTTTCACCAATATCAGTTAAATTTATTTGTCTTGAGACATGAGCAGAATTATTTTGTCATTTTTATTCTAAATGTCTTGTGGTTATGTGACTATGTTTTCAGTTCGTTTTATCTGTTACTTGTTAACAGGGCTTCTAGCTTTGACGTATATGATAACTTAATTTGTGAAGGAAGTAGCAACCTCTGCGTGTAAATTACCGTACTTATCTGTGGAAAATACTATTATATTACCTGAGAAAACCATGTCTAAGTATTTCATTTTTACAATGACATCATAAGTAACTTTTCCATTGCATTTTTCGAGAGTTTCATCAATTTCTTCTTGTAGTCTTCCTTGAATATCTGGGTTTAAAGCAAGCTCGTATACTGTGTGACATAGAGCAGTGGAGATTGTATCAAAACCAGCAAAGAAAAATATCATTGATTGAGACAAAATTGCATCGTCAGTCATATCTGCAAAATAGAAAATAATGTTAATACTGTTGAAGTTCAATTAAAAACATATAACATTCAATATATTTTCATATGAAATGTTTGATCTTTGTGATGAAATGAATTATTAAACCTATGAAATGCATAAATGCGCGTTATATTTGAAGAGCTCCTTCATACTTTTCATTGTGGAATGTACACATTTTAAAACAGTGTTAGAATATGGACGATCTGATACTTGTTGTAAAATATATCCTTCTTGAAATATTCATTAATTGAGACAAATTATGGGTAACATAACTCTGAAGCCCAGCTATAAAGTCTTTGACTTGTCGTGAGCGTAGCTTAATCACATTAATGACAATTGTTTCATCAATTATTACACTATAGTTAGCCTAAGATATGAGTAGAAATCAATAATCAAACACATATTCGGCCTGAAAATTGTAAGTGCCGACAAGTATACCGCTTTTTTACAACAACCCGTTAAGAAATACAACCTTGAATCGTTAGATGATTTGTATCTGATCTAAAACATTTGTCGTGAAAACATTACTCTTAAAAGATTACGGTGCCTTTTTTAATTCTACCAGAAGCAATGATTTTATCAATTATTTAATATGAGAATTATACAAGGACTTAGGCAAGGAGGAGCCTTGAGCCCTGTACTATTTATAATTTTCTTGGACAATATAATGAAGAACATAAAGAGCAAAATAAAGAGAATAGATGTTGGCTACCATAAACTAGCCAGGATATTAAGCCTTCAGCCGTGTGGTGGGATATGTCATACCCCATAGATGCTACTCATGTTCGTCTCTTCATTATTTGGTGGATTACTGTCTCAAAGAGGTCAGTAGCTGTCTTACTTGCCTTACAGAATGTGGTAGGTTCGTCATTATATTTTCTGCTGTTATCGAGTTATAGCGTTTCAAAGTTGTTCAGGGTATCACATACCCCACCACACAGTTGGTGTAACAAATTAATGTGGTATAAGTTCAGATTATGGTTAAGCAAATATACACCTAGGAAGACCGTCTAATCATTTGAGTACTTCGAAAAGGTGTAACATTTGTATTGGAACGAAAGATCGTAAGACGTTTTGGCCCATAGTCAGGACGCAGTTCTAAACGCGGTTCTAGGTCTGGCTTATGCATAACCATGACAACATATCAAAACAGTGTTACGTCGTCATGGTTATATATAAGATAGACTCAGGCCCGGGTTTAAAATCGCGTTCTGACTACGGGCCTTCATGCTTGCAACAAATGAAATAAGGCTGTTTGCTTAGAACATGCCATTTTTTCATGTTCAAATTGATGTAGAATTGAGAGTTCATAACTTTTTTGTGTTACAATATTTTTGTATCAAAATTTCTCTGTTCTTCTACCGATAGTTATGAGTTTATTTCATGAAGAATAAGTTAGTTTCCATATTACATTCAAGTTTTAAGATGAGGATGAATAAAATATATTTTTTAAAAACGGTCAATTATAGACATTGACAATTTTCTCTGCCATTTATTGTTTCTACTCCTCAAGAAGATTATATATGTTTTGTTGTGTTCAATACATACCAAGTTAAGATATTCATCAGAAGAATCTAATAAAGAACTGTAAATTTGTATATTTATCTTGTTTTTATTGCTGGGGTATGTCATACCCCACCACACAGTTCTTGCAACTTTTTTCCACCACACGGTTGAAGGCAATTTTGGCAAAAAACGAAAATGACATGCAACATAACCTGAACGTGTGGAATGAAGAACTCACAAAGCACAACATGAAAGTGAACATAAGAAAAAACAAAACTAATGGTAATAGCAAAAGAAGACATAGAAGCAAGCGTAACAATGAATAGGAAAGAGATAGAACAAGTGAAAACATTCACATACCTTGGAGCTGTTATACATGATAGAGGAGGAATTGAAGAAGAAATAAACCAAAGGATACTCAACGCGAATAAAAGCTATTACTCAATAAACCAAACAATATTGAACAATAAACAGATATCTGAGAGAACTAGAATGACACTTTACAAAACAATGTATAGACCAACATTAATATATGGAAGTGAGTCATGGAAGATAAATAATAGACTTAGGAGTAAAATACAAGCGAATGTAATGAGATTCCTAAGAAGAGTATAACGGGTTACAAGGATGGACAAAATCAGAAATGAACATGTAAGTCTACAAATTGAAAATATACAAACCACCATTGAAAAGAAATAAGCTGCATGGTACGGTCACCTAATAAGAATGCCGGAAACTCGACAAACCAAACAAGTATGGAATTCCAAAATGGTGAAGGAAAACAGAAGAGAAGGACCAGCCAAAACATGGCAGGATATAATGGAAGAAATACTGAGAAGGAACAACATCACCAACCAAGAGGCAAGGAGAATGGCAAAAAATCGAAAAGAGTGGAGAGACTTCGTGAATAATATGAACTAAAATTCTGACACCCGTAAGGGTATTGAAGGATTCAAAATGATAATAATAATAATAATAATAATATGAGAACTGAACGGACCAACAATCTTCTTATCTTATATACTTGGAAATTACACTGGAACGTGTATTTTCTTAGGTAAAACAAGATAAACTCACGGTGCCGAGTTCCACATTGCAACAACCCCGGCACCGTAGCTTCAATGGGATTGGAAGTATCGATGAGGTACCTTTTTCTATAAGACAAAAGAGTCCAATACAAAAATTGTAGCCAGAGACCTGACGAATTCAAAGAAGAAACGGTGGCGACTCTCATGTTGCCAGAAGTCCTCGGCACCGTGAATAAAATCGACGCCCGCGTGTACCTATTATTCCATGGCACATATGAGACGACGATACGTTTCGGTGACACCGTGTCATGACAACTTAGTTTCGAAAGAACTTCACATCATACGAAACGTTAACGTAACGTCGCAGCACAAAAACGTCACGTCAAATTTGCCAGCTGTTAATATAAGACCGTCACGTCACCGTCCAATATGGCATGTGACGGCGAACAGAACTATGAAAATTGTCGAATATATATTTATTTCAAAATGCCAATGTTTAATCCAAAAGAAGTTGCTATAATTGCACTTCTTCTGGAGGAAGAAAGAAACAAGAATTTGAACACGACAGATGTTGAAAATAAAAAAGAATGTCGAAGAATACCACACAATCCTTGAAGAATCAGAAAATGATAATAAGTTTTAACAAATATTGCAGAATGTCGGATATCAATTTAGATAACAATAGTTGCCGTTCTAATCTAGCGTCACGGACCCAAACGTCAAAACATTCTTTGCAAGAATGCTGGACGTATCTGACAGTTGACGTTTTTCTACATTGCTGTTAATGTGAATGTAGCCTTATTCACAAACAATTGGAAAATATTTTGACGTGACGTTGCCGTGCCTTGGCGTTACGTTGACGTTCTTCTCCACAGAGTGAGCATCAAATTCTTTCTAAGCTTCAAAGAGAGAGAAATCGTATTGCATCCATTTGAATTAGGGTTTTTGTGAATTTAATTGTCTGTACTATAATAATTTTATTTTCGAAAAGCCATGATAAACTAGATTAGTTTCCTGCATTGTGTCATTGAAAGCGCCATTCATTAGCCTAACGAATAATTACTTGATACTCTACTATTCTCTTGTTGGTACACAATTAATGCATATTGTTGTTCCGAAGTCAAATAGAAAATCAATCAATTATTAATGTGAGGATCCGATTTTGTGATCAATTAAAGTTGATTTTCACCAAGAAAAATCTTCCATAGATAAATCTCGCCAAAAATTAACTCGATTCTAGTTACATTCTGGTCAGTCTCGAAGTTCCTAGACATCCCAAGACTATGATCTTGGGTTGTCTCGTGTCCCGGGACATTGAAATTGTCGAGACTCCCCAAACCCTAATTCTGAATTCACATGGAAGTGATAGGAGAAATACTTCATTCATAAATGTATACAAATCCAAATTGGACTGAAAATAGGCCTGCGAAGGACTTCTAGCAACATGACAGGCAACACCGGTGGTTCTTTGAATTCGTCAGGCCTCTGACTACAACTTTTGTATGGGACTTTTTCGCCTTCCCATCTCCGAATAACTTTATTCCCTAGATAATTACTATGGTAACAATTATTGCAACCGTTGTTGCTCTGGATATTATCCACCGAATAGAGATATTCGTAGGTGGAAAGGCCTCATCGATATTTCCAACCGCTTTGAAACTCTTTTGCCAGGAGTTGTGGTAAAGTGGGACTCGGCACTGTCGTTTATTTTTGTTTTACCCGTGAAAATACACGTCCCAATGTAATTTTCAAGTGTCCAAGATGGACTTCATCTGGCATAATTAGAAATGGCACCGTTGACTTTTGAGGGTAATGTTTCAACGACGAATCATTCAAAATACGTAAGAATCGTCTAACGATTCAAGGTAGCATTTCTGAACGGGCTCTTGGACTAATACTACAAACATCACTTCGCTTAGTGGGCGTATATAATTGTTCAATTGGATGGAATTGATTACAAGGTCAGCTTGATTAACCCTTAATATAGACGCAATAACAGTGATTGACAAGATACGAGGTCATGGCAACAATATTTGGCAACTAAATGATGGAAGTAATAAGAATGGGATCATGGACATATACAAACAAACTATATCTCACTCTAGACCATGATGCAGAAAGTTCTAGTGATGCAAAAGAAAATGCCATCGAGCTTCGCTCTATTATTACTATTCCGACCTTCATATAGAAGAGAAAACATTGTAATCGTGATTTTCTGACAGTTCGAGATTTTGATGAATCTTGATGTTTTAGACCCTACTTAACCCAAGAAATATTTGGACATCACATGCAAACATTCGTCAATTGTTTTTCAAAATAGGTAATTTGATTCTATCACGTTTTGTATCAAATTATGGCTCCTGTAGGAATATAATATCTAATAGAAACCTCAAGAAGGATATTCAAACTATATTTGAATCACACATCCGGCGATCATAAGTTAAAACTAAATTAAAAACTCTGAAAATCTAGTAAAGGAAATTTAGAAAATAACTTGCATTCTTGTTTAACTTTCGCCTTTCCGACATGTGATTCTTCAGTAGTTGCAAATCCAGCATCTTCATCGTCCCCCTTCTCTTCGTGCTTTAGTTTTCCTTTGCGAGCTTCCATCAACAAATGAATCAAATCAGGTCTAATAATTTCATTTTCTTCTCGAATTTTAATATTATTTTGAATAATACTCGTGAAGAAGCTTCTTTGATCTTCAGTAAACATTCTAACCCCAAGAGATGACACCAGCAATGGAATATTCTGACACGCGAATAGTTTCAAACTTTTGTAGAAACCAAAAGTTGTGATAGCCTTTCCTGTTCGGTAGAAATCATTATTCTTCTCTTTCAGTGAGTCGCAGGGTATTCCAAAAGCGGTTGAAGCAATTATATCGTTGGCGAAGCGTGAGAATGTGTCTTTTAACTCAATAGTTAATGTTTCTCCTGGCTTAACAATTCCTTCGAAATGATCAGTGAGTTTTTGTGCAACTTCTGACATCAGGATGAACATGCCTCGCATTTTACTGCCAGTGAAAACTGGGGATACAGTTGCTCTCAAGACACGCCATGTATCACCTTAAACACAAAAAACATTTCCAGTTTAACTATTTTATTCTTTGAGTCAGAGATTTATGTTTACCTTGTGCACTGAATAAATTCTTGCCGAAAAGTGGATCTGATCGATCAAAAAATACTAGATGATGATCAACAAAATGATCAAAGTCCTTAATTCCTATTTGTTTCAGTAGGTCAACATCCTTAATCAGCAAGGCTGGCGTTACGAATGAATGCATTCCAATGTACCTAAAAATGAATGATAATTGACGAATTATGACAAAATGCAGTTTTGCTTTAACACTTGTTTCCATTCGTAATATAAAAACAGGAAAATCTCACCTGGAATCATAAGCATTATATACCTCCTGAATTAGATCAGCTTGGCTCTGCTGTCCCAAGAGTAACTTCCCCACATTGCCAACTAAAGGTAATGGTTTCACATACGGCACTTTTTTCCGAGCCCAATGTTGATTGATTCTTCTCAAATAAAAATAAATCAAGAAACAAGGAACAATTACGAGCACCCAAGTTATCATTTTGCGTTTTAGTGAGTGTAGCAAATGTAAAACTGAATCTCAGTTGCTGTTTACCTTGACTATTTATAAAACACATCGCGAAATATTATCAGTGAGTAGTACTTGTCATAGTAAATGGTAAATGAATTGACCTTTGCTCTTGATTTTGGACGAGAGATAAATGAATCTAATATAGTGCTCATTCCTTCTTATATTTATTATTGTGCAATAATTTACGACAAAACCGAGGCTGTGAAAGTGGGAACTGATAAGTTACAAAAATTGAACTACAAAACTTTAATTTGTCTGCTATTCCATTTCCCTGAATCACTCAACTTATCTATCCGCTATTTTCAGCAGAATATTGTGCAATATTATGTTACTTACTCCAAAAATTATTAGGAGTCGAAGTACTGTCATATAATATAGTGATTCTCTTTCCGGTTCCTTGCTAGTGCTCCTCTGGTTGTTTTTTTTTTTTAGTTATTATTTCTTGTATTACGTCGTCCCATGTTTTCCGTGGCCTGGCACGGTTTGTTTCCCCTATTGTTCTTGCTTTCGATATTTCTTTCACTTTTCTTTTATCCTCGAGTCGAATTGTTTCTGCTCTATTTTCTTCATTACTGACTGTACTTCCAATCTCTCTCTAATCTTTTCATTTCTAATTATGTCTAGTTTTGCTACCCGTTTTATAACCTTAAGACATTTCATTTCCACCACTGTGATTTTACTTTGCTGCCTTTCATTTAGTATCCAGGTTTCTGAACTGTGCAGCAGCATTGGTACTATTATTGTTTTGTAAATGGTCAGCTTCGTTCTTTTATTTGCTGTTTTGTAGTTCAATAGTGCCTCACTAATTGAATGCTAAGTTTCTACTGTTGCCTGTGTTCTACTACTTATTTCATCTTCGTACCCTCCTTTATTTTCGATTATACTTCCTAGATATCTCAAGCTTTGGACTTGTATTTATTATCTACTTGTAGTTTCAATCGTTTTTTTTCTTTGGCTATTATTATTATTTTTGTTTTGTTGGTAGTTCTTCGTAAAAACTTATAGAATTTCAGATGACAAATAGACACAATTCTGTTATCTTGAGTATTTGAATGGAACTGTCCCACGTCTCACTTGAACGACTTCTTCAATTAATCTCCAACAATAACAGTTATTTATTTCAAAATTGATTCAATCATGTGAAAGCTACGCGAATGTAAAGTTTTGTACTAATAGTATATTCTACAATAAGTATTGGAATGGCCTATATTCTGAACGAGCGAAAAGTTTGTAATCCGAGCCAAAGGCGAGGATTACGGTTCGCGAGTGTGGAATACGCCATTCCAAACATGTTGTAGACTATACTTTCTCTAACAAGGTTTTAGAAACTCAGCAATTTTTCAGAGGAAACTTAAAATATTATTAAATGTCAAACGTCAAATCCAGATATGAATACTTGAATTGTTAGGAAGTAACCATGGTAGTAGCCAAACTAACAGCTTCTGATTCGTCGAAATGATTCAAAAGGCTTACAGAATCATTCTGAACGGCATACGGAATCATTCTAAACGGTTTTTTGAAATGTCATTCGTTCCAACTTAATTTTTGGTTATGGAATATGCAAATTCCAAAACAGTGTTAGAGAAAATATATTATGCTACAAGGTTTACAAACATTCGCTGCATACTTCACTATCATTTTCTTTATGTTTTTCTTCTATTGAGAAGCCCAAAACACTTGAGAAAAATATCCATAGACGATAACAAAGTGCGTAGTGTTTATACTATGCGCAAAAAATCAAGCATATTGTGACCTTGTGATAATGTTATTCTTTTGATGATAAGTAATCTTGAGTACAACTATCAAATTAGCAATTATCAATATGAGAATTGACCAATAATTTATCTTTGTGCCTTCATTGCAAACTCAAATTCTCGTTGAAAATGGCGAGAGTTTATCCAATAATGTCATTTTCTTATTCTTATATATTGTGAAGTAATAGATAATTTGAATCATGATATACATATAACAAGTTTTTAGATAATATTGAAGTGCTAGATATCTTCGAAATTTGGCTTTTCTATCACCGTTTTTAATCATTGACACGACACTTTAGAATACAAAGTATCACTGACAACTCTTCTGTTCTCAAATCCGTCAAATCTTTCGGAAGGAAGTCTTGACATCTCATCTAATTTCTATGTGAATTCATAAGAAGAATTCCCTGATTCTCACTTATTTATAAGGGAATATAATCATGGTGAACTACAAATGTTCGTGAATTGTAGGTGCTCACATCAGCAAATTTAACCTTGAATAAACAATATTTCAATCAAATCCATATTTTAGCCCATCAACCTAATCTTAACCCTGGAAGTCCACCTGGGGCTCAGAAACCCCATGCTCCTATTTTTATCTTGTCCACAAGCACAAAGTCGATATAGTACAATGCGACCACCTCGTAAATTTAGTTTAGTAATGTCTTCAGTATGTGCTGTATGTAAGTGAGTCATAATTCATGAATTTGTTTGTGTTTGGGTCTCTGAGACCCCAGTGTGACTGTTTGCGTTAGATTTATTGGTATAGCTGAAAGCTCTTTATTACTCTCCATTCTGACATTTCAGCATAAAATGACTACTTCGGAATTCAAAGACTCTTCTGCGTTGATAAATGATGAACTTGAACGTGAAATACATGGAAGGTCTTATATTTTATGCATTGAACAAGAGAAATTCGGAAAATATATACTTTTCATGCATTATCCTTTTTTTCAATGAACTGTGCTCTCAAAATACTTAATGCTTTACAAACTTCATTCATTATGATCCTGAATAGATTACATATCATGAAAATCATTTAAAACAACATCAATTTCTTAGAGAAACTACGTTTTCGTTTGGGATTTTGCGCTAGATTTATTGGCATAGCTTAAAGCTCCCTATTATTCGCCATTTTAACAATTCAGCTCGAAATGACTCCTTCGGAATTCAAAGATCCTTCTGCATTGATAAATGATGAACTTGAACGTGAAATTCATGAAAGATCTATTATTTTATGCATTGAACAAGGAAAACTCGAAAAATTTGTACTTTTTCATGCATTGTCCTTTTTTTCAATAAATTGTGCTCTTGGAGAACTCAATGTTCTGTTACTCCCTTCATGATTATCCTATATAGATTATGTATCACGATAATTAGTCAAAACAACATCTAATTCTCAGAAAAACTACGTTTTCGTTTTGAGTTTCTGAGACCCCAATGTGACACTTATGCAACTACAAATGAAGTGGGCATGTCCAGGGTTAATTTTAATTAAATTTTATTCTCTAGTGAACAGAATTCCGGCTGTGCTTATAGACAAACTCTGTTTATCAAGTATCAAACTGTAGCAAAAGACAAAGATTATTTACAATTATGTCGACGCTGACTCCTGAGTGGTATGTCACTCTGATAGTCAGTTGCACCTTTTAGTTCAGTCAATTTAGGTTTCATCTACCGAAAAATTGGTACTGGTTTTTTTTTATGCGGGAATATCTTCACTTTGGTATTTACAATGGGTGTGCAATAATCATATTGTCAAATCATGGTGCTACAGGAGATATCAAAAGCCAAATATCAAAAACTCCGTTTCTGACCAGTTTTTCGCAAATATTTCATTTTCCAACAGTCGAAGAGTAATAAGGGTCATGAGTGAGAATGAAATATATATTTTTATTCACAAAAAAGATTGCATGACTGATTTGCGTATATATAACTGTAAATGATCTGTGAACAATGGAATTTTAAGCTGAACTGCTAAGTCTAATTACTATATTTATATATTTCAATTGTCTCAAAAAATTTTTAGCGCATTTTTACAAAAAAAAATGGAAGAATCATCTAGATGATGAAAGCGCATTTTTGACAGCTCATGAATGCTTGTTACTTCAGAGATTTCGCAAATTACCATCTCTCACAATTACTGAGCTTGAAATCAAGCAGTTTGGGCAAACTTGCGGAACAGCAGCTTCCATTTAGTACTAGTTTCAAGTTGACTATTTGACAGGTACATAATTTATGCATGTACAAACTCAAAAATACCTAATAATCTTCATTGTTTGGTTATTGACTGACGGGAGGTCAAGTGCTGTACCTTAAAATGATAATTTGATCTTTATCAGAGCTTTATAGAAAAAATACACCAAATGTGAACAAATTTTCATCCAATAATAATAATTCATTCTAATAAGCTTCAAATTCGTGTCAAACAAGTCATTGAATGAATCCCAGACAGATTTGACAAGTGTACATAATAATAGTGACACCCGCGGCTACAGTTGTAACTAAATTTTTATCTACTTTAATAAATTCTAGTTGCCATATCCCTAATGTCGTATATATCCATGGGCATTGTTTCACTAGAAACAAGTAATTGAATAATTTAATCTTCCACAATCACTGAGCTTGAATTAAAGTAATTTGTGCAAACCTACGAAACAGCAGCTTTTATTTAGTACCAGTTTCAAGTCTGTGAATAGTATAGTTGCTGAAAACTCAGCGTCACGCCAACCAGCCAGCCAGACAGCCAAAGTGAATACAATAGCGCTTTTTTCTGAAAAATGCGCTAAAAATACGCTATTATATGCACTTTGGCTGTCGGGCTGGCTTTCGTGACGTTGAGAACTCAGCAACTACAGCACTTACAGACTTGAAACAGATACTAAATGAAAGATGATGCTTTGTAGGCTTGCATAAACTGCTAGATTTTCTTATTCGTACACCCAGTTTGGGGTAAAAATTGAAATAAAAATTCAAAAGGTAATTACTGCTAAAATATGCATAATTGAAATTTGAAAATTGCTACACAGAATGGGCAACATGTCAGTAATTTAATTTTTCATCCTAAATTTCAAAACGATATAGGTTTGTATCCATTTTAGGATAGAAACTAGTTATTTCAATATCTCCGGAGTTACACAAGATATTAACATGCGGTTTCCGATGTTATAGTCCAAGAACCGAAGCCAAAATAAGTCTCTGAATTCACTAAGCCCAGTTTTTTGATAGTTTATTACAGTGGTTGTGTACACGAACATACTGCGGTCAGTCTAGCGAAATTGAGAACAGGCGTCTCAGGTACGCTATCAAAGCTGTGGTTCCTATCACATTAATAAAATGAATTTACTCAGGCTGAGAATTGGTATACAAATAGTATATTACTTATAAATGAAAGGTATTTATGATTTGATATATCGAATCAATCAATGTCACTTTTAATGTTGCTATGATACTAATACGAGTAATTTTATTGCAGGATGCGTAATATTTCGCACCCTAGCTGCAAAATATGACGAAATACCATAGCAACATTAAAAGTGTCCCTACATCTAGCTGACTGACTGTCATAACATTCATTCATAAGCAATATACTATTTGTATACCAATTTTCAGCCTTAGTGAATTCAGAGACTTTTTTAGGTCAGTACATGAACATCCGTTACTTATTTTCTTGAATCTGTAGCTTTGGAGGTAATTTTCAGAAATTTTTCTCATAAAGCTTTGATGAAGATCAAATTACTATTTCAAGGTACAGCACATGACCTCCCGTCAGTCAATAACTGAACAATAATGATCAAAAAGTATTTTTGAGTTTGAACGTGCATAAATTATGTACCTATCAAATACTTAACTTGAAACTGGTACTAAATGAAAGCTGCTGTTCTGTAGGTTTGCCCAAACTGCTTGATTTCATTGAAATAACCAAAGTGATTACGACACCAACTGTTAGTATTATAATCATGTATTAAATATTTTTTCAAGCGACAAATAAAGGTTGAAATACAAAAGAAAATCACATAAACAGATGAACAAATCAAATCTGATCACAAAGTAATATTTTTTCATCAGATGATCTTATTTCAATGTGAGTTGAGCAATCAAACACAAATTCAATTTGCAATGCTTTTTTTATTAAGTATAAGTTATGCATAACTTAAATTCACAGCAACCAACAGCTAATATATCAAACAGTAATTATTTATTTCTTTGTTTAAGTCCAACCCAGAATCCATTTGCAGCATTCATACTAAATGATGACTTCGTTATTCTTATGGGAATTTCAGTCTTCGCTACCACCACAAAACTAAATTTACTCAACAGATGGAACATCAAAGTTTTGGCTTCAAGTAGAGCGAAACGAGAACCTATGAATATGATAAAGATGAATAAGTTATTCAGTGTATGATGAAGAGATGGATTATTATATCATGATGCACTTGCAAAGATATGGGAATAAGTAATATGGATTGATATTTTTACCTATGCAGTTGCGAGGTCCAATCCCAAATGGAAGATAGCTGTTCGACACGATCTTAGCTTTATTTTCATCACTAAATCTTTCAGGGTCGAATTTATCTGGATTGGGGAAATATTTTGGGTCTCTTTGTAACCCATACATTGGAATCCATATCATATCACCTTTATTTATCTTCACTGGTTCTTCTCCTGGTCTTTCTGGTTTGATTATGTAATCTTCTGTACATTCTCGATCCATTGCAGGCACTGGTGGCCACTTTCTCAAACCCTCTGTGAATGTGATTCATATAACAATCGTTTATCATATATTTTGATCTATAGTATTATATCTTCACCTGAAAGAACCATGTCTAAGTACTTCATTTTCACAATTGAATCATAAGTAGCTTTGCCTTTGCATTCTTCCAGAGTTTCATCTATTTCTCTCTGTAACTTTTCTTGAACGTCTTCGTTCAAAGCAAGCTCATATACTGTGTGACAAAGAGCGGTTGATATTGTGTCAAATCCAGCAAAAAAGAAAATCAAAGCTTGGGCTGTGATGTCATCATCAGTCAAATCTGTGAATATGGATAATAAAGTTTCAAAATCATAACAAGATCAAATTATACGTACATTCTTGTTTAACTTTATTTTTCCCAACTTCTGACTCCTCAACAGTAGCAAAACCAGTGCCTTCGTCCTTAACATTTTCTTCGTGATTCAATTTTCCTTTTCTAGCTTCCAATAGTAGATGAATCATGTCTGGTCGAATGATACCTTGTTCTTCTCTACTTTTGATATTATTTTTGATGATTTCTGTGAAGAAATTAATTGTCTTCTCGTTGAAAAGCTTAACTTTCAGTGTTTCCATTATAAATGGGACAGTTTGATGTGCAAAAACCTTAAGACTTCTTAAAGTATCAAAATTAGTGATATCTTTTCCCATAAGGTAGAAATCATTATCTTTTTTCTCCATTGAATTGCATTGGATTCCAAAAGCTGCAGATGCAATAACATCGTTAGCAAAACGTGTGAATGTGTCTTTCAATTCGATAGTGAGTGGTTCATCGGGCTTGATAATCCTAGTGAAATAATCGGTGAATTCTTTCGCACACTCTGATATTAGAATGAATATTCCGCGCATTTTACTGCCAGTAAATGCTGGAGATAATGTTGATCTCATGTTACGCCATCTTTCCCCTGAAGTGTAAGACAAACAACAATTATTGATGAATCATAGAGTGTCCAAACAAGAAAATGGTTTTTTACGAAATTCAATCATTCCGTAAGAGCACCAACCGTGCGTAACAACACGCTAAGTTAATTTTTTGCTATTCCTCTAGTGTTTATTTCATCATAATATTCCATGATCATATTGAAAAAATTATCATAATTTCTGTTGAATTATTATAGATAAAGAACTATTTGAAGCTGAAAAAATCTTTATCGTGCCATGATAAGTCAAATACTTATTTGAAGCAATATTTATTATCGATATATGCACATTAGTACTTATAAATAATAAATAATTTATCACTAAAATCAAAGAATATGAAACTTGTCATCAATATAATGATTATATATAATTTACTTTTGCAAACATGATTAAATCAAAATTACAACTGTTTTAGCCTGAAACATTTTGTTCATCACTCGATTTCATTCAGGGGAAGTTTAATTGACCAATATCATCCTCCCGCTTTTATCACATGACGTATTATTTCCATGATGGTTTTATTAATGTGGTAGGCGTACAAAACGTTTTGATTTTTGATTGTTCTGAAACATTGCTTTGAAGAAAATATTGAAGCAATAAAAATGTTTCAAATTATTCGTATGAGAATACTTCAGACAAAAATCTGTAACTTTCGCGTGTAGTTTGAATAATTTTGAGTGCCTTGAGATACTTTTCAGAACAACAATCTCAAAACAATCATAAACATGGCTCGTTGTACGGAACATTATGTTTAATGTATTAGCAAATCATGTATCACTTGTCAATGTAATAATAGTGGTCAATAGGATGCAAAACTTTATGAATCCAAAACTGTTTCCGGTCGATTTCTCAAGGTCAACTTCCCTGATAGAACTTACGATTGACACTAGTACTAATCGATAGCAAAGGTCAAGTACTTTTGAAAAAATCTAAGCTGCTATCTCCTGACCTGCCCAGGAGAGCGGTAGCCATTTCTAAGTATAACCAATTTTCATATTCAACTACCCTATTCGATGGTTGTTCATTTTACTGTCCTAGAGAGAGCAAAAGGAAGACCCTGGTTTTAACTTGAGGTACTTTACATTGTTTTATAAAGAAAACTAACGCCAAAAAGGATGATCGGAAATTGCCTTCTTAGCGCATTTAAAGCGCATTTTTTTGGAAAAAAGTGCTATTATATTCACTTTGCCTGTCTGGCTGGCTGACGTGACGCTGAGTTCTCAGCAACTATACTACTTACAGACTTGAAACTGGTACTAAATAAAAACTGCTGTTTCGTAGGTTTGCACAAATTGCTTCAATTCAAGCTCAGTGATTGTGAAAGATTACATTATTCAATTACTTGTTTCAAGTGAAACAATGCTCATAGATATATATGACATTAGGGATATGCCAACTAAAATTCATTAAAGTAGATAAAAATTTAGTTACATCTTTAGACGCGGGTGTCACTATTATTATGTACAGTTGTCAAATCTGTCCAGGATTCATTAAATGACTTGTTTGACGCGAATTTAAAGCTTATTAGAATGAATTATTATTATTGGATGCAAATTAGTTTACTTCTGGTGTATTTTTTTCATATAGCTTTGATAAAGATCAAATTATCATTTTAAGGTACAGCACTTGACCTCTTGTCAGTCAAAAACCAAGCAATAAAGATTAAGACCCAGTTGTACAGTCTAAGCTTATCCAAAGTTTAGTAAAACCAAGCCTAATTTCTATGGTTACAATTATTTCAGCAATTGTAACCATAGAAATTAAACTTGGTTTTACTAAACTTTGGGTAAGCTTAGACTGTACAACTGGGCCTAAAAGGTATTTTTGAGTTTGTACATGCATAAATTATGTACCTATCAAATAGTCAACTTGAAACTAGTACTAAATGGAAGCTGCTGTTTCGTAAGTTTGCCCAAACTGCTTGATTTCAAGCTATATATATTCCTGATCGATCAATACACGATTTGGCCGTAAGTCCGATCAGGAAAGATAAGGAGACTATAAATGCCAACAGCAGGTTCTATTGAATACTTATTTTGATTTTTTTGTATGAACTCAACAAAATAAGCATACACGCTAGCGCAGCAGCTGTAATAATTTATAATTTTTGAATTCTCGAATCTACTGTATCCCATGGTCAATTCTGTTGGTTAGTTTCTCTCTACCATGCTTGAAAACTATACTCAGTTTAAGAGACTTAGTAAAGAAGAAGCATTCACAAAATGAAGTCAAGGCTAGAAAATCAAAAGTACGACTAAAATACCTTTTAAACTGAATAAGTTTTTCCCAAATATTGGCTCCACATTGGCATCTATAGTTTGTCGGTGGTCGACAAAATGGTCGAATTCTTTAATTCCAATTTGTTTCAGTAGATTCACATCCTTGATCATAAGAATTGGTGACAGGAAGGCATGCAAGCCAATATATCTGCAGTACAAATAGAAAAAAAATCATCAATCAAATGCTGCTATTATTAATACGTACATTTCCACACTATACGATTGGTGAACGCTCAATATAATCAAGTTCAATATAGTATGTCGCAGCAGTCAGGGAATAATATCGATGGATATCCAAAAGTCCGACTAGTTTATTATATTTGTTATAATAATACTGATTCCAGGGTTATCACGTAGCAAATAGTACCCGAGGACATTATTTTGAAAAATAACAGACAAGTTCCCTAGTTACAGCAAGTAACTAGAGTAATCTCTCTGAAAGAAACATTGAAGGCACCACGAGAGCTCAACGGACGATAATGCCTACGGTCAACGTATACACCTCGGGCCAAAGACCCTCGGAAAGTACTCAGACATTATTGTCCTTTTAACATCCTTGATACCTTAATTACTATTTCATCATGATAAGTGGAAGAAATATTGAAAATCTTCAGTTATAACTATTTCTGATGAGAATTTGATTTTCAAGGATGAGTGATGTGGAATATCTATCTCTTCTCAAGTTTTCATAGATAAATGAGCTCAACTAACGTCACGTCATAAATTATTGAATGATTATTTTCTTTAGTCTCAGGATAAACTTGGACAGGAAGAATAACAACTAGAATAATAGTCCGGGAGACAGGGAATATGGATGAAATTTACTCCAAATTTTTATTGGCCGGACATTTGTACTGAACCATCATTTTGGTAATCAATATCTTTTCAATTGCTTAAAATTGATAAATAAAAGTGCTAATTTAGCGAGAGAACTTCAAAGTTCTGAGACGCAACATCATTGGTTAAAGCGAAATGTGACGTCAAATACTATGCCAACAAGTGCGCACTGCGTATATTTGTATGGCATTGCAGGCTTTTGATTAGAAAAGTAATAACGTGTGTGTAGTGAATTAATTTATTGTTTAAGTGTTATTTTAGCATCCTAGTGAGATTATAAATCATTCAAGCCAGTGTTTTTGTAATGGCACAATCGGATAATCTGGTCAAGAATAGATCCATTCATGATGTCGTCTTATTCTCCTTCAATTCCAAATTTTACGTCCGCTGAAGTGAAAAGAGTGAACACTGCAGAGTTATCATTCAATAATATCACATTATGTACGCTATTTTAATGAATACAATCCGAAATATGATGAGCAGTGAACATAACCTATAATTTTTGTTTATTTTAAAACGAGCAAATGTTGAACGAAGTCGCATACATACACTGAATTTTAATGCTAAAACTAATCACATATTATGTTATCCATGATCTGTCAAGTTTATTATGGTACTTCATCTCTTATGATAACCTTACATTATTCTTACGTATTTTAAAACCTGTCTGGATTGGGAAAAAGACTTCATCAGGTACATTTCTAATAGTATTTTGCATTCAGGCACAATGCAATACTTATAAACTGACTATCGACCTTTTTTAATGATGAAATAAGTTGAGAATGAAAACACCTGTAGTAAACAATGGACTGTAATGTCACTGGACATGGTATTTGACGTCATCCATAGAGCGCGCGAAAATGGTGGCGTTTAAACAGCTCAAAATCATTCTCAATTTCAAATATTTTTTTAGACTTGATTACAGCACTTTTAAACATAATTTATGTCTTTTACTATGTTATAACGATGTAAACAGTGAATTGAAAATATAAAATGGATTCCTTAATATACTCTATTGGAAAAGTCGTTCCAGAAACTCCGATTTGTATTTTAAATGATTGTTCACATACAGTCAATTGATGGTCTGATATAAACATACCTTGAATCATGTGAATTATACAATCTCTGAACCAAATCTGCCTGGGTCTCGATTCGGAACATTATTCTTCCGAAATCTCCGAAAAAGGGCCATGGTTTTCCACTAGGCACTTTAGTATTCACCCAATATTTATTTATTCTTCTTAAATAAATGAAAAATAGCACAAAAGGCGCAAGAAATAGAGCCCAAAACAACATTTCAGATTTTAGAACAATCTAATACTAAATTGATGTTTACAGTTGTTTAGTAGAAGGTCAACTACTAGAGATTCGGATGTATAATTTATATATGTAGGTAGATAACAGTTGGATACGATGTTTTAATCGGGCATGGTGCATGGTTATGCTATTGACAATGTAACTATATGACCTTGGTTTCTAGTACACCAGATTAGGCTAGTAAAAAATTAAGACGAATTCCAGCGAACGCTGTGACGTCGTCGATGAGTATGCACTTTATCCATTTTCTCGTGATGAGAATTTTTTGATTGATATAATAAAAGTATCTATGAGAGTAATATTGTGGCTCAGTGATGTACGAATCCAGGGGCTCTGGTTTGAGTCCCGGCCGGTATGTATAATTTTTCTGGAAGAGTTAAATCATTCACAGGCACAATCGTCTTACCACCTGTATGTTCTGAAAGTAATTCTTGTTAAGTAATTTCTTTGACGCCGTTCAATCGTTGGTTTTTCGAGATTGTCCCACAGTTTAACGTTTCGAATTAGGACGATTCGGTTAGAAAACAAGTACGCATATACTTCAGGCCTTGTCCCTTCCAGGGCTGCCGTGGCACAGAATATTACAAAGTACATTCACTACTTGAAGAAGCTTCAATAGAATCTCGTTGATTTTAATAAAAGGAAGATAGGTTATCATTCAATCAATCAATCAATTTATTTCAGTTAAAACAAATTATAACGTCAATTATGAATAAAAATATGAGTTCTTTGGAAATTTGTTGTATAAGGATCAGCTTTTTGGAAAAAAAATACAAATTATTTATTTCTTCGTTGAAGTCCAAGCCAGTATCCATTTGCAGCAGCTATACAAAATGGTTTCTTCGATAATTTCAAGGGAATTTCAGTCTCTGCGACCACAATGAAACTAAATTTGCTCAACATGTGGAACAGCAAAGTTTTGGCTTCAAGTATAGCAAAACGAGAACCTGTATAGATAAAAATGCACATAAGTTCTGAGTCAAATAACAAAACCAAACCAAATTGTTGATCAGTCTTACATTCATCACATTAATGTCCGATTATATTACTGTTGTCGCAATAATACTGATTTCAGGGTAATTACGTACCAAATAATATTCGAGGACATTTTTTGGGAAGCAACAAATAAAAATATCACGTTTCCTAGTTACAGCAAGCAACTAGAATGAGAATTCACAATGACAGGACATGCATTGGTTAAATTTTTGACTGAAATAGTACATTAGTCGGACATTAAACATTGAAGGCACCACAGGAGTTGAACGGACGATAATGCCTACGGTCAATGTACACACTTCGGGCCGGAGGCTCTTGGAAAGTACACCGTTGACCTCAGGCATTATTGTCCTTTTAACACCCTTTATACATTAATCACTATAACAAACGGTTATAGTTAGGAGCTAACTATTGCAACTGAATCAATTTTATTCTAGGGATTATTTAAATTGGCCTACCTATGCAATTTCGAGGTCCAATTCCAAATGGAAGATAACTATTTGGTACAATCTTATCTTTATTTTCTTCACTAAATCTTTCGGGATTGAATTTTTCTGGTTCAGGAAAATATGTTGGGTCCATTTGTAGAGCATACATCGGAATCCATATAAGATCACCTTTTTTAATTGTCACTGACACTTCTTCTGGTCTTTCAGCTTGAATTGTATAATCTTTTGTACATTCTCGATCCATCACAGGAAAAGACGGCCATTTTCTCAAAGCCTCTGAAAACTTAGAATCATAAGTCCAAACTTTCACCTTTCAAATAAGCACTATTTCAGTAAAAAATATAATACAAGGAGATGGGGAGAGAAAGTGCACAAGTTTTTAGGAAGTAGTGCTATTTACCTGAGTAAACCATGTCTAGGTATTTCATTTTCACAATACTATCATAAGTAATTCTCCCATTGCATTCTTCTAGAGTTCTATCAATTTCTTCTTGTAATTTCTTTTGGATATCTTCATTCAAAGCAAGTTCGTACGCTGTGTGACAAAGACTATTTGATATGGCTTCAAACCCAGCGAAAAAAAAGATCAGAGCTTGGGCTGTGATGTCATCGTCAGTCAAATCTGGGAATATCAAAATCACGTCTTTATTTTAATGATGAATTCTGTGCTTTGACTTACATTTGTGTTTTACTTGCTTTCCTTCAACCTCTGTTTCTTCAACAGTAGCAAATCCAGATCCATCATCTGTAACATCTTCATGCTTCAATTTACCTTTTCTAGCTTCCAATAACAGATGAATCATATCAGGTCTGATAAATCCTTGTTCTTCTCGATTTCTGATATTATTTTTAATGATTTCTGTGAAGTACTCACTAGTATTCTTATTGAAAATTCTTATTTGTAGCTTTTTCATTACAGACGGAATAGTCGATAACATTAGGAATTTCAGATACTTGACTGCGCCAAAGCCAGTAATGTCTTTTCCCATAAGGTAAAAATCATTTTCTTTTTCTTGCATTGAGTTGCACTGGATGCCAAAAGCAGTAGTTGCAATTACATCGTTAGCAAATCGTGTGAATATGTCTTTAAATTCAATAGTCAATGGTTCATTGGTGTTAACAATGTCAACAAAATGATTTGTGAATTCCTTCGCACAATCTGACATCAAAATGAACATCCCACGCATTTTATTGCCGGTAAATGCTGGCGATAGCGTTGACCTCATACTGCGCCATGCATCCCCTGAAAATCAAGAGAAAAAAACATTTTTTTTGATTGCGTCACCTTCTTTTTACGTGTAATTTTTAATATTTTAATTCACCACGGGAGTTGAACGGACGATAATGCCTACGGTCAACATACACACTTCGGACCCAAGGCCCTCGGAAAGTACACTATCGACCTCAGGCATTGCTTTCCTTTTAACACCCTTGATACCTTGATTACTGTATAAAACTCAAGTTAATGGTTAGTGCGAATGGCATAAGGCCAGACCTCAGTGTACTTTGATTATTGGAATTACAGAATACCTTTCAAACTCAACAAGTTCTTCCCAAATATTGGCTCCACTTCGTCATCTATACCTTGGTTGTGATCCATAAAATGATTGAATTCCTTTATACCAATCTGTTTAAGTAAATCAAGATCTTTTATCATGAGAACAGGTGCTAAAAACAAATGTATGCCAACGTACCTGCAACACATAAAAAATTCATCTGAATATTGAATTGGAACTAATTTGATTCCATATATAGAATCCACGAACTAGTTGGAATGTATAGATTTCAAGCTGAATCAGCTTTGATTAATGAGCTTGCAATAAGTGGGCGTATTTTTATTTACGATATCTGCTACAATTCTAGAAAACATGATATATCATTTGATGATAGAACAAAAAAAGGATTAAAATGGAAGACTGCAGTTCATCCAGTTACTCTGTATCTAATTGGATAATATTGCGTATCATTCAATAGTTTCGAATGCATGTGAAAAATTCAGGTAAGCGAATATTTCAGAAAACTGTTCAGTTAATTGCCATTTTGGTTCAGTCGATCGTAATCATAGTGCGAGGACTATAACAAGCTTTGTTCAAGGTAATATGCAAAATATATTTGGCACATCAATAAGATTTTGATTGAAAGAATATTGTAAAAATATGAAGGACATTTTCTTCTGAAATGTTTCTACTTCTTTGATATATTTTTAGCGCATTTCTTGGAAAAAGCGCTATTATATTCACTTTGGCTGTCTAGCTGGCTGTCTGGCTGGCGTGACGGTGAGTTCTCAGCAACTATACTATTTACAGACTTGAAACTGGTACTAAATAAAAGCTGCTGTTTCGTAGGTTTGCACAAATTGCTTTAATTCAAGCTCAGTGATTGTGGAAGATTAAATTATTCAATTACTTGTTTCAAGTGAAACAATGTCCATAGATATATATGACATTAGGGATGAGGCAACTGAAATTTATTAAAGTAGATAAAAATTTAGTTACAACTTTAGCCGCGGGTGTCACTATTATTATGTACAGTTGTCAAATCTCTCCGGGATTCATTCTATGACTTGTTTGACGCGAATTTGAAGCTTATTAGAATGAATTATTATTATTGGATGAAAATTTGTTTACTTTTGGTGTATTTTTTTTATATAGCTGTGATAAAGATCAAATTATCATTTTGAGGTACAGCACTTGACCTCCCGTCAGTCAATAATTAAACAATGAAGATTAAAAGGTATTTTTGAGTTTGTACATGCATAAATTATGTACCTATCAAATAGTCCACTTGAAACTAGTATACTAAATGGAAGCTGCTGTTTCGTTTTGCCCAAACTGCTTAATTTCAAGCTCAGTAATTGTTAGAGATGGTAATTTGCGAAATCTCTGAAGTAACAAGCATTCATGAGCTGTCAAAAATGCGCTTTCATCATCTAGATGATTCTTCCATTTTTCTATCTGCGTTTACTATGGCAGTGTGACACTCCAAGCGATTGAGTCGCAGTATTCTTGTCGCAGTTATCAGCTTCAAGAAGTTCATACAACCACACAATCCATTCGATTCCAATTTTAAAACTTAGCTATTACTTACCTGGAATCATGTGCATGGTATAACCTCTGGATCATATCAACTTGAGTCTCGATTCGGCACATAACTCTTCCCATGTCCCCAAAAAGCAGCCATGGTTTGCCACTCGGTACATTTTTATTCACCCAATATTTATTTATTTTTTTCAAATTAATATAAATTAGCACGAATGGTGTGAGGAGTAGAGCCCAAAACAACATTTTGAGCTTAAGCACAAGTTAATAATAGTGATGTTCACCAACAAGTGCAACTAGGCGTTTGATCTTGGAAAATGCGTGTTTACTTTGTTGCCTACGTTATTATGTAGCCTTGAAAATGAGGATCGATCAATGAATGAAACTACGCAGGAATGGACTACAGGCTATTCTGGGAATTTGTAAAATATACATAACATTCTAAAAAAATGTACGAATAGAGAGCTCTCTTTCATTAATTATAACTTGAAGAAGTCAATAGGTGAATTATTTGGATTCAACAAAATTTGTTTGGTTATATTAATGTCCGACTAGTTTATTATCACGTTCCAAATAATACCGGAACACATTATTTCCCGAAATGATGACCGAGGGCATTCCTAGTCGCAGCAAGTAACTAGAGTAATTTCTTTGACATAGATCACAATGACAGGACAAACATCGCTAAAGTTTTTGATTGAAATGGTACAAAAGTCGGACATGAAACATTGAAGGCACCACGGGAGTTGAACGGACGATAATGCCTACGGTCAATGTACACACCTCGAGCCAGAGGCCCTTAGAAAGTACGCTATTGACCTCAGGCATTATTGTCCTTTTAACACCCTTGATACTTTAATTACTATTTCGAATGTACTCCGCCAACTTTAACAGTAATAATAAAGGAAATGTGCAATCAATTTACAAATGATACAGAGCTCTTGTTAGGAATCAAATTGTTTGCTATCAAATTGATCCAATGACTCCATCTTCAATGAAAGTAGTAATTCACAGATTAATTTTTCCGACCAGAACGTAGTGACATCTGCTGGAGTTTCTGGAAGCCGCTAGAAATTTTTAGAGGCTTTGAGAAACTCCAGGCGAGGTTATAAAAGTTTGGACTTGATCGAGCCAAAATATTATAAATCATGAAGTCTGGATACAAAGCAAATAAAATTGAAAATGTAATTATGAGTGAACTAGTCAAGATAAATGAGGAACAGTGAGAATAATCAGCAGAAAGTTACTGTGGTTATATTAAATAAGTGTAAGGATAAAATAACAACTTCAATAAGCTTACAATCGAATTCAGTTTCGTTACTGATTATTTATGTATCCAGTGCGCGAAATTATACTTTGGTGCCTGAGAATAAAAGTTTTTTGTCGAGGCGGCAGCCGAGACACAAATCATTCAAAAGCTTCAGAGAAATTTTGTGCTCGAGTAGCATACAACATTTTTTCTACAGACAATAGTGTACTCCGATACAAGTGCGGAGATCAATCCATGCGAATGTGATTGATTCAGCCACGAGACTAAGTTGAATTCACATGAGCATGATATGATCGATTCGCACGAATGACGGATGTTATTTTTTCTACAGTCAAAAGTGTCTGCGTGAATAACTATAACCAAAATATACCGTTTTCCATTGTCCTTATTCCAATTCATCAAATGTTGGAAAAACTACTCAAATTGACTCCATTTTGAAGAGGAATAATAAGAAAATCAAAAAAGAATTAAAATTATGACAGTAATGAAACAGTTTTTTCGCGACGCCACGCGGCTTTCTTAGGAACCTCTGAGCGTGCGGAATGACTCCTATTAATTGATGAACTCATTCTTGTACACTATAATAATGGATAAATTCAAATTACTCGTACTTTGATAAAAAAAAAGTATATATCACTAAGATGTATATACATGAATTTACAGAAATTGCAGTTAACCTTAAGCTAAGAAACGGATGAACTAATGTTGATTCCTCAGTTTGAGCCCAAGCCAGAATCCATTTGCAGCATTCATACTGAATGATGACTTCGTCAACGTTATAGGAATCTCAGTTTTTGATATGACTACAAAACTGAATTTACTGAGCATGTGGAACAGCAAAGTTTTGGCTTCAAGTAGAGCGAAGCGAGAACCTGAAATGTACAAACAATAATAAATTGGAGAAATAGTCCCCTCAGTTTCTTCCTTTCTTCATGCTCTTGAACATCAGCAGGTGTGGATTAAGAATTGGAAGATAAGGGATGGTTTGCATACCGATGGAGTAGGTGCTGAAGCATGGAGAAGTCTTAACGATTTCCTATCAAATTTGACTAATTAGGTACCCCCTAAGGATCCCCCCAATTCACGGGTTCGCCTTTATAAGACCTCATTTAACAATGGGGCGTACCTTTCTTGGAGTATTTTCAAGAGATTAATAATATTATGATATTTTTCACCTATACAATTTCGAGGTCCAATTCCGAATGGAACATAGCTGTGTGGCACAATTTTTCCTTTATTATCATCACTGAATCTCTCTGGATCATACTTCTCTGGATTAGGGAAATATTTTGGATCTCTGTGTAACCCGTACATTGGAATCCATACAAGGTCACCTTTTTTCAAAGTTATTGGATGTTCTCCTGGTCTTTCTGGTTGAATTGTGAAATCATCTGTACAAGCTCTATCAATAAAAGTCACTGGTGGCCATTTTCTCAATCCCTCTGTAATAAAATAAATCATTTGATGAATGTAAAGATGACTGTGTGTGATGAGTGATCGTGAGAAAAATGGTTCTCACCTGTAAACACCATATCCAAATATTTCATTTTCAAAATAGCATCGTAAGTAACTTTCCCATTGCATTCTTCTAGAGTCTCATCAATTTCTCTTTGCAACCTTTCTTGAATATCCTCGTTTAAGGCAAGTTCATATACCGTGTGACACAGGCCAGTTGATATTGTGTCAAATCCAGCAAAGAAAAATATCAAAGCTTGAGCGGTTATATCATCATCGGACATGTCTGGAAAGTACGTAATATCAGAGTTTCTTCATACATATAACTAGTGAACTTGGAAGATCTATAGAGTATGGAAATGAGATAGAATTATAGTTACGTTCTTGTTGAACTTGCTGCTTCCCAACTTCAGATTCTTCGACGGTAGCAAATCCAGTTCCATCATCTTTAACATTATCTTCGTACTTCAATTTCCCTTTCCTAGCTTCCAATAACAAATGGATCATATCAGGTCTGATGATTCCTTGTTCCTCTCTCATTTTGATATTATTTTTGATAATACTATGAAAAAAATCCATTGTCTTCTTGTTGAACACTTTCAGTTGTATAGATTTCATCACACGTGGCATTAATTTGTAACCAAAAAATTTCAAACTTCTGACAGCGTCAAAATCGGTAATATCTTTGCCCATGAGATAAAAATCATTTTTCTTCTCTTTAAGTGAATTGCATTGTATTCCAAAAGCTGCAGATGCAATAACATCATTGGCAAATCGTGAAAATATGTCTTTTAGTTCTATGGTTGTTGGTTCATTTGGCTTGGCTTTCTCTTCAAAATAATTCGTGAATTCTTTTGCACACTCCGAAATCAACATGAACATGCCACGCATTTTGCTTCCAGTAAATGCTGGAGATAACGCTGACCTCATATGGCGCCATTTCTCCCCTGTAACATTATGATTCACCCTATTAGAAATAGTAAATAAAGGCAAACAAATTCGCCTTTCAAAAATGAATTGGGAGAAAACAATGAATGTTCTTTGAATCTCATGAACTACAAGAATGCATATAATACCTTTCAAGCTGAATAAATTTTTCCCAAAAATCGGATCCATCTCGTCGTCTATACCTTGATCGTGGTCAACAAAATGATCAAACTCTTTAATCCCGATTTGTTTCAGGAGATTGACGTCTTTTATCATAAGAACTGGGGATAGAAAGAAATGAAGACCGACGTATCTGAAGTATACATAAATTATAGATTAAAATTGAGAAAAATCTATTCATTTTCGGAAGGAAAGCTCTGTCACTATTTTCAACCTCTATTTTATCAATATAGAGACGGTGAAAATGGCAAAGAAACTAAAATAACTTTGTAAACAGACAAAGGACGTTTCGGCGCCGCAACGGCCAGCCATCATCAGCTTGAAATTGTGAATTCAAAATCTAGTTACATTATAGAATAAATTACACTTTTGCACTGTTGATACTCTATAATTGATTATAAATACTAAGAAACTCAAACATTTTGTACCAGTACGTATGGAAATATCAAAAACAAACAATTTTTCACTATAAAAGAGTTATTCCAAATTAATTATCATTGCAGTGTACAAGAACAAATCAACTCACCTTGAATCATGTGCATTATAAATTTCCTGTATCATCTCAGGCTGGTTCTCCAATCGGAATATCACTTTCCCCATATTCCCAAACATCAGCCATGGTTTTACAGATGGCACGTTTTTATTAACCCAATATTGATTGATTCTCTTTAAATAAATATAAAACAATACAAAAGGTGCAAGAAATAAAATCCAGAACAACATTGTCACTTTTATTTCGAACAAGTAATGTTTACAGCTGTCTGGCGGAAGGTCGACTAATATTAATATTTAGGCGGATGAGATAAATTAACTCCACGCGTAATTTTATTTATGATTGTGTATGAATTTAGTGAGAGTGTATTTGATAACCTTGATGCTGAATAGTAGTTGATTAATTACTAATCTAAACAAGTTTTAATAAGTAAACATTTCAAACACTCATTGGACAATTTGTCAACAAATATTACATAACAAGATATTTTTTTGCTTCTTCCTTTTCATTAGAATCGACTCACATGCGGTAAATAAACATGTGAAAACTGAAAATCCAAATTGATGTAATACTATTTGACAGCTACTTGAATAATTTTTATCTACTGCCAGAATTTATCATTGAGCCAACTCTGTACATGAACTGCCAGGGTTGTTTTATTTTTTCTTGATGCAACGTGCGGAAGTTTCGTCTTCGTTGTACCGCACCGCACCGCACCATACCGTCTCGCACAGTCGAAAGTTCTAGTAACGAGCTCTCGACTAGCCTAGAACATTTCAAGAAACGGACATCTGTACATATATGAGCAAACGACTCAAATGAGAAACAACAGTGAACAGTAAAACAGTAATAAATAAATAAATTATTAAAAATAAAAATCTGAAGATTAATAGTAGTTAGCGAACAATAAATTGTATAGTGTTTGCTCAGTAATACTTCGAAGAACAAAACTTTCATTTCCTTTTCATTTATTGAATAGTGATCATTATTTATTCATGAACAATTTCTCTTTGAAGTTATAAACATAACATTATTATTGACAAACATTATTACTGAGACCAAATTCCAAAAATTGTATATTACTTCATTCATTGAGAAATAGATGCATTCTCTAACATATTTTTATTCCCAATAACTGATTGAGGGTAGTAGTTTGATTACCGAACTTTGGTAAAAATTCCAATAATCATACAAAATCAGTACAGGTGTTTTTGATGACCTTGATGATGGCAGTTTTTTTGCACGATGCGAAGACCAACTCAGCAGTTTCCAATTTTACGTATTCCACTCTTACTGTAGATAAATTGTCTTTTTAATCACCGACTTGATTGTATTATCATCACTTCTAATCTTCAAAACAATTTTTCTAAACATGAAATGATTGCTGAAAACTTGAATGTCATCTCATTCTATATTTATCTTCTTATCTTTAAGTAGGTTCCATGGGAAAAAAATATTTTATCATGTATCAAGTTCATGAATAATAATTTGAATATTCAAGTTGAGCACATGCGTATCTCAATTTCTTATTGGAAATATATCCATTCCATTATTCAAATTAAATACATGCATGTGAATATATGACAATTTCAATCAGGTTTTCCAGTCACAATACAGTCACTTCTCTGCGTGCTATTATTTGTCCTTCATTTATTAAAATCGGTGTGACTAATAATAACTGATTACGTAAGTTTGTGAAAGATTTGAAAACAAATTGCTTATACTTTGGAGCAATGACCTTCTACATAGTATTCGTCAATATTAGAACCAGAAAACGATGGCAAGCTGATATGGCTATCCTCTGAACAAGATTTCACAATATACAATATACACAGGGCAGAATGTAGGGTGAAATAACGTATGCCGATCGTAGATTCAGCCTATACATTTACTGAGAAACATCGTTGATGCGCACGAACGAATGTTGCGTGAGTATTTTTATCACACCACAGGTAATTACTGCGAGAATAATATACTCCGTCTGTTGTGAAACAAGTTTCGCCTGTAAATGAAATGAACTTCTCAAAACGTATCTAAAGATTGTAACGTTCAAGAAACCAACGACAGAACAACCTTTCAAGCATTTTTGGTCTAGAAAATGGACGGAGACTTCGCTCCTTCAGAACTTGTCAAACCATTGCGTGATCCACATCCAATCTATTTGCTGTTACTCTTGTGCTAGTCGATGACTCATCTTCAATAATATTAGGCACATCTTCTTCAAATGCAGGACTTCGACCTAATCTATTTGAGTTTCCACCAGTTGTTGAGTGAGAACTTTCAGTCCCCGACAAACTTATACAAATTTTTCTAAAAATGCGGTTACTTGCTGATGATTCAGATATCTTGTCCGATAAATGCTACAAACTTCTGAGGGACTACGCCTTGCCTCCTCAAAATCCAAAAGTATGTCAGGAGGCTCACCGTTTACACTACTAGATGGTACATACAGTAGGAGAAATGACCAATCAGCACCACGTTAAGATGTGGGCGGAGCTAAGACCCACATACTATCAAAATCGGGTTCACAGAAACAATGACTCATAATATGACGACAACATTTAAACTAGAAATATACAACTAAAGGAGACAAATCAAAATTCAATAAATTACATTCACATTTTTCTTCTGGCTAGTACGGTGCACCAAAATTTTGTTTTTAACACCTTCACTTTACTGTTTCATTGTTTGCTTTTCACTGTCCATATGTTTTATTTTTGGAGTTGACTCAGTCTTCGTCCACTTCTCTGAGCATAATTTTCGGTCGCTTGTATTTAAGGGTCGTGTCTTCATCGTAGTCTTCGCCGCATCTTTTGATGCCCTGATTGCGGTGGTTGAATTTTCTTTATTTGTTGCGAGCCATTCGGATCGCTATCTTCAGTGCTGAAGGTTTAGTTTTGCAAGCCATTTGGAAGTATTAGCATCGCAGTATTTAATATAATTTCTAGTTTCTCTTGTGGCGTTTTGGCTGCAAGAATCTTCTCGGCTGCTGCTGTAACAATGTTAAGTGATGATTCGTCAAATCTAAGGCGTGACATCAGTGATGTAAGCGAGCTGTTGTTTTTTGCATCAGCTTTGTTGCTTATTGCAGGTGACGGAATGTGTGAGGCTACAGCAGTTGTATTTTGTGTAGCAGGGAAAACTGTGCCTCTAGCGGCTGCAGCAAATGATCGATCTGGCGTACAGGGCGATCAGCAGTGGTCCTTGAGGGTTGTTGTTTTGGGTAGCATGGACAGCCTCTGTAGTTGGCAGGATGGTCACCTCTGCAATTTGCGCAGACGGCATCTTCGGAGCGTTCTTTGATGCAGGCGTATGAAAAATGACTTTCACCGTATTTGACGCACATAGGATTGGCACGACAGCAGCAAGCAGAGTGCCCGAAACCCTAACAACGCAAGCATTGATCAATCTCCAGTCTTCTTCTTTGTGGCTCCACTGATATGACTAGATTTAGTAGATGCATCATGGCCAGCTTTTTAACTTGGGTCACTGGATAGTTTTTCTGGAAAAGTTCTTGTAGGACTCCTTCTTCCATGAGTCCTTCTGAGATGCCTTTGATGACAACCCTTACTTGCTTGTCTTCTGGCAGTGCAAATGTATGATGTGGCACCTTTACGACGTCGAGTTTTGAGGTAGCAATGCGGAAATTTGCGGCACTGTCAGTTTTAACTACAATAGAATCGCGGAGCTTCTTTGCTGAGGTCACAGTAACTCCACTAGCTGTTAGCTGCTGGTGGAGCTGCAACCATCCTTCTTTGGTGCGGATGTAGATTGATGGCACTCTGGTTTTTCAAATTGACGGCTGTTCAGCGGCATAATTTGTTATTTTCTCCGTAGTAGAGGAGTTTTGCTATATATCAGTTTGACTCTCTGAGTCGCTGATATTGTACGTGTCTTCTGCATCCATTGCGTCTAGCTTGCTTGAGACTACAAAAGCCTTTGTTTGAAGGCTCGAATTTCCTTTTCTTCACTTTACTGGTTTTATAAGACCAGTCTTGTGTGGTAGATGACCGTGCACTTGAGGCTTGTGCCTTTGCCTTTGGAGCTTTGAATGAGCCCAAGGTTCCAGGCGTAGGGGCAAGTTGAGCTTCGTGTTTTTCTTGTGTTAAGTTTGGCTGGCGGCTGCCTAATTATCTTCCTTTTGTGCGCGAACTTGCACCAATTCACTTTCAAGCTCCTCGATGGTACACACTGCACTAGCGAATGCTTTTTCCGTTTGCGATAATCTCGCGGTAAAGATTTAATTTTCAGATTCAGGAAGCTCCTCCATAATTACTACGCACTTGAAAAGTTCACGTGTAAAGTTACTTACTTATTGACACTGACCACTGTGTTTTAACTGTTCAACTCACATTATGGTTAAGACACACACTAATATTCTTACACAGTTTTACTTACCACACGACTAGTTCTTACCTTTGTTTTCATGTCTATACATGACATGTATTTCTATGGATACGTTACTAATAATATGTAGTTTTTAGCTCCGCCCACATCTTGACGTGGTGCTGATTGGTCATTTCTTTTACTGTATGTATCATAGTACTATAAGTTTCGTAATTGTTTTTTGTACTCTGATAATGACAGCTTTGCTATCAAAATCTACATTAGTCGTTAAAGACTGAGGAAAAGGTTATTTCTGTGTTTTACTGAAATAATAACTTTGATTTGTTTTATTTGCTCAGTTATTCACATCGCTATTTTGAAATGTGATCTATAACAAATAGAGAAATTCTCATGAACTTATAAGCCGACCAATTGAAAATAAAATAATGATTCAACTTCAAACTCTATTAATATAGAAATTCTCGTCTTGAATTCTCCCAATGTTATCGTCATTAAACTAGGAGAGATTACACTTTCTGTCTTAATATTTATTATAAGGCTTAAATATTTGCATGCAAATTAATAACAAAAATATTAACAATAGAGAATTCCTATTTCTTACAATATGAAAACAGTATAAAATCATATTTCTTCACGGTTACATATTTCTAAGTTGTAGTCCAATCCAGAAACCATTTGCAGCGTTCATATTAAACTCAGGAGATAGCTTAAGGGGGATTTGAGTTTTCTTCACAACTACGAAATTAAATTTGCTGAGCATATGGAAGATCAGTGTCTTGGCTTCGAGCAGAGCAAATCGAGATCCTAGAAAACAAATTGAATAAGTTTTCAGCATAATTCAACCTGAAAAGTGAGCAAAAACTTCTCACATTCTGGGATTTCGTGAAACTAGCAACGTTTAACAGAATTTCATCAAGAACGGAATATGTTAATAGATGTCAATGAGTTCACAAAATAAATAAGTTGATTAAAGTTAATTATAGTAAATACCTATGCAGTTCCGAGGTCCAATCCCAAAAGGTAAATAGCTGAACGGAACAATTTTATGTTTATTATCATCACTAAATCTTTCTGGGTCGAATTTGTCTGGATTAGGATAATATTTGGGATCTCTATGAATAGGATATATGGGTATTGTAACACTATCATCTTTTTTTAATACAACTGGTATTTCTCCAGGCTTTTCTGGTTGAATAATATATGTGTTGATGCATGCTCGATCTGTAGTAGGAACTGGAGGCCATTTCCTCAAACCCTCTGTAACAAACAAGAAGAACTTTGGAATATTGATGTGAATAATTATGAATAATAACTAACCGGATACAACCATATCTAAATATTTCATTTTTACAATTGTTTCATAATTTATTTTTCCATTAGTATTCTGCCTTGTTTCGTCAATCTCCTTTTGTAATTTTTGTTGAATATCTTCGTTCAAAGTAAGTTCATATACTATATGGCACAGTCCAGAAGATATTGTATCGAATCCAGCGAAAAAAAATATCAAAGCCTGAGAAGCAATGTCGGCTTCACTCAGAACTGAAATAGACATGTGTAGTTATTTGTGTTTCTATTTATCGATAGTATACTTCAAGAAACCTACAAGAAACTCCAGGAAAAAGGCAAAATAAATAAAAATGATGTATTACTTGCTTGTTGGACTTGTTCCTGTTTCCCAACTTCTGATTCTTCCACAGTAGCAAACCCAGCTCCATCATCAAGCCCCTTTCCTTCATGTCTCAATTTTCCTTTTCGGGCCTCCATCAACAAATGAATCATATCTGGTCGAACTATTCCTTTCTCCTCCCTACTTCTGATATTATCATTTATAACACCCCGAAAGAAATTGCTCACTTCATCGGAGAAAATATGAATTCCCAGCTTCTTCATTATAGAGGGACACATCTCGTAGCACAAAAATATAATCAGTCTAACAAAACCAAAGTATGTGATGTCTTTACCCATGATGAAAAACTCATTTTTTGCCTCTTTCACTGAATTACATTCAATACCAAAAGCAGTTGTGGCTATTATATCATTAGCAAAGCGACTAAAAGTATCTTTTAGTTCTATTGTTAATGGTTCGTTGGGCTTGACAATTTCTGTAAAATAGTTGGCAAATTTCTCTGCACATTCTGACATTAAAATAAACATCATTCGCATTTTGCTGCCTGTGAATGCTGGAGATAAAGTAGATCTCATATTGCGCCATCTATCCCCTGAAATATCACTATCATCAACTCCATATAATAATAATAATAAATTTTTGTTACCTTTCAAACTAATAAGACTTGCACCAAATAATGGGTCCATATCCTCATTCAAGGTTTGTTTATGGTCCAGGAATTGGTCGAAATCTTTTATTCCGATTAGTTTTATCAGATTCAGATCCTTTATTATTAAAGTTGGTGTAAGAAATGCTTTAACGCCCACGTATCTGGAATATAACAATATTTATTTTGTTCCAGGTAAGTGTGCCGAAGTCTGTGTTTCTTTTATTATCAAAAATGGTAAGATCAATCCAATAAGTTTCTTATAACAGACGATGTCTTCCTAATTTAACTCAATATTCCCACTATTTTGATTCAGACAAAATGATACAAAATCGTGATTTTATAACGATTTGAATTTCATTTCGAAATTTGAGTGTTCGAGTGAACCTAATATATTACATTGATTGAGATCTAAAAATTATAGTCCGTGAGACAGGGCATAAATTTTTCGTTGATTACCGCTCACTTGAAACTTTATAAGTTACTTCATTGTGATGAGTCCGACAGCTTTCACATTTGACGAAATTCTTGATTTGGGGGCGTTTTTCAGCGAGAGTTAATTAAACATGTCAATTTCATGAAGTCTTGAAGATGTATCACCGTCATATTGATATTTACACTAATCAAAAGATTTTTTGATCATAAAATGGAAAATAATATTGTCTGACATGAATATTGGGGGCCAGTAGTAAGTCCGACAGCCCACACTTGTCAAAAATACGTTGGCATGAAAACGGATTACCGCTAGTTTGAGACTTTGAGGACGTGTTCAATTTTTTTTTTCTAAGATTTCGTCATTTTGTCTGACAAATTTTCGGGGGCGTTTTCTCAGTCCGACACTGGAAACGTGTCAAGATTATAACAGTTCCTTCATCAATGACCGCTTATCATACATATTGTCCGACAGAAATATTGGTTTTTATCGTCAGTCCGACAAGAAAACGCTCGCACATATATAACTTCATTTTTGACGTATTTAATATCAAGAGATAAGTAATGGACGTTGTTTATAAGCTAGTAATGAATAATTCATTAACAAAATAATTGAGAAAAAGTAAAGTAGAAAATAGAAAAAGAAATATATTAGTATGTCGCTAAGTTGGAACGTTATTCAACTAAATCTTCCATCTCCGGGGGATCCTAGTAGAATTAAATTGGTATTCGATGCTCCATTCGAATCTAGAATTAGGATTAGTGGTTCCCATTCAAGATTTCAAAGTGACTTTCTCCCCCGACTATAGGAAGGGAAAAGAAATCTTTGGAATTTTTCCTCAGCCAATTTCCCATTCGGTGCATATTTCTTCAGATAGACTTCAAATATGCCATATCTCACATTCTCCACACAGACTTCAAGTAAGCCAAGTTTCACATCACCTCGTGTGCGCGGTACAAAGTTTTCTCTTCACGACGTAAAATTAGAATGGGACACTTGTATATACTTACAGCTTTCTGCATTCGAACATATAAACTTCAAGTATGCCAAATATCAAATTTTTTCGTGCGTGCAATATGCTTGAATAGGGATACAAAGCTTCTTCTTCACGTATTGATATATACATTAAAATAGAACACCTGTATATAATTTTCGCTTGATGCACATCTTCTCCATATGAATTTTGAGTCTGCCAAATCTCACACTCCTCCGTGCATGCAATATGCTTCAAAAGAGATCGAAAGCTTGCTCTAGACGTATTAATATATAGATATCACAGTTGAAGGTAAATTTGAATGATATTTGAGGTGATTATCACAGTATACTGACTTTATATCACACATTTGATTCCAAAATAATAGTAATATATTGGTGGACAAGTCTTTTTTTATTATTTATAATCAATAATCATACTGACTTGATATGCATCTCATATATGTATATGTCTATGAACGCAGCCGCATTCATACAACATATTTTTGCTTTCTTTGAAGTATTGCTCCACTCAAATTGTCGGATATGTATTCAGTAATGTTCTAGACACTATTTGAATGGACAATAAAAAACATAGAGATGAGCAGTCATTGATGAAGGAACTGTTATAATCCTGACATGTTTTCAGTGTCGGACTGAGAAAACGCCCCCGAAAATTTGTCGGACAAACTGACCAAATCTTAGAAAAAAAATAATTGAACACGTCCTCAAAGTCTCAGACTAGCGGTAATCCGTTTTCATACCAATGTACTTTTGACAAGTGCGGCTTGTCGGACTCACCACTGGCCTCCAATATTCATGTCGGACAATATAATTTTTCATTTTATAATCAAAAAATCTTTCGATTAGTGTAAACATCAATATGACAATACATTTCCAAGGCTTCATTGCTCTCGCTCTCGCTGAAAAACGCCCCCAAATCAAGAATTTCGTCAAATGTGAAAGCTGTCGAACTCATCACAATGAAGTCACTTACGGAGTTTCAAGAGAGCGGTAATCAACGAAAAATTTATGCCCTGTCTCACGGACTATTACGCAGAGAACGATTCTTGGAACAATGGCTACTGACCTTATCAAACTTTTGGGATAACCTAAGAACTGTGCAACCAGACCAGAATTTTGAGAAGTCAGTGCTATTACATGTGCGAATCGAGATAAATTCTAGTTGGTAGCATCTTCAAGAAGTAATCATACCATATTTCAACCAAAGTCGTTCATGTTTAGTATTTGTTTGAAACGTGCAAACTAAGTGATTACCAGAGATAATTTCGTGTGTTAATGAAACATTGCTTGTAGTTCATGAAAACAAATCCAGGAAATGAAATGAATGTTCGATTAGCATTATAGTGAGTCTGCACTTTCATTTAGAATAGTTTCTGGCTGGTTACCAATTTTTTTTGTAAGGTAACGCTAAATATCTGTTCCAAAGCTCATTGATAAGGTGGATCCCTCGGTTACTCGCAACTGACTTAAAATGAAATCGTGTGTCAGTTTCAGTGCGTATTGTAATGTTTATTGCTCGAAGAAATAGTTCATGATTAAATTAAAAGTCACTATTTATTCATTTAGAATGAAATCAAAGTTTTATTCTCCTGAATATCACTAACAACTCTATATTATTCATTTACCACTCAATACTGACTTAAAGAAAGTCGCAGATATTCATATTCACTGATCAGTTCACTGTTTGATATTCACTGCTCCAGTGTCACCGTTACACTACTCTCTCAAGTCGTTTGCTTGCCTTTATATAGAAATATTCATTTCTGGAAAGTTCTACCACATTTCTGGGATATTGCTAGAGGCTTCCATCGGGAGGGGTGGCGCGATGCAGAAAGGACGAGAGGCTTCGCCCCGGCGCGGTCAAGTTCAGGCCTACTTCATTTTTATGAGCTCCCGCACTCTCGCACGTTACAGTATTATGCGACGTTATTGAACCAAGTTGCAAGAGGAATCTTTACAATTAAGCACAAAAAGTTATTCATCTATCATTAGGTCTTGTTTGTATGATTATTATTATTGATCTTTTGAAATCTATTTATACGTCTATATTGTAATTCTCTTCACTTTAAATTATTGATCAGTTCTTTCCACTCTTGTCTATTTTGTGCTGTTCCTTTTTTTTTTCTCTTTCTTGGGGTTCTTGCTTCTTAAACTTGCTTCGTCTGATTTTCCTTTGGCATTCTAACTAAGTGACCATATCATGAAACTTGTTCCTTTTCTATGGTCTAATGTATGCACTCTATTTCTAGATGATCTCTTATTCGTTCGTTTCTTATTCTGTCTATCCTTGTAACTCCTTAAACTCTTCTTAAGTATCGCATTTCTGATGCTTGTACTTTACTTTTCAGTCTGCTCGAATATCCACGACTCACTTCCGTATATCAAAGCTGTTTGGTAAACAGTTTTGTATAGTGTCATTTTTGTATTCTTGGATACTTGCTTATATCCTAGTACCGCTTTGTTGAGTGTATAGTAGTTTCTGCTAGCTGCTTGTATTCTTTTGTTGATTTCTGGTTACATACTTCCTTTATTATTTATTGTTACTCCTAGATATGTTCAGTCTTCTTCTTGTTGTATTTCGCATCCGTTCAGCTGTATATTAGTTATTATGTCCTCTTTCGATATCACCATCGCTTTTTTTTTGTGTTTTCTCGATTCCTCGTTCCGTACATTTAAATTATATTTCATATCTTCCTCATTTTTAGCCAGGACTGCTAGATCGTCTGCAGATAGACACTCTGCTATTTAAGTTACGGTCGACTGGTAATGTCCAATGTCTACTTTCTTCGTTTTATCTCTCGTTTGCTTTATTATAAATATTATCTAAGAGAACAATAAATAATAATGGGCTGAATGCTCTTCCTTATCTTAAACCCTGCGTGGTGTTGAATTCTCCTGATATTTCGCTACCCGTTCTTATGTAATTTGTTGTTTTTCTGTACATGCTTTTCATGGCGTAAAGTACTTCTATGTTTATTCGTCTTCCTTCCAATATTCTCCACATTTGTTTCCGTGGTACTCGGTCAAAAGTTTTTTCTAGATCGACAAATTTAGTATATAGCTTGCTTTCTTGTATCAGAGTTTTTTCTATAAGCCTCCTAATTGTGTATATGTGGTCTTGTGTGCAATGTCCTTTCCTGAACCTTTCCATTTTTGATTCCACCTCTTGTCTTAGTTTCTTTTCTAGTATGGCTTCATATACTTTGGCTGTCGTGCATATTAGTAATATCTTTCTGTAATTGTTACAATTTCTATTGTCTCCTTTTTTATGAATGAGGAAAATAGTATTTGTTCTTCTGTTGGCCCCATGTATTTAAGTTGATCTGGTCTTATCCCATCGTGTCCCGGAGCTTTTCTTTTTCCTAGCCTATTTGATGCTAGTTTCATATCTTCTTCTGTTATATTCTCTGTTCTTCTGTGCTTGTTCATGTTCCCGCATTGCTGGATCTCCTCTTCTTCATTGTCGTTGTTAGAGTTTTTTTCTCACGAACGTTACCGTATTATGCATCGTTATTGAACCAAGTTGCAAGAGCACAAAAAGTTGTTCAACTATCAAGTCTTGTTTGTAAGATACAAACTTTGAGTTTTAGAATACTCAATCCATTGAAATAAATGACAGATGGAATAGTTTTGTCTCTTGAGTGTGAAACTAATTCGTTCCTGAATGAAAGTATCATATTTCGTGGAAATTAAATAGGTCCTGAATCTGTCCCTGTTATCTGGGCGTAGCCTGGTATCTCTTTACGTCACGCCAAGCAACATTCGCGAATGACGTAGAAATTTCTGGATGTTTGGTCTCCGTATATAAGGGCGAACAACCTGACTGAGTGAATAGTGAAATACAGTACAATTCAGGGCGTGATGAATAAATAAGTTAGTGTAAATAAATATTTATGGCTTTGTAGTTAGGGTGGATGATTGTTTAGTAATACTTCGAAGAATAATACTTCCCTTTTCTTTTCATTTATTGAATAGTGTTTTCTCTTTGAACAATAAACAATTCTTTAGAAGCAATAAACATTACGATCTCAAAAAAAATTGAAAATTGTGAGTAGCAAGCTTCTGTTTTATATTCATATCTCGTAAACGAATTGTTAAATATTGATTTTATGAAGGTTGGAGACGTATTACGCAGCAACCTTGTGGCTATTACTTACCACAAGATTTCAATTAGCAGATAATAGTCAGATTCTTTCAAACGATTTGAAATAAAGTTCTTAGATGTTTTACACATCAGAACCATGATTGAGTCAGGTTAATTTTGTTTGCTCGCAACAGTTTTGATAATATTTACCTGGAATCGTATGCATTGTATAGCTCCAAGAAAGTTTCAGCTGGACTTTGTAGTCGTAATACTGCCTTACTGAAGTTTCCGAAAGGTGGCCATGATGGCACGAAAGGTACTCCTTTATTCTTCCAAAAATTTGCTTCTCGTTTAACATTAACGTACATCAAAATCACAAATAGTAATAGTAGAGCACATGTTATCAACATTTTTCACACAACTAAAACAGATGTGAATGACAGCACCATACGAGGTCGACTAATGTGAGCAAATCATCTAAGCATGACGTATTATTGGGTGATCAGGGGCGTATTAAGTACGATCAGTCCGAACAAATTATTCTATTGTTGGACAATTCATTCAATTCTCTGTGGAATATACTGTTTTCCGAATATATTGTTGGACTAACAATTTATCCAATTTTATGTCTAACTATAACCAAACAAAAAATAACAGAATTTATCCTTTAATTATAAAATTCGAACAAGGTTGTTTTTGCATGTACCTAAATTAAGCTACACACAAGCTTTGCATAGCTACATTTTAAAAGTGACACTTTTACAACCAAAACCGTTTTTTACCATTTTCACCCAGAACCAAATATTCGGAATAAACGGTCCCAAATAATCCAGTTCTATAGCGGAAGGCGTGTCTGAATGGAACAATTTGCAGCTACAATACAAACCGTTCCATCCAGCGAGCAATTTGCGAAATCATTGTCATATCCAGCGCATAATTTTCAGTTTCAATTCAAGGTTTTTTTTGTTATCGGCAAAAAGGAAAACTTTTTTAATGAAATGAATGTGTCGAAAGAAGTTGGAATTTATTGGACGGCATTATTTTTCTGAACTCGATGTGAGTGGGAAGAGAGTTTTCTTCAACAATAGAATTCGATTTCTTTCACAATGACTACCTTTGTACTCAATGCCTCGACGACTTTTAGAATAGCACATTTTATACTGTACACCGAAAGCTACAAATTTTCACGGAGGTTTTTATTGAGAACATATTTTATTGCTTCATAAATAAAACTCTAGGAGAAGACTATCATTTCAACTCAAGAGAAATCTTTTTGACATTCATATTTCATATAAATTATTGATTTCAGAGTGAGACACTTTTGTGAAAAAAAAGTTGATGTTATGTTCATCAATCTTCCTTTGATTCACAACATTTAGTAATTTGTTCCAAGTAACTTAAATGATTTCTCTGACAGAAATCACAATGACAGGACATACATTGCTAAAAATTCTGATTGAAATAGTACATTAGTCGGACATTGAACATTGAAGGCACCACGGGAGTTGAACGGACAATAATGCCTACAGTCAACGTACACACCTCGGGCCGGAGGCCCTTGGGAAGTACACTGTTGACATCAAGCATTATTGTCCTTTTAACACTCTTGATACCTTAATTATTATAAATGGGACAACGTTTCTACAACGGATCAAGTGTCGCGGTATCTGAACAAAATCGCAATTTTATTGCACCGTAAAGAGCGAGCGATTTAGCATCGCTTCACGAGGTTCTGGTTTCTTCGATTCCTATCTATTTTTGACATCGCATAACAGTTTACCAGTATATCATAAAATTTGGTTGTAAACTTCCTGATCATCAAAATAATTTGATGTATACGTGTGCGCAATCTTTGAAATATAAGAAGTGATTAATGGGAATGTGGCTTTTAAGTATGCAATGAAACTAGAAGTGTTGAACTTTCTTAATTGATAAATTACTTAGATACGAATTGATCTTTGAATATTTAGCTTCTAAATCGTATTTGTTCAATATAGAAGCTTATTTCATTTGAAATTCGAATTGAATGCTCTTGGAGATTCAAAATTGCAATGTGTAATAAAGCTTCATGAAACTTCCACGCAAAACCGACATTTTCATCACATCAACCTCACATCTCGTCCGTGTAGCATAAATCTCATTTCAATCCTGGAACATTTCCTCTTCCGTCTGTCTAGTCTTCTTTGGCATTCATCCAATCCGTAATGTTAGTGCAGCTTCCCGCCAGCATTTAAATATCCATAAATAATTTATCAGATCCGTGAGCTTGATACACCGGACAGCATTGCTCGTCTGACAGTTGAAAAGAGATAGTAGACGGTGTTGCCGTCAGTGGCTTTAAGACCGTTTGAACGGATGTCAGACGCGTTTGATAATAGAAGTAGCGGAAGTTTTCAACTGATTGGATGATGAGAAACAGATAATGAACGGGGAAAACGTGTCATTGTGGAACGAAAGTCTTGAGGATTTCATTATTGGAAGTTTATTGGTGATTTTTACAAGATTTTGGTGGACCTCAAATTACAGTCAATTCGAAGGAAATATTGTATGATCTATTAATTTAGGCTCTGTTCTTCTTCATTATCTAATCTTGCAAGAGGATTTTCCGTTGAACAATAGCTTAGTTGGTTTGACCCTTGTCATGAGGTATTATACTCGTACCTCACCGTTATCCGAATCATGCAATAAATTGTATTTATGTCTCATACTTTTTTTATAAGTCACATTACACTCAGAACCAGATAAAAATTTCATCTGAACCGATTTTTTCAAACATCCAGTTAGAAAAACTTTTGAGGATTGTGCGATAACTTTATCGTTCCTTAATACCTTAACCGAATTGAACAAATAATATGAAACATGGAATGTTTCTATCTACAAGGACGATGAATCCATTTAAGTCTCACCTAGTACAGTATGGAATCAGGAAGTCAAAATGCGACCTCTTTGTAATGCCACCACGTTATTCCAATTTATTTGCAAAGATCAAAACATGGATTGTCAACCATAGAAATGATCAGCCAATTCAAAGTTTTTGGCTGATGCATTATGAGTGAGAGAAAAGAGCTTGCAGCTTCAAAATCTTTGGCTGATACAAAATTTCCGTTCCCTGCGATATTTTTTTTGTCACGAGTTGTCAGAGCCGGAACTAGGGTATTGGCCGCCCGTGGCGAATCATAAAATAGCGCCCCTATTTTTGTGTGGAGTATTTTTATGAATATTAGGCAAAAAGGATATAACACAAAAAAAAAATGTATTATAACCTCTTCGGTCCATTTGGTCAGCCCGCTGTACAATTTTCTCTTTTATTTTCAGAAATTTAGCACTTGACGGTTTTTGACATACTGCTATCTGGTTGAATGAAAATGTTCTATTTTGAAAACAACATGATGTCACGATATGAAAATATACTTACTTGCAGGAAATATCAGAATAAATTTTTTTTGAACAATAGATGAAATGTTAAAAGTCGAAAATATATTTTTCTGTAACAAATCAAGCGTAGCGAGTAGCTCGGCATTCTTAACACAATGCACGAAATTCAGAAGCTGATAGAGCAACGCATTCCTCCAATAAGCAATATAAACCCAAGTAAAATTATATAGTTGACCTTAAAATGAGATGGGTAGCAGGTAGTATAACGGTAGAAACTTTTCCACACAAATCCCGTCATAAAACATTCCTTAAATTTGAATTCAAATAATTTTTTTAATGCGGTTTATGAAATTTTGCGCCCCCTAGTAGTTTGCGCTCGTGGCAGGAGCCACCTTCGCCATGCCCCAGTTCCAGCTCTGCGAGTTGTAACGAAGACCTCGCTAATGGCGGGATTGTTACCTTTTGGCGTCGCGGTCAAAACTGCTGACGGTGTGCTTGGGTGCCAATGCGGTTGGTAACGCAGTTTCTAAGGCAGACGGCTGGATAGCTCAGAAGGGAAGGGTTAGGGTTGTCAAAATAATCATCAGGAGGTGGACATCACAATGAGATTTATTTACACATAAAACGACGACGGTGAACATAGAACATATATTCTACAGGAACTTGCACGGGGATAACTTGATCGACGGTGACAGGACGGCTGTGCATGATACTTGACAGGAGGTTGCAGACGACGAGAAACTTTGAAACAAATAAATCGTTAAACGATTTCCCAAACGGTGGATTAATTTATCTTCGACGCTTGTGAAACCAAACTGGTTCCCAAGTAGTGACTCTAGGTTAACTTGCTTAACGCTGTGAAGCCAATGATGATCCCCTCAACGGTGATTCTACCTTAAAACAATGAAACGCTGCGAAATCACGAAGACTTCGTCGTGAAGTTAATCCAACAGTGTGAAATCAACAAAGACTTCGCAAGCGGTGACTTTACGTTAAATTATTCAAACACTGCGAAATCAACAAGGACTTCTCCAGCGATAATTCTACAGTAAAACAATCTAACACTGTGAAATCAATGAGGACTTTCCCAGCGGCGACTCTACGGTGACTCATGCAAAAATATTCTAGATTTAAAAACAGCAAAAGTATTCTAAGTTCAAAACAACAAAAGCAAACAAATCCAAGTTCCTCTTACGGACTGAAAAAAAACAAACAAACCCACAGATTGTGTTAAACAGTCTCTGAAGATGACACTCGGAATCGGCATTAGAAGGGTACTTTAGAACGACTACTCAAAAGACTGGACTTTCAAAGAAGTGACTCAAGTCGGCCACAAAGACTTATTCATACTTGAATTTCAATGAATCCTTACTCAACTTATTTTAAAATTAAATTCATATTAGTGCTGTCAGTAATATAAAGAGGAGATACAGCTAAAAAAAAGAAGTAATTTTATGAATACAAATTTCTCGATAATAACAAATTTCATATTATTTCTCTACTAAATACATCCTTGTAAACATTTCCTTGAAATTCAAATTGTCCTAAATTCTTTTGGTCTGTCGGTAAAGTAATTATGATTAGGTCCTCTGTCGGTGACCTGTCTAATGTCAAATATTTATTTGTGTATGGTCAAAGATCACGAAGAACATCAAACAAAATATACAATATACAACATATTTACAGAACAACAGTTGATAATATTCAGGATTCATTAACGGTGAGCACAAGATATAAATACGAATCAAACAAATATAGATTGAAATTAATTACATTCCACCAAATGTTATGAAATATAAAAATGTATTTATTCCAGCTGGTAGCTGATGATATTAAAGTAAATGGTGGTGTATATTTAAACAGAATAACGGATTTTGAAATTTATAGGGTGTGCAAGATGTAAATTAATTTTGATGGTAGCAGAAGGCTCTGGAATGTGCAACTGTGACGGAGTTTTGGAACATAATGCGTCACAGAGCATAATCATGATAGAGGACGTCATGAGAAAAATGCTACATTTCTACAACAACGAAAAGACTGTTAATATACGAGTGTACATCCTTTTACATACAGAAAACTTACAGTCCTGATTACAGTGAAACACATGTTGAGAATTTGTTTTACGGAATACGTTCTTTTACACCTGTACTTGTGAATTTTATCCCTGAAAAAGTTCTGTGAGTGGTTTTCTAGTGCTAACAATAAAACTTGAATGTGAAACATTGGTTTACCTTTGCAGTTTATGAGTAAACACTTGCACAGATAACGATGAACGTACGAACAGCAAAAGCAAATAGTTATTGAAGGCAGAATACAAATGAACTGAAATATATTTGCAGAACAATCGATTTTGTCTGAAAATGTAACAAGCGTTCCTTATGTTCAATTCAGAAACCATACATTATTTTTCTGTTTTGTTTTCATTGCATAACGTCCTAAGGTGTCAATAAGAGACAGCAGCCTCTAGAAGTGTCTATTTTCAGAAATAGAGAATAGAGTCTTGTTGTCTCAATGTTGGTCTTTCAATGCAAACAGTTAGTTATATCTTCACGGTATCACACCTTAAATAACGGCCATACTTTGCTTGTTTTCGTTTAACTTGCAGAAAGATTTATACAAAATAAACATTTCAAGGGATACTGCATTAATTTACTGATATTATTCTCACAAACTCATTTAAAACTCAAATATTTGCTGGTACCAGGTATTCAAGTAAAATATTTGAAGCTATCAAATTTTTAATAGGGAGAGAAGCATCAAGAAGATAAAGTCTCCAGTGAGTGAAACATCTACAAGTATTCTAGAGCTATCTTCTTATCTACCACCAAACCTTTTTGAACTAGATTCTATATTAAGACGCAATATATTTCTCTATTATCCGTCAAAGAAAATGTAAGAAATTCTAATTTTTCAGTTTGACAGAAGTTTGTTTACTCGTTCCTATGAAAATTACGTGAGTTTTTACTAGATTCATAGAAAACTAATTTGAAAGAATGGTTTGACTCCTGGAATAGTCCTCCATATACCATTTGTAGTTAAAATATTATAGACTATTTTTGTGGTGCAATCACTCATGTTTATTGTGCTTGTGTATACCACTCGTGCTGCACACTCGTGGTATTCAAACGCAAGCACAATAAACATTCGTGATAGCACCACAAAAATAATCGATAATACTTAAACTATCTATAGTACAATAAATGAATATTTTTCAAATCAAAATTTATTCCTTTTAAATGATAAAATTTTATGACCATTGGAACTAGATTTTGCCTGCAAGTTGTTTTTCCTCTCAAGTTCTCCGTATTGATCATTTTTGTGTATAACGCTATTCTTCCTATATCTCTCCATATTCTACACAAAAATTCAACATGATATTTTTGTTACATATATTCACACAACGACTGTACTATCTATCCAAGCATAGTAGCGTAACGACATCTCCTTTTCGTTTTTTGTCAACTCACAATGAGCATGCTCTTTATTCAGATTTAATGTTAGCAAGTCTAGAATCACGAATCACATAGAACGGTGTGAAATATTTGCTGTTTTCTTGTTTGCCTTTTGGGACAAAAGTGAATGAATGCATTCTAAGAATACAAGAAATGCAATGAAGCTAATGGCGATGTATTCAAATCTTATACTAGAAATCCTTAAGTGCTCGCAGTTAATTCAGGAGACGAGGACATATATAAATTGATGAACACCGTTTCCTGAGCTAAGTGATTGATGCACTAGATTAACAGAGATTAAGGAATAGAATCATAGTTTGTGCACCAATTTAATGTATATTTAGGGGCAAATTTTGCACGACCTGTTGAAGGAGGAAGAGTGGATAAAACTAGAATATATTCTAGAAATATTTCTTTGTTAGTCCATCTCTGCTTATGCACTTGATTAAGGACCAAATTCAAAAGTCGCATCGTGATAAATATACGGCTGAATTTATTGGTTTGTTATTTGCAATATCCTGGTCAACCGAATTTTGTGCAAAGATTTGATTCGAAATAGTAATTTCAGAGAAAGTATTGGTTCAAATTTATCATTTTCATAAAAGTATCTAGTTTCATTATGAATAATATACAAAATGAAAATAGTGGAGATATATGAGTTTGGCCGTTACGTTGTAATATATATTTGTTTCTCTTATGAATATCATATGAAATCAAAATATGCAATTTTCAGTGCACCATTTATACTCTACATTTCAGTTCTCATCAGCGACCATGTGAAAAAAAATAAATATGACTTATTGCGAAAAAGTGGAGTATAAATATTTCAAATTAGTGCAAAGATAAGTCTCGCTGGAATTATTACTGAACAGTTCTAAAACCAACAAGCCACTTTATTCAATATCACAATACTTCAATATTATCATATATTTTCCAATTGATAATCTATACATTTTTCAGAATTTTATTTAATAAGAACGACTTTTGATTTTAAATTCTGTATATGTATTTGAGACTTTGACATTTCGATCCTTTGACCAAGGATCTTCTGACAATGATACAACATGAAACAAGGCAAGTAACTAGATACTAAAAATATACAGAATACTAGCGCTACTCTTTGCTATTGGTTTGGTCTACAACTGCAGTGTCAAATAGTCTTCAGTGTACTTTATTATCCAAAATATGCACAGGACTACACCAACTAAAACATAGTCATTATATATGTGTGTTATTGAAAGCCAAACATTTGATAATTCAAAACCTTCAGTATGGCTAGAGTTATTTGGATGTGTATCTCATTCGCTTCTCTGACCAATCTATCATGAATCGATGAGCCTCTTGCGACTATTTTTGTTTCTTCAAACTTGATGTCATGCAAAAACTCGATGGCATGATCGGCTACAGAAGATTTATTTGGATGGTCTAATCTTATGCACCTCCTATGTTCAGCAATGCGAGTGTTCACAGTTCGACCCGTCGTGGACTCTCCCACAAGGGATCTTATAAATGCCCGAAGATTGTAAGGGAATCACGTCCCTCACAGGTCTCATTCATAGCTTGATTTTTATTACCGGAGCGAAGGAATCCTTGAAATTATATCTTGACAAGATCCTTTCGATCTTATCTGAAACATTGCTCACATAAGGTGAAAAAATATAATTTTTACTCACGCTAGTATCCTCAATAGTAGTATTGGCAGACTTAAGTCGAAGAGCCTGTTTAATGGAGTGATAACTGAAGCCATTCTTCTGGAAAATCACTTCTAGATTATTAAGTTCATTATCAGGTTCATCAGGATGACAAATATGGAATTTATAATCTGCAACTGATTTTCCAGGAAAATGCGTGAGTGAAAATTATTTCTCTTCACCTTATGTGAACAATGTTTCAGAGAAGATCCGAAGGATCTTATCAAGATATCATTTCAAGGATTCCTTCGCTTCGGTAATGAAAATCAAGCAGTAAATGATGTTATATCCCTACAATCTTCGGGCATTTATAAGATCCCTTGTACCTGTAGGAAAGTCTACGTTGGACAGACGGGCCGAACTGTGAACACTCGCATTGCTGAAAATAAGAGATGCATAAGATTAAAGCATCCAAATAAATCTTCTGTAGCTGATCATGCCATCGAGTTTTAGCATGTCATCAAGTTTGAAGAAACAAGAATAGTCGCAAGATGCTCATCGATTCATGGTAGATCGGTCAAAGAAGCAATTGAGATACTTGAACATCCAAATAACTTTAACCATACTGATGGTTTTGAATTATCAAATGTTTGGCTTTCTGTTATCAATAACACACATATATAATGACTATGTTTTAGTTGGTGTAGTTCTGTGTATATTTTGGATTATAAAATACACTGAAGACTGTTTGACACTGCAGTTGTGAGTCAAACCAATAGCAAAGAGAGGCGCTAAGCTGTCTTGTTAAAATGTCGTGTATTTTGTGATTTGGGATGTGTGCGGAGCTGTACCAAGTAGGACATATTCCTCTGTTTGGGGTTTTCACGTGGTTTTCCTCAAGCCTTGGGTGAATGCCAGAGGATTTCATTATTTTTGTTTGGGTGTGATATTCACGTTATCACATCTAGTATTCTGTCTATTTTTAGTATCTAGTTACTTGCCTTGTTTCATTTTGTATCATTGTTTTCTGAAGAAGATCCTTGATTAAAGGATCAAAACGTCAAAGTTCCGAATAAATATACAGAATTTAAAATCAAAAGTCATTTTTATTTTATAATCATTTATGGTTTATTGATTGATATTTTTAATGCAGCCTTGATCAGCTATGCTGACGATTGTAAGACAATCGTGAAATAAAGATAATTTCTTTAGAACTAGGGTAAACTGAGTTACGCTACATTATTTGTAATGGCATTTCAAATAACCAAATAATCACTCTATCATTCAGATCCTTAAAACACAAGAGTATGGAATACAAGATAGGTACAATAACTGCTGTTCGTGTTTTCACAAATGACGTTCCATTCATCATGACGAAAACAACTGACGGTCAAGTGTCCTATGGAGTAAACCGAATTAAAAAACAATAATTGACATAACCCTCTGACAACAAAGAGTTTCAAAACCAATATTTTCACTTTTTTATAGCTTTTGTTGGAACACAATAGGAAATAATTCGGGTTTAATGTTCCGCTTTTATCGATTGCTCTGTGTGGGTTAGCTTTACTAACAGATACACACTAACTTCCAAGAGTGAAGAATAAAGTCAATTGGGCATGAATAGGTAATGATATATTCTTCACTAATTGCTGAACTCTCTTAGAACTTGCCTTATATAGAAGTTGCAGCACAATTTGATAAAATATGTCATGAACGATCGAATGGAGAAAAGTCAAATTCAAGCTACAATAATGGGCCCTTGAATTCTATCATATTTGTGTAATTTTGCTGGAAAGTCAATTTCTCATATTATCCATTCAATAAATTTGGATATGCAAAATGCAAAATATCTGAGCATAGTGATAGAAATTATTGTAAGTAATATTGTATGAGAGATTGTCAGATATAATTTCCAACACTTCGAACAGCGATAATGACAAACAATCGACATTCTCAATGAAACTCATATCAGCGGTATTTGGAGGCAATGCAAGTAGAGTAAACGGAGGAGAGCCGAACCACGGAAGGAATCGGATAAATATGAGAAGTTTGTAATAAGTCAGCTCAGATGAAGCTTAACATGGAAGTTGAGATAGGTGCAATTTTGGTGCGGAGTATTGTTGTTGAAATTTCGAATTTCTCTGTTCGTTTCAGTCTGAAGTTTCAGTTACTTCCAAGTAGATTCCTATGGAAGACCTATTATGGAACTTTTGGTATCGGAAAGAGTAGGATTACTGATCCATAATCATTACAAAGAAAGCAAAAAGGATCAACGTCAAGTCAAAAAACAAAGCTACATTATACTGAGAATTCATTCACTTGAAAGAGAGTTATGACATGTCTCCATGAAGTGAATGAAATAACATTGTGAATGAGTGTATACTTGGGCATGTCAAGTAATGGAAAATCTGACAAAAAGATTCAAAGAGGAGTATCTACTCATTGCCAGATTTTAGATTCAATAAATAGTGTGCACGGAATATACTTACTATACACGAATGATAGTTATTCAAGTGGGGAGATCAATATGCACAATTTACCGATTGTTATGCTAAGAGTGTGTCAAGTTGATGCTGGGAATAAATGTTGACTTATACTCCTAGAAGGGTTTAGTTGGAATATATGAATCGTATATGTTTGAAAGACGTTTCGCAACAATAGACTAGTGATGCTCGCAAACCCGTAATGAGGAACTTCAGCATTGTCAGGAGTGGAAGAGAACCGCTACGACGGTAGATACGCATGACAGTAACGGCGTCATTACATCTGCCATGGAGGTGGCCGTACAATACAAGTATATGATGAAATCGCCTCAACTTCACAAACTACGGAAGATCTCTTGGCCAACATTGCAGATGTATTCATTTATCTTGAAAAAATAAAGTTTTAGGAATATCCAGTGGAATATAACAGCATCAGAATCAATTGTACATTACTTTGAGCTACCTTACACACATGTTGTGAAATACAGCTACATTAACACAAGATATACGTGTCATTTTTCAAAGGGCTATTTTGTTGTTCTCCTCACTGAAATCTACAGCTGTGAATATCCCACAACGGAAATGGATAAACACCGTCCGGCAAATACTAAAGAATTGGAACACATTTGAAGCAGGTTACATCATGAATTCAGTATTTGCAGACTTGGATGATTATAACTTTAAATGAGTTTTTTAGGCCGCAAAATGAACAAATATCCATAATCTGCATATAGACATACTGTTTTATGCTATCAGTTGATGTGAACTCACGATTAAACTTTGTTTGATAGTCGTGAAGTCAAAGTTTGAAGCTATCAGTTGATGGATAATTTGAAATTGAATTTTCAAGTGTATGTGGGTAGAAGTGGGTTTCTGTTAATCAATCACATATAGATTTCAGAGATAAAAATGTTTCCCTGCTTCCAATTCACCACTATCCGATAATATGGTGTTTCTATCAAGTGGCTACAGATAAATTAATGAAAATATGTGTTTGAGTTATCCTCTCCAAGCTCCATTTCTCCAAATACGTTTTGTTTATGTGAAATATTTGACTGTTGTGGGAAGTTTGACAGCTTTTTGATGTTCAAATTGGGATTAGATATTATTGAAGAACCTAAATTCAAGATTTTACCTTTTTCCAGATTCTTCCCAATAAAATCTGTTTTTGTTGTTCAATTGCTTTGAAATTCGGAATATTTATAGTATATGCCCGATTTTATGTATTGCAATATATTTTCTGACCACCAAAGTGCGTGTTTTGGTTAGAAACCTCGCGATAAGGTAACAGTGGAGATAATTCAATCCTGTGGTACGGCCTAATGTTGTTAGGTAAATAGATTGTGGTGAAGGTGAAGGAGACATTTAGGATTTTAATGTTATTAGTGTCGGCGATTATCGTTTATATCACTTATGTTACGTAAATTTTGACAATTTGAATAGAAAGGTGATATTTTTGGGAGTCTACTAATGGAAAACATAATGAAAAAACTGTTACTCCATTATTATAATTATACAAAGATAGATGATCGTAGAAGATACTTTGTCGCTTCTCAGGGAATTAGATGAATTCTAAAGAAAATAGGTACGATGGTATTTTCTGATTAATGTGCTTTCTTAGTTACAAGCACTCATATGTCCTTATCAGTCTTGGACGCTGCTCTCTGAATTCCATGTCGCTAATAATAATAGACTCTATCTTTATTAATAACCATTCCGATTGCACATCTTGTGTAATATAAACTTCCAATAAACTGAAATGAACGTGAAGTGTAATATATCGCAGAATCTGAATTACAAATTCACGTCCAAAACAGAGAAAGTAGAACAGCTAGGAAGGTAATCTGAATTTCAGAGCATATTTATTGGAATTCTAGATCCAAAAATCGCATACTGTATATGAGTAATATTTAATTTAAAATATTTGCAGAAATTGCACAATAGTCTTTAATCCTTGCCTTATACGGGCGATGCTGGTTACATCTGAATACATCAAGCTCTCATCAACCGGATCAAACTGAAACTGAATGTGATTCTCATACAAAAGACAAGAAACACGTGCGATCTATTGATCTTGCTTTTCATCGGCGATAGCAATTATTACTGACAAATTAGAAGAAAAGTATTATCATTCTTACAGTTCTTTGGAACTTGTTTTTAAGCAGGCTGTGAATGGGTATTTGTTGAAAGTTTTTTATTATAAACTTTTTAAATCTCTTAATACCCTTTCGGGTGTCGAGATTGTTCTTGTTTTAATTATTTGCGTTGATTACTATTCTATCTTGTTGATTATCTCTTTCCATTTTTTTTCTGTCCCTTGCTAACGTCTTTGCTTCTTGGCCGCCAAAGTTGTTTTTTGCTAATATCTCTTCTATATTTAGTCTTCCCCTTTTCTTCTTGTTTTGTATTCTTGCATTCCACACTGCTTTTGTTTGTTTATCTTCGGGCATTCTTAATAGGTGACCATACCACGCCAACTGTTTCTTTTCTATGGCATTATGAATGCTCTCTATTTGTACTCTTCTTCTTATATCTTCATTCTTTATTTTATCCATTATCATGACTCCTTCCACTCTTCTTAGATATTTCATTTCCGCCGCCTGTATTTTGCTTCTTATTCTCTTATTCATCAACCATGATTCACTACCATATATTAATATAGGTCTATGCACTGTTTTGAATAGAGTCATTTTTGTCCTTTTCGTTATATGTTTATTTTTCAATATTATTTTGTTGATTGCATGAAAATTCCTATTTGCTTGCTGAATTCTCGTATTTATTTCCTGCTCTAAGCTTCCTTTATTATTTATTGCTGCCCCTAAGTATTCAAATGTTTCTACTTGCTCTATTTCTTTCTCATTCAGTATTATGTTTATCCTTAAATTCTCCTTTGATATGACCATTACTTTCGTTTTTTCTACATTTATCTTCATATTATGTTTCCTTAGCTCTTCGTTCCATATTTCTAAATTACGTTTCGTATCTTCTTCACTCTTTGCCATCACTGCTAAGTCATCTGCGAACGCGCATTCTGATAATGAGATCATTTTCAACTTGTAATGTCCAACCTCTACCTTTTTTATTTTATACTTAATATTCTTCATTATTTGATCTAAAAATATAATAAATAGCAATGGGCTTAAAGCTCCACCTTGTCTTAATCCTTGGGATGTTTTAAACTCTTCTGATGTTGCGTTGCCAGTTCTTATGTAGTTGGATGTTGTTTCGTTTATGCTTTTTATTGTTGTTTATAACTGTTCTCCTATTTTTCTTCCTCTCATTATATTCCACAACTTAGTCCTCGGTACTCGATCGAACGCTTTTTCCAGGTCTATAAATGTGATATACAGTTTTTTTTCCGTTTTCATTGTATTTTCTATCAAGTTCCTTATAGTGAATATGTGGTCTTGTGTCGAATGTCCCCTCCTAAACCCACTTTGCGATTTTTCCATTGTTGTTTCTATCGCAGCTCTAAGCTTGTTTTCTAGTATTGCTTCGTAAATTCCCGCTGTTGTGCATAAAAGTGATATGCCCCTATAATTCTCACAATTTTTACTGTCTTCTTTTTTATGTATGGGAAATATTACTGAAGGTATTTTCCCTGTTTTCCAGATTATGTTTAATATAAGCAGCAATAAACTTTCTCCTTCTTCGCCCATATACTTCAATTGCTCGGCCTTCATACAGTCATGTCCCGGTGCTTTGCCATTCTTCAGTTTTTTAAGTACTTCAATTAACTCTGCTTCAGCTATCATCTCTGTGCTTTCATTTATACTTTCTGTTTGTGGAGTCTCCTCACTTTCTGTTTCATTAGTACTTTCGTCACTTACTAGTAGGTCTTTAAAATGTTCTCTCCATCTTGTCATTATTTCGCTATCCTCTGTCAATATATTTCCTTGTTTATCTTTCAGGCTTTTAATTGTTACTTTTTCTCTTTTACTTCTCTTAAAGGTTCTACAAAATAGTTTTTGATTTTCGTTGAAATTTTGTTCTAGTGTCCTTCCAAATGTTTCCCATGCTTTTACTTTAGCTTTTTTAACACTTTCTTTAACTAATCTCCTTTGTTTCTTGTATTCTTCGTAGTCACTATCGTTCCCTGTTTTCAAATATTTCTTCCATATCAGTTTCTTCTTCTTAATGTTGTCTTTAATTTCTTCATTCCACCAATGTGTTCATTTCCTGTTGCTTTCGTCGCTGATTGTACCACAGGCTATTTTGGTTGTTTCTTTTATTATATTTTTGAAATAATTTCATATTTCTTCTACATTGTTTGTTTCTTGTTGTGGTGTATTGCTTATTAATTCCTTTATGATATCTTGATAATTCTTTCTTATCAGTTCGTCCTTCAGTTTGTCTACTTTTAGCTTCAATATTTTATTTTTATTTTTATTTTTTGATGCTTCCTGTTTTTGCTGTACCTCTTTCTTCCCTACTTTTACTTTTGCTACCGTCAAGAAGTGATCACTTCCGATTTCACAACCTCTTAGCACTCTTACGTCATTTATTCTTTTCCTCTGGTTCTTGTTTGTTAAAATATAATCGATCAAGGATCTCTCGTTCCTACTCTTAACTTCTCTTGTGAATTTATGTATCTCCTTATGTTCGTAAAACGTATTCAAAATTTGTAGCTCGTTTATAAGACAAAAATCCATAAGCCTATTGCCATTATTATTTTTGACTTTTTCTCCATGTGTCCCCATTATTTCTTCTAATCCCTCGTTTCGATTCCCTACTCTCGCGTTGAAGTCGCCCATTATGTATATGGATTCTTTTAGTTTCTCATATTCTAATTGTAAAATATCCCAGAACTCATCTTTGTGTGCTTTGTTTTCATCTTCATTTGGTCCATACACTATCATTATATTTGGTATGAAGTTATCTTTCTCTTCCAATTTAACCGTCATTATCCTTTCGTTCACGCATTCCCATTCTTTCAGTGACTGTTCCAGTTCTCTATCAATTATACAACCAACTCCCGCTTTTGCTCTTACATTTTCTCCGACTCCACTATATATTAAGTTGAAAGTAACACATGAAAACTGCATTTATCATACATTTACTATAACAACAAGTCCAAAAATATAAAATTCCATGTTGAATTTGGAATCACTAGCACTTGAAAATAAGTCCATATATTCTTGTCAAAAATAGTTCAAGAGTAATTACATGCGGCACATTCCATTTGGCACCCGTAAAATCAATTCGGTATTAATGCAGCTCAGAGTTTGGTTTAAATTGCAACATTTCGTATAGACGGCACGGAGCACATCTGCAATAACTTAAATCAATCACATTTTACTACACACTTCCTGTTCGTCGTCTGCGGTATCCAGGTTCGTGATGACCTACATTTGCACAAAATTCCTTTTACCATCACACCAATAATTCAAGCAGCCCATCTCCATGATTTTTCTTCTTAATTTATCAACGTTTGGGGGTAGATGAATCTTCTGTGAGCTTATATTAATTGTACAGAGATTAATACCGGCAACTCTGGAGTGTCCTTTATCATCAATAATAAGTACTGAACTGCTCTATATGTTCCATGATACAAATTCGGAAGAATAAATGTATTTATCACGTTCCAGCTCCACCGATAGGTTTAATACTTCATCCAGAGCTATCTAATTTTACGTATCAGAAAAATCATTAACCTCATCTCTGACTCGGAAGCACAATGTAGATAAACGAACGTGATTTACGCAGTCAAAATTGCATGGCAGGAAAAATACGTTCCCCTTTCATAGTCATTCAGATTAAACTACGTATGCTCTTCACGTACAGGTTTACCACTCTGTCAGAAATAGACTCATGTCAGCAGAGCAGAACATAAAGATGGAGTAGAATGATAGGTTAGTCGTTTATAGCTTCGTGTGATTAATGGGAAGCGTCTTTCTAACTTAGGATTGAGTGACCATTATTTTTTTAATGATTATAAAATGGAGCATAGTGCAACTAACAATTGAACCACATTTTTAGATATATCAGTTGAAACTCAGGTCCCCGTTCATATATTTCTCTATGAAGGAGAAATCTGGAGACACTAGAGAATGAAAGAGACGGATTTTACATAAAAGGCATCCACAATTCAATGAATCAGTTCGAGATCAAATTCAGTCTAGTAATACTATCATAAATATCCTTTGGATATTCTTTGAGAAAGGACTACTTTTGTATTCAAAAGTAACACATCTTACAGACACAAAGCATTCACAAAGAAAACGAAAACCTCCAGAAATGTAGATGTGGTGATCTCAAGCCCACACGCCACCACATACTGCGATGTTCTCAAAACACGAGATAATATCGTGAATTTTCAGTAGCGTCGATGGGAATACATAATCGTATTTTTTACGTTCGACAATCATTGCAAATAGAAACAGTTTTTCTTCCCAATTGAACTTTAGATCCCAAGTATTCATTCATTGATGTTTATGTTATGTTATTCTGTGATCTCTCCGAGAAAAAGAATGGGAAATATATGTTTAATGGTATTCTTTCTGTTACATTCTGATTTTGATGTGATGTGAACATCTCCTCGATACCATCACAATCACGCCAATTACTCCCATCATAAATCAAAGCAGGCTCAGAACTTTATTACGAAATTATGCTCCACTCGTAAAAGACATATTCAAGTGGACCCAAAATCTTACAGCCAGCAGATAATCCTTTCAATCTACCTGTTCTCTCATCTTGCGATGTTTCCGGCTCTTTCGGGCGCTTGACCTAGTTGTTGCGCCAATGCCGGCCAGTCTAGCGATGATCTGCGGGCTTCTTCTATCGGAGAAATATGCGCAATGGAGTGTTACGTTATAAAAGATCCCAAAAGGATATGCTAGAACCCTTCAATCTGTACTACTACCCAAATATACAATCGGATTAATTCGCTTGAGTCTCGAGCTGTGCTCTGAAATATGAATAAATGATCTCTTCAACTTTTTACATATTTGAAGTTGATATTTGATCATTTATCCTAATTATTACTCTCGCGTACTTTGTATCATAATATTATCAGCAAATAGTATGATATTCGTGACACTACAATTTTAAGCGCATTTTTTGGAAAAAAGCGCTATTATATTCACTTTGGCTGTATGGCTGGCTGGCTGACTGGCTGGCTGGCTGGCTGGCTGGTGTGACGCTGAGATCTCAGCAACTATACTATTTACAGACTTGAAACTGGTACTAAATAAAAGCTGCTGTTTCGTAGGTTTGCACAAATTGCTTTAATTCAAACTTAGTGATTGTGGAAAATTAAATTATTCAATTACTTGTTTCAAGTGAAACAATGCCCATAGATACATATGACATTAGGGATATGGCAACTAAAATTTATTAAAGTAGATTAAAATTTAGTTACAACTTTCGCCACGAGTGTCTATTATTATGTACAATTGTCAAATCTGTCCGGGATTCATTCAATGACTTGTTTGACGCAAATTTGAAGCTTATTAGAATGAATTATTATTATTGGATCAAAATTTGTTTACTTTTGGTGTATTTTTTCTATATAGCTTTGATAAAGATCAAATTATCATTTTAAGGTACAGCACTTGACCTCCCGTCAATCAATAACTAAACAATGGAGATTAAAAGGTATTTTTGAGTTTGTACATGCATAAATTATGTACCTATCAAATAGTCAACTTGAAACTAGTACTAAATGGAAGCTGCTGTTTCGTAAGTTGGCCCAAACTGCTTGATTTCAAGCTCAGTAATTGTGGGAGATGGTAATTTGCGAGATCTCTGAAGTAACAAGCATTCATGAGCTGTCAAAAATGCGCTTCTATCATCTAGATGATTCTTCAATTTTTTTGTTACTGCTATGTTTATCGCTTTGAAATAGATTGTTTATTGTTGAAATGAAACTCACTATTTGATAAATAAAAGATTTATTCTTCGAAGTATTCGTAAGCAAACACTATAAAAAAAAATTCTCACTTACTACCATTGAACTTCAACAACAAAGCCACAGATATTCATTTTTAACAACTTATCTATTAATTACACTGATCACTCACTGAATATTCACTATTTTACTGTTTTACTGTTCACTGTTCCTCAGTCAGGTCGTTTGCTCATATTTATACAGATGTCCGTTTCTGGAAATGTTCTAGGTCATTCGAGTGCACGTTACTAGAATTTTCGACCGTGCGGAGCGGCCTCGCCCAGACATGGCCAGATTCGGGGCTTATATAATTTTTATGAATTATGACACTTTCGCACGTTGCAATATCTAGATTTTTTGTCCTTGTCAAAATTGGATGCAATCAGTGCTATTATTGATAATAAGGACAAAATTTGTGTTACGTTATTTGATTGCCACAAGAGTAATAATAGTGAAAGTGCAGGTTTGAGTTTGTAGCACAAAAAAGTTTATATGCGACCGTTGTGAAAATACCTTTATAGTAGGTTTCAACTTATAACATGTGTGACAGCAAATGTACCTACATTATAATATTTAAATTTGCCGCTAGATGCTCTAAATAATGAATGTCATTTCTAGCGGCAAATAATGCTAATGCACTAATAGAAGTCTGAATAATAAATGAGTCAGTTGCATCAGCGTTGCAAGTTCACTAAGGAAAACAGAGGTTTTTATTTTGCAGAGCTAAACAGTGGTACTTAATAATTCACAACAGAATTTGCGATAGTGTAGTTTTGGTTTGGGGGAAAGAACACAGAAATATGTTAAACTAATAAATTTGTGGCACAGGTGCTCTAGACTTGAACGTATGTTAATATTGGTTCTATTTTTTTGGACATAGCAATGTTCATCAAGAAAATTACGACAAAGACAAAATCAGGATGTTCATTTCAGGGAAATGTTATCCTACGTATTGGGTATATGAAGATTATTATATATGTTTCATGCTCATATACATTCCATAATTGAAGTAATTTATACTTGTTTTGTTCCAGGTGAGTTGTTTTCAAACTTAGACCCAAATCTATAATCCTGAGTGGTAAGTTACTCGGTTAAATTATCATTTATTATACTATAAGTAGATTAAGTATTATTGATAATTTTTGTGGTGCTATCACGAATGTTTATTGTGCTTGCGTTTGAATACCACGAGTGTGCAGCACAAGCACAATAAACAAGAGTGATTACACCACAAAAATAGTCTATAATACTTTAACTACAGATGGTATATGGAGGACTATTCCAGGAGTCAAACAATTTTTTTAAATTAGTTTTCTATGAATCTAGTAACAAGTCACGCAATTTTCATAGGAACGAGTAAACAAACTTCTGTCAAATTGAAAAATTAGAGTTTCTTGCATTTTCTTTCACGAATAATAAAGAAAGAAATTGCGTTCTGATATGGAAACTAGTTCAAAAAGGTTTGGTGATAGATCAGAAGATAAAATTGATGAAGATATTCAGAAGAATATTCCATTGAATACGAAGAAAGCACAAATTGGAGGTATCCACATCTTTGAGTAAAATACTCACTCTGACCACTAGTGTAATATTCAATGGTATTTCTACACGTCCAAATACCTACTGATATGTAACGTTTCTATTGCGATTTAGGATTGTTAACCTTGTTATAAATACCACGAATGGAATAGTCATCTATATTTATTTTGCGAATATTTACTGGAAAAACGCTATTTCTAACTTGGCATGTTTCTGTGATGAACGCCATGAAATTTGTCCAAATTCTGAGCTCAAAGAACTTCTATTTGCATCAGATAATTGAATCAAATCTGTAGGAGGCAAAAGAAGGAATTTTATGAGAAAATGCAAATCAGGGAATTAGCAAAAGACCGTGTCAAGCTGGCGACATGATAATCGCAACAGAATATTTTTTATTGAGCACGTTCATGCCAACGATAAGCAATCAAAAGATTCATAAAAAAAATCTCAAAACGACAAGAGGAATAAAGGTTGCTCATTTAGCTCTTATACTCTTTATGTTAATTTTATTTGGGAGAAGATCTCTAAGCTTTTATCTGCGAGCCACTCAGAACGATTATTATAATCGAAAAAATCTGATCATTAATTCGCAACACCCTGGCACTCAGTGCTTGGGAAATATTCCATTTTCTACCAGCGCATTCAAGTCGATGTAAATACAAAAAAAAAGTATCTCGATGCATGTGAAGAGAAAATTGATGGATTATGCATGAATTTCCAATGTAGAAGAATCATTTATATACCATAAGTAGTTGAAGTATTATCGATTATTTTTGTGGTGCTATCACGAATGTTTATTATGCTTGCGTTTGAATACCACGAGTGTGTAGCACGAGTGGTATTCACAAGCACAATAAACATGAGTGATTGCACCACAAAAATAGTCTATAATACTCCAGCTACAAATGGTATATGGAGGACTATTCCAGAAGTCAAACCATTTTTTCAAATTAGTTTCCTATGAATCTAGTAACAAGTCACGCAATTTTCATAGGAACGAGTAAACAAACTTCTGTCAAACTGAAAAATTAGAATTTCTTGCATTTTCTTTGACGAATAATAGAGAAATATACTGCGTCTTGATATGGAATATAGTTCAGAAAGGTTTGGTTATAGATCAGAAGATAAAATTGATGAAGATATTCAGAAAAATATTCCATTGAATACGAAGAAAGCACAAATTGGAGGTATCCACATCTTTGAGTAAAATACTCACTCTGACCACTAGTGTAATACCCGATGATATTTCTACACGTCCAAATACCCACTGATATGCACCGTTTCTATGGCGATTCAGCATTGTTAACCTTGTTATAAATACTACGAATTGAATAGTCATGGTAAGTCACTTTTGTAATGATAGAACGATTAATTTATTCACTGAAAATTCTGGATAATATTATTTTATGCGATTATTTTGCATCTATTAATGTATTTACATACGAAAAAGAATCTGTTCAATGTGAATGAGTGCTTCCTATCTTCAAATAATGCGCGTGAATATGAACCATGAAACATTGGATCTCTAAAGGCCTTATGTTCTTTTTATACTATCTGGCAGTATTGATTATCAATTTTCCACAATATTCTCTAAGACATACATAAAAATCAATACTCCAAATTCAAGAAAAGTGAGTAATGTTTCAACGTACTTTTAGCACCGCGTATCTCTAAATTGGCCGTCGGCCCAAGCTAGCAGGTATGCATACGATGAAAGTACATACTAACACTACTAAATTCCACACATTTTGTTTCTGAGAAAATAAGTAACTTGTAGCAGATCTGGATCTTGAACTATGATGGAAATACATCTCAAACGATATTTATGTAAAACAACATGAATAAATCTTGGAGATTGGTTACTACTTATAAATTGATCCTATTATTCAAGAGACATGTAGCTTGCATTGAAAATCTGACGTGGACATGATTTCCAGGATTCTACGGCTAACAGTTCTGAATTTATGCGCAAAATTCCAAGATCGTCAAGTATAGTGCACTTTCGACTGAGTCGATCAAAATGAAAATAGGATATGAGCATCTAGACAGTACTATCATCTTGAATACTGTATTCTAATATTCTACGTTCAATCGTTTTGGATTTATGTGGAAAATTAAAAAATGTCTCGAGTAAACTGCACTCCCGGCTTAGCCGATCACAATCATAATGCAAGGTGTACAACTAGATGCTATAATAGTGCTCAATACGAAATCTAAATATTCTGCGACTGATTATTTTAAATTTATGAGAAAAATTCGGAAAGTCTGTAATATGAAGTGCACTTCCGGCTTAGTCGATTGGGACGAAAATAGGTGATGATCATTTGGATGCTACAGCAATTTCGGATACTGAATTTCAGTATCCTACGGCTAATTATTTTAGATTTATGCGGAGAATTCAAAAAAAGTATCAGGTAAAGTGCATTTCCAATACAGACTATTGCAACCATAATGGAAGGTGCACATCAAGATCCTAGATCCTATACAAGTCTTTTATACAAAATTTCAGCATTATACGTTTACATACGTACCGACATCAACCCAAAAATAATCAAAATGGATTCAGGAATGCTCAAAACGGATATTTCCATCAAAATCTCGATAGGTGAATCTTGTCGGTTTCACAATACTTGCTTGTACTTAGTACAAGTAAGTAAAAATTATTGAACATTGATGTTTTTGCATGTAGATGAATCATACTGTTGAACCTTGAATACTAAATTTCATGCCCTTGGCCATGACTTTGTCGATTCATTCAAGTTTATTTGATCATGAACCGGATATCAGTTATTCATTAGTATCCTAATTCAACATGAAATGTGTAATTGATTTCCTGTTGGGAATCAGAATGAACACAGCATAATCTCTTCCTGTGAGAGTTGATCATTCTGCTGTAGAAATTATTCCTAATGAATTCACAAAGAAGAAAATTGAATATTCCGAACCATACGAATATCAAGTTGAATTTGTTCTTTCAAAAATTTGATTTTTGAAGTAAGTTGGGAAATAAAAATGAGGTAGTTCCGATGTTCATCAATCCAAGTAGAGTCTCCAACACAATTTGAAGTAATCTTGGCTTTGAAAATAAAGAACACTTGACGTGGTTGAAATGCAGCAAGATAGGAGTGGAAAACTGGGTACAATAATATGACGCTGTTCAGTCTAGCACTGTGTTTCTGGCGAAAGACTGCCATTGATTGAAAAATTCACGAGTTGTCAGAGCTCGTTTGAAATTTTGTAGCTGCACAAAAGCAGGATTCGCAAATTATTTTCTTTGAAACATGACACCAAATAAGTGAGAGGAATGTTTCATTTGAAGCTTGGAGCTAACGTAATTTCTATTATCATTCCTCATCTTGATATAGGTAGCATTATTCAAGAGACATAATTTTTCTTCCTCCAACTTACAAATGTATCCGGATATAGCTCTTCCAGTCTTCTCATTTTGAATTTTCTCCAAAAATGCCGCTATTCAGCAGATTTTTGTGTGAAGAATATTGAAATTCAAACGTAAAGTAATAATTTTCTTCTTCATTTACTGCCCCAAATTCATTGCCAAATGTCCAAAACAATGGTAATCATATTGCGATTGTCAAACTAAAGCTCCAACGCTCACATCCATATGTAGAAGAACGTAAAAGTTTGCATTAACATAATGAAAATTCAGATAAATATTTATTCATTTGAAAATTCCTATGTTACCTCCTGTGCCATATTATGATGAGAATATATATTCGAAAAGATTCAAAAACAACACAATACAAAAAGCAAAAATAAATGCTTTGTAAACTGGAATATTTAGCGTATACATAATTATATTTCCTCCAAAGCGTGCTTATATTTACGTATTTATGAGAATACTCAGTCCTATAAAAACTTTGTGTTCTGCTGTGTAGTGAACTGAATGTTGCAACTAGCGTCAGTAGTTTTTTTACGCGTGGGTGCTCCGTGTAGGATTATTTACATGTCACTAATATGGTAACAAATTCTGCTAAAGCACTTAAGCCTCTGAGTAGGTAAGTTTAATACTACCGTTTGGAAGCTCCTCTATTTCAATTAATACCAATGTGGGAATTTGTTTTGGATTACCTTTTAATGCTTTCAATAAAATATTAATTGTTAATCCTAATCAATCGAAGGTTCATTCATCATTTCAATTTGTAAATTTTTCTCTAATATTGTTTCAAAATCAGAAGCTGTTAGTTTGCTTCCTAAACATTCAGACATTTATTTCTGACTTTGCGTTTGACATTTTATAATTTCAAAAGTATCTCCTGGAATATTGATGTGTTTCCAAACGCAATCAATTCTCCGCCAAAGTTTTATTGCAATTAATTCATTTTATATTTGTACTGTAATCAAGTTTAAAAAAATATCTGAAATTGAGAATAATTTTGCGCTGTTTAAACGCCGCCATTTTCGCGCGCTTTATGGATGACGTCAAATAACATGTCCAGTGACAATACAGCCCATTGTTTGCTACAGGTGTTTTCGTTCTCAACTTATTTCAGCATTAAAAAAGGTCAAAAGTCAGTTTATAAGTATTGCATTCTTTCCAATCCAGACAGGTTTTAAAATACGTAAGAAATGATGTAAGGTTATCAGAAGAGATGAAGTATCATAATAAACTTGACAGATCATGAATAACATTATATGCGATTGGTTTTAGCAATAAAATTCAGTATATGTATGCGGCTTCGTTAAACATTTGCTTGTTTCAAAATAAACAAAAATAATAGGTCATGTTTACTGCCCATCATATTTCGGATTGTATTTATTAAAATAACGTACATAATGTGTTATTATTGAATAATTACTTTGCAGTGTTCACTCTTTTTACTTCAGCAGACGTAAAATTTGGATTTGAAAGAAAATAAGACGACATCATGAATGGTTCTATTCTACACAGATTATCCGATTGTGCTTTTACAAAACCACTGTCTTAAATGATTTATAATCTCACTAGGATGCTAAAATTACACTTGAACAATAAATGAATTTACAACACACACATTATTACTATGTTTTCTAATCAAAAGCCTGCAATGCCATACAAATATAAGCAGTGCGCACTTGTAAGCATAGTATTTGACGTCACATTTCGCTTTAACCAATGGTGTTGCATTTTAGAACTTTGAATTTCCCTCGCTAAATTTACACTTTTATTTATTAATTTTAAGCAATTGGAAAGATATTAATCACCAAAATGATGGTTCAGTACAAATGTCTGGCCAATAAAAATTCGAAATTAAAATATTTGAACCAAATTTAAATTTTATCCATATTCCCTATTGATTGAGAGCAGAGAATTTTTCTGTTTGGAATAAGATTTGATTCTTCTATCATCCAGATTTTGAACAAAAGCGGTGCATACGTTTTTTATATACGACAGAATACAATCAGGATTTTTTATGGTTGGTGTAAAACTCTGTAGATTCGCATAGAGGCGCGAAAAATATTCCAGAATCAATTTCATTGTGTATATTTGTTTTTTATTGTTTGAGGATGAATCTTTTGTGTTGGACAACCCAAATCATATTACAATTTTGTGAATATTGAAGGTAAATTTATTGAAATGAAGAAAATCGAGTAGGAGTGAAGAATAGGTCCCTATGACATTTCGCTGTTACTGGCGTCTCTCCAGTAAAAAGAAGCTTTGTCAATAACACTAGTACAATATTTGCCTATGTAGATGAATGTTTATGTGTAACAATGGTAGTAGATTAGCTTGCTACGCTCGCAGCTCTGACAAACATCCCTGAATATAACTGCAAACGCGCTGCGCGCGCCTGTGCGGCTGAATACTTGAGATGAAACCACCTCGAAAGGTGAACTTAACTTCCCCATGTCAGACTAAAATTATAAAACTTGCAAACAAATATCCTTATATAAGTAACAATAATATTCTTATTTTTATATGAAATGTTTACATGTCTGGTTCAACCTCTTACATGTCATGTTTGAAGACATTTGCATTTCGTGCGCAAGCGCATTACTATAATGCGTAAATAATGAGTAAAAGTTGATCATTTTAGTTCAAACTTCATTTCATTTGGAGATAACAAAAGATAAATCTAAATCAAGAGGAGAACTTCAAACTACAGAAATCGACAATAATTTTCTTCGATACTTATTTTGAAAAGAATGAAACATCTGCGAATCACTTTGTTTATTAATGGGGTATCGATTTTGAATGAATACTTTGACCTGTTCCAAAGTTTTGTTCTCCAGAAGGTTACCTGTCATACACTTGAGTTCTATTACTTCAGGTTTTCTTGGTGGCTTTCGTCTTTCAATATGATTTGAAAAATATGTATTATTCGAATCGATAAAATTGTTCGTGAGTTCTACAAGTTTTTAAATATGCTATTGAAGCTCAACACTGAGCAAAACAGGTACATCTCTTCCTAACTTTTTCTAATCACAATTCTTTCGGAGTTTTATATATTTATTTTTTTTTGTCTGTCAACTAAATAATTTCAATATATTTCTTGGATATTTCCTGGTTCTAATAATTCAGACATTCTCCGACCAAAAGTCTCGTGGGAATATTTGGTCAGGTACTCAACTTTAGGGTGATGGATAAAACACTTTTAAGGGTATTCAACATAAAAGCTACGTAATTAACGTATTCAATTATGTAGCACATATTCGCATCGGTTAATTGCTCATCATATTATACTAATTAAATATGCAATCTCCCTTTGGAATCATTATCAGTTCCGTCCAGCCAAATCCCTTTCGTCAAATAAAACTCCGGCATTGTAATATTGGCAAGCCCGCAGCGTTATCACGTTGGCACTGTTGAACTCAGTTCTGCCAGACTCCAACCTGTTGTTAGCATTTCTGCTGGAGCTTGGAACTGTTGCTGATGCTGATGAACTCATCTGCTGACCCAACTAGCAGAAAACAGCGTTTGCGTTGTCATGGAAACATAGATCGTGATGTCGTTAAGCTGTGATGCTAACAACCAGAGGGCAGGGGTGGATCTGCCACTGAACTGTGGGAGTACTTCGAGAAATGTCATTTTGGGCTGACTTACACAGTTAGTGTAGATCTAATTCACGCTATCATGTATATTGTAATGTTAAGTATTACCAAGCAAACTTTATACAATTTATTTCTCACTCATGACTATTAATCTTCAACAACAAAGTCACAGATATTTATTTTTAACAATTTATTTATTTATTACACTGATCACTTACTGAACATTCACTATTTAACTGTTTTACTGCTATCTATTCCTCAGTCAGATCGTTTGCTCATATATATATATATATACAGATGTCCGTTTCTGGAAATGTTCTAGGTCAATTCGAGAGCTCGTTACTAGAATTTTTGACCGTGCGGGACGGTGCGATGCGATAAAAAGAGACGAAGGGCCTCGCCCAGACATGGCCAGATTTAGGGCTTATATAATTTTTAGCGCATTTTTTGGAAAAAAGCGCTATTATATTCACTTTGGCTGTCTGGCTGGCTGGCGTGACGCTGAATTCTCAGCAACTATACTATTTACAGACTTGAAACTAGTACTAAATAGAAACTGCTGTTTCGTAGGTTTGCACAAATTGCTTTAATTCAAGCTCAGTGATTGTGGAAGATTGAATTATTCAATTACTTGTTTCAAGTGAAACAATGCCCATAGATATATATGACATTAGGAATATGGCAACTAAAATTTATTAAAGTAGATAAAAATTTAGTTACAACTTTCGCCGCGGGTGTCACTATTATTATGTACAGTAGTCAAATCTGTCCGGGATTCATTCAATGACTTGTTTGACGCGAATTTGAAGCTTATTAGAATGAATTATTATTATTGGATGAAAATTTGTTTATTTTTGGTGTATTTTTTTTATATAGCTTTGATAAAGATCAAGTTATCATTTTAAGGTACAGCACTTGACCTCCCGTCAGTCAATAACTAAACAATGAAGATCAAAAGGTATTTTTGAGTTTGTACATGCATAAATTATGTACCTATCAAATAGTCAACTTGAAACTAGTACTAAATGGAAGCTGCTGTTTCGTAAGTTTGCCCAAACTGCTTGATTTCAAGCTCAGTAATTGTGAGAGATGGTAATTTGCGAAATCTCTGAAGTAACAAGCATTCATGAGCTGTCAAAAATGCGCTTTTATCATCTAGATGATTCTTCCATTTTTATGAATTATGACACTTTCGCACGTTACAATATGAAATGTAGTCCTTTAATAAATTTATGTTTGATTTCGAAAATGGTACATCAACTTTTCTTACGAATTGATTTCATGACAATGTACTGCCACTAGAATGAAAGAGATTCGTGAACTGATGTAACCCACTGAAGAACAAAAGCAGCTAATTGTATGAGATGGAGGCAGAAATCGACTAATGGCTAATCGAGACAGAAAGAAGAAGCTTGAGTCTTGAGGAATCTCTAGCTTTCATTCGTAATATAATTTGGGTTTATTGATGAGTTCCTTGTGTTCCTTTGTACCATCTCCTAAAACTAATTATAACAAAACTTACAACATGAAGTAGAATAGTGGCACAAAAGGTACATAAAAACTCTGAACAAGGGACAATAATAAGAGTAATGTCTCAACAATACTAACAGTCTCAACAATAACAAATGACTTCGTCGAGGCATATGAAGACATCAGACAATTTGGTTAGCAAGCCACAAGTCACAATACTTCTTTCACATAGTTAAAGCACAAATACCAAGCATCTTTCAGCAAAACATTGTTCACTTGTTAATGCTGAAAGTCACGAAAAGACGATACAAATTGTGTGGATTCCTCTCGATATTTCACTGAAAGACCTAGAATTCACCTACCGGAAAGACACTGGCATAAAACCCTCTATTTCAGGAACAAACGAAAATGTCGTAGGATATCAAATCCATTCAGATATCATTTTGCAATTTCTTTTCCTGGTCGATCTACGAATCAACATGCTATACGAAAGTGCTTGGAATAATTTTTTCTTTCAAACATTGTTTACTTTCAAGCAGCATCCTTCAAGTTATCTGCTAAGTTTGAATCCCTCGAGCTACGCTCTCGTGATTTAATCGTACAAATGTTCTCAACGATGTAACTAGGTAAACAATGTTTTAAAGAAAAATTTTCCAATAAATCTTGTAATATTACATACGATAACTTGATGAACAATTTATTTGTTTGTCATCTGGTTATTCTTCATAAGACCAGTCAAGGCGACCCTTGAATCTACTGCTATAAAAATTTTCCAAGTCTCGTCCAGAGAATTTTGCAAATTATTGAAGGAAACTTTTGGTACAGTCACTTGGTTCCAGAAATTACCTTTTTCAACTTATTCCATGGCGTCTATTAATTTTTAGAGCATTTTTTGAAAAAGAGCGCTATTATATTCACTTTGGCTGGTTGGCGTGACGCTGAGTTCTCAGCAACTATACTATTTACAGACTTGCAACTGGTACTAAATAAAAGCTACTGTTTCGTAGGTTTGCATAAATTGCTTTAATTCAAGCTCAGTGATTGTGGAAGATTGAATTATTCAATTACTTGTTTCAAGTGAAACAATGCCCATAGATACATATGACATAAGGGATATGGTTACTACAATTTATTAAAGTAGATGAAAATTCAGTTACAACTTTAGCCGCGGGTGTCACTATTATTATGTACAGTTGTCAAATCTGTCCGGAATTCATTCAATGACTTGTTTGACGCGAACTTGAAGCTGATTAGAATGAATTATTATTATTGGTTGAAAATTAGTTTACTTTTGGTGTATTTTTTTATATAGCTTTGATAAAGATCAAATTATCATTTCAAGGTACAGCACTTGGCCTCCCGTCAGTCAATAACTAAACAATGAAGATTAAAAGGTATTTTTGAGTTTGTACATGCATAAATTATGTACCTATCAAATAGTCAACTTGAAACTAGTACTAAATGGAAGCTGCTGTTTTGTAAGTTTGCCCAAACTGCTTGATTTCAAACTCAGTAATTGTGAGAGATGGTAATTTGCGAAATCTCTGAAGTAACAAGCATTCATGAGCTGTCAAAAATGCGCTTTCATCATCTAGATGATTCTTCCATTTTTTCTCTCTTCTGGATTCATGAAGTTTGGTGTATTGACTTGAAATATTTTAGATCGAATTTACAGCCAAATTATGTATGAATCCATTGGGAATATAAAGGTCAAAATGGTTGGTATCTTGGAGTGATTTACTTCCACATATTGAATTAGATTCTCATTACTATTGAATTGGTAGCTAATTGATTTAGCAACTCTAGTTCAGCTCGAGAGGAAGTGAACACGGTTTCAGATAGATATCAAAAGAAACTGATACCTCTGTAATCAGAAACAATGAATGAAATATTTTAAAAAATTGATACTGGAGCAATAACTATTACAAAAATATGGAAATAGAGAATCTCAAGTTTTTCACGAAATAGAATAGGGAAAATTTCTAGACCTCTCTAACTCAAGCATCCGCTCAGGATACTGTGAAACTGAAACAGAGAACGAAAAGAAAGTCGTGAAATGGTCTCAAGCCCAGGCGTTGGATGTTAAATTAGTGTGAGGGAGGAAGATTTGTTAGGCAATATATTCCGGAATAAAATCAGATAATGTTGTTGAGTACGGATCTGTATAAAGTGTTTGTTGGAGCTGTTGCTTGTTTAGATAGATCAAGATGAATCCAACGATTTTCTTGTCTACAAATTCATCAGTCTTTTTCTTGAAATATGAGGTAGCTATAAATCTTCTACGCCTGTTGAATTCGCGTATGGAGAGCACCGTAAATTTTTTGTGACCATGAAAAGACATTTGTCGAATTCCATTTCTTGAATTTATATATTTTACTGTAGGCTAGCAAAACAATTGACTTATTTCGATTGAACTTTTTTCAATGAGCTAGCAGGAAAGGAAGCGGCACGCTTTCTGTCAACTCATTTGGTGAATAAGCTGCGAATACACTGCGCGCAACTGTTTCGCGAAACTGTTTTGCGAGAATGTTTCGCCTGATGATTGTCTCGCCCTTGACAAACATTGTACGAGACTTTGCGCGGAAAAAAGTGTAACATCGGTTTGGGTGAAACAGTCGTATACTTTCCTCTTCATTGACTTATAATATCCATATTTCATAAAAACGACTTTTGACTTTAAATTCTGTATATTTATATGAAACTTTTACGTTTCGATCTTCTTCAAAAAACAATGATACAAAATAAGACAAGGCAAGTAACTAGATACTAAAAATATACAGAATACTAGATGTGATAACGTGGATATCACATCTAAACAAAAAGAATAAAATCCTCTGGCATTCACTCAAGGCTTGAGGTAAACCACGTGAAAAACCAAAACAGAGAAATATGTCCTACTTGGTACAGCTCCGCACTCATCTCAAATCACAAAATACACGACATTTCAACAAGACAGCGTGGCTCTACTCTTTGCTATTGGTTTGGTTCACAACTGCAGTGTCAAATAGTCTTCAGTGTACTGTATAATCCAAAATATACTCAGAACTACACCAACCAAAACATAGTCATTATACATGTGTGTTATTGATTATAGAAAGCCAAACATTTGATAATTCAAAACCATCAGTATGGTTAAAGTTATTTGGATGTTTAAGTATCACAATTGATTCTTTGACCAATCTACCATGAATCGATGAGCATCTTGCGACTATTCTTGTTTCTTCAAACTTGATGTCATGCAAAAATTCGGTGGCATGATCAGCTACAGATGATTTATTTGGATGGTTTAATCTTATGCATCTCCTATGTTCAGCAATGCGAATTTTCACAGTTCGGCCCGTCTGTCCAACGTAGACTTTCCTACAGGTACAAGGGATCTTATAAATGCCCGAAAATTGTAGGGGAATCACGTCCTTTACAGGTCTCATGAAATGCGAGATTTTCATTACCGGAGCGAAGGAAACTTTGAAATTGTATTTAGACAAGATCCTTCCGATCTTCTCTGAAACATTGCTCACATACCTGTGGGAAAGTCTACGTTGGACAGACGGGCCGAACTGTGAACATTTGCATTGCTGAACATAGGAAATGCATAAGATTAAACCATCTAAATAAATCTTCTGTAGCTGATCATGTCATCGAGTTTTTGCATGACATAAGTTTGAAGAAACAAGAATTGTAGCATGATGCTCATCGATTCATGGTGGATCGGTCAGAGAAGCAATTGAGATACTTAAACATCCAAATAACTTTAACCATACTGATGGTTTTGAATTATCAAATGTTTGATTTTCTGTAATCAATAACACACATATATGATGACTATGTTTTAGTTAGTGTAGTTCTGTGTATATTTTGGATTATGAAGTACACTGAAGACTATTTGACACTGCAGTTGTGAGCCAAACCAATAGCAAAGAGTAGAGCTACGCTGTCTTATTGAAATGTCGTGTATTTTGTGATTTGAGATGTGTGCGGAGCTGTACCAAGTAGGACATATTCCTCTGTTTGGGGTTTGTGGTTTTCCTCAAGCCTTGGGTGAATACCAGAGGATTTTATTCTATTTGTTAAGGTGTGATATCCACGTTATCACATCTAGTATTCTGTAAATTTTTAGTACTCGTTACTCGCCTTGTTTTATTTTGTATCATTGTTTTCTGAAGAAGATCCTTTGTCAAAGGATCGAAACGTCAAAGCTTCAAATAAAAATACAGAATTTGAAGTCAAAACTCGTTTTCATTAGATAAAATTCTGTAACTATAAGTATGAACAAAAGCAATAAATGAATCATGGTTTTGTTGGTAAAATAGGATTCAGGTCAGCAAGAAATTTGCTACTAAGACAAGAAATTACCAAGCGCCATGCATCAGTAACTATCAAAATTTGCTTTATACTTATGCATCAAAAAATAATCATAGAACTCAATTAATTCACTAGAGTGCATCAATTCGTGACGCTTATCTCTCTGCATGACGATCCAGCTTTCAACGAATGAATTAAATAATGAGATCATCGCATTCCACATTTTCATATCACATTTCCCGTTCAGTGTGGAAGTGCAGCTCCTGAAATGAGGGCTGAATATTAAGTACCAGCACTTCGTTTTCACAGGTCAGGAGATTTACTACCCCCGAGATCGTTAGTGTTGCATAATTAAGTAGGGTTGTTGCCTTTCTGCCATACCACATTTCCCTCAACTAAGACTTTCAGGAATTAAGGAGCAACATACGCCGTTAATGAATTTTAGTCAGTGATTAAATGAGAAATGTTTTGCTTTGATGTCAACTGAAATCTCAAAGTTTTTTAAGTGGATGTTGAACGTGAGAAGAATGTGTATGATATAATTTTCATAAGATAACAATATATAAAAACTTTTCTTGCATAAATTCTTTTCATTGCACCCATTACTCACGATTAACATAAGGCTCTGCATCAACTTTTCTTCTTAATTTCGTAACTGAATGATTACAGTAGAGCTCAAGCAGCTCATAAAATATTGAACTATCTGCGTAATACGATTTACTGCTACTTCTATCATAGAAGTAATACAAGTTTGCTTATTTGCTGAGCATATATAAGTTTGTTAACAAGTTGATAGAACTCTGAGTGCTACACGCTCAACTAATTACAACTCATTTCTGTGCAGGATATAAGGAATACGACTAAGATATACATGATTTTTGTTATGATGATGTTGATCATTTGCATGAGGCACAGATTCAAAAGAGCAGACTCAAATAACTAAAAGTCATGAGAAATATTCGTTTTTGTTAAAATAAAATAATCAAAGGCAAACAAAGATATGAAAATGAGAATATTTTGCTCCATTCTTCACTCTGGCTCATTGAATTATGTTTTGAAAAGAATCGTATTCAAGAATAAATGAATGAATATGTAAGAATTCGTGATCAATTGGATTGAATTCCAAAAGAAAATATGTTTCCAAATGGAATAAATACACAAAATTAAATTTTACTTCAAAAGAAATAGAATATGGATACAAAGCGACATGAACAATACAATTCATCAAATACAAAATCTTTTGACAATATGCTTATCGTAAAGTTCATACAAATTTTATTCAGGGCGAAAATACAGAAATAAAAATTTAGAAGCCACCATTTAAACCAAAAATTTTCGTTCATTTTGAGTTCAATAATAACTTTTCTAATTGTTAGATAAAGATCGAGTTGAAAGATGATTAATAGCAGCCATATTCTTTCGAAATCACTCCACTTAAAATTTCATTAACTTGAAAACATAATGAACATTTTTCTCTCCGACTCAGTTTAGCAGTAATTAGAAGCAGGAATCTTTTTAATGGGTCCAATTATCTGCTTCACGACTTCGATATGCCATGGAGGTCTAGTAAAATTTCAATTAGACTACAGCCATATTTTTCCACTTCTAGGGCAAATTATTTTAATTTGGGTAGAACGATGTTTTATTCATAGGACCAACCAAAATAAATTGATGGGATATAAAATTCCCATTTGCTGTTTGTCAGAATGCCAATTACCTCTTTTTTTACTCATTTTTGTTGTTATTCAACATCCGCAAATGACATAAAACGTCTAATTACTGTTCTGGTTCCAGGATTTTTGTTATACATTAATTTTAAATGTGTACAATTTTTAACTTGACAGATAAATGTAAAAAGTGTCCAATTTTGTTGTGTATATTTCAAAATATTTTACAATTCACTAATTATCGAACAGGAGTTCAATTTCACATAAAATCATTATCTACGAAATGTCTAAATATATTCGCCATCATCAATCTGCATTCCTTGTTCTTGAGTGGTTTTACCGTCATCAGTGTTTCAATTTTTACTGCATCATCACTCTGTGAACAAATATAAAAATACAATTCATACTTCTGATGATAATAGCCAAAATCTTACATCTAAAACGTCTAGATCAGGAATATCCTTATCATCCATTTGTTGGTTAGGTATTGCCTCAATAGCCATAGCTAGTCCAATAACAGCACTTTTCTTCATATCAGCTTCTAACTCTTCGTAACTAAAAATCTTCGGATCAGATCCAAGTTCTGATAGGAATTTGGTAAAAGAGGAATGATACTCCTTCAAAATATCCTCCCAGTGATTATTGAATAGATCGTAACCTGTACAGCAATACAGAAAGAAAGCTATATCGCACGATACTGGACAGCATCTGAAAAAATTAATGGAAATCTTATTAAAAATGAATTTTTTTCAAGATTAAGAGACATTTTGATAGCCAACAGTTCTGTGTTTGGGGAATGAACTTTTCATCATTCAAATTTCCACCTATCAGCCCTTCAAAAACAAGGAAGTATATTTGGAATATCACATTCTTTTCAGTTTTAATGAAATAGTGCGAAAAAAGGACTACGGTTCGCAATTATGGAATTCACCATTCCAACATGTTGTAGACTATATTTTCTCCAACAAAATTTTGGAAACACATCAAGAATTGATTGATGTTGAAAAAGCGGGTTAATCGAGAGGGATTCCAGTTACTAATTAATCAGGGAACGAACATGTATCTCTTCAACTCTTAAGATAAGCTATTTGAATGTTTCGGGTCAATTCAGTACACCCGTGTGCTTTAAGTCTGTGTGCCGTGCTTTGAAATTATGAATAGCTTTTCAAGTCCCACAAATTCTTTTGTTATCGTTGCACTATTAGTGTTGCTATTCCAATAGTTCAATCAGGTGAATTCATAAACATGCAGTTCCGCTGAGAGATCTGCGAAGGCCTCATGGAACATTGTGAATACTGTAATGACCTCAGAAAGTGTGGACAATTCTGCAACGACATCAAAAAGGCCCAAGAATTCGTTAAGAACACTGTGATAACCTCAGAGAACTATTCAACGACCCTAAAAATGTTGAAAACACTGTGCTAATCTCAGATAGTGTTATGAAGGCAACGATGATCTCAAACAGTGTTAAAACACTGCGAGGACCACATAGATTGCTGAGAGATAGAGCTCTGCAAACACTGTAACGAGTTTAGAAAGTGCAGACAATATTATGACGATCTCAAAAAGACTCAAGAACACTGGAACAGATCTAGGAAGTGTTTTGAATAATGTAGCAACTCTAGAAAGTGTTGGAACACTTAGAGAATGTTAACGATGATTCCAAAGAGTGTTGAAAATACTGCGACTACTCCACAAAGTGTTGGAAACATCGGAACGACCCGAGAGAGTATTTGGGAGAACATCAACTACCCCAGAAGGTGTTAGGGGCACATAACGACCACAAAGAATGTTAGAGGAACTGTTACGACCACAAAAGATATTAAAAACACTGCAATGATTTCAAATAAGGTTTAAAACACTGCGATAACCCTAAAGAGTGCGAAAAACATTGTAACAACCTCAGAAAGACCCAAGAACACGTTAAGAACACTGTAACAGCCCTACAACGTGTCCAAAACAATGTAACGACCTTAGAAAGTATTGAGAACGCAGCAACAGTCTTGAAGAGTGTTCAAAACAGAACTATAATTCTAGAAGAAATTGAAAACACTGTGACGATGTTACAAAAAATTTGATATGCTATATAAGATTGTCAAAGAGTGTTAGAGAAACTGTAACAACTCTAAAAAGTGTTGAGAACACTGTGACGATCCTAGGAAATAAAGAGAAAGTAGTTGAGAACACTATGACAATCCTGAAGAGTCTAAAGAACACTAAGACGACCTGAAAGAGCGCTAATAACACTGCAATGATTACAAAGAACACTTTGATAATTCCAGAAAGTGTTAATAATACTAAGATGACTCTGAATATTGTTGAGAGGCTCATAATGATCCCAAACAGTGTTAAAAACACTGTGAGGATCCTAGGAAATGAAGAAAAAATGGTTGAGAAGATTAGGACAATCCTAAAGAGTCTAAAGAACACCAAGACGACCTCAATGAGTGATAATAACACTGCGATGATTTCAAAGAACACTTTGATGATTCCAGAAAGTGCTAATAGCACTGAGATAACTCTGAATAATGTTGAGAGGCTCATTATGATCCCAAACAGTGTTAAAAACACTGTGAGGATCCTAGGAAAGGAAAAAAAAATGGTTGAGAAGACTAAGACAATCCTAAAGAGTCTGAAGAACACCAAGACGACCTCAATGAGTGATAATAACACTGCAATGATTACAAAGAACACTTTGATAATTCCAGAAAGTGCTAATAGCACTGAGATGACTCTGGATAATGTTGAGAGGCTCATTATGATTCCAAACAGTGTTAAAAACACTGTGAGGATCCTAGGAAATGAAGAAAAAATGGTTGAGAAGACTAAGACAATCCTAAAGAGTCTGAAGAACACCGAGACGACCTCAATGAGTGATAATAACACTGCAATGATTCCAAAGAACACTTTGATAATTCCAGAAAGTGCTAATAGCACTGAGATGACTCTGAATAATGTTGAGAGGCTCATTATGATCCCAAATAGTGTTAAAAACACTGTGAGGGTCTCATAGAGATCCCAGAAAGATCTGAGAACACTATGACAAACCCAGCGAGTGTGAAAATCTCAAAAGGTCTAATAGCACGTTAGGAACGTTGTGATAGCTACATCAAATGTAACGACCCAAAAAAGTATTGAGAACAAAACATTGTAAAGACTCCACAAGAAATTAAAAACACTGTTATGACCTCAGAGAGTGTTTACGTCAGAAGGAGTTAAGAACACTATAGCAATCCTAGAAAGTAATGAGGAAGCTGCGATTCATATCGAGAATACAAAACAACCCAAAACAGTGTTAAGCTATACTGTGACGGCCCCGGAGAGTGCTAATAACACTTTGACGATCCCAAGAAGGTTCAAAAAGAAGTTAGAAAATTGTGACAGCCCAGGGAGTGACCAGGTCTTTTCAAAAATTGGACAATGTCATTTGATAATGGTAAAATAGTCAAAATGCACACTATTGATGTTCAGTACGCCAGTCCCAATAACGTACGTAGAAGAAGTCACGAACGATAATAGTCAGACCTGAATCGTCAAGTGGAAAATTGCAAGGACAATGTTATTATACCTTATGTTCAACTAGTTTATTATTGTAACCAGCAAGCAAGTAACTGGAGTTTTCTGACAGAAATCACAATGCCAGGACATACAGCACCAAAAATTTTGATTGGAATTGTACATTAGTCGAACATTAAAAGTTGAACGGACAATAATGCCTACGGTCAACGTACAAACCTTAGGCCTAAGGCCTTTGGAAAGTAAACTGTCGACCTCAGGCATTATTGTCCTTCTAACACCCTTGATACCTTAATTACTATAATAAATGATTTCATAGCAACGCATATATACCGGTAACGATCAGCAGTAACGTCAAATTTATAAATTGAGCCGTTTCCTTCAAAAGACTTAATTTAGCACTACTGAGTTAAAAATAAACTCTTATTTACCTAGCCAATTGGAAATCCACCAACTTGATGTCGACCAATTTGTCATTTTCATCAAATTTTCCTAAAAAGTTGGGAATCCAGGCATCGCCTTGGGTTATGACTGACAATTTGTCGTCTGTCTTGCAACAGATCTTACACACCTGCCTGAAAATTAGAAAAAATTATACTTATACTCGATACTCAGATACAAATTCCAATTATTCACCCGTAGAGATCATTTTTTATTAGTTCATCATACTTTTGCAAGTAGGACGGAGGCAGCTCTTTTTCAATAGCTTCACGAGCTATTCCAATCAGCATTTTCTGATAATCTGAGAACCAGTCTCTGTATCTCTCATGGAAATAAGTTTCCTGTAACATACTGCATGTAATATTGTCGCATCTTATTTTATCTTAATTTATTTACCTGTATTGAATCAGCCAACCGTTTGAATTCTGTTGGGAACTGATCTTTAAATGCGAAAGATAATGCGTGGAGCCTCGCAAATAATCGAATTATGAATATTACAGTTTCATAATCCATCTCTCTTTCCTTCTTGAAACTCGTGTAATTCTGAGCACTCAGATCTTCGAGAGCTATGTAATCATTTATTCCATCAGATACAGCGGAAAGGCATCTAAAATATGAAACATATTATGTAATTAAAATAATGATGGAATTTAATAATAATATGAAAAGTGGTTTCCGAAGCATCTTCAGGGAAAATTCGATAATTATATTGCTACGAGAATAATGCTCAAATTTGGAGGATGAATAGAAAAATTTGCTTGAAGTGAATATTGATTAACATTTAGCAATGCTCAAAGGTCGATTGTTTGATGATTGATGATGGTTTAATAACGTTAAAGTCATAATATTTCAATGCAAATGACACGTACTACTTCTTCGAGTACCGTGCATTACTTTTTACACTTGTACCTTAAATATCTATTTACTTACAGTGGTATATGATCGAATTCCTTTTGTACGTTCCTACTTCGTTGAAAATTCATCAATGTGGTCCATACCTATGTGAATAAAAAATATTGATCAGAAAATATTTTCGAATACTACATTCTATAACAAGTATTAGAATGGCCTTGTTCCAAACATTCGAAAGATTCTTGGGGACTCACAACAAACTAATTTTGAACGATTTCAATATAGTTTATTGTTGTGGAATGTGCATATTATAAAATAGTATTAGAGAAAAGAAATGTTTTGCATACTTCATTATAGAAAACGATTTCATTACGGAAGAATTCTGTTACTCGGAAGGATTTGCTCCTACACTTATTCTTCGGATGAATCTTGACGAATACATCACAATGAAGTGCTCTTTGTCCTCCATTCCTAAAAATCATTCAATCATTAATTTTAGTTTTACGGGAACACAAGTTCAATTCAAGCTATAATCCATTTGAACTTTAACATCTGTATGAATAAATATATGAGCTGTGGCAACGGTAATTTGAGCTGAAGATGGATGAGTTATTATCCGAAACGTCTAAAATATAACAACCTTCAAATTTCTTTCAACATATTGCCTAGGTAAATAGAATTTATTATAATTCATTGTAGAACAGAGGTAAATTTTGTGCCAAATTATTCAGGGACCAATTTAAGTTATGTTATACATATTATATATAAGAATAAGAATAAACAAAATGATGGATAATGAGTACGACAAATATTAACGTAGCACTAAGAAGCATGCTTCAATGTTATTATCATTCCGACACAGAGAGGATACCAATAAAAACGCCCACTTCCGTATTAGTGTATAGAACTTCAATAAAATTTTACCTCTCTTGTCCGGTTCCATCGATTCGTAGCTTAACCACATTGCTCAAATAAGAATATCCTTTAGTTTGTTCCCCTTCTTCATAATGAACTTCTTTTACTGTTACTTCTTCCAGTCCAGAATATCTTTGGAGAATTTGTTCAACAACACTTTCATTGAATAATGGGCAAATAACTGTTTGTAGGTTTTGAATATTCATATTGTGAGTTAAATGCACTCTGTTCTCGTGCAATGACTCAAATGACTTATCGTGTACAGTTGTACCATTCAATATAAACTAATCAAAAGCAAATGAAAGCCGAGACTCTTGTCACATGTATTATTCAAGGACGTATGATGTCATTGTTGCTGCTTCTTATCGGCTGTAAATCTTTTTCTTGAAAATTACCTTGAGAACAATGTGGTCAAACCGGTGTAAAATCCAGATCAAATAAGTGAAGAATGTTATACAGATGATAAAGTGATAATACATTTATTTAATACTGATATTAATGAGCTATTCCAGTACTAACCTTACTTTTTTTCTCAACGACAATGTTTTGCTGAAGTTTTTTACGGCTTCACATTAAGCTAAACTTCTAGACGATTAAGGGAATATACTGTAAAAGTAAATGGCCCTAGAACGCAGCAAAAACAAGATTTTCAGCCATAATGAACACGGACACATGTAACATGTGTTAACCATTATAACCCAAGAGCCCCATTAATGCTGCTGTGTTTGGGGATCACGCATGCTCTACTCTACACAATACAAGACACCAAACTAATTGGAACAAAATTCAGTTCCACAAGTAAACAGGTGGTTTGCTATTGTTATGATTACGAGGAACTTCTATTAGGTTGGACTTTTATTAGCAAAAGTAGGCCACAAATCAGAATACGATTTCATTTGCATTTTATTACTGGATTCAGGGCATACTTTTTTACCAATGATTGTTTACTGGTTTGATAATTGCGCTTTGTGAGAGTTATCAACATTTTTGACAACAATTTTCTATCATAGAATTGACCTTTCAAATTTTCTTATGCTGAAGATGGTTGCTTTGACAACCGAAATGTCCATTTTGATAAAATTTAATTAAATCTTTAAATTAGTCTGCAATTATATGTGTTATTACATCCTGATCCTTTAAACCAAATTTCAACCTTTTAAATCTTTCTGGCAGTCGCGCTTAATCGTTCAAAATGTATAGTTGTGTTTTATTTCAGTGTTTGTGCCCAATATTATAGTGATATTCACGGTGAGTCATCCATGGTTGACTGTTCCAAATATTATGCCAGTCAAGTACTGCTATCAATGTTTGAGTATGATGTTGAGTGTTAAGCGATTTTATCCTTTGTTATGGAGAGTTCCTGGAACTCACTACGGTGAGGGAGCGTTCAGCTAAGTTGCTCCTAACGATGCACTGGTAGTATCCGGGGCCAGCGGTGCCCTGCTAACATCTTTAGTGTTTTATTAGCAGTCTATCGGTTGTATATCTTCGAGTGAGCAGGCGGAGACTGAGTTTCAACTCGGTTCCAACTCTTTCTCCCACGATCTTGCAGATCATTCTACGGAATATTGCAAGTCTCGCACATTCAGATCCTCTGGATGTGGAGTGAGGTTTTCCCATAGATTCATGCTAAGCGTGGAGCGGAGCTCACAGTTTTACGCAAATGACTTTCTTTTATAGTTGTATCCTAATTCAACTCCTACTTTCTCAGGATTGCTTGCAGGAATGATTTAGTGTTCCCTACTTCAGTCATGGATCCTCACTGAGTATTTCTTACTTACATCTCTGCTTTCAATCAAAACAAGATATCATAGAAATGCTTTAGTTTGTCAGATACTGCTTTTAATGTTTTATGTAAAGGTTTGGGCTATGGAATCACTCCTAGCCGTATCCCTGTTGAAGAAATCATTACGAATGTGGAAGCTGCCATCAATACGCTACCTGCAGAGAAGTCTCAAGATATTCGTCATGAAATTGTGCGTATTTTGAAAAAGGCTCCAGCTGTCAGATCCAACATATCAAGAAGTGAATTTCGATGCCCAAGAGAGAAAGAAGTAATAAGGATATTGTTGTTTTACCAGCTGGTAAGAGCGAAGCTACAGTCATCCTGAATAGAGAAGATTACATCAAAAAAGCAAATGACTGACTAGAAGATGCAGCTTACGTTCAAGCTAATAATAATCCTCTGAGCTCTTCAGAATATCAAACAACTAAGTTTTTGAAAGAATCGTCCTTACCTCAAGATATTCAAAAAGAGCTTATTCCACAAGATCATGTCATTTCCAAGTTTTATGGTCCTCCGAAAATTCATAAAGAAGATGTTCCCCTAAGATCTATTGTTAATTCAATAGGTTCAACAACATATGGATTAGCCAAATATTTGGATGATTTGTTGAAGCCGTTGATTGGTCATACGTCATCATATGTTGAGAATTCTCGACATTTTGTAGATTTGATAAGTGATATGATATTGACAGAATGATTTACTTGTTAGTGATGACGTTCCATTTTTATTCACAAAAGTACCTATCATCGATGTTTTGAGATTATTAGAAGATCATTTTTCATCTGATATTATCAAGCTTTTCAAACGTTGTTTGACTTCTTGTTTCTTCATCTTCAATGGTAATTTTTACAAGCAAATCGAAGGTGTTGCCATGGGTTCTCCTATTTCTCCGTCTATTGCCAATTTTCACATGGAAAATTTTGAACAAAAATCTTCAAGCACAGCTATGAAGAAACCCATTGTTTGGCTACGTTATGTTGATGATGTTTTTGCTGTTTGGCCTCATGGTAGGGATGAATTGAATATATTTTTGAATCATCTGAACATGCAACATAGAAACATTAAATTCAGTATTGAGGTTGAAGAAAATAACTGTCTTCCTTTTCTGGACGTTCACCTGGAGAAACAAGATAACGGTAAACTTATCCATTCAGTATATAGGAAGCCGACTCATACAAATCAATATTTACATGAGTCCTCCAATCAACATCCAGCTCAAAAACTTTGCACCATCAAAACTTTATATCAGAGAGCCTCTACTTTATGTCATTCAAGTAAACTGTCTGATGAAATCAAATTTTTAGATGATGTTTTCTTGAAGAACGATTATAGTAAAACACAGATCAAGAGAGCACTCAGACAGGAGAACTCTATTCCTCCTATTCAAGATCCAAATAATAAGAAAATATTTGTTACGTTGCCTAAAGTAGCTAATATAACAGATAAAATTGGAAGACTTTTACCTAAATATGACATAAAAACATCTTACACTTCCAATTTTGAGATATGAAATCTTATTGGTAATGTTAATGACAGATTTCCTCTACAGTATTCAGGAATATATAAGATTCCCTGCCAATGTGGCAAAGTATATATTGGACAAACCAAGAGGACTGTGGAAACAAGACTGAAAGAGCATTCTCGTCATATAAGATTGAATCATCCAGAAAAGTCTGCAGTGGCTGAGCATGCTATTCAAAAATTACATGGCATTGACTTTAAGAATACAAAGCTTCTGGCTAAAGAGGACAATTGGTTCAAGAGGCTAATAAGAGAAGCAATAGAAATGAAAAAATCACCTCATAATTTAAATTTGAATACTGGTTATGAATTCAATCGATCGTGGTTACCAGTCATTGGCTCATAATTTCAAGTTATTTTTATCTATGAATCTACTAGCAAGAGTTACTTCAACACCACCTCCTGAAGATCTGTGGATGGTTCAGTTATGTGCCAAACCAAAAAGAGTAAAGCCAGATTGACCTAGAACCACAACGAGCTGACTATTTCCCTATTTAGACCTTCATTTTTATCTCCTGAAGACCCGTGGACATTGAATTATATGCTAAACCACGGGCAGAGCTCTACGATCCTAGGAGTTAATATTTTATCTAGTCACCTTTTGTATTTCTGTTGTCTTGACAATTTTTGTTCATTTATTTATTATATTTTTACACTTGAGGCAGCACTTTGCTGTTGAAACGTTGTGTTTCTAATCATTTTTATATACAGAACTTCACCAATTGAAACATATTTATTAAAAATGAGTTCTGAAAAGTTTTTCCGTCCTTAAGTTTTGTTTTCAATAATGCTTTTGAGACTATTTATAACATGTCAATCGTTGGTTAGCCTAATTCAATAACTCCTAGCTGAAGTCATGTATACATTTTATCAATTTGATTTAGAAGGGTTGAATTCAGTGTGGAAGAATTCATCACCTAGACCCAGCTTAAAAAAGCGTACCTGGACAGAAAATAAACCCTAATTCTCAGTTTTGCATGAGACATTTGTTGAGAAAAGTATCATGAGAAGTATAAGAAGGTGGAAGGTATTCTGATGGAGCATCTTGGGACGAAGAAGAATAAAGCTATTAAGAATGTAATCAAAGCAGCCCAAGCAAGAGACGCGAAGACTGCGAATAAGAAAGAAAGGATGAGTGCGATACGAACCCTAATTTAATTTGAAGTTGGCCTTGGGATCAAAGGTTGCTTACCCTTTGTGCGACAAGCTTTCGTTCGAATGGTGCGAATCAAAACGCGTAAAATATAGCCGTGGGACTGAAAAACGGAGAATTTAACGAGATATAAAACAAATAAGAGTAGGAATCGCGTCTGCTAGTAAAATTATATACAAATTGCTGTCGCTTTTCCTGATTTCCTGGAAAATATTACGATGAAATCGTGATCTAATTTCGAGAAGGAATGAAAGATCTCAAACTCACAATTTTATAAAACATTCATACTCATCCCAAAATCTACACATTTTCGAACATATGCAATACATCTTTTATGATCTATTTTTGTTCTGTTTGTCCTAAACAATTCCCGTTAAATTTGAATGCGTGCAACGCATCTAATGTTCACACGTGTGGGATGCATCAGAAACAGGCGATGCAAATCGTTGCATAAGTGCACAAGTGCACGGCCACACAATTTTGACAGCTCTCATTAAAGTGACAACTGAGCTCAAATTAATATCTGGAAGTTCTGTGGCATAGCCGCCGAACCCACGACAAAATTGTGCAACCGAGCGTCGAACAAGAGACCGTGACGTCGCTTGATGGAAACAATGCCACAGTAAACAAAATAGTTTCATCTATAAATAACGTTACAGAAATAATCGATATATTAAAATCATTCTAACAGCCAGTAGATTACTCAGAAATAGGATATCAAATGAGGATCTGAGATTGCTGCTATATAAAGTAAAATAATGCATGAAATCTGAAAAATATAATAGTTATAAAAATGCAAATATGCGCTTACTCGTATACTCTAATCCCACTGTGCATAAAATTTGATTTATCCATGAAGTTATTATAGCTATTACATCAAGCTGAAGTATACATTGAACAGAATAACTCAACTCTTTTTGTTTGATTTACTATACATCTATGTTCATGAAGATTGGCTAGAATTAATTATCTTTACGTCACTTCACGAGATTTATGGCGTTAGCGTCCGGGTAATTTTTTCCCTTGCTGTTTCATCCCATCTCTTCATGCTATTTAGTTGCAATTTTTTGTCTGTTTTGTAATTGCAATGTTTTTAGCCTGTCACAATACGCTCTCATAAAATACAGGCACATTCGTTTTATTGCCCTGAAATGCACTTTGTTTCGCTCGATGTTGCTTCAAAATTCGTACCCGTAATCATTCTAACAAAATTATCATTTTTATCTACGCTAGAAATCCACTTCATCTACTTCCAGTATCATATAGCTGAATAAGTACAGTGTACCATAAAGCAAAATTTCTAAATGCAAATATACTTAAAGTCCGACTAGTTTATTATTGTTGTCATTATAATATTGTCTTTAGGGTAGTTACCTAACAAATAATACCTGAGGGCATTATTTTGAAAAATAACAAACAAGTTTCCTAGTTACAGTAAGTAACATACATTGCTAAAAAATTTGATTCAAGTACATAGAACAAAAATCGCACAATAAACATTGAAGGCACCTTGGGAGTTGAACAGACAATAATGCCTACGGTTGACGTACACACCTTGGGCCAGAGGCCCTCGGAAAATACACTGTTGACCTCAGGCATTATTGTCCTTTTAACACCCTTGATACCCTAATTACTATATTGTAACCACAGCAATAGACTTAATAGTTATCGTGGGTGAAGACGTAGATTTGCTGATGTTCAAGATTGCTCGTTGTAGGAGTATTTTGTAGTACTGATTTATTGATCATTGAACATAATAAAACCTAATGCTACATTCAAAAATTTGATGAATGGTAGACTTTATGATATGCAAAGTTAATATTGGATCATCCACTTGATATCATGAATACATAAAAAATATATAATTATTTCAAATATCATTTGATTGATCGAAATACATCACAAATCCTATGCAATTTGAGAGCATTCAAAAAATGCTCCTGGCTATAATTGGATTACTGACTGCCAATAAATGTATCCAAAAACACATATTCATCAATTGAGAAGAATATTCCAACCACAATTTTAATGTTATCATGGAATAACTGCAGTAATTGAATGACCCACAGAATCAATAAAAGCTTCTCTGAACTTTTAAACAGATTGATTTTTGCTGATTCTACTTTAGTCCTTTTACAATTGATTATTGGAAATAGGCAAAATACAGAGCTATAAGAGAAATTCAATCTCCCTACAATAAACTTTCTTCTTATTGTGGAATCGGTCAGGCAATATTAATCCTAGAGTATTTGTTACCCAATAAGTCATGGTCGCACAGCTGTGGTCACAAAATTACGTTAATAAAATACATTCATAATTTTTAGAACCCATTAACTCTCTCCAGGACAAATTAGTCATCTTTTATTTGAAAATATGAAGGGCAGTTATTTTTGAAAATTCAGACCTCTAGGTTTTTTTAATTTTAAGTTATCGTTTACTTTTGATCCCATCAGACCTAAGATGGGATGGAAGCAATACAGAATAGCTAAACGTTGCTTGTTATCTATTAATTTTTCATCGCACATTTGCTTTGCAACCTCACTTCTCTGAAACTATTCATAATCATCCTTGGGATCTGGAATTAGTTGCTTGCACATAGTAAATATAAAGTGGACTGTACGTGCACGAATCCCAACCTCTCCCATTTATGAACGAATGTCAGCTAATAATAATCTATCTATTAGGTTATTTGTAAATATCAAAGCAATGATCGACTTGGTGGATGATGCATAAAAACTTTAAGTGGAAGTCAGTCAAAATTTGGAAGTTTCATTTACACAAAAACCAACCACATATATTCCTGAAGAAGGTAACGTTGTTGCTGAAACGTCTGTTTTTGTGTAAATATTCTTTTTCATCATCCAATCGTAGTTTAATTTTGTTATTTAGAAAGTTGAATCGTCAATTTGTTGCACTATGTCTCTAAACTATGTGTCGAATGATTGGCAAAATATGGAAATTAAGGATTTTAGAGGAAATCTTATATAACACACATGCGTGGACAATATTATGACGTTCGCAGATCAATTCTCAACACTCAACGAGCCTTTTTTTGAATTACTTATCTCTTGTACTAACGTTAAAGCTCACACATTTGTTGCATGAACTTCTTTCAATAAGTATTCACAGGGGTAGAATCTTACTGTGTATAATTTTGCTATTTTACTTGTTTTGAATAGCAATTTACATAATATACATGATCATGGCAACATGCCAATTGTGACAGATTCAATTTTATAATTGTATTTGTAGTAAAACCAAGTTCACTCGCCCGATACCGGAACTTCCATTTATAGATTTCTTTCGAGTCAAGCGAATAAAACCTAGAGAGGTATCAATTATAGAAGATTATAGCAAGAACTATGAGACATCATTGACTCTAATCAGAAAAATGTAGACTCCAAGATTTTTCAATATGGATGTCGATTGAAAAATAGTAATATATTCTACAATAAGTATTGGAATGGTTTATATTCTGAACGAGCGAAAAGTTTGTAATCCGAGCCAAAGGCAAGGATTACGGCTCGCGAGTATGGAATACGCCATTCCAAACATGTTGTAGACTATACTTTCTCTAACAAGGTTCTGGAAACTCACCAATATTTCAGAGGAAGCTTAAAAAATTATTAAATGTCAAATGTCAAATCCAGACATGGATACTTGAATTGTTAGGAAGTAACCATGGTTGTAGCCAAACTAACAGCTTCTGATTCGTCGAAATGATTCAAAAGGCTTACAGAATCATTTTAAACGGCATACGGAATCATTCTAAACGATTTTTTGGAATGTCATTCGTTTCAACTTAATTTTTGGTTATGGAATATGCGGACTTTGAAACAGTGTTGGAGAAAAATTATTAAATGTTAAACATGAAACCAGATATGAATACTAGAATTGTTAGGAAGTAACCATGGTAGTAACCAAACTAACAGTTTCTGATTCGTCGAAATGATTCTAAACGGCATACGGAATCATTCTAAAAGATTTTTTAGAATGTCATTGGTTCCAACATAAATGAAATATATAAAATCCAAAACAGTGTTGGAGAAAAAATTATTTTCCTAATTCCTTAAAAAAAACTGTGATCATTGTTTGCTCAATGTTCCTCGAGTTTCCAAAAGTGCGTGATGCAAATATTTATCTACATACTACATCAGTTTCAAAAAGATAATTTTATTACCAAGATAAAGATGATAGTTATATGTGACTGTAGATAAGATGTCCAGCAAGAGATTTACACTTACAAAGAACACGTTATTCAAATACATTATACTGATATAGAAAGCCCCAATGTCTTATTTATTATTGGGTAATGGGAATGAACTGATTTTTAGAGTGAATTAAGAAGAAACGACAAAGGGAAGCTTATTTCATAAAAATTATTATTTTACAAATTGCTTAATTGCGTTCATGAATCTAGTTTTCAGCGCTTCTAATCCACAGTTACAGAATAATTTTGTCGAAAATTTTCAGCTCGTATGCTATCGTATTTCAAGTATATAAAAATAAAATCACGAGACCAATGTAAGTGGCTACAATATATCCAAAGTTCATGGATTCAATCGGCCTTCTCAATATAATACTTCAGATTAACAAAAATCTATTGTCGCTATTTCATCTGCTACTTAATTAATATTCACGTCGTTTAAATTGTTCACCCTCCCTTCTTTCTTGGATACTGTAGTTTGCCTTTTTTTCCTTATAGAATAACAGTTTCAATTTTAAATATTTATTATCTGGATTTAGAGAGACCTGAGCCTCCACAAGTAATGCAAAAAGCCAGTGATAAACGTATTCACGACTCCTATTATGCATGCTAGTAGGCAATCCATCAATCTTACTACTTTTGTAATGTTTATATCCAAAAATTTCAGTTTCTCAACATCTTTTTAAACCTCATACATTAGATAAAGTCTGCTGCAAACAGAATAAGCAGTAAATAGAGTAGTTTCTCCAGAAGTTGTCACAATCTCCTCATGAATCTGTTCAATAACCGAAACCGACAAAATTGACCTATCAAGATTTTGCTGGAAATATCTGTTTTGTGTACCCATGAACCATTTTGACTATTTTCGGCTTGATGTCGGTACGTATGTTCGTTTGTGCGTTCGTGCGTGCGTTCGTAACTCGCAAATCTCAAAACTGGTTGAACTTAAAATGTTGAAGTTTTGTATTTAAGACTGGTATAGGGTCTAGTTGTGCACTTTACTTGAAACTTTTTTTGAATTTTTCTGATAAATCCAGAATGATCAACCGTAGGATGTTGAAATTCAGTATTTGAACTTGATGTTGTATCAGAATGGTTACCTGCTATTTTTGTATGAATCGGTCAAGCCAGGAGTGCACTTTACTTGAAACTTTTTTTAATTTTTTGCATAAATCTAGAATGATCAGCCATAGCATATTGAAATTTAGTGTTTGAACTTGTTGTAGCATCAAAATAGTTATCTACTATTTTTTTATCAATCGGCTGAGCTGGAAGTGCAGTTCATAAGTATACCAGATATTCAGAATTTGCCGTATAAAACAATCAGTTTAATTGAAATGAAAAGGTAGGCAATGATAATCTGTTGTCAATTTTTTGATTTTGTTTGACATTTTACATGTCAAAATATTATTAAGATTATATAAATTATAATCTGGAGTGACAGAAAACTTTATTGAATAAATTTGTGTATATATCAAATGATGTACAAGTAAATCACGTGATGTTCACGTCAGATTTTTAAAGATATCAATTGATCACATGGTGCTCTGTTTCACCCAAATAGAGGTCCATTAGAATCATGAAGCTTCGCGCTATTAGTAGAATCATGGATGATGAAGTCATATTCTGAATACAAACAAATTCATTTCAAATGCCAAATAGGTGTGATTATAGAACGTCACAATTTTACAGAAGCAACGTAATTTATTGCTTTGAAAATTCACGTGCCAAGCTCATAACTCTGGCAGATATATTTTCACTTTTTTCCATCAATTTTAAATAATACATGTTCAAATGTTCAATAAATACTGGATATTTGAGCAATAATATTTGATTAGAATGATTTTATTTTGAATAAAACAATATTGGTAATAATATAGGTAATAATATAATTGTATTTTACGACATCTGTTCGCATTTCCACCGCATATTGAAGACAAATGTACATATATAGAATTTATGCAAATGCTCATATTTATTTGGCAGATGGATAATTGCATTTGAAGCAAGGCAATATTTACGTTGGGAAGTTAACAATAGAGAATCACCGTGCAATTCAAACATATAGAAATAAACATTTTCTGCTGGAAGCGAATAAGAACTATTTCTATATTTTAAAAGAAGAGTCAAGTAATGTTTATCGTGGACAATTAAAGGCAATGAAAAAATATTGCGTCCTTAATATCCATAATATTTTTCTACGGTTTTTATATTGATTAGGCCATACATTTCAATAAAATTCAGATAGCTCAAAGTTAATTCAATCGCAAAACACCACAAGTAATATCAATTCAATAACAGGTATCGATTAAATCTAGAATTCCATTTTGATTTTCGTGGAATACTTATTCGAATTGCATAATAGAGACAAATTTCCCCACTTGTTTGGTAAAAATAGCTCAGACTCTGTTAACTTACGGCAGAAGTTGATTGATATCCAATTTCTTCAATCTTCTTTGTACAAGAGCTGTTTGCATTGGAATTAAAATCTCTTACTGATGCAATTCCTGCATAATTTGTTAGTCTTTCAATTACTTCTTTGGATGTCAAAGTAACATGTTTTAATAATCTTGTCAATCAAAAGTGAGGTGATTTATGGATAAACAGAGTTCCGACTGGCATCAAGAGATCGTTCAACGTCATTTCCGCTAACTTCAAAATTCATCTAATTGAAGCCGAATTTAATGTTCCATTTGAACTAGCGGTAGCAACTCCTTCAAGCACGTGTTGCTTTCTATGCCAATACAATTTTTGGCACTGATTTCAACATATGTTGTCGTTCATCATATTTAATTGTTTAGTTTATAGGCATAAACCAGGAATTATTGTACTTATTATTAGATCTGACGGGCTGAATCTCAACAGCTTGAGCCAGTTTCACTAGAACATACAGAGAAAAACAGTTACTTCAGAATTGAAATCACTATTTAACATTGCCCTGAGACTCATCCCACAGTACACAAATAAGTATTATCGATACTTTGAATCAAAATAGATAAAACTGTCAAAGCTGAAAGTCTTTCCTGACACATCGTACTTCTCAAATAGATTTTTATCAGTTCTAATTTCGAAAAACTGCTTTCAACGGAGGCTGTACTTATCGATATTGTTAACAAAATCGAATAGACGATGTGAATATTTGGGTAAATTCCTTTCAAGTTATTTTCTATCATGTATTGAAACAGTTCTTTAACATCTTCAATGAGGTCTGGTACATTTAAGATCATAGATTATAGTTTTTGATATAATTCGTAAGGTTAAAAGTCATTACTTTCATCCACTCACAGGACTGTGTGTGAAACTTGAAAGTATTTTATTGTTTGCTTTCTCTAAAATCACAAATATTGCTTAGTTTTCAAAATATGAGACCTAAATATTCTGAAATTTGTATATTCTACGATAAAATATATCAAGAAGAATCGATTTATAAACATCATGAAGAATGCTACGATCGCACGCTGTATTAGTTGAGTAACGGACGGAGGAGAGAATAGCCAAATCAGAAGCACGCACTGTTTGACTCTGTATCTCCTAAACGAATCGAGATATTTGAAGTCTGTAAAGAATATCATATTCTGCACGATTCATTCTAATGTAATAAGAATTATTTCCGAAATATTCAAAAAAATAAAAATACCATTACCCGATAAATAACATTTAGAGTTTGCAGCTGTATTTTTCGATTCAATAGAGATAACCAAAATGTGGGAGAAGTATTGTGCTCTAAATACTAAGATGTGATGCAATGGAGAGTTTCACCAGAAAATCTCCAGAAATACAAATATGACCGATTGAAACTCAATACTCAATAATATTTCTGAAATCGACTATTGTAATAGTACAATGTTTGTTGCTGTATCTTCTGAACGAAACAAGATAATCAAAATTTGTAAAGAACGTGTTGCTCAGCACATTCCAATAAAATCAATAAAAATATTCCAGGAACTGGAGTGACAATATATTTCTGTTTTAAAAATGTGAATGAAAGATTATTAACAACAACAACATTCAATACACAATGTTAATATTTAGATTCGTAAGGTTGGAAGTCACTACTTTCATCCAATCGCAGGACTGTAAATCTTGAAAATTTCTTATTATTTGCTCTTTTGGTATGCTTAAGGCTTGAGGCGCAAGGCCGTAGGCGGTGGCCCACGTCGCCATGGAATGACCAGATGAATAAAGGAAACAACTTGAACTCTGTGTTATATTCAAGCTCAGAATTATCATTTTGTACCCAAAGTCCTGATTTGTTACCTGATTGATTCATGATTCATTTAGTTCAACACTCGTAATAATTACAAGATTATCATTCATGATTACAAATTAGACAGTACGTCGGTAAGCAAACGGATCAGATCAGTGTTCAAATTGGATATTACTGCGTTACACTTCACACATGTGATGATTTTTTGTGCCCAATCAAATAAATTGTATCTGTCGATATCAATTGACAACCAAATAATTTCATTGGGAATTATTGAGAATATCAAGATTAGTTTCGATGTGAATGATTGATTCATCACAGTTTACGTACTTGATATGTTCCTTGAAAGTACAATTTCATCCTTGGTGTTGTTGCGCTTTTTGAAAACTCATTTCGTCATTTCAACAGTATATTCCAGTATTCTTGATGCGTAGTCAATCTTATAATCGACAGCTCTTAGCGATTCATTGATCCTCTCTTCTTCGACAAATATGGTTCAATCTGCTCTATCTAATCTAGAATGTGTGCTCCGGTATAGGGACTCCCGAGTGTTGTTGAGTGTAAGTATGCTTAAGATAGTTTATTTGTTTTGTGTCAAATGTCCAAGGCAGATCATTTACAGTCCGAAGACTGTGCAACGATGTCCTTGTAGTTCGGCTTTCGTGAGAAACTGGCACTTGCTGCGCAACTGTGGTACAGCTACTCATCGCAACAGACTGACACTCACGTCCACCAGAAGCTACTTCCGAAGAAGTGTGTTGAGAGTTTGGTTGTACCAGGAAATAAAAGAACTCCGAGAAAACTTCGCACTCGGCGGGAAACACATGGAGCCACCAGGGATTGAACCCGGGACTTCAGTGGTGTTAGGCGATATTGTTACCACAGAGCTAGTCTGTAGCCCTATGGTACAATGCTTTCAAAGCTCCATATAAGGGCCGCAGTGGCAGATCTACCGTAGGCTGAGTAGGTTTAGACCTAGAGCGGCAAATTTCAGGGATGGCAAATTGGAAGATCAATTTATCTGTTTTGGTCATCTTACAAAAAGCAGAAAAATTCCAACAGATTGTTCTCTGATGTCTTGCAGGAAGGAGTCTACAAGACATCTTTTTGATGACTTTTCTCTCTATTCCTTGTGCAATTTCAATAAGATTGTTGAATTGTGGAGATAATCTGAGAACTAACAATTAAAGAGGTAGGGTATCAAAAACTGACTACCTATACATGGGAAATGTGTACAGATTCTCCATTAAATTAAGATCCGCATCACATGAAAATCAAGGGGATAAGATGAATAATCTATATGCCATTTTTTACACTGACATATCATTTCTCTTCAATTCTCTTATAATTTATCACAATGAGAAAAGAGAGGCTCACAATCTCAGCTCAGGAGCCCAAATACTCTGAACTGGCTAACAATAGAAAAACACCTTCAGAACTTCTTCTGATCGACAATCAGCCCCATTTTGGTAAATTGATAGGATTTGATGGAAAGGCTCATAAATATTCATGAATCTTTTGTTTGATGAACAGAGACATCTAGAAATTGTTCAGTACAAAAAAATTACAGGATAGCACCAAAAATTAATCATGCTACTGACACAAATTCCCAATAATTAGCAAAAATAGATTCTTCAAGGGATGTCCAATAGACTGGCACCGAATTGTAAATATATTGTTTCTCTCTGCTTCTTATATGTTTTGTCCCTCCTATCTGTAAATCATGTCACATATTATTCATAGGTTCGTGAGCCTACAATATCTATATCCAACTTCATGTCAAGATAACGAACAGAGACAGGTGTCGAGGCGGTACCATCTCAGTTATGAACTAACGTATGGATCTGTAGAGCGAACTTGACGTCAAATTTGTTGTAGGCACACATTTATAATAGAATTTCTCCCCTCATCCCATTAGCGGAATTGGCAGGAGGAAACGAATTTCCCTTACATTCAAGGGGTGCGAGTTTATCCCAACAGGTGTATGTATTCTGAAGACTTTAATCTTTGTAAGTTGCGCTATATAACCGCAATCTGTCACTTTTACAATAATAATGTCATTCCCAAATATGCAATGAAATACAAAGTACGTCCGGAACTCATTTTTTTACCTACAATACGTTGAAAAGCTGGATTTTCAGATGAACGGCAACGTCATCAAAAACCTTAACAATTCCATTACGTGAAATAACTGCCACCACACAGATTTGCACAGATTTGAATATTTTAAAACAAAACACACAGATGTTTCCATAACGGCGGATTCATCTCTAAACGAAAATTCATCGGAGCGCAATAGTGTAATAGAACTTTCTGAATTATTCGATCGTTATGCTTGAACTTTAATTGGCTAGACTTATCAGATACGAAGAATTGGAAACTTATCCAATATCTAATAAGTCGAAGGCGAGAAAATATTGTGTGAAGTGCTAATAACTAGCTGTGAACTAAAGTGAGTTCCAAAAGAATAAGAAGCAAAAGAGTTACCTCAGTAGGAGTGAACATTAAAGTTTATATAACTTCCAAGCTACATAATTGATGAAGCTGAATATAAATCTTTTAGAATTTGAAAGTCATATACGAGAGACTGCAGTAAATCTCCTGAATCCACAAAATTTCGTAGTTGACTTTATGTATATATATTGATGCATCATTGGTGTTGAATACAATGTCGACGATCATGAAAATTTTATGAAGAGATATTCTGCAGAGATTGAGATTATAATTCAGTACGGAAATTATTGTTATAAGGAATGATATCATACGGATAATAATGTTGATGTTATGATGCTGAATGCAGTTATGCTAATAACAATCAGTACTAAAGTTCTAGACAGTATCATAAACTCTCTGCAAGATTTTATGGATACTTCGAATAATTCTAAACAGAACTTTCAGATGACAGTTTATATTAACCTGTGTATTAATCACGATACATTAATCAATCTTGTTTCAAACTACCTACGGCGCCATCAGAAAAACTACTTCACAAATAATGTTTTGCATTCTGATATGTTGATCCTCCATCATTGTGAAACGACAAACGGATAAATCATCAATGTTTTCTTCCGTGATAAATTATCTCTGTTTTTCCATAGGTAGAATAATGCCTATCGTTTACTGAATAGCTTTTTCTGGAAAAACAAAAACGCTGGAAGTTTTTGTTTTCCAAACAAAGCGATTTGTTTCAACGATCTGAATAATATTTCTTGTTTGAATATAAGGTCCGAGTTTACCATTGTAATTTTGAATTCAGAATATAAATCAGTATTGTTACTGGAATTTAATATTTGTGTATCAAACTGTGATAATAAGTGACGCACAAGTCATATCTGTTCTTTCACGCACCGTTATACATTTATTGATGACATTTGTTTGAAGATTTCTGACAGTAATATCAACGTACAATAAGTGGCGTGCGAGTAGTATCGAATAGATGGTTGTGCGCGCATCGTTCATCCGATTGGGTTGAAATTTTGAACAGTTGTTGTTGGCGTTTGCGTGTAAGTTAATGCTAGTATTATCTGAAATTAATGATACTAATTGTAGCCTTTCAATTCCACTCCAATATAAAAGGGGATAGTGAGATGATTATTATCGGTAAGACAATTATTTGACCACTCATCTAGTAGCACATCATGAAGAAAGCTTCAGTTGGAAACGAGTGCTTATTTGGAATAACCTGCTGTCTTTATCAATCCATTAATTCAAGTTAGAAGTATGAAGGAACATCAAGCAAAGCTACTTTCCACACTTGAAACTCCACTATTAATCTTTCTGGCATCAAATCTGCAATCTAATCTTCTGAAAACTTGTTTACAGCAGATGATTCCCAAACCCCACACTATTTCATTTTTGCTTTCTTGCAAATTGCTTGTTTCTGCAAAAATGTCTAATGGAAAACATTCATCAGTCATAAGTAGCGTATTTTTGACTTAAGTTTTTCCTTAATGGAAAAGAGATAAATAAAAATTGATATTATCGATGATGTTAAGTTAAATTATGGACTGTAAATATTTGAATTATTTTATTTCTCTTCTAATCTAACAATCTTGATCACACTTTGACCATCCTCAGGACTGGAGAAAATCTATAGAACATTTGCTCAATTGAATGAATAGACAACTCCCTCCTAACATACCTATTTCTTGTGCATCAAAAAGTGGTAATTTTAGGAAAGCTCAAATTTGACTCTGAAAGACCTCTCAACGTTCTAATATCTTCAAGAAACCGTTCAATGATTCTCAAGTATCAATCTAAAGTTGTCAGAATAGTCTTGAATTTCAGAAGTGCTCCCACTTGAGACAATATGAGAATAGAACGAAATATTTTTGACAGTTTTTATAGGTCAATACGCTGTGGTGAGAATGAATGTTTCTTAAACATCACATCTGATTATATAATTAATATCAAGATTTGATAACAAACAACAAAAATCAGTACACTTTTATATTCATCCGTTACAAGGACTGATTGTAATGTTTATTGCTTGAAAGGAGTTGTTTATAATTAAAATAAAAGTCACTATTTAATAAATGAAAAAATGAAAGTTTTATTCTCTGAAGTACTACGAAACAGACACAACACAATTTAGTTCTCACCTACTACTATCAATCTCCAACAACAGAGCCACAGATATTTTTTTTAATAACTTATTCATTTATTACACTGATCACTCAATTTATATTCACTATTTCACTGTTTTACTGTTCACTGTTCCTCAGTCAGGTCGTTTGCTCATATATATACAGATGTCCGTTTCTGGTAATGTTCTACATCAGTCGAGAGCACGTTACTAGAATTTTCGACCGTGCGGGGCGGTGCGGGCCGGATTCAGGGCTCAATTTGTTCTTTCGAACTATGACACTTTACGTTACACTTTTATTAATAACTTCTCGAGTAAATATCTCCAATGCGGCCACATTTAATTATTACAGAGTCTCTTCTCATGTGTTCTATATTTTGAAATGCAGTTCTGCATTGAAATTCAAATGTTTGAACTATGTTTTCAGTAGTGGATGAAGGAGTAATTAGTTGGTACCCTGAGAGAGCTTATTTTGTTTGTATATTAAATGTTAGTGTTTACTTATTTGTGGAGCTTGGTAAATTTGCACTACAATGAGTTTTTAATTAATGAAGAATATATACGGTTGTTGCAGAAGTATTGAAATAAAATGAGTTTTTCCATGCAACAATATTTACTTACAGATATGCAATAAATTGGATGACGTATATACCAATCATATTTTTTTTAGCGCATTTTTAGCGCACTTTTCCGGAAAAAGCGCTATTATATTCACTTTGGCTGCCTGGCTGGCTGGCTGGCGTGACGCTGAGATCTCAGCAACTATACTATTCACAGACTTGAAACTGGTACTAAATGAAAGCTGCTGCTTCGTAGGCTTGCACAAATTGCTTTAATTCAAGCTCAGTGATTGTGGAAAATTGAATTATTCAATTACTTGTTTCAAGTGGAACAATGTCCATAGATATCTATGACATTAGGGATATGGCAACTAAAATTTATTTAAGTAGATTAAAATTTAGTTACAACTTTTGCCGCGGGTGTCACTATTATTATGTACAGTTGTCAAATCTGTCCGGGATTCATTCAATGAGTTGTTTGACGCGAATTTGAAGCTTATTAGAATGAATTATTATTATTGGATGAAAATTTGTTCACTTTTGGTGTAATTTTTTTTTTATATAGCTTTGATAAAGATCAAATTATCATTTTAAGCTACAGCACTTGACCTCCTGTCAGTCAATAACTAAACAATGAAGATTAAAAGGTATTTTTGAATTTGTACATGTATATAAATTATGTACCTATCAAATAGTCAACTTGAAACTAGTACTAAATGGAAGCTGCTGTTTCGTAAGTTTGTCCAAACTGCTTGATTTCAAGCTCAGTAATTGTAAGAGATGGTAATTTGCGAAATCTCTGAAGTAACAAGCATTCATGAGCTGTCAAAAATGCGCTTTCATCATCTAGATGATTCCTCCATTTTTTAGAAAAAAACGCTATTATATTCACTTTGGCTGTCTGGCTGGCTGGCTGGCGTGACGCTGAGTTCTCAACAACTATACTATTTACAGACTTGAAACTGGTACTAAATAAAAGCTGCTGTTTCGTAGATTTGCACAAATTGCTTCAATTCAAGCTAAGTGATTGTGGAAGATTAAATTATTCAATTACTTGTTTCAAGTGAAACAATGCCCATAGATATATATGACATTAGGGATATGGCAACTAAAATTTATTAAAGTAGATAAGAATTTAGTTACAACTTTCGCCGCCGGGGTCACTATTATTATGTACAGTTGTCAAATCGGTCCGGGATTCATTCAATGACTTGTTTGACGCGAATTTGAAGCTTATTAGAATAAATTATTATTATTGGTTGAAAATTTGTTTACTTTTGGTGTATTTTTTTTACATAGCTTTGATAAAGATCAAATTATCATTTTAAGGTACAGCACTTGACCTCCCGTCAGTCAATAACTAAACAATGAAGATTAAAAGGTATTTATGAGTTTGTACATGCATAAATTATGTACCCATCAAATAGTCAACTTGAAACTAGTACTAAATGGAAGCTGCTATTCCGTAAGTTTGCCCAAACCACTTGATTTCAAGCTCAGTAATTGTAGGAGATGGTAATTTGCGAAATTTCTGAACAAGCATTCATGAGCTGTCAAAAATGCGCTTTCATCATCTAGATTCTAGATGATTCTTCAATTTTTATTTGTTTTATTTGTAAAATTGATATTTTTGTGCTGTAAATGCTGTTACTTGCCGTTAAATACAGGTACACATTATGTTTGATGGACATTATTTAAAACAATCAATTATCATAATTTTATCTGATGATAGACATATTTGAGGACAAAATTCTCATCCCTGGAGATTCGAGCGTAAAAATCAGTCTTCATAGTAAAAGTCAGTTCACAGCTCACTCAAAAGTAAACATTTACTGATGTACCGTGATATTTAATATTTTACTACAATAATTCGAGAAGAGAAACGCGTGTCCACAGCGGCATTATTCTATACATGAATTTGCATATTAATTATCAAATAACGAAGATCGAATATCGATAATATGATACTCTCTATGTAATTTACATTCAAAAATAGGTTTGTAGCTGAACGTGCTGGTTATTATTGGGGGTAATTTGTAATTAGTGAGACTCTAATTGGAATCAAATGATTAGGATGTAATATCATGTCTATAGAATAATAACCAAATTGGATTAATCGAACTCATTATTTGAGTATCATGTTCTTGATTTTGTTATATGAATAGATCAGAATTATACATATGTTAATAATCTGGGAATATTTTTGGAAAGATAAGTTATCCATAAGTGAATAAACTAAAATACAATCATTTATATCGACGTCAACTGAATAAATTAATAATAAAATGATGTTATAAATCTGAGAAAATATTTTATGTTGAATAATGAAGGAGGTCTTTTGAATTAGGGAATTTTAGAGAACTGTTTGTGATTTGTTAGTGGAGGAATGCTCTCTAATAGCCTCCAAATTGTAAAGCTCACAATGGAACATTTGAAAATGACGCCGAAAAATTGCCGCCTTTGATTTGGCAAGATTCACAACTTCCAAAAGTCATTTATTTCGCGCAAATATTGTTTGTTCCTCTTTACTTTGTGTTCAACTCCACCTAGTCCTTGTTTTTGCTTTAATCATCCTCACTTTCCTCTCTTTTCCAGAATTCGCGAGTTTTTCAACAATCAGCCCTTGACTTTGTCTGCTATGAGAATATTTTTCATTTTGAATCATTATTTGCCTTTCTGTCTTTCTTTTGCTTCCAATTTCTGATATTAATGACTCTTTCTTAGGAAATCTTGAACTGTTGACTTTGGGAAGCTTGAATTATCAGTAAAACAGGTACAAAATATGAAATAGCAATTGGAGTGAGTTACAAAAACACTTACTAGATATATGAATACCTACATCTCCTCCTACACATTCAACAAGCTAAAAATAATGTGAATTGAAATAATTATTTTATTCCTGGATCTTTTCAGACCACTCTCCAGTCATTACAAAGTTGAAACGTAAATCTACCAGAGGCTGACATTAAACCGACCCTGTATCTTCTTACAAAGAGGGTACAAAAATTTGAACTGTGGTCAAATTTACCTAGGAAAAGCATTCCACGAATTCTATTGGAAAACAACCCCACTGTGTTTTGTTGCACTATCGTGCGCTATAATGGACTCACCTAACATAAGATATTATATCCAAATTAAGTAGATAAAAGAATTCTATGAAAAACTGTGAGCCTAAATTCATAAATCTGTAAATCATCAGATCGGTACCCTTTATCAATCAATCAATCCAAATTTATCATCTTGTAACTCAGTTAAATGAATAAAGAACATCGGGTATGCACTTTTGGTATTACAAATGATTTCAATCTAATACAATTTTATCAGAAATTATCTGTAGCGATCAATCATAAACATAGCTCGATGAAATGACTTCCATAAAAAAAAATGGAAGAATCATCTAGATGATGAAAGCGCATTTTTGACAGCTCATGAATGCTTGTTACTTCAGAGATTTCGCAAATTACCATCTCTCACAGTTACTGAACTTGAAATCAAGCAGTTTGGGCAAACTTACGGAACAGCAGCTTCCATTTAGTACTAGTTTCAAGTTGACTATTTGATAGGTACATAATTTATGCATGTACAAACTCAAAAATACCTTTTAATCTTCATTGTTTAGTTATTGACTGACGGGAGGTCAAGTTCTGTACCTTAAAATGATAATTTGATCTTTATCAAAGCTATAAAAAAAAAATACACCAAAAGTAAACAAATTTTCATCCAATAATAATAATTCATTCTATTAAGCTTCAAATTCGCGTCAAACAAGTCATTGAATGAATCCCGGACAGATTTGACAACTGTACATAATAATAGTGACACTCATGGCTAAAGTTGTAAGTAAATTTTTATCTACTTGAATAAACTTCAGTTGCCATATCCCTAATGTCATATATATCTATGGGCATTGTTTCACTTGAAACTAGTAATTGAATAATTTAATCTTACACAATCACTGAGCTTGAATTTAAGCACTTTGTGCAAACCTACGAAACAGCAGCTTTTATCTAGTACAAGTTTCAAGTCTGTAAATAGTGTAGTTGCTGAGAACTCAGCGTCACGCCAGCCAGCCAGCCAGCCAGACAGCCAAAGTGAATATAATAGCGCTTTTTTCCAAAAAATGCGCTAAAAAACTTTCTTTAATGATAAATGATATTTTTTATAAATAACTTTTATCAAGTAGGTAACAAGCGAAGGCTTTTGAAATGACTCTGATATCTAATCTTTTATTTTACGGAATATAAATATATGTTCCTGACAGGACAAATATAAAATATAAATAAAATTTTGCTCTATCAGCATATCAAAATGATGGACATTCTAATTCCGTTATAATTCATGGCTATATGAAAAATGTCACAGATGAATCAAAGTAAACAAATGGATGTACAAATTGCAATATATTTCACAGGTTTAGAATAAATCTTTTATATTTAGCTGCCTCTCTATGAAAAACATTGATACTTGTGGAAAAATAGTTCTTTTCTTGGACTGAGAACTTTTATGAATGTTAAAAGTCAGATTTGTCTGCAATAAATCAAGACTTCAGTTATAATTATTTCTGTTAGGCGTTACTCCAGCGACTAACCTGATTCCAGAGCTAAAAATAAAATTTGTGTTGACTTTGGCTTTTTGATGCATAGAAAACATGAAAAAAGTTTCAAAGAAAACGTAACATCTAAGGAAACAAATAAGAGAAATATAGGTTGATAAGCAATATGTCAAAATATCCTATCTATTCTAGGTAATGTAACAGTTGCCGTCTTCAAGAAACTAAAACATATTTTTCGAATACTCTTTCGAATATACATTCATTGATACTTTAGAGATATCTTGGGGTCACTAATTCATGCTGTCCATTATTCCTAATAGTGTAACGTGCGAGTGTGGAGACTTATAAAGGTGACCTTGTATGGACGGAGCCTTTCGTCCTCGTTGCATCGCACCGCGCCGCATCACATCACCCCTTCCGATGGAAGCCTTTAGCAATATTCCAGAAATGTGGTAGAGCATTCGAGAAATGGAGATTTCTATATATAAACGCAAGCAAACAATTTGAGTGTAGTGTAATGGTGAAGCTGAAGCAGTGAATATCAAACAGTGAAGTGATCAGTGGATATAAATAGTTAAATATAAATATCTGCGACTTTGTTAAAGTTAGTATAGTAGCAATATGTTTAAAAAAGATACAGAGCTTTCTCTTCACGTATTAATATAAAGATTGAACTCAAAAAAATATAATTTTCGCTTTCTGCACATTTTCTCCATATAAGCTTTGAGTATGTCAAATCTCACATTCCTCCGTGCATGTAACATGCTTAAAAAGGGGGTCAAAACGTTTCTCTTGCCGTATTAATATATAGATTCTTGAATTCCTGCCTAACCTACTACTAGATTAAGTGTTCTAATCAGTTGGCTGTGTGTTTGTTTATGAAGTCATTTCTGATAAATCAGTCCAAAAGAGAAATATTTTACAGATTAGTCCAAAAAAGTGAAATTTGACAGATGTACCCAAATAAGGTCACAGAAGGGGCCATAGATATAAACTCTAAACTGATTCTATTATAACTTTTAGTATACATTATCTTATTGTCCTCATTTCTGAGCCGAAAAAAAGTAAAAAAAAAACATTCTTCTCTATCACTTGGTATTTTAGTTCTCTCTCAAGTAATAATCGCAGTAGATATAAAGCAACTCCAGTTTTAGTCTCTTGTAACTTTTAGTAGAATTATAATTTAAATTCAACTTTTGCACCACAATATGCGAATCATGTTCCTTTACAATCATACCATCAGCAGCTTTGGTTATCCCCAATAGATTTGAAAGAAAAATTACATGATATCAAATCTTAAGGCAGTTGCAATAAGAAATCTGATTACAGACTGATGACATTCCTTGTCTCTGATGCCACTCATATTATAATCCATTTTCTGTTTAGGTGTTGTCCTAGCATGTTAGAGACTTAATTATTTTATAGTCTCAGTATTCACAACGAGTAATTTGATAGAGTCTACGAAATATTGTCTCGATGTGTTAACTTCATCTTAGGTGTCGTTGTGTTAATTGACATCTCATCCCGCCCTTTTAACTGAAAATAAAAGTATCTCATAAACTCTTAATAGTTATTTATGTATCTAGTGCGCGAAATTATACTTTGGTGCTTGAGAATGAAAGTTTTTTGTCGAGGCGGTAGCCGAGACACTCGAAAGCGCCAAAGAAATTTCATGCACGAGTAGCATACAACATTTTTTCTACAGACGTCAAAAAAGTACAACGTGCACAAAGTATTTTGTGTCATGATAAACAACTCCAATGCGACATTCCGCATATTAATATTGATGTACAAATGTCATGATTTTTTGACGTTTGTAGAAAAATATCATTTCCGGATCATCAATCAACTCATTCAATGTTAGATAATATATTATGTATCCAATTATCGAAATATAATTGTTACGCAATATTCGATAGCTTCCACCCATAGATAATTATTATCGAAAATATTCAAATTTAATAACAATAGAGGCAACATAATTTTTCTAATTAAAATATACGAATATTCATAGCTACCAAATTATTCACCATTGTTAATTAAACTCTGTATCAATTTTCCAATTTCATAAATGTTACCAATAAGTGAACTTGGATCATATTGCTGTGTGTATTTTTAATGAGTAGTAATTGGTTATTGAACTGAAATCGATTTGGAATCGACGACTTCATGATTGTTCATCTTATCATTTCTAATAAAGAGAATTCTTTCAATTGTGTGACTCTCACGATCATATAAATATGACTGTGCAATAGTACACCTTTATTCAAGCAATGTTTCTTGGGACTTGAATTTTCACAAAGCTTCTAGATTATTAATCCAGAATGTACTTCTGACGCACCTCTACTTGAAGTTACATCAATGATTCAACTTTATATATATATATACAGATGTCCATTTCTGGAAATGTTCTACTTCATTCGAGAGCACGTTATTAGAATTTTTTACCGTGCGGGGTAGAGCGACGCAATACAAAAAGACGAAAGGCCCCACCCGTACAGGGCCGAACTCAGGGCTTATTTTATTTTTACGAATTATAATACTTTCGCACGTTACAATATATTAGTGAGATAGATGAAAATAGACAGTCTACTGGTGCATGCGTTGATCAGCGAGGCCGTATCTTTTATTCTTATCCAATCATCAATGACAAATCTACTTGTACAGCAAAAACAGTATCGCAATAGCATTTCAAAGCTATTCGAAATGAACGAACTCAATTAAAAATCAAATTAGTCATTCTGAAACAAAATAGTATCTAGCAGATAGGTCAGGCAGGCGTTAGCGTGACAATTACATCATCACGCAATAACGCGCGGCCTTCCATGATTGCATTACAGCACGTCTGCAACACGTTCCGCGCTCTGTGAATATGACGATGGCCTGCATTACACTGCTCATGAAATTTTAGTCAAGTACGTGTGATGTATCTAATGTGATTGCGAGTCCCGTCAACCTTAATGTATATTAATGGAATTATACAGTGAGCACTCTTGTAGCCGGATGAGTGCCATTCATTTGGGACACAGAGGCAACGCAGGATGTTTGACTTCAAATGAAATTCTAAATACAGGTGAAGAGGTATCATGTACCACCTGCGTATACACGCTCCCAAAGATTCAACCACATAATGCTTCTGAGAATTATTCCTATCACGATTTTTGCTTACCTGACTAGATAATATGAATAAGGCAATAATTTTGATTACCACCTCAAGAACAAATTTAGAACTTCCTGTCTGCAACTAGTTCAATCGATGTTTCTCGTGTTGAACCATAATAAATAATAAGGGATAACGTCAGTACAAACTGCAATTTATATTTATGGCTTTTGAAATCAATTTGCAACTAACAAACTGTATTACAATAATTTATTTTCCAATTTTCCCAGAATTTTCATCGACTTCAAGAAGCTCAAATCCAATGAAGGATTTTCACTTAATTTCCTCGTTTCAAGTTCCTCATTCCCATGTTTTCAACCTCTTTGATGTAAACCATTAAAAATCAGTTTGCAATACTCATTTTGCTGAGCAGAAATGCAAATACTGAGTCAATTCATATTCCTTTTTATTAATTTCAACTATCTTTTCGAATATTTGGAGCAAGCAACATCATTCAATACAGTTGGTGAAGTGCGTGTATTGAATCAAATATCTCCTGAACTCATGTCAGAATATGATAGCGAACTCATTAATTTCCATTAAGACTGCTTCAAAATTAATGCGTCAAATCGTTACAGAAATAGAGGAGGCAGAATTGGTTGAAAGAAAAGTTAGTCTGCGATGAATAATGAATTTGGCTTAAACTCTAGACACGCCTAAATGTTTTAGAAGACTAATTATCGTTCCTCTGAATCGGACGCTTGTGCAAAAGAAAAACCATAACTTATAGAACTGCTTGGAATATTGACGATTGTTCCAAATCTAATCTATTTTATTCATCATTTTAATAGTAATTAAGGTGTCAAGGGTGTTTTAACAGTGTACTTGCCGTGGGCCTCTGGCCCGAGGTGTGTACGTTGACCGTTGGCATTATCGTCCGTTCAGCTCTCGGGGTGCCTTCAATGTTTAATTCCAGATTTCTGTACTATTTCAATCAAAAAATTTAGCAATGTATGTCCTGTCATTGTGATTTCTGTCAGAGAAACTACTCTAATTACTTGCTGTAACTAGGAAACTTGTTTGTTATTCTCCAAATAATATTACAATTGAATAACACATTATTACGTACGTGATTTTTCGATAAGCTATAAAATTCATCTTCAATGCACTGTTTATAACGTGTAATCGCTTCCTGGATGTGATGAAACAATCGTGCACCAACACTTTTCCGTGTGGAAGCGGCCTTATACTTCCAATTTGCAACATCAGGCGATGATGACGTGCGGAAATAAGGCAAAGCGCTTAAAGCGACATCGTCTTTTTGGCCTTCTTTGATGCTTTCACTTTGTGATGAACACCTCATCAGAGAATCTAGACACGAACCCATTGACGTGCGATGTGAATTTTCGTTCCGCTGAACGTGAACTTCAAAGCAACAATGGATGAAAAATACCACCACAATTGTATTACATTGAGGCCTATTCGTGTAATTTGATTAGCACAAAGAGGCCACAGCTAAGCTCAGAACTACTAATGGAAAATAAAGGACCTATGTTAAGTTTCTGGATAAACCTGTTAGGATGACCTGGAAAACTTTTCACTCAGCAAGATTTTTTGGACGCCTTTTAACTTCATTCAGATAATCAATGCATAAAATTCATTATTTGAGCACGCAAGAAAATTATAGCATCCAGAACTCGTCACGTATGAAAGCGAATGATAGAATATTAATTTTCAGTCGCTGAACGATTCCGAAATCCTACGCAATGCTGATAACTCATTGATCGGAAGATTGGTTCTGCGATTAATGTATTGCTGTATGATTTGACCAATTTTATCTTGAAAACGATAAGCAACAAGAAAACCACATTTTGTCGTACTTCTGTATAAATTCATGCATTTATAGAAAGATTGATAGAATTATTCTTGATTTGACGTTGGAGGTTGAGTCCTTTGTCAAAAGGATAGTTCTGATTTCTTGTAGTTATTCACTCTTCGGAAAAATAAGTCTTTGAGTATATGCACTAGAATGGTATTTTTCACGTTCAACGATCTACACACAAATGTCATTTACAATACGATTCTATTCTTGACATGATATGTAAAATAAACATTCACCGTCCTAAAAGAGTACCTCGAAGAGCACTATGATCACATCTCCTAGAATCTCCCTGTATTCTATTTTCTAGATGCGAATCAAACCACTCTAATTTTTACCTTTAGAGTCAACTTATGTCAACAATGATAAACGTGCTACGTGCTACGTGAAGATTACACTAAAACCTTTCCGCCACTTTTTATTGAAATTACTTATGTACCTTTTCGTAGCAAAGCTACCATCTTCAGAGTACAATAATTCATAGTAGAAAACAAATCTCATAACTACAAACATCATAAAAAATACCAGAAGAATATCCAATCAAAATATAGGGTTCCAGGTGGGCGGAGTCAAGAACTACAAGGTGGGTTGAATGAAAACAATGGGTAAAACCTAATCAAAGTTATGCAATATAGATTATCTAAGGAGACGTACGTAATGAAAAATCAAAAAGAAATCAAGTCAAAATACAGAGTTTGAAGTGGGTGGAGCTAAGAACTACTGAAGCTGGTAGCTTGGCTACTGAAATGTACATAAGTAATTTCAATAACAGTGAAGAAAATGTTTTACTGTTTTATTAATTATGTTAACAGTTCTAGAAGCACGTTCTTATTTTATATTCCTTATTCAGCGCTTCTTCACAACTCTTCATTATAAACTCCAAAAAAATCTCTATTCCTAACTTGATTTAATGATACACACTCCAAAAAAAAATAGTACAAAATATGAAGTTCGAAGTATACTTTGTCACTGCCTTCAACGATAAATTATTTATCAGCTGAAATTTGCATATGAGATAATATTGCACGTTCATGAAACAGACTCCTTCTGATGTTGTTTGTTATTAACGTCTCTAAAATTGAATGAGATAAAGATAATGAGTATTTACCTTATATACCAAACATATTTGAACTAGAGTAATCTTATATTTTAGTGATGGTACTGAAATTTGGGTTGTCCAAATTGGATGATAAAATTTGAGCTTATGTTCGTCGTAAAACTATTGTTTCATCCATAGTACGTCTTTACATTGATTTGATTATCATTTTGTAGTTACGGAAGTTGATATAGTTTTCTCATTATATTAAAATATCAAGAAGCTTTTGCAAGCTTTCACTAATGACTAGTTTCTTTGCGCATGTTCAATTATTATCGTTAGCTTCAATTTGACCCTTATCGTGAGGAGCTTGTCTATGTAACAACAAACTCACTCACTAGAAAGTAAAACATTCGCAAACGGAGTACCTCAAGAGGAAATTTTGAGTGTTACACTCTGGTGGCTATGAACAGCATAGCAAAATAAGCATCTCTCTATGCCGATGACATGGAAAAAAACATTAAATCAATCGAAAGACAATTACAAAACACCATAGATATTTTGGAAGAATGGACAAGGCAAACAGGACTCCAATTTTCTGTATTCGAAACAAAGGCAATTCAGTTTTCGAGGTTACGTAGTGGTCATCAACACCCCAGGATAAGACTTGGCAACAATGACATCGAATTTGTAAACACCATCGAATACTCTTGATAGTAAGCTCACATGGAGAATCCACATCCTAAATCTGAAAAAGGAATGCCAGCAGAGATTGAATATGATGGAAGCACTAAGAAACCTAGAATGGGGCGCAGACAAGAAGACATTATTACTTATATACAAAAGCGTAATACGGTCTAAAATTGACTATAGAAGCATGATTTACGGTAATGCAAAGACAAGCATTCTAAAACAATTAGACCCAATCCAAAACGCAACAATTAGAATTACTTCAGGAGCAGTTCAGTCAATTCCTATAGCTAGCATCCTTTGTGAAGCTGATGGACCAACACTACAGTTGAGAAGAACCTAGTTAACGTTAAAGTATGTCTACAAACTTGCAAGCAAACCACGAAACAGTGCCTACAGCTCAATCTTCCATACCACAAATAATACCATTAAGATGCTACAGTCTACTTCGTCATACGAGAAAATACACTACACACTGAGCTAATTATTCATTAGTATCCCAAAAATCCAAACCACTCACAGTCCTGCAACACCTACATGGATAAGAAAGCATCCAATCACCATCTCTGAACTTTCAAACTACTCCAAAATAGTTACCAGTAAAGAGCTCAATCTACAACTAGAATGGAAAAACAGGTGCAGCTATAATAAAAAATGATGACTACCAAAGATACCGCCTACCTAATAACACAAGCATTTACATTAAAGAACTATTTATCATGTCAAAAACTAATAAAATCATAAACCATGAAGAACACAATGAAGAAAATGACAACAAAAACCAAGAAAACCTACATAAAGCAATACTAAGAGGACGAGAGATTGTAATTGTGTGGATATTATCTCACATAAGTATCCCCGGCATTGAAAAGGCAGACCAACAAGCAAATATAGCTCTAGCAGAAACATCAGAACTCAACATGCCAGTACCAACACACGTTGTAATCATCCTAATATAACAGAAAACCAAAGAGAAAACAAACAAAAACTGGAATAGATTGCAAAACAGCAAATGAAGGACAATCAAAGATGGAGTAACTATGTAGAAGACCCCCTAATTGCAGAAAAGAGCAAACAACAGACCTCCCGCCCCAATAAATCATGAAAAAATAAAACCCATCACCATGCTCACACTGTCATCAAAATTTAACAGTGCAACATATAATAGAATGTGGAGAATATCGTGCTAGTAGACTACAATAGAACATGACAACCACTCTCAAAGAAGCATTAGGTAATAATAACAGTACCATAAATAAACACTGAGGTGAGCTTCGTGAAGATTACAATAATAAAACAATAAAACCTTTTCTTCACTTTTCATCAAAATTGCTATTTTAGTAGCAAAGCTACCATCTTTAGAGTACAATAAATCAGAGCAGAAAACAAATCTTATAACTACAAACATGATACAAAATACTTCAAACAATATCCAATCAAATCATTGGATTTGAGGTGGGTGGAGCCAAGAACTACAAAGTGAGATTGAGTGAAAACCTAATCAAAGTTATGCAATAAAGATTATCTAAAGGAGACTAACGTAATGCAAAACCAAAAGGAATCAAGTCAGACTACAGAGTTTGATGTGGGCGGAGCTAAGAACTACATTGTAATAATAAAGTAAAACCACAGGGATAACTAGTCAATACAATTTAATAACGGGTTTTCTAGAGGAGATAGACCGAAATTCAATTCCTAATTTTTGTGTTTTTTCATAAATATAGCTTCTGACATGTTCAATTGACTATAATAGTTACAGTTATTCAGCAATTTTAAATTATTTTCTTCAAATTTGTGTTCTGTCTCTTGGTGGTGGTGAGCTAAGGCGGATAATGTTGTGATTACATTGTTCATTACTAGGACACGAAAAATTTCTTCAGAACTGTATTACTCCTGATTTAGTCGGACTCGTCAACAACATTTAATCCAGTTTTATATGCATACTTCCAACGATATGATTAATTAAAGCTGAAATAACCGATTCCTGCAGGATGTCTCTATTACAAATAGGGAAGGGGAAACAGCATCAGCTTGGGAAATATGTCACGTTGACAGAACACACCCTTGTTATCAGAACAATTGGTGTGGCACAGTGTACATGTTTCTAGGTGAATAGGCTCTGTTTTCTGAATTTGACAACCACTGGAGTCAACTCATGAATATACTCTCACAATGGTGACCATATATCTAATCAGGCTATATATTCTAGTTTGTTCCAGACAATACTTTCATGAAAAGATGGACTGTAAGAGTTCTCCTATATTTTCGTATTTGATTGTTTTCCATTATTTTCTCAGCGTGAATTCTATAATTTCCAATTTTCTTCAACGATTTGCTCAAGCTGTGCAAGTATAAATTCTTATCAAATTCATGATTTATATAAAACAAGGACTTCAATTTTCTCTCGATTCATCTGCTTTTGAATTTAATTTCAAATGATTCATACTATGAAGCCTAAGATATTACACTTTGATGAAGGATTGAATTTCGCTACTCGACGAATCAACGAAAATTGAAAGCAGAGAGATATTATTCAAGAATTTAAGTGTTGCATAATAGTAATCAATGAAATATGTTCCATGTCCACTATTCTTGATTGGTTCCTACGATAATATAGCATTTCTGCTTGCGATGTATTGATTGATAAATGTACGAAATGTTCGAGTACATTGATTTCTAGTTTACAGAAGTAAAGAAAAACTGCTGCTCGAGTTGTTCTCTATTTGTCATTCGTTTATAAATGTACTGCTTGTTGTGAAAAAGTGTTCGATTTGCTGATTACGTCTTGATTTTACCTCAATTTCTACCTTATTTCTAGACTTCTACATTTATTTTGTCTTCCATTATAGAATTGCTCGATTGTAGAAAAAAAATGTCATTTTTCTAGAAAACATAGAAGCAACCAATTTTATCTAATAGACTTTTTTCATTCAATATGAAGAAATTACTTATCTTCTGATTGAGATAACTCATTCTCTACATGAATTCCATATGCTCCAGCCAAATTAACAATTATTTCATCGTGATGATGGAAATATTGTTTGAATATCAATCGAAATTTGATTGTTATATTATAGCTCTTGCATGAAAATTTCTCAAACGATATTAAGAAAAAGTCCCTTCTCAGTACTCATGCCAAATTTAGTCTTTGTTGCTAGAAATTCATGTATATATCCTTCTTCCGTTTATAATTCATAAATAAATGATTTCTTAAGTGATTGGAATATGATTTTATCAGCCAAAAAACAGAATCAGAGAAAGTCATCAATCCCTTATTCCCTCAAAAAATTATAAGAGCAACTGTCAATTTCGAATCTCTACGATACGGATTAGATAAATTGATTCTTGGGAGATTTATATTATTGACCCATAAGACCACAAGAGCTGTCAGAATCAAATCCTCAACATTTATTCATACCAAAACAAATAGAAGACTGGAGCTCAGCTAAATTTATCATACGTATAAGTGGTATTCTATTCATAGTAGAAGAGAATCGAATGCTTTTCTGACGTACATTGGTTCGCGCAGTTGATTCAGTTATTGATTGTTGGTTTGTCAAGGATTTTATTTATGGTTTTAGCGATAACAAATGCATTCATTTTAGTCATGAGACCATGCATACTTCTAAATGCATTTTGTTATGCTTGAGATTCTGAAATTTCAAAGTTAATAAAACAAATTCAAGATTTACATGTACTTAAAATAAAGACCCTCTATCATGCTTAATCTGCATGAAGCTGAAACTTGAAACTTTGGAGATTCGCGGAAGATAGATGGAAGTAGATTATATAGGTAACAACAAAAAAGAGGAAATATTTTTCTGCAGTTATCTATAGCACATTGTGATATTTGTTTTAAAAGTAATCTTTCGAGTGTTTGTTTCCAATTCTAGAGGCTATAGAGGTATTTAGATGTGATTTATTATCCATTTTTGATGGCAAAATCTGTTAATAACTCAAAATGTATTGAGAGCTAGCAATAAGTTGAATTAACCTATTGAACAGTACCTAATCATCTTGATTCACTTTCGTTTCCATTCTACAACAAAACCCTTTTGCAATCTTCAAAACTTAAGTAGGTCCAGTAGCAAAAACGTTTGTTTCTTGGAAAATTATTATATCACATCAAAACATTACCAGAAAGTTCAAGATTTAATATTGAGTTCATTGAAAAAGAATGGAAGAGAATAATCCATGATATAAATCATTGTAGTGCAATGTTACTAACAACTAATACATAATGTAACGTGCGAAAATGACATAATTCATAGAAATAAAATAGGCCCTGAATCCGGCCCTGTCTGGACAGGGCCTTTCGTCTCTTTGTATCGCACCGCATCACCCCGCACGGTCGTAAATTCTAGTAGCGTGCTCTCGACTAATCTAGATCATTTCCAGAAACGGACATCTGTATATATATGAGCAAACGACCTGACTGAGGAACAGTGAACAATAAAACAGTGAAATAGTGAATATCCAATGGGTGATCGGTGTACTGAATGAATAAGTTGTTGAAAATGAATATCTGTGGCTTTGTTATCGAAGTTTAATAGTAGTAAGTGAGAAATAAATTGCATAGTATTTAGTTTAGTGATACTTCGAAGAATAAAACTTTTCTTCTCTTTTCATTTATCAAATAGTGATTTTTATTTGAACAATAAACACTTTTTTAAGAGCAATAAACATTAAAATATATTCGATATCAAATGTGAGATGAATACCTCTTCGTTCAACAAGATTTGTGCTGCTTATACAACTGATCATCAATTCAATTATCAGTGAAGGGATGCCCCACCCTTGATGCAATCGAAAGTCTGACAGCAGTGCTTGGTAACTCACTCAGCGATTCGATTTGGTGATGTTCATTTCCAACAGGAAGTCATATTAGTTCACATAAATCTAATAATGATTCATGATTCAGAGATTTTCTATGAGAAATGTGTACTTTTGTCGGGCATTTTTGGGATATGAATATTATTCCAAGCTTCATCATCAGTAATGAGGTTGTAAGCTAAATAATAACCTAGGTTAAATTCCGTGAGCATTTCTCTGCATCATTTGACATGATCTTCATTTTGAGTTCCAAATGAATTGTAATGGAATCAACGACTGCTAATGTTTCATACTGTACTATTTTTTGCTCTTGAAGAATTGTTCATAATTAAATTAAGAAGACACTATTCAATGAATGAAAAGAAAATGAAAGTTCAATTCTTCGAAGTATGACTGAGCAAGCACTATGCAATTTATTTCTCAATTTCAACCACAAAGCCACCAATATTCATTTTTAACACCTTATCTATTTATTACACTGATCACTCACTTGATATTCATTATTTCACTGTCCTTCAGTCAGATCGTTCGCTCATATATATACAGATCTCCATTTCTCGAAATGTTCTAGGTCATTCGAGACCACATTACTAGAATTTTTGACTGTGCGGGGCTGTGCGGTGCGGTGCGATACAAATAGATAAAAGGCCTTGCCCAGATAGGACCGGATCCACGAAATATGATACTTTTGCATGTTACAATACTTTCAAATCATGGTATAAGACATAAATGGTAATACAACTCTTATCTCCCTACACACACAAGTAGTGTGGAACAGATCTGCATAGTTTTAATTTTGGCCGCGAGGATCGCTTTGAACGGTCTTCAGGGAAGCGATGTACACAATATATGAACATGGTGTATAAAGTATATAGCAAGCTCTGATGTCAAAGATATGATGGATTACAGACGGTGCATCGTTTGTGATATTCGATTTGATTCTGGTCAAGTATCGTTTTTTGCAATGCCTAAAGCTCCGGATATTCGTGAAGAACGGAGGAAATATAATAAATATATACGCTGCTTCCCTGAAGACCGTTCGTAGCGATCCTGGCGGCCGGCAGTAAAATTATGCAGTTCTGTTCCACACAATGCGAGATGGGAATTGTACTACCATTTATAACTTCAGTATATTGCTTTCATGTAATCATCAATATTGGTGACAAAAAAAGACAAAAATTTGTCGGTGAGATTAGTTCGTCCATGCTGGAATAGGAGGGGCCAATTGTAAACACTGCTTTTGAATAACGCTCCAATTTGGAATTGTGAATATTCATAACACGTTCATTTCCACGAGAAGCTGAATTTTTTCAAATACTTTTTTCTGATCCTTTGCAAGCAAAACTTTTTCATCTATTTAGGCACAAACTGACAACTGGATTATAAGTTGAAGGAATTGAATTTTATCGGAAATGCCAGTTAAAACAAATTTGTCACATTTGCAGAAGCTTCAACAGTGAAAAAGAGGTCCCCAATATGGTTTGAAACTGTGATAACATAAGCTCATTACTGTATCAGCGAACAAACCTAAGTTTATTTTTAGAATAAGCTCCTTCCGAATCCTTTTTATTTTGTCTGCAAATATTCTACATATTTCAACAGTAAACATTGGCACTATATTCAGAGAAATATTATCATAATACACAGATAAGACTCAAGTTATGGGCTTAGACTACTCGAATTTCTACTGGGATAACTTCAAGTACATGGAAATGCAGTTTGAAGCTCAAATCGTGTTCTCATGGATTGGCGTCTGTCTTATATCAAGCTTTAAAGTTCGAATATGGAAATCCAGATTGAGACCGTTCAGTGCAAATGAAAAGAAAAGAATTTATATCTTATCACTAAATTTGAAGTCTTCATATTCCACTGGAAAGAAAGAATGGAAGCGATCTCTATTGTAATGTAAATTTTAGCTCAATAATAGTTGTGATTCAGTGACTTGAACATTTGCTTTGTTGAGATAAGACCGTCAAACTCCAATCTGGAACTATGAACTTTTGCAGATTTTCAACGCTAAATGAATTCTTGTTGAATCGGCATTCATACGTGGAGAATATACGATTGATCAAAACAACGGCCGTCCCTTATTCCATTAGTCGGTTGGCCTTGAGTAACACTAGCAGTCCAGTCAGTTTTAATCGGGTTTTGTAGTAAATAAACGTGTTTGTAGGTGGTATTTTCATTTATTGATATTATTTCAATGGAGTCATGTATTACTCCAAGTACAGTTGACGGTTTTTCTCACATCCACCGATATCAATGAATCGACTCTTCCCATTATTTCAGGAACGTCGAACAATTTTCGTTATTAGCTAAATATTTCTGTATATGATATGCTTATAAGAACGAGAGCAGAATGAATCTGGAAAATGAGGTCGACATCCTACCGGTAATTATATATTATTTCAGTAACTGAAATCAGATTGCAGTAGGTATGAAACCTTCACTGAATGAATAGGAAGAGATTAATTCCACATTACTGAAGACTGTTAAGTGATCTTTAATTAATTCTACTGAATTGCTAATCAGATTCTACAACCCTTGTAAATTATAAAGAAATTCAGTCAAGGTAATACTAAATTACAGCTTACAGAGAATAACTGATGAGAATAATAATTTAACTCTATACTACAAGAATATTTTCCAGCGAATGGTCTGGAAACTGGAATAAAGTCTGTAATTATTCCATAAATTTCTGGTTGGCTAACCGATAATAAAAACAAGAGCACCTAATGAAAAATGCATGTGGCTTATAGATCCCAACAAACTTTTATGGGTAATGATATATTATTAAATAAATCAGAAGGAATTACTGTTGTCCTGACCAAGAATTGATTATACGGGCTATGGAAAATGAAAGCTTTGCATTTCTAAAGATGTTTAAAGTTTTTATTTTGAATTAATGAAGCATACTTACAGAAATTGCAAGAAGCTCCCCAACTGAACTGAACGCAAATTCAGAGCATTGACCATAAAATCAACTGTGTTTTCCCTTTTCTCAAATTATCCATTCATTATCACAAACTCAGCAACAATGTCTCACAAATCCTCTCTTTGTTCCAGGACTACAACGATGACATCCGACAGGAACAGATGTGGGAGATGCAAGTACTTTCGACACAGAAGAACGCCAAGGATGGCGTAGGCGGTATCGGGGGAATAGGTATGGACCACACCAGTGGGGGAGCAGTTGTTGGAGACGGAAGCGGACCTGGATCAAGCGCGGGATCAGCGGGTGGCGAGTGTCCTAGCACTGGTAGTGAGGACAGTAACGGACACAACGACGGTGGGGATAGCCCCACAGGGGGACAAGTAGGAGAACATCCTGCATTAAGAGGAGTACAACAAGGTGAGAATTATATTTTGAATTTGGCGGCATGGTTTCTTCTACAATATTCTTAAAGGCGACTCGAATTTGTAGTTCCTATTAATAGTAGCGAATAGTTACAAATCATCGACCTACAGTGGAAATGACGCAAGAAATCATCTTTTAGATATAAGGGAATAATATTATAGATATTATGTCTATTTCTCCCAAGCAAATTGGAAACAACCAAATTGCATCGTCTTTAAGTTCTCCAACAAGCTGTAAAGTGTTGAAACGTTCGCCAAAGGGTTCAGTAGCAGTTAATGTTAGAGCAAAGAGCTTGTCTTAATGACTGCTTGTTTAGTATTAGTGTGCCATGCCATGAACTAAGACACTAACTACATACCCAATATCATCCAAGTTTAAGTTTTGCTTTAACTGTTCACAAACTAAAGCGTTTAAACCTCGAACAAATTAAGAGATGCATCGTGAAGGAACTATCTTCTATCATCAAATAATTTTGAAATTAATTTCAAAATTTCACGAGAATATCAATTTTAATTGACAAATTCACTGCACCGGAAACTTTCAGTGAGATCACGATATTCCATATTCATAAAAATCTGCATTTGTTGTTTGGGCTGAACCTACATGTATTTTTATATGGAGCCATCGGAAATGATTTTTCGTGCATGAAGATCGGACTTGTGACATTTCAAATTCCCAGTCAATGCAATTTTTGTGTATAGAGCCCGAGCTCGAAAACCAAACTATGTGTTTCCTGGCGATACGGATATTTCGAGCTCACAATTTTTATTAGTTTTGCTTCAGGCTCAAATTTTAGAGTTCGTAATAATTTTCCCCGTTCACTATTACATCCGAAAAAACTGTGCAGATTCCAAATTTACTGGTCTATTCACATAAACATAGCACAGCGATTCTTCTCGCCAATATATATACTCCAGATAACAGAAATTGAATGAATGAGGAGGCATTTCAGTAGGATATCAGGAAAATAAATTGCATTCAAATTATTAATATATCTTCGGCATCAATTACACTGCATGATCTGTTAACTTTAAGTCAAACTTTGGCTGATATATATACAATCACCAAGATAGAACGGTAATGGACATAGGCTCGTTTCATCTTAATTAGGAAGTTGAAAGCCTTCAAGAAGTGCCAAGCAAAGCGTTGTAAGAAGGAGGCAATCCGTCGAACAGGCTGTAATTGAGATATATTGTAGTTCACAAGATGCTGATTGAATGATTTACTAGCTATAGATCATGATTTAATAAGTATTACGTAATGAAGAAGATGATTCTAACAAAAATTCAATTCTACGGGGAAAAAAGTGGTGCTTCTTCAATACATTCTGTTCGCTATTCATACACTACATTTATTATTCTTTAATTGTCTTATGCTGTACAAAAAAAAAGTTGACAGACCTTCATTAGAATAATGGACTTCTCCAGGGTTTGATCCTCTAAATCCCCAGTCCTCCAGAATGTTGTACCAGAAAAGAAGTCGCGGCAAATATTTACCAATAATAATCCTATTAAAAGCGCTTCTCCATCAACTTTTTACACTCAGATCTCACTCAACCACTCAGTATTCACCTAAATGTAACTCAAACTTTAGTAGTCAAATGTCTTTGGATTCGTTGTGACACTAAATCTGTCAAATTGAGTGAGAAATGAGTGTGAAGTGAGTTCGAATAACTTTTTGAAGGTCCTAAGACTTGCCAATGCTACTGCACTTCACCTGCGAAGGAAGGTCAAAATCATAACACATTTTCAAAACTTTTGGTTGATTTGCCTATACCCTTAAAAGAAGGATAAAAACTTCTACAAAATTTACTGTTTAGATTGCTTTATTAATACTGATTTCTCATATTTGGAGAAAAGAAGTTGATTTTGGCTGCAACATGGCTCTAGTTGTGTTCAGAAATGTTGTCGTGCTGAGCAATATTTCCTGAAGCAGATGCCCTACGATACAAGCTCTCTCATTCTTTCAAATAATTAAGGTTTGTGTGGTATCAAAATTGATTATGTACTCCAGGGTACCTATTCTAATTCAACTTATCAGGTTGAAAACTTAACAAGGTCTTGATAACTTGATAACTAACAGATGACTGAAGAAGCTGGTGCGATACGTCATCCGTGACGTATAGGTCTTGATAAACTTTGCGACACCTCTGCTAGTGTCGTTACGGAGATAGCGACTTGATAACTTTGACATTCAGCGTGAAATTGAGGGTTATCTTGTATACTCCATGAGTTTATTCAATTGACAACTAAAGTTAAAACAGTAACAACAACAACAACAACAAAAATTCAACAAAAATAATGAAACACTGAACAACAGAAGCTAGAATAACAGGAAGAATACACACAACAAGCAACAAGAGGAAAAGATCAAATAAATTGAATAAAACAGAGAAACAAGTACAAAAACACAACACAATTATACAAAAAGAGAAACAACAGGAAGAAATTGTCTTGAAAAAGACGGATTCATCAGAAAAAATATAGAATAAGCACAAAAAAAAACACACAAAAACTACTATCGTCAAAGCAAAATGAGAAAATAGCAAATTTTCCAAGTAACGGGAAAACGAAATTCATAAAAGACGCGTCCTTATACTATCAACTTATTTATTTTGTGCCTACCTATAGACTTGAAATAACTAAATGTTGATAATATTAGCAAGGTCACATGGAGTCATTATGACATCATGGTTATCAAGACATAAGTGTCGCTACAATTAGAATAGGTCTTCTGGTACATTCACTAGCACGACGATAACTCTGAGGTTAGGGACACAAACGGGCAGAAATTTGTTGAATAACTTTTCAACGAGTTACACAACAGTGCATGTACGTGATATGTCAGTATCGTTTATATATCTAAAGCTTATTGTAAATCACATCTGAATTCATCGTGGTGAGTAGTTCAACGAAAACCTTCCGCTATGATGCGTGATTCCCACTATTATGACATGTAATGAATTTGCATCTCAAAGCTCCGTCACAGTTGCACATCCTAGAGCCTTCTGCTACCGTTCAATATTTTGAAGTTCATCACATCTAGTTTTCACATCTTGCTTTCTCTATGAACTTTAAAACCGTAATTCTGCTTAGACACTACACCACCGCTTACCTCAACATCACCAGCCATTAGCTGGAATAAATACGCCACATTATACTAGATTTTTCTCTTGCTAAAAATGGTCGGACTGACCGCTTCAAGATATAATGTCGATTATCGTCTTCAAATCATGTCAATTGGCTATTTCTGAGGTTACTTGCGAATTACACCCAATGACGTATTAACAGTAGACCCAGCACGCGGCGTTTGTTTTGATGCAGGAGTAAACAGTGGGGTGAGGAGGGAAAACATCGTTGTATCGCAAGTTGCGTTTTTCATCTGAAAAAATATCGATTGTGAGATGTGGGAAAAATCTAGTTTTATTTTTTATTTTGAATCAATTAATATATTATTACTTCTAGTTTAACAAATATATACATACAGTACAGAGTATAGGCGCGCACTTCTCAAACATAAATAAAAGCAGGCAAACCGCATAACAAGCATGTTTACTCCCTTCGCTTCTCAGAACCCCTCACCTTGTAAGTGCTAACATCATAACAAACTGTGGACTGCTATAGGACGCGCTGGGTCTACTTTAATAATACGTCATTGATTACACCACATATATTTTCCACGAAGCTGGTTAAAATAAACTGTCTACTTTACAACCAATTTAAATTCTATCTCTTGTATAGATAGAGTAATCCAAATTCTTGCGAATCTTCATACCGATTTAAATTGGAGCAGTTCAGTAAAGTGCAACTGTTTAAAGCACTCATTTTGTAATTGATTCCCGTCCCAAGCATCCCGATTGAATCGAAATGGGGCAGAATACATTCAAAAGGAAGGCTTTTAAGTCGTATAGATGCTGTAAAACCAAACTCAGGATACGGCAAAGAACTACTCAAAGCAATATCTACGAAAAACATAACAGTAAGGAACCGAAAAGTGAAGTCTGTTGCTTTTTACAGAGATAATAATGAAATTTGAACTAGCTACAACATCTTGGATCTAACTACTAAGTGAACTTACTGAATACTTGATTCTTTAGTTTTGTTTCATTATTTGCTTCCTTATTCAATGTTTATACTCTAGTTCACTAATTACAGCAAGTAACTAGAGTAATTTCTCTGACAAAAATCACAATGACAACACATACATTGCTAAAAATTTTGATTGCAATAGTACAAAAGTCGGACATTAAACATTGAAGGCACCACAGGAGTTGAACGGACAATAATGTCTACGGTCAACGCACACACCTCGGGCCGGAGGCCCTCGGAAAGTACACTGTTGACCTAAGGCACTATTGTCGTTTTAACATCCTTGATACCTTAATTACTATATATTTTATTATTGAGAACGTCTGAATGATCTAGGCTTGCTTGAGAGTACAAAATGTGGTAACAAAAAAGTCATTATTCAGTCATAGATCTTGAAGCTTTCCAATAAAATTCATCTTCTGCAACATTCCCAAATATATGAATACGTAGTTTTTGAAGGAATTCAAAACTAGATAATCAGTAATGAGAGATGTCCTTTTAGGATCGATTTCATCAATCTCACTTGAATGTATTCCGAGTTAATTCTATCTACTAACTTACTTAAAATAACCCCCAGATAAATTCAACTTGCATTGGTGAAATTTATCCTGAGATGATTAAAAATTCCTGGCGTGGTTGTTCATCATCCAACAATGTTTTTAACATCGATTCGAGTCCCAGTTTACAGAGTCTGTAAACAAACTTCATCTTGTTAAGTGTCCCTAGTCTAATGCACATATTAAATTAGTAAAGCATACAATTTGAAGCTATTACTTAATGAGATCAAAAATATTCTGCATATCACTGTATATGTAATCAATCATGCATTATACGTTCGTATTAAAATATTCATTGTAAAATACCAACATACACCGAATTTATCGACAAAAACCGTATAACTGATGCAGTGTGCAATTCATTCGACATTATTTTATTTAGTGGAAAAAACGAAAAGTCATACGCACACTGATTCATAACAAAATACTATATTGGAAATAATGTGAGATAATGATCTCACTCTGATCTCCATTATGAACCACTTGAACATTCTATCCCGCATCATCGCTTGATAAATTACTTGGAGAAAGCGAACCAATATCAAATTTCTTAGATTCTCTTCACGAATATTGACAGAAATTTCATGGATAACTCTCCTCATTCTTTCAAACACACGCTTTGGGTTCAAGCGATGTTCCATCCCTACTAAGCAAGCAGCCGGAAATCAGTGATGCACACCGGAAATGAGATCGACTTCTCCATTTTATTACTAACAAGCAAGTCACGGAGCTAAGAAAGATTAATGGACATCATAGAAGTATTAAGATGTTCTCAATTGAGGGTTATTAGGATTTGGGTTAATTGTCTTCTGGTGTTGCGTGCAGGTTATAGTCTAAATAAAGAAATCTAGCTCAGCTCACTTGAATATATGAAGGTTACTTGAGCTTATTAATGACTGTAGTTTTTGCTTGTTGAATGAATTTATTACATTTTTTAAGAATTTAGTAGATTAGTGTAGACTTTTCTGCATAAGACGTACTCCACTAAATTCACTAAAAAACTAGTTTTGATTCTAAATTCTGTATATTTATTGGAAACTTTGACGTTTCGATTTTTTGACCAAGGATCTTCTTCAGGAAACAATGATACAAAATAAAACAAGGCAAGTAACTAAATACTAAAAATGTACAGAATACCAGATGTGATAACGTGGATATCACACCTAAACAAAAAGAATGAAATCCTCTGGCATTCACCCAAGGCTTGAGGAAAACCACGTGAAAACCCCAAACAGAGGAATATGTCCTACTTGGTACAGCTCCGCACACATCCCAAATCACGAAATATACGACATTTCAACAAGACAGCGTAGCGCTACTTCTTGCTATTGGTTTGGCTCACAACTACAGTGTCAAATAGTCTTCAGTGTACTTTATCATCCAAAATATACACAGAACTATACCAGCTAAAACATGGTCATTATATATGTGTGTTATTGACTACAGAAAGCCAAACATTTGATAATTCAAAACCATCAGTATGGTTAAAGTTATTTGGATGTTTAAGTATCTCAATTGCTTCTCTGACCAACCTACCATGAATTGATTAGCATCTTGCGACTATTTTTGTTTCTTCAAACTTGATGTCATGCAAAAACTCGATGGCATGATCAGCTACAGAAGATTTGATTAGATGGCTTAGTCCTATGCATCTCCTATGTTTAGCAATGCGAGTGTTCACAGTTCGGCCCGTCTGTCCAACGTAGACTTTCCTACAGGTACATGGGATCTTATAAATGCCCGAAGATTGTAGGGGAATCACGTCCTTCACAGGTCTCATGAACTGCTTGATTTTCATTACCAGAGCGAAGGAAACTTTGAAATTATATCTTGACAAGATCCTTCCGATCTTCTCTGAGACATTGCTTACATAGGGTAAAGAAACATAATTTTTACTCACGCTAGTATCCTCAACAGTAGAATTGGTAGACTTGAGTCGAAGAACCTTTTTAATGGAGTGATAACTGAAGTAATTTTTCTGGAAAATCGCTTCTAGATTATTAATTTCATTATCAAGTTTATCAGGATGACAAATATCATTAGCCCTTCGGAATAAGCATTTAATTGTTCCGTACTTTTGTGAAGGATGGTGGTGTGAATCAGCATGAATATATTGATTCGTGTGTGTAGGCTTTCTATAAACAGTATGCAAAAGTCTACCATCATTGGTTCGTTTTAAATTCACATCAAGAAATGGTAAAGAGCCATTATTTCTGATTTCTGATGTAAATTTGATATTTTCATGAATATTATTCAAATGGTTCAAAAAACCATTCAACCTATCACGACTATGGGGCCAAATGGCAAAAACATCATCTACATAACGAAGCCATAAGAATGGTTTATGATTACTAGTTTCTAATACCTTCTCTCCAAAAAGTTCCATGTAATAATTCGCAATTGATGGAGAAATAGGGTTCCCCATTGCAACGCTATCAATTTGTTTATGATAATCATCATTAAAAATAAAGAAACTGGACGTCAAACAATGGTGGAATAATTTAATAATGTCTGGAGAGAAATTCCTCTCCAAAAGTTCTAGGGTATCTTTTATTGGAACCTTCGTGAATAAAGAAGAAACGTCAAAACTAACAAGGATGTCATTATCACACAACCGTATGTTATTAATCATTTCAATGCAATGTTTAGAATTCTCAACATACGAGGGAGAATTATTAATAAATGGTCTCAGTGAACTGTCAAGGTATTTTGATAATAGATAAGTTGGCGAACTGATGCAATTGACTATTGGTGTAAGAGGGACATTTTGTTTATGAATCTTAGGTAAACCATAAAATCTAGGTACATGTGGGTTACTAGGAGTTAAATATTTAATAACATCCTTATCTAAAGAAGATTATTCAAGAAGTTTAGTGGTTTGATACTGGACCAAACTTAAAGAGTTCCTGCTGACTTTCTCATTTGCTGGATCATCAAGCAAATCTTCAGCCTTGCTTATATAATCTTCTTTATTGAGAATGACAGTAGCTTTTCCTTTGTCAGCTGGCAAGATAACAAGATCTTCATTACGACGTAAATCGCTTAATGCTTCAAATTCTTCTTTCCTTAAATTTGGTTTGGGTGGCTTCGCGTTCTTTAGAACTTTCGCTGTTTCAAGACGGACCTCTGAAGCTTCATTTTCTGACAGTTCCATAACAGCTGTTTCAACAACCGTAATTATCTCTTCTATGGGGATACGGCGAAGAGCGTGTTTAGACCTTTAGACAAAACAGAAACAGCAGAATCCGAAAACTGTACAGGATGTTGTTCATTATTAAGCTTAATGAATTTATTTTTTTGAGAAGCAGATAAAATATTCATATGTTTGTCAGTTTTATATATGATGTTGTTTAGATCAAGTTGATCTATAGTTTTACGAATATCATCTATACGTTTTCTGAAGAAGATCCTTGGTCAAAGGATCAAAACGTCAAAGTTTCCATTAAATATACAGAATTTAAAATCAAAAGTCGTTTTTATTAAATGAAATTCTGAAAGATGTATTGATTATCAACAATTTTCTTTTTATTGGCTCATTGGGGTTCTTCAACATAATGTTGTTACATTGCGTTACATTAAATAAATCACATGTTTACAGAGTAATAATTACATCTACGTGCTTGTGCTGTTGAGCATTTTTTGAGATTATTGAATTTTGGTATGTTGTTGGCTGGTTCTTCTTATATATCAGTGTGGATACTAGTTGCGTTTTGAATTATGTGTTTCAATGTTTTTAGTTATTTCTTCTGATTTGGTTGTTCTCATGCTGTTGTTCACACTCTGCTTTTATTTGTTTATTCGATAACAAATATTCGTGTTTTCATACGGTTTTTCAGTTTGACTTATATGATTGGTATGTTGGTGATGCTGTGAAGATGAGTTTCTTTGTTTGTTGCAGTATCTGCTTACTCGTTTTTAAGAATATTTATGTAGGTGTGTTGGGTGTTGAAATAGTCCATGTTTGTTTTTGGCTATTGGGTGGTTTGAATGAAACTTCTTTATGTAAGTAAGCTAAGGAGAATCAGGAGCACAGAAAAATGGTCAAGTTGATTCTCAGAACAGTTTGATTACTGTACGGATAAGTCATTTTACTGTAAAAACTCAGAAACGACGATAATACAAGTAACAATTTTCATGCAATATTTCCGGCGCACTCCACCCAGAATATAGCCGCAGCATATTCAGCATTAATTAAATTCACAATTGCAGATTTGTGTTACGTATATTTCAATAATAATCAATGAGGGTACACGCACATTTGTATCAATATTGGTTTTATCCTTTGTTGACAAAACGTGCTGACGCTAAAATATCTACTACATACTTTTTGTTAAATATACCATGTTTACTGACAGAATTATTGTGAGCTATAAATATTTTTAATATTAAATAGCTATTAGTTATCATTATTTGAGTTATATTTTATACATCCAATTGTGTTTTCATTCAACACTTCTACATTATTTTTATTGGAACAGTTGCAAACATATCGTGTTGTCAAATTTAATTGTTTTTATTATGTTCCCCAACAAAACAAACAGGAAAATGATGTTATATTTTATATCTAGATGACAAGAATTTCATATCCTGTTTATTAAAATAGACGAGTTATCGTTATGTTTTATTAGTTTTTGCTAACAACTTTTCTATTTCTCTCTGTCAGTAAGTCATTATTATGCCGTCAATTGGTTTTCTATGAGTACACTTATTCCAACAACTGGGAACAATGAATCATTACACTGATTTCATTTGTATTTCAGGTAGTGGAGCTGGCAGTCCCTCAACAGGCAGCCTTTTAGTTAGCAATGTTGGTGGGGGTGCAGTAACCGGTGTAGGCCGCAAACGACCTTTGTTAGCGGGTGGACCACGCACCTCCATGACCCCTACGAAACGAACGGTCATGAGTCTCCTGGCCCGCGCACGCGCAGCGCAAGCCAAGCAACTACCCGCCACCTTCCAACGAGCACCAGAGTGAGTTAACATTACTTTTCTCCAACTAACAGTTTACATGTATATCCACTTCAAAATCTATGTTAGAGTTGGAATAACTACAAATAAGTTTTAGATGCAAATTTTCGGAGCAAATTTTGAAGACTGGTTTTCTTTGTGGATATTGATGCAAGCTTTAACATTCAAGTATTCATTCTCCAATTATTTTTTTGCATTTATAATAAGTTCACTTCCTTTTATGCTATCTTTAGAATATTTGATCGCTATTATTATACAGAGTCGAATGAGAATTAGCTCTTGGTTTTGTAAACACGATGTTATTTGGACCTCCATGAGTCATGAGGTCTTAGCGTTGAATGCCCTCCATAGTTTCTGCCTAGAGCCATAGATTATATGTATAGAAACTTTCAATCCACTTGTGCATCAAATGAATACTTTTCATATTCGTATATATATTTATTCTTTGCCTGAAATGCTCTCTGCGAAATCTGGCAGGGTATTCTGCAAATTTGATTGATGTATTCATTTCCTGCTCTATAAATTAGCTCCTGAACTTTTGCATACCATACGATTTCATTCCTATATTCAAGGTATAATTAAAATGAAAATCCATAAACTTTCCAACAGACTATGATTGCATTTCCCTGCACACCTCTTCACTTCAACTAAAAATCAAAAATGAAATCATATAAAACATGCTTTCAAACTAAACTTCCAACAGGATACTAATGAAACGATTTTCTGAATATTCTGATTTTAAGGTTCCTTGTTTTAACATATTATCTGTATCATAGAAAAAAATAGATGAACACTCTTCTACAAACATTTTATTATAAATAATCTGTGCTGCTGAATAAATCATATACCGGAAGGCACTCTAGTATGAATGCAGTTACTTTAAAATAAAACTCATCGCAATTTCAAATAAAAATAGAGGTACTCCAATTCTAATGAATTTATTATGAGCATAAAAATCAACTATAAAATGCAGCTACAGAAATAATCATACGATGAGATGAATAGCATCACTCCACAATATTAAGAAAACAAATAGTAAGCGTTTGCGACTTATTGAAAAACAATGAATTTAAAACCTTTGATGCTTAGAGTAATTTCTCTGACAGAAATCACAATGACAGGACATATATTGCTGAAAATTTTGATTCAAATAGTACATTAGTCGGACATTAAACATTAAAGGCACCACGGGAGTTGAACGGACGATAATGCGTACGGTCAACGTACACACCTCGGGCCGGAGGCCCTTGGAAAGTACACTGTTGACCTCAGGCATTATTGTCCTCTCAACACCCTTGATACCTTAATTACTATAACAATTAATTTTGGGAATACCAATTACTCATGACATGTATTATTCATCCAACATTATTGCCATTTTATTTTTGTTTACTACAAGAAAAGTTTGACAAAACATCTAACCTGAATTTATTTTCTCCTGTTTCTTGAAAATCTTGTTTATTATCCTAACGATGCCATTATTTGCGACTTACTCCACTCATTTGTTTCCACTTGAGTGTCCCATTCTTCTTACCTAAAGTGGTAGACACAAAATTGTTAGCTATCTATAAACTCCGACAAGGATTTCGCTCTACTGGACAAAGTTACAAGTCCGTATTTCCTATACAAGAACAAATTACACACCATTTGCTACCAAGAGAGCCTCAACTTTAAACTTCACACAGAATACGAGCGGAACTCTTGATCCACAACTGTGCACAAGAGTGTGACGTAGAAGAAGAGACAGAAAATATGTATGCAGACTCCAGATTAAGATGATAAACCAGAAATATCAGGCCCGAGCTCAGTAGCAATTCATTTGATAGTTGAATTTGATTTGATATGAATAGTATATTTTTGATGACTCGAAGCTTGAACTCGGTGATGCGCATACTTGGGACCTAAAAAGCATGCACAGGAGTGCTGAATATGCTTTCGATTGGCTGGAACAAATTTGATATAGTAATTTGAAGTTGGAGAATTGGTTTGTTCAGGAGACACAACAACAAAATTTCATTCAATCATATTTGTATTTTTGAAGATATTCTAATGAAACTCCCCATTGCATTAAAGTATGAAGATCACAATACCTCCCACATATTTTGACTATCTCAAGTAATTCAAAAGATACAGCTATAAACGTTAAATATTATTCATCAGGTCTTGGTCTTTATATTTCTTGAGATATTTCAATAATAATTCTTATTACATCAGAATAAATCATGTAGAATACGATACTTTTTGCAGAATTGATTTATCATTATTCGCTCAGGAGATACAGAGTCAAACAGTGTGTGCTTCTGATTAGGTTATTCTCTCCTCCGTCCGTACCTCAGCAGATACCTCGTGCGATCGTAGGGTCCTTACGCGGTACCACAAAATTCGTTATAAAATTGAAAGTATGATGTTTAAGATAACAAAAATCATCAGACTCGATTCTGTTTGATATATTCCATCATAAAATATACAAATTCTAGGATATTTAGGTTTTATATTCAATAAATTAAGCAAAATGTATGATTTTAAGTTAAATTTTTGTCGACAAGTGATAGTTTTTCCACTATATTTTGATCAATTGACAATATTTTCCGGTAAAAAACTATTGACATCAGATAACCTATATTTTTTCACTCATTTTATGAGCAGTTTGGCCAATTTATTAGAAAATAACCGATTTATCATCAATTTAATGTTAAATAAGACTTATTGCTTAAAGGCTGTTTTTTAGCGTGATATATTTCAGAAACTACACATTTCAGAATGAAGTTTGGCAAATAAAGTTTCTGAACAATAAAATCTGGAATCAAACCCACAATTTTATTTGGTATCACTTTTAGTTTCTGAATTATCTGCTGTCATATATAGTTAATAGCTATTTTAAGATGGTGAAACCAGTCTCATTTTATGGTTGTAGAACTCAATATTATTAATTTAAATGATACTTTCGGTGGTAATGATCGAATTAAGAGCATTTTCTCATTGATTTTCATAGTAAAATCTCTTATTCATGTTAATATATAATACTCATTGCATTTCTATTAATGACATATATAATTACAAATTGAGGTAATATGTGGCTGTGTTAGTGTCATTCCAAAACTTTAATAATCAATATCGATAATTCTGAGCTAATATGAGATTCCAAGAAGTTATTATGATGTAAAATCATTTATTTATTGGTACATAATTACAAATAGGATGTATAGGTATGTTTTTGAACCAAATCAATATTTTGCAGTCAATTATTAAAATGAAATGAATTATTTTGATGAAGCATGGATTTAATTTTTGAAAAATTCCATTTAGCATTCCCAAATATCGTTGAATTCAAATATATTCTCCAATTTCGTGTTTGCGGACTTGAAGATTCAGGTTCGCATCGATTAGTCAGTTGTTGTTTGTCAGTGTTTGATATCTTGAAGTTAGTACTCAGTGGTTTATGTTATTGTGAAGTGTTTTTCAACGATTGTTAAGTAAATTTAAGGTAGGAATATTTTCTTTTTGTTCTATTTGATTATTATTGGGCGTATATTAGAGTATTTCATTTTTCTATATTTCTCTCAAACTTCTAGTGATAATTGCTCAATTTATCATTGTTTATTATATTCTTATACTTCCGTGAGACAGCATATTATCGTATTACAATATGTTATATTGATTTATTCAAATACAATGGAATAAAAATGACAAGAGAGGTATCCCCACAATATTAGTGAGTTTTGAAATTGAGTTCATAATTTACGCATTTCTCAAGATATTCAAATTGAACTAATCATGGCATTATTTTGAAGTATGTAAATTAAGATATCTCTAACAAATTTAGATAGCCCATCTTAATAAAACTAAAAAATACAACTACGATGTTTATATGTAATTTATCATTCTATGGTATACGTATTTTTAGGAGTACTTCAATAAAACTTATTATTACACTATATTGAACCATGCAAAATACAGAACCTTCCACAGATTCTGATTATTCTGATTTGTTCAGAAGATACAGAATCAAACATTGCCTCGTGTGTTTGGGAATATCAGCTTGCAAATCATTTTTACTCAGGAATATTCTCATAAAACTTTTTTTCGTATTGGCGTGGATCATGAAGAATAGCATTTTCTTCAAAACTTTGATTATCTTGTTTGTTTTAGAAGATACAGCAACAAATAATGTAGCAATTGTTGATAGTCTATATTAAATTATGTAGATTACCCGATTTTCTACTTATTCTGATTATCTCAACTTGGTCAAAAGATACAGCTACAAATTTGTCAGACTGTTGTATATGTAGTTTTTATATGACATGAAAAAAAAATATATATATATGCAAAATACGATACTTTTCAAAGATTCCAATTATCTCAACTCATTTCAAAGATACTGATGCATATAGTGTGCTACAGCACGTTTGGATTCTGGAATCATTACCCCGTCTGTTTGGAAACATTAGTCTATAATTTTTATGTGCCTAGGACTATATTGATCAAAGTTTTTATTACATTAGAGTAATTGAATCAATAGGAATAGCATGTTTCTTACAAATTTTAATCATCTTGTTTCATTCAGAAGATACAGCAACAAATATTGTGCTGCTACAGTAGTCGCTCTTTAAATTATTATTGAGTATTGAATTACAATCAATCATATTTGTATTTTTCAAGATATTATATTCCCAAGTATGTAGATCACAATACTTTTCACTCATTTTGATTAATTCAATTGATTCGAAAGATACAGCTACAAACTCTAAATTTTATTTATGGTATTTGCATTCTTCGGAATATTTCTATAATATTTCTTATTGCATTAGAATGAATCGTGCAGAGTACGATCCTTTTTTCAGAAATAAATTATCTTCATTCGTTTTCGAGTTACAGAGTCAAACAGTGTGTGCTTTTGATTCAGCTATTCTCTTCTCCGTCCGTTTCTCAAGTAAAATAGCTGCAGTGTTCTTATGCGCTACCACAAAATTCGTTATAAAATTGAAAGTATGACATTAACAACAACAAAAACTATCAGAATTGATTCTCCTTAATATATTTTATCATAAAATACACAAATTTAAGGATACTCATGTCTCATATTTCAGAGATTAGGCAATATGTGGGACTTTTAAGTCGAATTTTAGTCGCGAAGTAATAGTTTTTTTTCATTATTTCACAATATTTTCTGTTGAAAGAAAGTTTACTCAGTTAAAAATATCGTGCTTTGATAATATTTATATCAAGTTGTGGGGAAGAATCACCCTTTCATCCCTTGATTTATTGATTTTGGCATGAGGATCTATTGCTTAGATGCCGTTAATCAAGAACATAAAAAATTATAAATTCCATAAAATGAGACAAATATAAAACTTAGTTTGAAATATACATGATAATTTTAGATAACGCAATAAAAAATAGGAAATAGAGTGAGATGACTTTGCTATCTGTAAATAAGTATATCTTGGTAGAAATACTGGGTATCTTCTTGAACTCCACCCATGTCTTTTCATAGCGAAAGATCTATAACTGCACTACTTGGTTACTAAAATACAATAGGAGTTAATTTTATTTTAAGACAAATAACAATTGGACTTACTGTACGGTAACTCTTTCGAAACCTTTAGGTTACATATAGTGGCGGTGGCCATTATAACAGAACAACCGTGATATACTGGATTTACGAATCTCGTAGAGCTGTCCTGCAGAAGTTAATGTCAAAATTTCTGAAGGTGGTCAAGATGTGGCCGAAGGATAGTCAAAAAAAATACTGACTGCATTATTCTTCATGCCAATTATTCTAATATTAATCAATTTTTTTTACCTATTCAGCGGGTTGTTGTCCTCCCACAAAACTACGGTTCCTATTTATGATGGTACGCACAAAATCTATGCATTTGATATTAAATTTCAGTATTCTGGAGAAGCTGTCCGTAGGCAGAACAACATTTGATGAGGTTCTGCAACGAAAATTGATTCATTATTCAAGCTGAAATTCTGGAATCTTCATTTTTTGTTAGGTTATTGTTGGATGATGCGAGTATATATAAAAAATCAGTTACCCATTGATTCTTGTTTATGAGTGACTTTAGGGTTTGGTTGTACTATCAATTTAATATCAATACATTTGAAAAATGCAGCACATTGCTGTTGAAACGTTGTATTTTTAATGACATATTTATTGAATAATGAGCTCTGAAAAGTTTTTTCTTTCATTAATATTAATGTCTCACAGTATCACTATAGCTTTTAACGTCTATAAATTACAGCATGAGCTCATGCAAATTGGCAAGTATTTCGCGCGACAAATAATTCATTTTTAAAACAGAAAAAACATTTTTAATAGTTTTTTTTTTGTCGCATGATATGATCATAATTTACAATAGTCACGTTTAGTTTTTTCGTCGCAATTCTATGTTTGAAATTTTTTCACTCAACTGTTTGCAACAGGCAATATTTGTACCAAAAATCCCTGTGGAACAATGCAAACAAATTTTTTTGTGCCTTCCGAAAATCTGTGTTCGAATTAATTGTGACATGAAGTAAAAACCTGATTTTGTGACTTCGTTTGATGTTTGTATGTGAAAAAAGGAAATAAAAAGAGTATTCCGTGCCTGTGGAAACAATTTCCACAGATAATGAGTTTCTGAACCAATGTATTTTGATTACACAAAACTCCGGAAATGAGAGAAACTATGAGTATCAACTAAATAAACCTGATATATTTTTATGTAGATTTGGCGCTATGCTCTTTTGTTCTCGCTTTATCTCCATAAGTTTCTGTATAGTAATTTCAAAAATAAATTGGAGAATGAATCCACAATACTAATGAAGCTGTGAACTCCCAACTAGCAGCTTTGAAAGTAATTATGAAGCAGTAAAACACAGAAAAAAGAATTCAAAAACTCAATAAAACGTTCAGATTACACAAAGTTCTTGTTCACCATTTAACAGGCAAGGAAATGATCAATTCAGTCTTTAATCTATATTCATAGATGCTTCGTATGTTCTCAAGTATGGTGAATCTAATATGTAAAGTTATAAGTTATGCGGAATGAATTATAGCGAATAACTACCATCAGCATGCAAAAATGCTAATAGAAGAAATATTCTTCAGATATAGAATAAAGCTTAAAATCATCTAAGCTGGTTGAAAAAAACCGCGACCTCAAGCCTCCACTGGTGATTCAAGCTGGAAAAACACATTACTTGGGACTCGAATTCAGCAGCAATTTGATTTGGAATGAATACATTTAAACGAGAGTTCCGAACGCTAGATGATCTCAAAAGAGACCTACGACAGATCGGCAATAAATATAATTTTTCATCTCAGATAACACCGTACCTGAACGAGAAAAAGTTTAAAGGAGCAGGAAAGTAGGAAGCGTTGTACCGATTAGAATTGTCATCCAGCTCCTGATAATTAAATTGGAGAGAAAGTGTTACTGAAGACACACATACTCACAAAAAATGTATATTAAGTTCATTAGAAAATTTTATAAGAATCCATTATTACCCCTTAATCATTACTGATATTTTATCTTTAATATTCCTACATTATGCTTTCCTCATCTCTTTTTCATTATATTTCATCAACGTGGGAATGATTAATATAAAGGAAAGGGTACATAACCTTCGAATTCATTAATAATGCTATTAGGGTCCTTACAGAAACTTTTGCCATATCAAAGAAACTCTGATGAAGTAGCTTTAAATTTAAAAGTTTTAATATCCAATCAAATCGTCGTCTTCCAGATGTCATAAATTTATTGGATGGAACAACAGATATTTACGTATAGTTAAGGATGGAATTTTGAATTGGCTACAGATATTTTCTACTGATCAACATGGAAAATAGGTTGCACTAAGTCAGGCCAATTGGCCGAAGCACTTTCCTAACTCAATTGGGAGTTTCATGACCGATATTGTAACTCAACTTGTTGATGGGCTCAATAAACTCAATTTTACCTAATAGTGCCGTTATATAATTAAAACTATCCACTTATAAATACTTCTGTCCAAAACTGATGTTAAATTTTGCAAACAATTTTATTCACTCAATTCGTAGCAAATTTTTTTGGTACTCCGAGCCGCTGTGAACTGCGCTCGATGTGACACTCGTTTTCGCAGCACACGAAGCAAGCTGCGCCACTTGTGGTGACTCTACAACGAGGACTTGCTTATTACAATATGGATGATGACTCCAAATATTCGGATTCAATAGAAGATATAATGGACTTTATTGGCTTCATTTTTATCACACAATAAAATTATCACGAGCAATTAGAGAGTCAAGAGCCCAGAAGAATTTTAACTGTACCATTATTGTTATTAAACATCAAGCAGTTTATCGAAAAATATTCGCCGAACGACGGGAAAAATATTTCATCACATCTTTTATTGTTATTACACACTTGAGATAAATGATAAATTTGACACTGCATTTTATATACCATCAAGAATTTTTATGTCACTTCCATTGAAAATTGGAGTTATCACCAATTTTTGATTGAATCCTATATAATCATACTGACCGCCAATTCATTTGCAACAAAAACATGTAGATGAATTATTAATTCCACTCAATTCATTGAAATCCTGTTTGTTTCCGACAAACATTTAATGTGAAGCAAAAAACACATTTCAATTTGTTCTATTCTGAAAGTATTTTTAATTAACCAATAAATTGTGTGAAACAACCAAAGCAACAGTGAACAAACAAACACAGTGAATTTATCAACTTAGCAATTAGTGATAGTTGGTAGCAAAATGATTCAATGGATAAATTGGAGAGGTTGGAAAATAATGAAAATAGAATAAAAAGTAGATAATTGCAATTTTCTCTGTGTGAGATAATTTTCCGTGTTATTGCAGAAACATGGTTGCTGACAGCATCAACATCACAGGAGCCGATTCAAGTGTCGCTTCGATATCCAATTTTCCGTAGGTATCACAATATACTTTTATTACAAAAAGAATATCAATGTTATCCGTGCTTACTAGCGTCAGTTATTTATTAATTTAATCTAAATATACGTTATTTAAACTGCGTTTTTGTTTTCTTTCTCTATCTATCTTTTCTTTCCAACTATTTGTGTCCTCTTACTTCTTATTCAGCTTCATGAATAGAAATAATAATTTCCACGAGAACTTTTGACGTCCAATCTTTTTGATTTAGTCACTATAGAAACAATAAGCCATATTCTGCTCAACAAAATATAAAATTCAAATACCTTATACATATATTTCAAACGAGGGATTGTTATAGGGAGAGAACATATCTGACTCGCTTTCAATGGCTTTATTTTAGAGAAATAAAGCTTAGCTTAGTAGCCAAAGGCGAGTGTTGTGCATTTTCATCCTTTTGAAGAATTTTTCTCGTTATAATCTACCGACACAACGTTCGTAGTGCCTCTGGCGGCGCTTTCCATAATAAATTCATATAATCTAGCTTGTTATTAGAGCCAGCATATATTTAACAAACAATGAAAAAATTACTATTCGCAATTCGTTCTGTTCGAATTCGATTTCAAATCGTTACATCGGCTTTAATGAAAATAAAATCCAATTGAATAGCAGCAAAAAATTCCTCCATCTCTGGAAAAATTCAAATAATCCTCTGTAGCATTCTGAGGCAGCATAACTCATTAATTCCAAAACACCTCAATGACATACCCTTCATGCCATGAAAACCGCCGCTGGAGTTACAAACAGCGTTTAGTATGGATAGGGATGTCACATACCAACGCGACCTCTGTCTGTGACACAAGGGTGCCTCGCGTATATTCACACACCTATACTACAAACGCAGATTAACTCCAGATTGTGATAATTAACCAACAGATGGTGCAGTGTTAGAACACCAGGAGATTATCTAGGAATAGTCTAGGATTTGTTATTTGGACATGTAGAATTAGGAGTGGGATTAGAATAGCAACGTAAGGTGATAATTCTGCTGAAGACGATATTGTAAGTTTGTTAGACAGTTTCTTAATTGAATTGGTACGATTCATTACGCTGAATTAATGTCTGTTTAAGCTAAGTTATTCCAGCTGTTTGTGAAATACTTCAAGAGTTAATCGACTGTTATATTATAATACTATAATATATAGAATTGCACAATATTTTGAGTCTGCGTCCTATATACTGTCGAAGAAATATATAGTACGCAAAAATACTATATTTTTAATACCAAAATCTAGCAAACAAATCTTTCATTTCAAAAATTTATTAACGCGCCCCACAGAAAGGATATTTTTGATTATGAATTCGGAATGGCAAAAAGAAAGAAACAAAAGTAGCATCAAATTAGTAAGAAATAAGCTTTTATTCACCTTAATTAAAAAATTAGGTTTGATGAAGCATATGACACTCTTATTTCAGACCAAAAATTGTTAAAAATACAAGAAATGCACAAAAAAAGTTTTTACAAAAATGAATGAGTAACAAATATATCTTTGTCTAACTTCTGCTATTCTCCTGAAATACTATATATTTTATAGCTCATTTTGGGAAAAAAACTATATTTTGCCAAAGAAATGTTGGTAATCCTGAGCTGACTTCACTATTGGATGTATCCCATAAATATTGCATTTGAATTCATAATAGTAACTTGATTGATCTCTTATTTCAAGCCTTCTACATAATAAATGCATTGAAATTTATTTCTTTGATCACTTCAGTTCACATTTCGATCAAATTAAGTCGCAAATTCATGAAAATTACAGTAGACAAATTCAGTACAGATAGGTTGATGTATTTGACGTTTGACAGAGGGAGGGACTTGAGTACACATTGTTCATTAGGACTGGAAAGAATTCTTAGTTAATTTTTGAATTATTCTCGGTAATACTGTAACGTGCGAGAGTGTGGAGGCTCGTAAAAGTAACCTTGCATGGACGAAGCCATTCGTCCTTGTTGCGTCGCGCCGCACCGCATCACATCACCCTTCCCGATGGAAGCCTCTAGCAATATTCCAGAAATGTGGTAGAACATTCGAGAAATGGATATTCTATATATAAAGGCAAGCAAACGACTTGAGAAGATAGTGTTATGGTGAATCTAGAACAGTGAATATCAAACAGTGAAGTAAACAGTGTATATAAATAGATAAATATGACTATTCCATTCGTAGTATTTATAACAAGGTTAACAATGCTAAATCGCCATAGAAACGGTGCATATCAGTGGGTATTTGAACGTGTAGAAATACCATCGGGTATTACATTAGTGGTCAGAGTGAGTATATTATAAAGATGTGGATACCTCCAATTTGTGCTTTCTTCGTATTTAATGGATATTTTTCTGAATATCTTCATCAATTTTATCTTCTGATTTATCACCAAACCTTTCTGAACTAGATTCCATATCAAGACGCAATATATTTCTCTATTATTCGTCAAATAAAATGCAAGAAACTCTAATCTATGAAAATTACGTGAGTTGTTACTAGATTCATAGAAAACTAATTTGAAAAAATGGTTTGACTCCTGGAATAGTCATACCATTTGTAGTTGAAGTATTATAGACTATTTTTGTGGTGCTATCACGAATGTTTATTGTGCTTGTGAATACCACTCGTGCTGCACACTCGTGGTATTCAAACGCAAGCACAATAAACATTCGTGATAGCACCACAAAGATAATCGATAATACTTCAACTACTTATGGTATAATAAATGAATATCTGCGACTTTGTCTAAGATAGTAGTAAGTGATAAATAAATAATATAGTGCTGTAAGTGATATCCGGAAGAATGAAATTTTTATTTTATTTCAAATTATTAAATAGTGATTTTTATTTGATTATAAACTATTTCTTCAAGCAATAAACATTACAATATCAATACAAAATCATTTGAATAAGCCAAAAAGCTCTTCAAGAATTACCAATAATATTTACAAGAAATAATAATTTTAATCATACTGCTGACTTCATTATTGGATGTGTTTCATGAATATTTAATCCAAATTAATATTAATAACTTGATTTATCTCTTAAGTCAACCCTCTTACGTAATAAATCACTTCAGTTCATATTTCATTGAAATCGAGTCGTAAACTCATAAAAATCACGGCAGACAAAAAATACAGATAGGTTGATGTGTTAGACGTTTGGCAAACCAATCAAATCAGTGTTTACCTCATAGTTCAATGTATGATATGCTTCCATAAGAATATTAGAGGGAAGGACTTTAGTATACATTGTTCATTGGGACTAGACAAAAATTCTTAGTTAATTTTTGCATTATTCACGTTAATGTCCGACTAGTTTATCATTGTTGTCATAATAACACTGATTTAAGGGTAATTACTTAATAAATAATACCCGGAGGCATTATTTTGGAGAATAACAAATAAGTTTCCTAGCTACAGCAAGTAACTAGAGTAATTTCTATGACAGAAATCACAATGGCAGGACATACATTTCTAAAAATTTTGATTAAAATACAACAAAAGTCAGACATTAAACATTGAAGGCACCTACGGTCAACGTACACACCTCGGGCCAGAGGTCCTTGGGAAGTATACTGTTGATCTCAGGCATTATTGTCCTTTCAACACCCTTGATATGTTCATTACTATAATACATTCAGGAATCTAAGGACATGAATAATATTAATCTACTACAAATATTATCAAAGTTTTTTACAAGAAAGAATGAGTATAATCATACTACTGACTTCATTATTGAATGTGTTACATAAATCATCATCATCATCATCATCATCAGTGGCGCTACAACTCGTTACAAGTCTTGGCCTCTTCAAGGATCCTCCTCCATTCTGGTCTGGACTTTGCTTTGGACTTCCAGTTTGAAATGCCCAGTTTTCTTATGTCGTCAATTATTTGGTCCATGTATCTCATTTTGGGTCTTCCCCTACTTTTCGGTCCTATGAATTTTTGTCGCGTGATATGCTCTGGCATTGCTTGGTCTTCCATTGGCTCGACTTGGCCCACCCATCTCAATCTGCCGATTTTTATAAATTTAATTACCTCTGGGTCCTTCCACAATTCATATAGTTCAAAAGTATATCTTCTTCTCCATAAGCCGTTTTCATTGACTCCCTTATAGATTGAACGTAAGATTTTTCTTTCAAAGGCTCTTAAAATCCTTTCGTCAGATTTGGCTAGTGTCCAAGTTTCGGAGCCATAAGATAGTATCGGCCTGATTAATGATTTATAGGCTATGTGCAAGGGGGCGGAGTTTGAACAAATATCGATGCGAGCGCTCATGGTGAGCGCCATTGTAACCATTGAACTCCATTTCTCAGAATACGTCAATGAGCTGTCATTGAGCATTGTAGTATAAAAGTGAAAATAATTGCATATAAAACATGGAAAACTGTTTGTTCTGTTTCAGGCTGTTGTGTTAAGGATGATGCAAGTGAAATATAGTTTCATAGATTTCATGTACCCAGTTACAACATAAAAAAACGAGTGAAATGAATCAAAGCGGTAAATAAAGTATTGTCTGTCTTTCATTATTGATCTTTACAACAAATATGTTTGTAATTCATTTTTGAAATTAGAAATATTCATCATCTATTGGAGTTTCATGAATTTACCTCTATCTCTAATTTGTAAGATGTTTCAGTGATAGAAGTTTGTCAGGTGCACTTCGCAATAATTTTGTTGTTAATATTGTCAGTAACATATTCTTCAACATGTTTAATATGGCAAAACTAATTTCACGCTTTTCTTCAATGCTTCCTCGGTTAAAGGGATACAGTGTTTGATTAATACAAACCCGATCTGCAAGATCATCGACGTCATAATTTGAGGTTATCCTGTCAATTTGGACGAATTAAGACGTTTTCTCTATGATAGATACGTTATAATTGAAGAAAAAAATACTCAAAATAAATAATTTCAACGTACCTTCCATGCTATGCAAGTTATATTATACGCACACAGCTGAATTAAATAAATACTAGTACATTTAAAAAATTATAGGTATGAAACAATGATAAAATGGAGTTCAATCGTTCTCCATTGCCCGCTAGAGGCGCTAGTAGACTTTATGCACGTAGCCTATAGATTAAGCATTTAGTTTGTCGCGAAAGATACGCAGACTTCAGATGGTTCCTCAAGCCCAAATAAGCCTTATTAGCTTGGTGAATTCGACGTTTTATTTCGTTGGATACGCAGTTCTTGTTTGTAATCAGTGAGCCTAGGTATGTGAATTCCCTTACTTCTTCAAAGTTGTACTGGTTAATTTCTAAGTTATCAAGTCCTCTGTGGTTTTTCGAGACAACCATATACTTTGTTCTTTTTTTCATTTACTTCTAGGCCAGCCTTCTCAGCTTCTTTTTCAAGGCTCTTAAAAATGTTTTCAACGTCTCTTCTTGATCTTCCTATGATGTCTTTACCATCGTCGTACGCCAGTATTTGAGTTGACCTATTTATTATACTTCCTCCGGTATTTATATTTGCATCTCTTACGCATCTTTCAAGAACTAGATTGAATAACGCACAGGATAATGTTTCTTTTATAAGGTCTATTAATTGTTTTTAAATGCTAAAGGTTTCCAAGATATCGAAAAGATAGGTTTTGCTGATGCTGTCGTAGGTGTTTTTGAAATCTATGAAGATATGATGTATGTCGCGATCATATTCCAAAGTTCTTTCCAGGATTTTGCGCAGAGTAAATATTTTGTCCGTCTTCGATCACCGCCCGCGGAACCCACATTGGTGGGAGACAATTATTTCTTCTGCGTACGGCACTAGCCGGTCGTTGATTATATTAGATAGAACTTCATAAGCTAAGTTCAGTAGGGTTATCCCTCTGTAATTTTCACATTCAAGTTGGTCCCCTTTTTCATGCAGTGAAACTATAGTGCCTTGCTTCCATCGATCTGGAGGCGACTTTTGTGTCCATATATCTTGGATGATGGTTTGTATTGTATCCACGAGCCCTTGACCTCCTAATTTTAATAGTTCAGACCGGATATTGTCTTCTCCTGCGGCTTTACCGTTCCATAAATATTGTATCTAAATTCATATTCATAGCTTGGTTTATCTCTTATTTCAAGCCTCTTGCATTAAAAATGCATTGAAATATATTTCTTCAATAACTTCAGTTCGTATTTCATCAAAATAAGTCACAAATTTATGAAAATCATGGTAGACAGATTTAGAGCATACAGTTCAGATATGTTGACGTGTTAGACGGCAATTAATCAAATCAGTATTTATCTCATAGTTTGATGTGTGATATTCTGTTATAAAAATTAGAGGAAGGAATTTGTTCATTAGGACTGAGAAAAAATGAAAAGTTTTTTCAAATATCCAGAGCTATCCCTATTCTTGTTTTTTAAGATTTGCTTGTTTCCTTTGTCCTGGACCAGAACTCGATAATATACCACTCTAAAATTGTTTTAGAAAACGTGTGATGCTCAATTAAGAAAAGTGGTCAGCCTCAAAACTCATACTACTGCTTAAAAAAAACACTTATCAATACCCTCGTCCTGTACAACTTCAATCATCTGCAATTTAGTACAACCTGAGCATTGGAGGTGTTTGAAAGAACTGGAAAATCATATTTTTATGAGATACTGAAAGTGTTTTGATTCCATTTCAGCAGTTTTCATGTGACGGACTTGCTGTATGACACTTCCAAATATTCAATTTGGGAAAGTGATTGACGTTGGAGCACCCGCTTATATTTTGTCGATATTCATGGAAGCTTTTTCTGGCTAATAATTAAACAAAATACAAAATTGAATTTTGCTTAAAATGTAAAATAATGCGAATAGTCAATTAATTTTCTATGACAGAACAGACAATTCATTCAGAATTGATACACAATTTGTATTCGGTGGGAATTAACAAAATATCCGCCGGGAGAACAAATAAACAAAAATTAAAATCCAGTATTCTAATAATGCACTGAACGAGTAGCATTATCAAAATCAAGCAAAATGTATCAGATTCACAATTTAACTAGTATAAAATAACAATCGAATAAATCGTTTCATTCAGGACTGGAAAGTCTCATACTTTTCAGGACATTCCAAAAATTACATTGCTATCAATCTACGAATGACTACTACTGACTCCAATTTATATATCTCTAAGAATTGAGGGTTTTTTTTTATGAGTTATATTGCGGTGTGCCTATTGAAGCAAATATCGATAATGGCATAAAATTAGTGATCGAGAACATAATGGGTAGTCCCATGAGCTTTGCTACTGTTTGCTCTGAAGCATAAACCATCAGCATCACTCTCATCCATTAGTAGGCTGAGTATATAAATAATTGACTGCCTATAGCATCCCTGCGAGTACACCCCAACAAGTGTCAACAGTTCCGTTAAGTAGATGCTAATTTAGTCTATTTACTGCTGTGAACTGAAGCAATATAATATGAACAAAGGAAAGACAGCAATTAAGACCGAATTTTATTGATGGCTGAGCCTCGAGAACATTCATTTAGCTGTTGTCATTTACATTTATTATCTTCTACAGTTAATTGCCAATGAAAAATATATTGGAAATAATTCTCAGCTCAAAATGATTTAGTGTCAACAAATATTCGTGAATCTGTATTCATCGTGCATCAACAAAATCTCACACAAGTTGTTGACAAAACAGGCTCAATTCATATCGAAATACAATACCTACACAAAGTTGAAATGAAACAGTAACACCGCGTTCGATATATAAGCAGTAAATTTATGCATTGGCATTAGATTTAATCTGCACTTGTATTGCAAGAGTTGCACTATTGTAAACATGATTTGAAATATCTACAGGATAATTCTGATAGTTCAAATCAAATTTTAGATTTAACTAAAAGCTCTACCACTTAGAAATTTAATATTCCTAGCTCTGTAACCAAAGTTCATTATCATTTAAACAACTTTTGATGATTATTAAATAATTTTTTTAAATATGTAACGCGAATTTTACAAGATTAGGTGACAAAATTGTAATTACCACGCTGCAGGATGTACTTAAGAGACAGCCCTGAGCATTATTGAATCTTGTTCATTAAGGACTTCATTAATATTTATATGTTCATCCCACCATCAGCAGACCCTTGTCCGCGCAGACAATTTTTGCAGAGATAAACCTGAAAAATATATTGCAGAAGACGCAATGCTAGAGTACAACAAAGAATTCAACAAGAATATTGGAACAGTATATATTATACATTATGACATGAGGCTGAATTCAAGTTGCACTCGATCATATGGTAGGGAAGCTCACATAGATTACGAATTGTTCGCGATGTGTTCTCATACGAGCAAAGGTAACCGTAGAAAAAAAAATATTCCAAAGAAGTCATACTGATATTATGTTAACCAAAATTTCAACAATATCTCACTTGATCCCTACTTCCTTTTTTCAGAGAAATGTTGCAATTTTGCTTATCATTATTCAACAGAGCCGGAAATATGGTAGAGCGGATCCGATAGATGCGACGAAATTGGAATTGGCAGGAAAATTCGCATTGAATCAATAATTACGTTTCAAGTGGATTTCGTACATACATACAGTTCATCCAACAAATTTCTCTTCAAGTGCTTTGAATACAGGTTGACCTCTAACGAACTGAACAATATTTACAATTTTACGTAGCTTGTTAGCGTGTAAGTTACCTAATTGTACTGATACAACCGTCTAAAATAGTGGAGAACGTCGTATATAAAGAAATATTCCAGTTTTTTTTTTTCACACCTCTAATTATTGATTTAGAATTTAAAGTTTCTTCTTCTACAATATAAACTGTGATTTAAGGTCTAATATGTCAGTTTGTATGGTATTTATAACTAGGCTAAACCTAACAGCCCAAAAAATATGATTATCATTATTATCACTGAATTACTCACGAACGAAGTCGCGGGTATACGAGTATGTATAATAAATATCCGATTGGGCAATTGTTTGTAGATTGGATCAATAAAGATTCTAATGTTCGACTAGTTCATTATTATTGTCATAATAGTACTGATTCCAGGATAATTACGTAGCAAATAATACCCGAGGGTATTATTTACAATAAACAAGAATATCATGTTCCCTATTTACAGCAAATAACTACAGTAATTTCTCTGATAGATATCACAATGGCAGGACATACATTGCTAAAAATTTTGATTGAAATGGTACATTAGTCGGACATTAATCATTGTAGGCACCACGGCAGTTGAACGGAAGATAATGCCTACGGTCAGCGTCACACCTCGGGCCAGAGGCCCTAGGAAAGTACACCGTTGACCTCAGTCATTATTGTCCTTTTAACACCCTTGATACCTTAATTACTATAATACAAGAAGAACAAATAAAGTGATGATGTGTTGAGGATGAAAGCGTGTCAATAACTGATTGAATTTTTAAACGGGAATGTGAAACGATATAAATGTGTTCATAGTTTGTTAGGTATTGAATTCTTTTGCCAAATCAACTAGTAAAACAAAGTGCAAAAATGAAATGCATATGAGCTCAATACAGAAAATGAATTTAACAACAACAGCAAAACCAGGACAAAACAAACCCAGCAAATTACAGACCAATAAGTCTATGGAGCTCTATGAATAAGTTATTCCAAAAAATGGTAAACCGTCGACTAATTTAGTTTAAAATCGAATAAGCTTCTCTTAAATGAACAGTGCGGTTCTTCTTGAAATCCAAGAGGCATACGGCACCACTTGAAAGCATTATATTGTAAAATCTTTAGAAGAATGCTGTCTATCCGGTCACATTATGCATTACGTATCAAACTTCCGAAAGGACAGAAAACTCCAAGTTAAAACCAATGAATCAATTCGGACGAAAAAATTCGAAAGAACTGTGTACCCCGAGGTGTAACTAAGAGTTTCTAATATCGATGAACAAAGTAAGCAAATTCAGAGATCTTCACTAACAGACAACATTAAAAATCAATGACCTACAAAAAATAAGAAATGGAAAAACCGAAGTTTTCAATTAAAAAAAAAAAAAAACATAAAACTCTCAATCACACTATTCTCTAATTTTGATTGAGTAACCGGTTCCGATCACTGGGTGATCATCCTCAGACTACCGGAGAGACTACAAAGAAAGAAAATAAAAACGTAAACGTTGTGTCATGTTAATCAAAATAGCGGTAATAAAGCAATAAAAAAATATAAAATGATATAGCGGGCTACTTGACTCCGTTTTCTTTTGTGAAGTTCCTGTAATTTTATTGTATAAGATACCATTTTATAATTTTTTGATTTGTTGAAATTTCTACCTGCCTGTATGTATGTTTCACGTTTTTATTTCCTTTCTTTGTAGTCTTTCCAGTAGTCTGAGGATGATCACCCAGTAATCGAAACTGGTTACTTAATCAAAATTAAAGAACAGTGTGATTGAGAATTTTATGGTTTTTTTTCTATTAAAAAAGCTCTTACCAATTTCACCTACAAATAAACCCATTGGCCGCCTAAAATTGGTATACAAAGCTTTGATAAGGTTTGAAATCGATTATGTTTGTGTGATATACTCCACTGCAAAATCATCTAGGATTAAAATGCTAGACTCTATATAGCCATAGGAGCATTTATTAATGCAAGCAGGAGAAACATCTCTAAAACACAGGAGGAAAGAGGCTACTTTAAATTATGTAACCAAACTATCAATCAAGCCCAGCAATCTGGCGTTTAACAAAATATTCAAAGGAAAAACAGAAGTAAAGTAATACATATCTCAATGGAACACAACAATCCCTAACTGAAATACAAAAAATATCTTTCCTGGACACTCAAAACACCAAACATCGACCTCTATTTTAACAAATACACAAAAACCAAAACACCTCAAGAAATCTACCAAATCAGCTTCAAAAACATCAAAGAAAAGCACGAAGAAGCCTTATCTCATATACACGGATGAATCCAGAAAAAAATAGACATAATCAAACAAAAGAATGATATTAAATTTGTCATTTGCAAACTCGTTCAAAAATTAACAAACATTTACAGTAAAGATAAACAAACACAGATAACACAAGAGAACATTCATGAAGTTATTTCTAATCAAAGCAAAGAAATAACGATGAAGAAACTGATCAAGCCGCAAAAGAAGCTACAACATCAGAGTGCGACTACAAACAATACCAGCCCAAGACATGAAACTAGAAATAAAACAAAAACTAAGAGAAATATGGCAAACAAAATGACGGGGCAAATCAAACTCCAAATTGAGACATATAAAAGAAGACAAGTCAAAATGGGAAGCCCCGGACAATAGAAAAGAGCAAACAATCATATTCAGACATAGAATTGGACACACACGCCCCAAAAAACACAATTTACTATATGCAACACTTGTAACAAAGACATCGCAGTACAACAGATTATTATTGACTGTATCAAATACACCATACAAAGACAACAGCACCATATATCAACAGAACTGAAAGATGCCCTTACAAACAACCAGTCTATCACAGCAAACATTTTAAAATATTTGATATAAATAAACATTACGATGAAATATAATACTGTGATGTGCGAAAGTGTCATAATTCGTAAAAACCATCTCTGTTGTCTGGGCGGAGCCTGTTATCTCTTTACATCGCCCTAAGCGACATTTGAGAATAACGTAGAAGCTTTCTGGGTGTTTGGTCTCCGTATGTAAGGGCGAAAAGCCTGAATGAGTAAACAGTGAAATAGTGAATATCCAGTGAGTGATCAGTGTAATAAATGAATAAGTAGTTGAAAATAAATATCTGTGGCTTTGTTGTTTAATTTTTTAAAAAGTGACTCTCATTTTAACAATAAACAATTTCTTTAAAAGCAATAAACATTACAATACAATAAAGAATGTAAACACAATATTATAAAATTCCAAGGCATCAGTGGTCACAGACCGAAATAACTCCAAGCATTTGAATTTGAAAAAAAGAGGGTGTTCAAATAGCTGAAATTTATCTCAGCACAGAATAAATAGAAGTAATTCCAAAGATATAGAAATTCATTACTTCTCATATAAATGTAGCTTCTTCCACATGGTAAAACATACATCACTTGATGCGAACATAATCCGTACTACATTAAGGTAATATTCATGAATGTGCTCTCACTAATTTGTATTTTGTGTAGGCTTTATAACCTTACGCAATTTTAGAGAAACGTACGTTAATGCAACATAATTTGATGCTTTACTGTACAAGAAATGCGAATGGAGATAGGGTAAAACAGGTAACAGAAAACCCAGGGAATTATCATTATGAAAGGGGCTTAATATACAACGAAATTGGTGCTTCATCCCTTCGGATATAAAAGGCCGTTACACGTATATTTTTCTAATTCAATTGGATTTTGTTTGAATGGTTGAAATCGGAAGTGATTCTTTACTAAAAGTTGGCAGTACAGTCGATCGATTGCTTGTACCTATTGAACAATAAATGAATCAACTACTAAGTTCCGGAAAAATTTTATTTTTATGTCGTCCTTCGGGTCCAGCGCTCACACAAAACTTCTAAAGGGCAGGCAAACAGCTCTGCAAATTGTCGCTAATCTGGAATGGGGATATTTTGTTCCAGACGCGCCACCACTTTAGTACCACTACTCAGAGAGGACTACCTCACAGGGGCAGTGAATCTCAACCTAATTTAACTCCAGAACAGGATTAGTGATACATACATTCGCTGAAAGAAGTCTTCTTTCTAAATGGAGGAGTCTACAGGCGACATCCAGCCCAGGAATAAGTAATCAAATCGAGAAAATATTCAAGAAATATGTTATGAAAGTTTCAATTTACATTTATATAAATAGTTTGTTGTTGTATTACTAAAATTATTGTTGTTTAAAGCAATGTCTTACGTTAAATAGAATTATGAATGATTGTTATACTATATAATAATATTGACTAATTGTTATTTGTTGAAAGACTCAAATGTAAATTGGAATTTGGGCATAATTGCTTTCTATATCTAGAACATATTTATTCGGTTATCGAATCGCACAAAATTATAACTTATCCACTTTATATATTATTAAGGCATTAGAAATGATAACTAGTCATTGAAATGTTTTTTTGAAGCATTTTCTAAGCTAATTTCAAAATATAGTAACCTCAATTTTATTTGAAATCGTCTGGAAATTTAAATTGGAAGGAAGTAGGAATTACACCGTTCATACAACGATTTAGATATAAGTGAAGTTTTAAGGACCAAATGTGCGGCATTAACAATACCTGTTTAATTTACAGCACTTGCCTCCAGTTCATCCGCTGTCTTGCGACAATTTTAATCAATTTTCTCCTAAGATAAAGAAGTATTAATACGAATTTCAAAGTTATGTATCAATAACTAGTTATCACACTGAATTTAGCTACTAATGTTCAAAAACACGACTCACAATGACAAAAATTAAACAATTTGAATATAAAATAAAATAAAAGTTCAGTACACATAGTCATTTTGAAAGATGTCGAATCCTGCAGACGAACTCCTGCTTTCTCATCACGCTGCTTCAAACTTGTAACGGATACAGATATGGATCGCATCTTGCCTGATCCATTCCAAACTTCCGTTGCAAACATCGCTTCCTACTTCTTATCCGAAAATAGATTCACTCCACTTGGGCCTAGATATATTTGGGAGAGTATATTTTTTTAATGCATACGAATTCAATGTGGTTAATGTATAGTATTACACCATTCAGAATTATTTAATGATTTCAAATCACGTCCGGAAGCATATTCTTCTTTTTTTATGACATATTCTTACTTCTAGATAATAAAGGAACACAAAAATTACTTAATAACAAGAGAAAAAAATGGAAGAATCATCTAGATGATGAAAGCGCATTTTTGACAGCTCATGAATGCTTGTTACTTCAGAGATTTCGCAAATTACCATCTCTCACAGTTACTGAGTTTGAAATCAAGCAGTTTGGGTAAACTTACGAAACAGCAGCTTCCATTTAGTACTAGTTTCAAGTTGACTATTTGATAGGTACATAATTTATGCATGTACAAACTCAAAAATTCCTTTTAATCTTCATTGTTTAGTTATTGACAGACGGGAGATCAAGTTCTGTATCTTAAAAAGATAATTTGATCTTTATGAAAGCTATATAAAAAAAAATACACCAAAAGTAATAAATTCTCATCCAATAATAATAATTTATTCTAATAAGCTTCAAACTCGCGTCAAACAAGTCATTGAATGAATCCCGGACAGATTTGACAACTGTACATAATAATAGTGACACCCGCGGCGAAAGTTGTAACTAAATTTTTATCTACTTTAATAAATTCCAGTTACCATATCCCTAATGTCATAGATATCTGTGGGCATTGTTTCACTTGAAACAAGTAATTGAATAATTCAATCCCTTCACAATCACTGAGCTTGAATTAAAGCAATTTGTGCAAACCTACGAAATAGCAGCTTTTATTTAGTACCAGTTTCAAGTCTGTAAATAGTATAGTTGCTGAGAACTCAGCGTCACGCCAGCCAGCCAGACAGCCAAAGTGGATATAATAGCGCTTTTTTCGGAAAAATGCGCTAAAAATTATAAATAAATTCGTAAACTTGTTACATTCGACCGACTGAAAATATTTCGAACACTACTTATCTCTAAATAAGAAGCTCAATTTGTTGGATTTCATATGTATATCTCAGCACCATCGATTGGATAAAACAAAAGAATGTCAAATGCTTGCATTTATGAGCTCCGAAACATTTTATCAATTTTAACTTGTCCAGTAATCTCAGATTAGGGACTTTTTGGTGTTTTACAAGTTTCCTATCAAAGAAGGAATAATAAAATTGTAATGTTTATTGCCTCAAAAGTAATTGTTCATAATTAAATCAAAATCACTGTTTGATAGATGAAAAGAGAATAAAAGTTATCTTCTTCGAAGTATTACCAGACAAAAACTCTACAATCTCCTTCTCACTACTATTAATCTTCAACAACAAAGCAACAGATATTTATTTTCAACACTTATTCATTTATTACCCGGATCACTCACTGGATATTCACCATTTTACTGTTTTACCATTCACTGTTCACTGTCAGGTCGTTTGCTCATATAAATACAGATGTCAGTTTCTGGATTCTAAATTAATCGAGAGCACGTTACTAGAATTTTCGACCGTGCGAGGCTGTGTGGTGCGGTGCGGTAAAAAGAGACGAAAGACCTTGCCCCAGACAGGGCCGGACTTAGGTCTTATTCTATTTTCATGAATTTGGACACTTTTGCTGGGGACAGTGGGACAGACAGCTTGAAAGCCGAACTGTCCCGAATAAGGGAAATACATATCACACATACAGTAATTCATAAAAGTATAAAAAAAATAATATCCAATAGATCTTCAAAACTGAGTATTCAATTATCTGTTACTGTGCAAACATCTTAGGAAAATTTATGCAATATGCATCTTGGGTACGGAGCTGCATTAAGTTTATATCAACCACAAAGTTTACGATAAAGTGATTGCACAGTAATATTATGCCATGTAAATTTGGGCAACTACTATGCTTATCATGTCCTCAAGTAAATCTTGGCCCATGGTTATCCTTGTTCTCTCCCTCCAATATTATGCGTACTCACGGACCAATGAGATATTTAATCAAACCGCGTATTACATATTATAATATTGATCGAAATTTTCACAGCGTTGCGGACAAAATATTGATCATTTTTGATATTTTGAATCGCCTACTTTCATTTATCTCATTTCGCATCTGGAAGAGATGGTATAAGGAAGAGTGTGACGAAGCTTGATTATTCAATAGAAATGGGAAGTCACTATCAAACAATACTGAAAAAATTTTAACCTACATAGATTGACAATTTTTCGGGAGAATCGGCTGCTATATTTGGAGTCGTTTCTAATAAGTCAATGTTTGACAACGTCCATAAACCAAAGCTCGAAAAATTTGTCATTTTCAATTCACAAAAGATGGAATATTGCTGAAATAAAACAAGAAATCAGTTCGTTCTCTCTCTCTCAACGAAAATATTCATCTCTTCACTGTCATGTTTCCCAATTCCGCAATCATTTTGCTCATTCTACACAAATGTATTTTTAGTAATATTTTTTATATCTCTTGAGACTGAGGGTTATGTTAAACCCTCTTAGAGTAAATAGTTAATATTTAGAAGCAAAAGGATTATTATGTGTGCCAAAAACGTTGATCAATTTGTAATGTTGATGAGAGATTTGATATTTGATTCTGGGTTTTTGGTATATTAAATGTGTATTTTCAAAGTTGCTTCTATAGACACATATCCACAAAATAGATAAAATGTAAATTTTTATAGCAGATAAGGTGTATCCTTACAAAATAATTTATAAAAAGAAGTCTCTGAACTGTAAAGAATATTATATTATTATAAATTTTGTAAGAATACACAGAAACGATGCCAAATTAGTGTATAGTCTTATACCAGGGCTGACAACAAAGTTCACGAACTCATTACGGCTGATTATAATATATCAACGCAAATACTCGAATCAGCACGTATTCTCATCATCCATCTTCTAAAGTTTAGAGATACCTTACAGATTGATGTGTTCTTGACAATCTTCTAGTACCTTCATTACAAAAATTTGACGGGAAATTCTGACAAGTTTTTGTATGATCATGGATCAAGTTGCACAGACTAAAGCAAGGGTTGCAGGTCCCACACTAAAATACAACACAAATTGTGTTTCCTTGTATGTAACTTCTTCAATTCATCATTTGAATATTTGAATAGGTTTTTTTTGTGTTCGCAAATTTCATTGTCAGTCCTCGTACTCATCGATTATAAAATGGACATTTTAAAATTAGTATAACGCCAGAGATTTGAAGTTTTATTATCACTGGTGTAGATATAAATAACTTATGTGTACTTAAAGAACTTTTAAACGGTAACTTGATAATTACAAATTTTCTTAATTATGTAAATTATGGCATGCTAATTAATATATTACACTAATAAACAATTGAAATAAAAATAATAAAAAGACGACCATCGAAATCTGCCACATTTGGCACAATTTTGATTCATCCAGCCCTGTATTTAAGGTTCAAATAGTATTCATTCGATTCAAGTACTTGAGTCTCCTATGTAGTGCAATGATCTGATGGTTTTACCTGGAAACTTTTCCGGCGTTTAAAAAATGGATAATTTTATTGATTTTGGTGTACTCTATCCGAACTTCAACTTTGCCACCTTGTATTTCTGCTGTTCACGCTATTATATATAAAAAAATGGCGCCTAAAAGCTATTTTTTGACAATATCTCTTTTCCGACTAATTTCATGATGAAAACATACATACATGAGACTAGAGTAAATTCCCTACAATTTTTGTAATAACCTTTTTTCTCGTAAAATCAATAGTTCTGGCGTACGAGCGCCGCAAAATATAGTTGGGCGCGTAGATCGCAATTGACCACTATCGATCTCTATTCAACTAAAAGTTTATCCTTGTTGTCCTTCCTTCTAATATTTGACTTACGAGAAGCTTCCAATCTTTTTTATTTCACGTCAATCACTTCACTTTCATGTAACGGATTAGCACAAATAAGACAATTCATTTCATCAGAAACCATGGCTCTATAAATTCAAACGATACTGTGAAAGTAGAGAAGGACACTCAAGACAAAGTCGACGCATTCCTTTATAACTGCGGAGGACGGGCCATGGTAACTCAACTTCTCATTATTATATCGTTTTCAACATACATTGTGGACCACTATTAATCTCTGTCCAACTAAAAGTTTATCCTTGTTGTCCTTTCTTCTAATATTTGACTTACGAGAAGCTTCCAATCTTTTTTATTTCACGTCAATCACTTAACTTTCATGTAACGAATTAGCACAAATAAGACAATTCACTTCATCAGGAACCATGGCTCTATAAATTCAAACGATACTGTGAAAGTAGAGAAGGACACTCAAGACAAAATCGACGCATTCCTTTATAACTGCGGAGGACGGGCCATGGTAAGCCGGTTTTTCAACGCTTAGTGAAATATTTATTGTTAGTATAGATTTTAGTTTCAAGATAATTTTATAATTCACAAATTTTAGTTTGAATTAAATGCTTTCATCGTCAAATGAGTCGAAAAACTGCTTTTAGGCGCCATTTTTCTAATATAGAGTTGCGAACGGCAAAAATACGAAGTGGCAAAGTTGAAATTTGGAAAGAGCAGATCAAAATCTATAAATTATCTAATTTCAAAACTGCCGGTAAGCTTTCCAGGTAACTTCTTTTTTTAGAACCAAATGACTGTACCTACTGATGGATGCGAACTTTAATCATACAACTGTCCCGAACCAATCTTGATGAAGTTTTTCACATCTTGTGAAGAAGCAGGATATTATATCAGATATGATTTGATTCTACAAGAATATAAAGCAATCTATCGGGTTACTGAAAATCAGAGAGAAATTATAACCAATCAATACTTACTACATAGAAAATTGGCAGGATCACGATTTTTGCAGCTTCAAATCAGATTCTTGTTGAGCTTAAAGTGATGGATTGGAAAAAAAAGGAATGAAAGTCCCAATTCATTCTCTGATTTATAAATGAAATAAAAAATACGGAAAATAGTGATCTCATAAAGCACAAATCCGAGTACAGAAAAAATTCCAAAATTATTTTCTTATCAAATATGAAAAATAGTCTATCTTCTCTAGAATTTATTCTCAAGAAGATTCGAGGCAGGTCTAGCTTGTGTTAGCACTTATTATGTACATAATAGTCCAAACAAAATAGACATTCCAGTTTGCATTGATTCTCAACAACCTGAATTTTTCTGTAGGTCTTAAATTTCGTCATTACAAATGCTATGTCAAAAGTCCCAATCGATCCCGCTTGTGCACTGTTTTTTATCCGATGTCAAAGGTCCAAAATCTTATTTTTGCGTATATCTCTAAGACGATGAGAGCTACTGGAAAAATGAGCAATAAAAAGTTTGTGGATCGTAAAATTCCCTACAGAAAAGATGACGATGCTTTTTTCCCTATGAAGCACCGTTCTCGAGTTTTCGCGATTTCAGACCGTAGGTATGCAAACATTGCCGCACTATCTCTGAAGTAGTGTACTCGGCGCTTTTTTTCAACATGGTTTCCCCAGTAAGAGTTCCCCACGATATATATCGATCTAAACAATTTGATGACACAATATTTCATCAATGTTCGACTAGTTTATTATTGTTGCTATAATAATACTGATTCCAGGGTAATTACGTAGGACGTTACAAACAAGTCTCCTAGTTGCAGCAAGTAATTAGAGTAATTTCTTTGACAGAAATCACAATGACAAGACATACTTGCTGAAAAATTTGAGTGAAATAGCACAACAGTCGGACATTAAACAATGAAGGCACCACGGGAGTTGAACAGACGATAATGCCTACGGTCAATGTACACACCTCAGGCCAAAGGCCTTCGGAAAGTACACTGTTGACCTCAGGCATTACTGTAATTTTAACACCCCTGATACCTTAATCACTATAATATAATAAAAATTGTAGCAGCAAGAAAATTACATTATTCATATCAAATTCTACATGATCACTTGCTTCTTTTTGTTCGCTCTCTTCTCCCCATTCTTAGTCAATTTGTGGTGACTGCTTTAAAAAGAGAGCTATATCAGTTTGATCCTCATTGATCTGATATATCATTAGTGCAAAAGTAGCCTTGACAATTGGCACAGACTGGGGAACAAAACAATCCATCTTTTGTGCTCAACACAATTGTTCCTACAGCCCTTATTGAAATTATAAAAAATTGTATTCAGCAATTTCTCTGGAGCAGATGGAAGTAAAGTCTGGATTTGCTCAAAACTATTATTCATCCATTTATAATCCCATTCTTCAGGATTCAGCTCATTGTCCAGCCACACTTGCACTTGGTAGAACATACGAAACAAGTGTTGATAAGCAGAAGCAGATGTTGAAAAGAGACAAGATAACTAAGCTCTTTTATTTCACCTCCAGTGGAAGATTCACTGCAAATGAAACAAACTTATGACATTTTTATAAAATTTTGTAACGGCACAGAATGAAAATACCATCTACAAACATGTCTATTTATTACAAAAAACCGTTTGAAACTGACTGGATTGTTAATATCACTCAAACCAACTGACTAATGGAATTAGGGACGGCCGTTGCATATCCGTATTCTCTAGGTTTGAAATCGTGGTAATTCAAGAACGGTGCTTCGTAGGGGAAAAAAAGTTGACATTTTTTTTATAGCGAATTTCACATTGTCCGGTAGCTCTCACCATTTCAGAGATATACACAAAGAACAAAAATTAGTGACTTCTGATCTCAGATAAAAACAACGCATGACGGGATCGATGGGGACTTTTGACATAGCATTTGTAATGACGTATTCGGCTTGTTGGGTATTAATGCAATCTCAGCACTTCCTTAGGTCTATTTTGTCCAGGCTATAAGATATATAAATAATTGAATAGATGATCAACTTTTGGAGCTTGAAAATAGGTCTTAGGTGAGTTGAGATAACACCAATTCTTTTGAACAGTTTTAATGCGAGTTTCAATGGTCGTTTGTTGCATGATAATGTAAAATAAATACACGCAGCACCAAATTTAATTTTAATATCAGTTTTATATTCACTATTATATGTATTTACTAATAAAACAATAAAAACCCACGCGCAGTGATGGAAAACGCGCAATTAAAAATATATGTATGTTATATGTGTAAAAAGATAATAAAATATATTATTAACGCATACTTTGCACTTGTTTTCCCTCCATCTGTGTTTTAATAACTGCTATCAGGTTTTTACATATTTAATCAACTTGCTGGAATTCAAAAGCAAAAGTAAATATTGACATTGTTCTTTTCAGGATCAGAGTTCATATAGACTTCACATCAGGTACGACAGAAAAAGTTACTCACAGGTAAAATATCAATAAAAGTTTTTTAGTATCCTCCAAAAGGTAGGTAGTTTTTTTCAAATTCCATACATTCAAAATAATATTGCCAGAACATCTGGCTACATATTTCCTTCGTAGCGCAACCGAAAAACTCATGTTACACCGAAATCTAATTTCAGTATATTATTCAGATAAACCTGCGTTTGAATCGAAATCCGTTATGTATGACAGAATTGATGACCACCCTTATAACCTTTAACACAAATTACCCCACTCACAAAACTTGAACACCAATTCCACATGGATGATAAGTGACAATCATCAATTGAATTATAATCCCAGTGATGCATAATCGGTTGTACACCCACCTACCCTCACATTTCTACACGTATTTGCGTTAGTGTGCGTATTGTGCTGTCAAAGTGATTCATTTACAACAGGGTTGAAAGCAGAGCGGAGCCACACATGCCACATACGATTAGAATGATAGCAAGAGGTTTCTGCTTGATTGCTCTTCTAAAGTTACACACACACAAAGATAGCAGGAGCAACATTGAAAGAGATGATTGCCCAAGGTGGTCGCACGAATGATAGAATTGTTGCGGACAGAAGCTGAAAGCTTTCAGAATACGCCTTTTTTGAACTCTGAAGGCAGGAACAAATGAAATACATTCAAGTTGAATACTCGATGTTCATTTTTATATTCTACAGTAATTATACTCCGTTTCATTCTGAAACAAACTATAGCTTACTTCATACATCAAAAGACATTCAATCTAATAATCCCAATTTGCATACGAAAGTTCAAATATTCTTCTTTTATACCTGCTGCTGAAACTCCATGTGTTTCAAGTTTCTACCATTATTCCCAAGAATTAAAATTTCACCAACTTTAACTATAAGAAAGTTTCTGAAATGGTTCAGTAGAATAGTTGAAATTAGGACGCGGTAAGGTAAAACTGCTAAAGAATACATTAGAACATAGAAACAGTCAACCAACTCATTCCAAGTTGGACCAACTAAAGAAAACTCTCTCATTTTGTTAATAGAGTTTAATTCCTTAGAAGACTGTTTGCTCAATTATTTATCAATAAAGACATGAGATAGGTGAGTTGAACTCGACATTTTGATAAGTCCCAATAAGTTTGTAAGCTCAAAACCAGTATTTCTGAGCCTTATGTCATAATTCTTAAGCTTGTACACTTTCTTCATGAATTACTATTGCATCAATTGTTTATTCACTCACTCGCTACGCGATATTGGTTATTTTGTCTGCTGTAACTCATTCTCGATATAATCACGTTTAACTGAACACTTTGCTCAACTTCACAACAGTCAGAATTGTTTTCCTTTCTTGCACTAATTGTTCCTGGAAGATAAAAACTTTTCCAAATTAATCTCACAAAACAATCAACATTTGTCTCGAATAAAGTATTTCATCTCATCTACTCTTGTTAAAAGATAGTATCATCTAACAGAAGCGGAAAGTAAAAATATATTAGGAGGAAGATCTTCTATTTCGTTTCATTTTCTTTGTCTGTTCTAATGACGTGTGAGGCAGGAAGAGAAGAACTGAAAGATATCAACTCTATAGCGAGGAGAATTTATTAAGACTCCAATCGTTGAACGTAGAGTTAAGGGCATGACATTAAAGGCATTCTTTCCCAGAGTTTTTGTCAAGCTGATATGAATGTTATTAAGAATAGGACTTCCAAAAAACTATAAATAACCAATCACATCGATCTTCTGGTCAGCCTATCCAAACCTCGATAAAACAACTACCCTCTAAGTCTAACAATAAACCCGATTCCTAAGTGGTAATGTGTCCCTGAAGTCTCATGTGTGGATAGTAGATGGAGAAGAGAATCCAAAACCACGCCGATTAACCGGGCTCAAATACTCTATCGACAATCACTCGAATTACACCCTCAACTCTACATGCCGGACACACGAGTACAAGTAGTCCCGCCCAGCCTCTTCATGAGATGTGATGACCCTAAGTGAAATCGATATCGGTACGTCACTGATGTGGGTTAATTGTTAATCGAGAACTATATTAGTGGTTTAGGGATTTATGTGTGATTATTGGTCGCTGGGAAATTCTATTCGATTAAACGGGACATGTGGATGTGTTGTAATTGAATACGAATTTACTACAAAGTATTGTTGTGCTTATTTCCCATAAGATTTGAAAGTCAATAATTTGCATTTGAATATCCACCAAATCTATTCCAATTACATGTTTTGTCAAATCAGCATAGTCAATAGAAAAACTATAATCGAAACTTTGTTGAAAGCTCCACAGCACAAACTTTTCCAGCTCGATTGTTATAAGGGTAAGTGGTACGCTACGGTAGACGGAATAAAGATTCCGAAAGCGCAGCGAATAAGTTGAACACGGATTCAGTTGACCACTTGTTCCAAGTGCTCCCTTGAGCATCATGTTTCAATCAAACTTTGGCTCGAAGTTTACCGCAGCAAGAGAAGAGGAATCTTGTCGTCGGAAAGAACGACACAAACAAAATAATCATCTCAAAGATAGATTATTTGTAGTTTGTAGTTCTTCTAAGTCAATTGTGTTTGAATCTTCATCTTCATCTTTTATGTTATTCACCATAATTACTTATGAACGAGAACATGATAGCATGATATTCTTCTCTCAATATGAATACATTTAAACTTCAGAATCGCGCCCTCGGAGCTTGCGCGACAAAAATTTGTGAACGGGTTGAGTACAAATAAATACCCGAGCTTCCTTTTTGAAGAAAGAAGATGCATCTTCAAACTAAATTCATCATTATCACAATTGGCTAAGGCAACAAGCTATCTAACAATATAAAAAATTCAATGTATTACTCAATCTTTGTCAGGCCCAGTGCAGGAGATTTGTCATAGTGACAACTTTTCGTACATGCAGGATTATGTAGTAAAATATTACCTCATCAAAATCATTAGTCCATCAAAGTTTCACTCTATGGATAGTGTACTGATGTCGAAAAGCAAGTCACTCCGATGAAGTCAACCATAAATCATTTTTAAATGTTGAAGCTTCCAAAGAAAGGTAGAAAAGGCACTACTAGAAGAAATATACAAATACCGCATTTCTTATACAAAGGAAACAAAATAAATGTTATTCCTTGGCAGTTGAACAAAGTCTAGCATTTCATCTTGGTGAAATACACGCTTCAAGAACATCTCTTTATCATCCAAAATTTTCATTGGCGTAGTCGACCATTTCTCCGCTCATCGCTTGTTACGAAGAGACTTCATGAAAAATAATCTTCCTACGGTGCTTTCAATTTGTCGAATCGTGAATTACTCTGAAATTGAATATATTTTACATGATAAAAAGCCCCACAGCGACGATAAAATGCACGAAATCAAGACAAAATTACTGCTGTGAGAGCCAATGTTACAAAGAATGCAAATGTGTTAATAAATCGTTCTCAATAAGTCGGAATTTCAAAAATGACAGCTTGGCGATAGGATGGCATGTTCTTCACACAAGACGTCTGGTGAAACCATTAATTTATTGAGAGTAAAACATCAATTTCTGCTGATGCAACAAATTTAAAAGGAATTGGACAACTTTAACTAGATGTTTGGTCTTCTGGAAGCTGCGATTCAACACTTTTGAATCATTTTATACGAGGTATCCTGGAGTCATTTGTCTATGCAAATAAATCACAGACAATACAGCGCTGTATTCGTGAAAAGATTGTGGATTTATTCCCCAAAATAATCCAAGATAGGGTTCATCTTTCAATTTCACTGTAGGCTGTTGATATAACTTTCAAATCAACTTCATCTTATTTGTGAGCCTTTTATTATACGACAAGCTATTCACGCTCCATCCGAAACTGAAATAAGAAATAATTGTTTCCATTCAAGATTTTGGAAGAATTTTACCTGTCCCTGCCCCTTGGAAAGTGGAAGAATCGGTCAACTTTTACTTCAGACATTTTTTCATTCGGTGCATATTTCTTGATATATTCCAGCAAAAAATTATATTGTCTTCACCGAAAAATTCAAATGAGACATAGGATTCAAAGGAAAGTTTTACAAGAAATTTCAGTTCTATTTATACATATCCATATACAATATACAAGTCCCATAAGAGGGCGGAGCTATCACCTAAATGGTAGAAATGAACAAAAACAATACGGGGGCGGAGCCATCAACTAGAGGTGTAAGATAATAAAATATCTAGAAGCGGAGTTTCCAAAAGCTCTAATTGTTCATTCATTAACTTTTCTTTGTTTTTAACCGCATTCTTGATTTCATACGCTTCTAGATATGTTAACCTCTTACCCTTCTTTTCAAAATGTAGAATTTTCAAGTTATTTTTGCTACAGACATGATGATTATCTATCAAATGTTTGGCTACATTAGGGTCAGATTTATTGTTTCTAAAACTGCGCAAATGGTTATCAAATCTGATGTCAAAATTACGTCCTGTTTGTCCTATATATACATAATCACAATCATGACATTTAATTCTATAAACACCTAATTTTGAGAACGGATCCTTACAAACAATCTTGTTATTCACAAGAGAGGTAAGAGGTTAACATATCTAGAAGCATATGAGATCAAGAATGCGGTTAAAAACAAAGAAAAGTTGATGAATGAACAATTAGAGCTTTTGGAAACTTCGCTTCTAGATATTTTAATATCTTACACCTCTAGTTGATAGCTCCGCCCCCGTATTGTTTTTGTTCATTTCTATCATTCAGGTGATAGCTCCGTCCTCTCATGGGTCTTGTATATTGTATATAGATATGTAAAAATTTAACTGAAATTTCTTGTAAAACTTTATACTTCTGATGATGGCATAGCAGCCGAAATTGCAATAAAGTATCAAACTTTTATAAAATTGTGGAACTTTAGCGAGTGTTTTCCTTAGAATCCTATTTCATTATGTTTCACCGATATCCTACAGCTTCTTGCATTGAATTTATCAAATAAGACAACAACATTTCTGCATTTCCTCTCCATACAAACTCACATTCCTTCATGAGCGCAGTACAAAGCTTTTTCTTCAGGTAAAATTAAAATATGAGCTTCAAGTATGCCAAGCCTCACATTCCTTCGTACGCGCCAAAGTTTTCTCTTCACGTAGAATTAAAATGGGACATCCTGTTTATAATTTTAGCTTTCTGCACTCCTTTGCCATATGAACAAAGTCCCACATTCTCTGGTGTGCGCGGTACATGGTTTTCTCTTCACATGAAATCAAATAACTTTCTGCACTTGTCCATATGATCTTCAAGTCTGCCAGATCTAACATTCCTTCGTGCACAGTAAAATAATTGATGAAGAGATTAGTATTCGGACGAACCATGAAAAAGAACAAGAATTAGAAAGAGAATATATAGTTCGTAAAATAAAACAACAAAGAATAAAATGGTTAGGACACGTATGGAGAGCAAAGAACACAAACCAAATAAAGACAATGCTAGAATTGAGTCCAGAAGGAAGAAGGGAAAGAGGGAGACCAAGATCAACATGGATAAAAGACGTTGAAGAAGATTTAAGAATAGCAGGAGTAAGAAATTGGAAAGGAAAAACTAGAGATAGGAAAGCGTGGAAAAATATAGCTGAAAGAATCTAAAGAAAAAAGAAAAGGAGATTGATCCTCTTCAGTAAAAAGATCTAGAAAGCTCCACAGAAGCGGCACAACTCCAGCACTTTCCTTTGTGAGCGTGTTACAAAGTTTTCTCTTCACGTAAAATCTAAATGGGACAGCTTTTATATAATTTTTGCTTTCTGCACTCTTCCATACAAATTTCAAATAAGCAAATTTTTTGTGCGCTTAATATGCTTCAAAAAGGGGTACAATGTTTTCTTTCTACGTATTAAAATATATTAAGAATGAGACACCTGTATATAATTTTCACTTTCTGCACTTCTTCTTCATATAAAGTTTGATTATACCAAATCTCACATTTCTCTGTGCGTGCAATATGTTTCAAAATAGGATCGAAAGTTTTATCTTCACGTATTGATATATAGATCAAAATGGGACATTCCGTACATAATTTTCGCTTTTTGCACTCCTCATCCATGTGAGCCTCAAGTATATCAACTCTCACATCCCTTCGTGTATGCAATATGCTTGAAAAGGGGGCCGAAAGTTTTTTCTTGACGTGTTAATATATAGATTTTGATATTCTTCCAACAAAGCTGAACATAAATCCATTTTCATTATCAGTTGAGACTAACTTCCTTGAGCATATTCGCATGTCTCGTGTTTTTGTTTTGCTTTTGTTGCACGCAACCAAAACCGCCGTCGAAACTGTCAGTACTGATTGCTTTTACTGAAAGGAAACAGTGAAAAAGACAAATTAAACCGCATTCGTTGAGAGGAGCGTTCCGTTACTCGCCTGTCGATATTTTCCTCGAATTCGAAATAATGTCAACAATAAATAACTAGAAAATATGGGCGATCGTTGTAGGGATTCTCCAAATAAACATATCTAAGATGTCGTCCTACATCCTTTTTTTTGAGATAAGTGAAAATTGAGTACAAACTTTTAATAAATAAACTTTTATTACGCCGTTTCTTTCTATTTCTATTTGCAACAGCCTGTAGGTATAATGAACAGACTATAAAATGGAAGACATAATAATGTAATGGATAAATAGAACTTATTCAAATACAGTTTCAACTACTTTAATTGCGAGACTGTTCTTCCATAAAACCGTTTTCCTGGAAAAGTGTAAAAGCATTAAAAAACTCATTTAATTAAAACATTCAAGTCGTATTTTTATTCTATAAAATATGAGCCGTACGTTCTGCTGTTGGTGAAATTTTAAAAGCACTACCAGCTGCGTAGTTCCATTAAATATTTTATCTTGGAATCAAGAAGTAAACGTATAATGAGTAATTTCAGTTCTCAAGTTTCCAGATTTTAAGAAAATAACCAATCGGATCTTCATAGCACCTTTGAAACGTTTTTATATGCATCGTTCAGTTATAAACAATTTGACTCTCAACAATCTTTGCAGAAGAAATTCACACGACAATTTTACATCTCCCGATATCAAAATTTATCGTCATTTTGTACAATGCAGTTTTATCAGTCAATTTTAACATGGCACTGAAAATTTCCCAAACAATGAAGCTTATTATGAATTTGATACATCCTTCTATTCCATTGGAATCCTGGTAACTCTATCCTTTCAAATCTCATTATGAATGAACCCAAATCTCTTTTAGTAGCACCAGCTTTGTCTGCTCTGAATACCCAGATATATGAACATGAACATGCAAATCCCATTTAACATATTTTATCCTCCTCATCAACAGGTACCCTCTGACATACATAACTATTCAACCATATTAATATGGATGCGCTGGTGATTGATGGCTGACGGATTCTACAATTGATCAACCACCAGAGCTTTGGGTTGGACCGGGATTCCGTTTCTGTCAGCGGTTGACCACTGATTTCGATTTGTATCAAGAGCACAAAATCTCTTTTCTGAAACATATTCATTCAGTGTATCTAGCCTATTCACAACACATTCTCTAGAAACGTGACGAAATGTTGAAGGAGTCTAGTCACGTCACATATCCGCACTTTTCGTTCACCTTGTTTCCGGTTATAATGAGGGCCAATCAGAGGCTACACCATACCGACTTATTTGGCCGTGCAAGGAATACCGTATTGCGGGAAGGAATTGAGAAACTGGTGCGATGAAAATAAAGGAGCTACAAATTCACCACAGATAACCGTAATAACTACTATTCAACAGTTATTTAGTTTAGCGCTGGAATCTCGGCAAGTTTCGGAGGTACAAAGTTTTATGAATAGTATGAAAGCTGCGTAATACAAGATTACTTTATTGATTTCTAGTTTTCCTCAATTCAAATATATGAAAATCATTGTTAACTAGAATTTCACGTAGAGCCTGAAAATCTTACCCGTAGTCTAAGAATTTCAGATTTATTATCGCATTTCAACAGTTTTTTATATAAATACTGTGACAAAGTGAGCCCTGATTGTGATTAACCTATAGTAGATTACCTGTCAAGCGCCGTCACAAACTCCTTGTTAGAGTAATTTTAGGCTTTTGTTCAATCTCCATCAAAGATCGCACCCCTTGACAGTTTATAAATTAGAATTCACGTATAAATCCGAAAACATTTACCAGTAGAGTAATAAATAAAGTTGAACACACACCAGATGGGATAAATATTGCGGGCTGATTGTCCGAGGCTCGTTCAACATATTTTGGTGACATTTAGACGTGATTGTAATATGTTCATTTGATTCAAATCACCTTGAAGAATAAAATCTGATCTACTAATAGTAACAACGGGCTTTGTGCCGTCGAAGTTGGATATTTCCATTCGTATACTTTTCACAATTCACTCAATTAACTGGACTCAAATAGATACGTTGAGAAAAGGCCACCCAAACTCCGAATATGAATACAGGTATTTTGAACAAAAATATAGTCTTTGATTGAGGAGACTAGCTGGGTCTGAGAGTAATCTTCAGCAGTAAACCCAACTTAGAATTTTGCATTGAGTACAAGCGATCTGAAACGTCAAATTAAATTTTGAGTCCAATTCACTGAATTTCCAATGTCATGTTCAATTTAGACTCTTTTTTGTATTGAGCACAATTCACTGAGTCTCCGCATCAAGTTGAGCTTGAGTTTCACGCTCTTGAGAATCAGAAAACTTCAACGCTCAACTCTTCTATGTCGAATTGAACTCAGAATCCTGTTTTATTTTTCTCTTTTGTATGTCCTGATGTATTTACTGTTTATTCTTCAAACACTTATTTCAACTTTTCAACCTTCATGTACCTCAGCTTGACCATAGCAGACGGAAATACTTATTTTAAATAGTTTACGGTTGAAATTTGAAAAAAATTATGTTTTAAACAATTCGCCAACAAACTCAAAAAAACAAATTTAGAACATCACCTGATTGAATTCAAAAGAATTAGACGTGCTCACAATGTTTCAAGTGATACTAACAAGTTTTGATCGTTTATTCACGAAAGACGTGATTCCTCTTGGACTCCGGGTGATATGTAAACTCAATCGACAATCCGGCTGTCATAATTGATACTTTCACTGAATATTTTAATAGCATTCGTGAAGAATGTCAGCCTAATTTTCAGTAACCTACCACCCAACCAATTTTGCTCTAATAATTTAATAAACGTGCACGATGCTTCTGAATCAGATATCCTACTTGCCACTAAGAAACTGAAAGATTCTCAAACTACAGACCATGATTAGATTCCTAGTTTTCTAATCAAAGACTGTATCCAAGCCCTTTACTCTTTATTTTCAACTTAATCTTTATTTCCAAATATGTGAAAAATAACTAGAATTCATACACAAGTGGAAAGCTCAATTAACTAACATGGTTTTATAGAAAAGCGTTCCATAATCACTAACTTAGTGTAATGTTAATTGCTTCTACAGGATTTGTTCATAATTAAATGAAAATCACTATTTAATAATTGAAAATGAAATAAAAGTTTCATTCTTCCGGATATTACTAACAAACACTATATAATTTATTTATCACTTATATACATATAAACTGTTTCTCTCCTACCCACTGGGTGTCGAGGTCACTTCGCTCAAATGTCTTCTATGTATTTTCTCCATTCATTCCGGTTTCTTGCTAGCTCGTGTGCTCTTCTGATTGTTATTTTCTTTTTGATTATTATTTCTTGTATTACATCGTCCCATGTTTTCCGTGGCCTGTCGCGTTCTCTTTTCCCTATTGTTCTTGCTTTCCATATTTCTTTTACTTTTCTTTTATCCTCGAGTCGAATTAGATGTCCAAACCACTCCAATTGTTTCTGCTGCATCTTTTTCATTACTGACTGTACTTCCAATCTCTCTCTAATCTTTTTTTTTCTTATTTTGTCCAGTTTTGTTACCCCCTCTACAGCTCTAAGACATTCCATTTCCACCACTGTGATTTTACTTTGTTGTCTTTTATTTAGTATTTAGATTTCTGAACTGTACAGTAGCATTGGTATTATTATTGTTTTGTAGATGGTCAGCTTCGTTCTTTTGTTCACAGTTTTGTGTTTTAATAGTGCCTTGCTAATTGAATGATAAGTTCCTACTGTTGCCTGTATTCTGCTATTCATTTCACATTCGTACCCTCCTTTATTTTTTATTATACTTCCTAGATATCTGAAGCTTGGGACTTGTTGTATATTTTTATTATCTATTTGTACTTTCAATTCTTTTTTTTTTGGCTATTATCATTACCTTTTTTTTGTTGGCATTTATTTTTATATTTGCTCTGAGTAGTTCTTCGTTCCATATCTTCAAGTTCTCTTGCAGTTTTTTCTCTGTATTCGCAAAGATTACCATGTCGTCTGCAAAAATGCACTCTGCAATTTTTATTTGCTTTGCTTTGCTTGAATATCCTATGGCAGTTTCTATTGTTCTTTTGTTTGCTTCAATGTTAATTTCATCCATGTATAGTATGAACAATAAAGGACTTAGAGTTTCTCCTTATCTTAATCCTCCACCTGCTTTGAATTCTTTTGATAATAAGTTAGCAGTTCTCACATAGTTTATGTTATCCTTATATATATTTTGGATTCCCTCTAGTAACCTCTGTCCTATATTTCTCCTTTTTAATATTTCCCACAACAATTCTCTGTTAACTTTATCAAAAGCTTTTCCAAAACATGCAAAGATTTCTTTGTTGTGTCTTAGTGTTTTTTAGCGCATTTTTCCGAAAAAAGCGCTATTATATTCACTTTGGCTGGCTGGCTGGCTGGCTGGCTGGCTGGCTGGCTGGCGTGACGCTGAGATCTCGGCAACTATACTATTTACAGACTTGAAACTGGTACTAAATAAAAGCTGCTGTTTCGTAGGCTTGCACAAATTGCTTTAATTCAAGCTCAGTGATTGTAGAAAATTGAATTATTCAATTACTTGTTTCAAGTGAAACAATGTCCATAGATATCTATGACATTAGGGATATGGCAACTAAAATTTATTAAAGTAGATAAAAATTTAGTTAAAACTTTCGCCGTTGGTGTCACTATTATTATGTACAGTTGTCAAATCTGTCCGGGATTCATTCAATGACTTGTTTGACGCGAATTTGAAGCTTATTAGAATGAATTATTATTATTGGATGAAAATTTGTTCACTTTTGGTGTATTTTTTTTTTATATAGCTTTGATAAAGATCAAATTATTATTTTAAGGTACAGCACTTGACCTCCTGTCAGTCAATAACTAAACAATGAAGATTAAAAGGTATTTTTGAGTTTGTACATGTATAAATTATGTACCTATTAAATAGTCAACTTGAAACTAGTACTAAATGGAAGCTGCTGTTCCGTAAGTTTGCCCAAACTGCTTGATTTCAAGCTCAGTAATTGTAAGAGATGGTAATTTGCGGAATCTCTGAAGTAACAAGCATTCATGAGCTGTCAAAAATGCGCTTCCATCATCTAGATGATTCTTCCATTTTTTCCGTTATCTGTCGGATTGTAAATACATGGCCTTGGGTGCTATGGTCTTTTCTAAATCCGCTTTGAATATCGCCAATCTTGTCTTCTACTAACTTTCTTAGTTTACTTTCAAGTATCGTTTTGTGCATATTTATCACTTACTATTATTAAACAAAGCCGCAGATATTTATTTTCACTTATTTATTCATTTGTCACACTGATCACTCACTATTTCACTGTTTTACTGTCCCCTGTCTACTGCTAATTAATAACTGTCCTCAGTCAGGTCGCTTGCTTGCCTTCATATCTGGAAGCCTGTTTCTCGAATTATTCTAGATTAGTCGAGCACGCTACTAGATTTTTCGATCAGGTGGGGCGACGCGATATGGAACAAACAGTACGAAAGGTCCCGCCCAGACAACCGAGATGGATTCAGGGCTTATTTTATTTTTGCGAATTATGAAACTTTAGCACGTTACATTAGCTTCCTTCACTCAATGCACGGCGAAGGTCGTTGATAAATATCGATAGGTCGACGTAATTTATACGGATTTTCAAAAAGCGTTCGACCAAGTTGATTACTATGTTTTGTTATATGAACTTCATTGGTTGGGATTCAGCGAGCAACTTATCCTCTAAATCGAATTGTACTTAATAGAACGACTACATTTTGTCTTTTATAACGAATTCAAATCTAAGTTCTTCACTCCATCATCGGAGATTCTGCAAGGCTTCAAACTTGTCTTGTTGCTCTTCTTGCTTTTGAACGACCTTTTCCATATTTTGTTCAGTCAAAATATTCGGGTCTATACTCGATATTCATGATTACTGGTCATCAATAAATGATTTTGACTCGTTGAATAGATGGTACTTCGCCCAAAAATGTTCTTTCGTCACTTCTACTAGAAGAAGTAATCATGTGTTATTTTGCTCATGCTGATCTTTTTCGACTTGAATCAATTGAAGATTTAGGTATTTGTTAAGAACTCTATATTGTTCTACTTTTGACAAAGTTGTCACGATGATCATCTGCAGTGGTGTACCAAAGTGAACATGGGGCTGCTTCTTCCTAAACAGATTCAACCCTTGAGAAATTATGGTCAATATTGTGAGGGAAGCGTAGGGTGAAAATCATTGTGCAGAGAACGTTAGATCAAATATATTCAGATAGTAATTCACCCTGCCATTCTAATTTATCACCCTCACTCCTCACACATTCCAAAAAAAGACGATTAAGTCATAACAGTATCCTATTTATGTCTAATCTCTCTAGATCTCAGCATGCACATATAATAATTAAGATATCAAGGGTGTTAAAAGGACAATAATGCCTGAGGTCAACAGTGTACTTTTCGCGGGCCTCTGACCCGAGGTGTGTACATTGACCGTAGGCATTATTGTCTGTTCAACTCCCGTGGTGCCTTCATTGTTTAATGTCCGGCTTTGGTTGTATTCCAATCAAAATTTTCAGCAATGTATGTCCTGTTATTGTGACATCTTTCAGAGAAATTACTCTAGTTACTTGCTGTAACTAGGAAACTTGTTTGTTATTTCTCGGGTATTATTTGTTACGTAATTACCCTGAAATCAGTGTTATTATGACAACAATAATAAACTAGTCGGACATTAATACAATTAAAACTTCTTTGCGAATCTAAGACTCCATTATACGCGATACTAAGAATTTCTCTAATATTGATGCTCCTAAATATTCTTTTAACTTACTTGTGAGATCAAAACTTGAATATGATATTCCAAACTGGTAGCCCATTCAAGTTATTAAGCACTTGAGTCTGAAGGATATTTTTAAAATACTTGTATCTCAAGAGTAGTAAAGCTCGAGGCTGAGACCACAGTGAGTTGTTGGATGAATTTATATTTGTGTCTCTTTTGGAAATAGGAGAAATACTAATGGTTGAATTTCTTCATGACCTGATTCACTATCAAATAAACTGTCCTGATTTACTAGCTGATATTTGTATCTTGATGCCTCGTATCAGCTTAAGATCAAACTAAATTTCCCGTTGTGGTGATTATAGCGCCAACACACTCATGTACTCATCGATAAATTAATTTAAATTTTTCTGATTCAGATATATTTAGTACTAAGTCTATTAGTTCGCTATATAACTCTTGATCAACTGATATTTATTTTTTTATCTAATTATTTAGATAGTTTACAACTCGATAGATCATTACTGATAGTATTTTTGTTATCCACTTCGAATTTTATTTTGTTTCATGTATACTTTATTATTATTACTTATTTTCTGAAAAACAAAATGTGTGAAACAGAATAGAGTCAATACGTACTTTGATTAGTATTAGAGGTTCGTTAAAACATTACTCACTTTTGTTAAAACCTGAATGCCGAGTTTTATGTATATTCTAGAGAATTCTGTTAAAAATTGACTGCTAGACAGTTCCCATCGGCAATAGTTTCTGCTAGACGCTTTAAAGCTCGCAAAAAATAACTTAATTCCAATTTTTATCAATGATACTCAGGAAGAAGTCCCAATACTTCTCGTAAACAGCCAGGTCAATCGTAAGGGCCAAACATCCTTCAGACAAAATTAAAATGTCGCTTTGAGTATGAGCGCGAGGTCATTTATTCGTACGCCTAAAAGTGAGCGAGATATCTATAAGCATCTGACTCTTCCTTTTTTACTCACGGTCTAATTTAGTCTATTCTGTGTGAGTGTGTCCAGCATGTAGTATTGTTCATCATAACTGTCATTTCAATTACAACGCGTGTTTTTTGGAGAAGTCTGTTGATTTCACAGTGTTAGATTAATTCAACCTAGAATCACTGCTGAAGAGGTCCTTGTTGGCTTAACAGTATCAGAAATATTTAACGTAGAATCATTACTGGAGAGGTCAATTGGTGGCTTCACAGTATTGAAACAATTTAACGTAGAGTCACTACTTGAAAATCAGTTTGGTCTCACAAGCATAGAACGAGTTTCAAAGTTGATCTACCGTTCGGGAAATCCTTTCGCGATTCCGCGAATGTCGATTGTCTTGAGCAGTCGCCGCATCGTCGTCGCCAGCCTTCAACCAATCTATCTCCGTGTCAATTCCTGCAATATATGTGTATGCTCACCAGCTCCAATTTTTTGTGTGCAAATAAATCTTGCAGTGACACTTACCTCCTAAATATTATTCTTTTGAACACCATTTCCTCTGAGCTACTCAGCCGTCCGGCTCTAGAAACTGCGTCACCGACTCGAGTATATCGTCTGCAGTTTCAACGGCAACGCCAGAATCAACAACCCCGCCAGCAGCGAGTTATCGATACATATTACAGAATCAAATGATCAATTCTCAGTTTCTAATATCATTTTCACTATTTTCTGTGAATAGCTAGAAAATTGACTTCTCAATTCCAATTTTTATCAAGAAATGCATTATGAGAAAATAATATAAAAACAATCGAGCAATGACGTGGTTTTCCTGCTCACTGGTGAAACAAACAACTTTTCTCAGAACTGGAATAAAGCCACGTCGTTTAAATAATATTTCAAAGAACAAAAGAATAAAAAAAAACAAGTGACGCTGGTGGCAGTACGACGACGAAGAAAGTGTGCGCGAACGTCTTGATTAAAACATGCAGACTTTGTCTTTATACATTCAAGAAAATTCTCCTGACTTTCTCTTTGAAAATATCGCCGACTGTTCCAGTCTTTTATATGCATAAAAAGGTTGAAGGAAACTACACTATGTATTTGCATCGTAAAATCGCCTCAAGAAAAATATTCCCAGCATAAATATGATTTTAATAACGTTTCACAAGAATTATATTCACATTACATATTTCTTCAACACTATAAAATTGTGAAAAAACGGTATATATAAGTTATATTCAATTCTCTTGATGGTAGCCTAATTGCTACACTTCTACAAGGAAGGAAATCAATACTTCACTCTGCTATATTTACATAAATGTTTACATGAATAGCAAGTTAAAATATTCATTAAAACTATTGCAAGATCTGCTCCAGGCAGATGCAGAAATAAAATAAATTGTAGTTCTCTAAATGAACATTAAATTACACTGAATTAAAGCTGTGGTTTGCGGTATCTGCATTTGACAGTTTGACACTTCTAGGCTTCCTTCTCAAGTACAATTCTGCATTTACATTAATCCAATTTTATCTTCCATGAAATTTGTTTAATAGGGAATCACCTAAAGCAACAAATTAAATAGAGAAATGGAGTTACCAAAGATAACAGGCAAATAGTACTTGATAACAACTTCAAAGTAACTCGAAAACGAGTGGTTCTTTTATGCTTTATTAATCAATCAATTATATTCTCACGTCCTTCAAAAATAAGCTTCTAAATAAATTATTCAAGTATTTTCCATAATTCAAGAAGTTTTTAAATGTTTTGAATCAAGCAAACACCCCTATCATAACCCCTGAGGAAAACTTATTGAAACTCCGATAATGGAAAGCTCGAAAAGAATTCGAAAGTTTATTAATATTAATGAAGTAACATTTCAACGTGAAATCCTTTCAGTGCTTTTTACAAATTCTTCAGGATATTTCAGTCCTTTCATTTCAATTAAAAATATGCAGAATCAGTTAATTTCATTCAACATTGCGCTAACGTTCGGAAATATATTCCGAGTTGGTGCGCGGACATCGCTTTATTAACAGGCAGTTCCGTTCATTCTAGAACTTTGGGTCTCTCGCCTCCAGCAGTTTGAAATTGACGTCATTGGCAGCTTTTCTCTCTAAACTGTTTCTCTTAAATTCTTGAGTTCTTTAATTCTATTTAGAATTGAATAAACCTTCGAGAAGAATGAGTAGTAAGTAATTAGGGATGAGTGATCACTACTCCGAGTTTGGAACAAGTTCGCACGGTACAAGTATGGAATTCGAAATTGGAATCTGGTCTCAAATGCATAATAAGCTACAAGATGATACATCATCACGTGCATAGCAAATGAATGTCTGTACAAAGTTTTGTTCACTTGTTCGCATATACCAGCTGTTGACACTCAAGTATTCTTCTCAGAAACAATTGATTATAGGTGTGATACCGGCATGCTGGGTTTCCGGTTACGTTGGAGGCTTAATTAAGATTTATGTGTCAGATGAAATGTGCATTGAACGTGTTGCAATATTGTAAAAGCTTTTGAAGTTGGTAGCTAAGTTTGATGATAATCTGAGCCGCATGTAGAAAATGGATACATGCGCAGAATTTAATTCCACATAATTTCTTAACATTTACAACAACTTATATATGTATTACACTGATCACTTACTAGATATTCACTATTTCACTGTTCCTCACTCAGGTCGTTTGCCCATATATATACAGATGTCCATTTCTGGAAATGTTCTACGTCATTCGAGAGCTCGTTACTAGAATTTTTGACCGTGCAGGGAGACGAACTGCCCGCCCAGACATGGCCGGATTCAGGACTTGGCTAAGGATGAATTGCATCACTGTTCTTCACAGAACATATATATGATTCCCTTTTAAATGAGTAGCTTCTTGTGTCTTTAGTGTTATTGGCAGCTCTCTCAACAATAAAAGGTTGAAATTTGTGCCAATCTGTTTACGGTCCCAGGCACAATTGTTCTGATATTATCCACAGATTAGCACAGATTTTGAGTTTTATGGTTCAGAAGATTGCTAGGAATACCGGAAGTGGTCTTTTCATACTTTAGTCAAGTTTTAGGCATATATAGAGCCCTGTACAATCTGAAAGCTTACCAAAAAGGTTACCTTCAAGTAATCAAAGGTAGGCATTCATTTGAAAATATCTGAGAAGACAAATGAAAGTAAATTATAGAAGGTTCGCGAATTATACGCTCCGCTGCTCTATTTAATTAACATTTTTTATCCTTGGACTTTATTAAATCAAGATTACAATTATATAATGAAGTAGATAGAACAAAAGAAAAAGCTTAAAGTTGCTTTGCAAGCTGCACATTTCAACATAATTACAAAAAAATATACGGATTTCTTAAAGGCAGAAAAAGAATGTTCCTTTGAAATATTCATATAGTCGATACAGGAGGTTAATGAAAAATTGGTATCTTTGTTCCTTACGTAATTTCATTTGAGGTAAATAAAAACAGACCACAATTAGATATTCAGACTTTGCAAATAACAACAAATAAATCAGTAAAAGTATTGTTCACAGTGCTTCATACATGACTTTACGGAACAGCTAAATTCAAGTTGGGATATGTAGATGATATGTTCCCGCATTGTTTGTGACAAATTTGAAGAATGCGAACTCTTCTCTACGCAAGATTTTATTATGAAGCAAACTTTCGGAACTAGTCCTTAACATCACGATGCTCTATTGAATCCTCATTAGAAGTGACTGCACAATATTAATTTATACAAAAATATATTTTTGGGAAAAAATTAACAATCAATTCAATCATTAATATTGAATAACGTAGCTGATAGTCGAACAGATTTATACTGTAATGTTTATTACTTTTGAAGGATTTGCTCATAATCAAATAAAAATCACTATTTAGGAATTTATTCTTCATAATCAGTTCTTTTTCCTTCCAACTGTTTAATTTTACTACTGTCATGAAATTGCTTGTTGCTCCTACATTCCCTCCTTGAGCCGACTCTATCTTTACTTGTATTCCGACTAACTCCTTGCAGAACTTTTCTATTCCTTGTCTATTACTATTAAAGTCTTTCCCTTTTATGACAATATTATTTTTCTTCTACTGTTTTTTTACCTTCCCTTCAACTAGCGCAATTCTTTCTTTTACTTCTCTATTCTCTTTCCTGAGCTCTTCAATTTCTTCATTTACTTTCTCTACAACTGTAAAACGTTTTGCTTGTTCCGATCTTAGTGGAAGATCTCGGTGTTTTCTTGCACCTTCCAAATAATTCACTCGTATTTTGTCTTTTCCGACTTCCATCTGTTGAAGATCCGTCCGACTCATTTTCTTGTTTCTGCATCGCTTGGTGTTGCTTGACCCTCTTTACAGTTGTGGCTTGCTTACTCACTTTACGCTACGTCAGCAGCAGCCGCTGATATTTGATACCCGGTCACTCACTTCGCGTGGACTTTGTGACGTAGGTAGGTCACGTTAGATGTTAGATACTCACACTGAAATTTCTCCAAACCACAGGTGAATAATATGACGATACCTATAAATTTTATTGCACGTTCTTCGCAACAACTTAAAGGCAGCAAGATATACATAGACAATGACCTGAGGAAATAGCAATTCAAAAAACTCTTAGGAAAAGAGCTGGAAAAAAGAGAAAGGAAGGAAAACAGCTAAAGTAGGCTATAACAAAATATACATCGAAGGGTAATGCTGGATATGGAACAGCGAAAGCAGGGCAATTGAAAGAGCAAAAAACTGAGGCATGACAACAAAGAAATGGATGTAATAGGAAATGACCAAGGATAAAAGAGTTTTAGAGTTATTTGAGAAACATAAAAATGGAACGCTAATATTAAGAACATGGAATGTAAGAGGAACAAATGAATCGGGAACACTCAAAAATCTATCAATGTGCGTAACACAATATAAGATTGACATACTGGCACTTCAAGAAACAAAGCATAAATCAAACGACACAACTAAAGGAAAGATATACAGGGTGTATCACGGAAAGTGAAACTAGGCGTTTAACATGGGAAATCAGTTTTTCTGTGCGCTTTGCTCCCCAAATTATCTTAGACAAAAAATTTGGAATGGATATTGTAGAGCAAAATTTCTGTACCGACTTGATAAGAAAAAAAATCATTTAGGCCACTTCATGATAGCAGAAATAAAATATGAATATTCACGGAATTGCATTTTATAATATTAGCTATGAAATTATAGATAAGAGACGTACAAAAGCGTAACGTTTAATACGTCAGTGTCAGAATGATGATTGTTGAAATAGATATCTTCCGTAGGTAGTGAATATCAATTTTCTAAATAAAAATATAATAATAATGATGGTAAATAATGGGTGGTTTAATTTGATTTATTGTTGAAGATTGATGAAATAAAATAAAGTAACACTAACAATTGAATAATGCAACAAATTAAATCCAATATGAACTATAGCAAACTCAAAATATTCTTAAATTCTCAAATTATAATAGATGTTCAAACAATCCTCCGTTTTGTGCTAAACAATAACCCAATCTATTGTAGAAACTTTGCCGAACGTTATTTAATTGCCTATTATTTATTTTTTGACATTCTTGTGTTATAGCATATTCAAGTTCTTCTATACTCTGGTATCTTCTTTTATAAACATTAGTTTTCAAATGACCCCTAAGAAAAAAATCGCATGGATTTAAATCAGGCGACCGTGCTGGCCAGTCAATTGGTCCTCTTCGTCCTATCCAGCTTCCAGGAAATGTTTGATTTAGATATTCCACAATTTCTGTTGTACTATGTGCAGGGCAGCCATCATGTTGGAACCACACATTTTCTTTATTTATTTCGGCAATTTCTGGTCCAACTATATTCATTAATAAATTCAAATACGACTCAGAGTTTATTCTTGTAATAAAGAACAGGCCTATTATTTGATGTCTTAAAATTCCTCCCCTTACATTTACAATTTGTCGATATTGTGTCCGGGACTGTATAACGTTATGTGGATTATTCTTGGACCAATACCGTTAATTATGACCATTGGGTTCGCCATTCATGGTAAATGTGCATTCATCTGAGAATAAAATATTCCTCAAGAAGTCTCTATCATAATTTGACTTCTCCATCATTATTTCACAAAATGATGCACGCACTTCAAAATCTCGTTCCAAAAGATGTTGATGATTTTGAAATTTGAAAGGAATGTATTTATGTTTCTTAAGAATTCTATGAACTGTCATAAAATGAATATTCAGTTCCCTGGAAATTTCTCTTACACTCATTGTATGTTCAGTTCTATTAAAGCAAGAACATTTTCTTCATTTTCATTGTAGTTCTCGATATTTTGTTCCTCTTTCTTGAAATTGAGTGTACCTGTCTTCTCAAACTTGGTAATGAATCGTTGAATGGTAGACATCCCCGGAATATTATGATTTCGTCAAAGAGTACTAATATAATCACGAATTTGCCGTAAACTATTTCCAGATTAATACCATTTAATTATTTATAGATTTTCTTCACTAGAATAGTTATTCATTTTTGAGAATAACTTTTATATCGATCTTTTATTACAATATTACAATTTGTCAAAATGAATAATAATAATTTGACGTATAAAGCATTATGCATTTGTTCGTCTCTTATTTCTGATTCCATGGCTTATGCTTATACGATTAGCTGTAATTCTGTGAATCTTCAAATTCTATTTCTGCTGTTATAAGGCTGCCAGAAATATTTTTTTTTATTGATTCGGATGCAGAAATTGTTGTTTCACTATATCCATTTGAAACTTTTTGTCTGAAATAATTAGGAGAGCAATGCGCAGGGAAAAACTGATTTCCCATGCTAAGCGCCTATGTTTCACTTTCCGTGATACACCCTGTATATAAAGGAACATGGATATCACTTGATGGACGTACATGAAATCAAATAGACCATGTACTAATAGAGAGTATGCAAAATAAACTAGAAGTGTGGGAGAGACAAATTCTGTGGAAGATTTATTGTGGTAAAAAAGAGGGTGATGTGTGGTTAAGACGAACTAATACCGAACTTATGGAACTCTATAGTGAGCCTGGAATAGTGGAAGTGGCTAAAGCACAAAGGTTACGGTGGCTAGGGCATGTGCTGAGACTACCAGAAGACAGAATAGTAACAAAAATGTTAGATGGAGGTGTTGTGAAAAAAAAATTGAAGAATCATCTAGATGATGAAAGCGCATTTTTGACAGCTTATGAATGCTTGTTACTTCAGAGATTTCGCACATTACCATCTCCCACAATTACTGAGCTTGAAATCAAGCAGTTTGGGCAAACTTACGAAACAGCAGCTTCCATTTAGTACTAGTTTCAAATTGACTATTTGATAGGTACATAATTTATGCATGTACAAACTCAAAAATACCTTTTAATCTTCATTGTTTAGTTATTGACTGACGGGAGGTCAAGTGCTGTACCTTAAAATGATAATTTGATCTTTATCAAAGCTATATGAAAAAAAAAACACCAAAAGTGAACAAATTTTCATCCAATAATAATAATTAATTCTAATAAGCTTCAAATTCGCGTCAAACAAGTCATTGAATGAGTCCCGGACAGATTTGACAACTGGACATAATAATAGTGATACCCACGGCTGAAGTTGTAACTAAATTTTTATCTACTTGAATAAACTTTAATTGCCATATTCCTAATGTCATATATATCTATGGGCATTGTTTCACTTGAAACAAGTAATTGAATAATTGAATCTTCCACAATCACTAAGCTTGAATTAAAGCGATTTGTGCAAACCTACGAAACAGCAGCTTTTATTTAGTAGCAGTTTCAAGTCTGAGAATAGTATAGTTGCTGAGAACTCAGCATCACGTCAACCAGCGAGACAGTTAAAGTGAATATAATAGCGCTTTTTTCCAAAAAATGCGCTAAAAAGAAGGGAAAGACCAAAGGAGAGGTGGTATGACGCGGTAAAAAAGGACTTAAAGACACTAGGGACTACGAAATTCAAGCCAAAGGGAAAATAATTTCAATACTGAGAGTCTATAGGTACTATTTTCTCTAAAGAGTATACATTACACGTTTTTACTTCTTTTCAGAATTTATATTTAGTGCTATAAGATGCCATTCGTGTCCGACTGTAAAGTCGATGAATTCCCTCATTCCCAGCTCGAAGTCGGCATAAATTTATAAGAAGGAGTGCTGAATGCACTCGCACAGACTCTTTGAACTATCCAGAGTAACTTATCTGAAAGATTAAGATGTCACTTGAGAAATTAAAGTAAAGATCTTGATAATATACGTGAATTGAAACCGACTTTGATAGCGTTCAATAATAAAGTACATAAGAAATCTTTAGAATTTATAATGCCTCGAATAGTCTGCTGCATTTGTTGAAGTTATGTTGCTTGCAAACAAATTAATCAATTTTTGTTGATTATTTTTTGAGCTAGCTATAATTATCATCGTTTTAAAACGGTGTTATTCGAATATTTGTATTGTACCGCAACACAGGATAAACGGGTGACAAACGCAACTGAATCATATGCGCTGAAGACGTAGTGACGTCAAACCACTAGAACTTTCTAGAGGCTTCGAAAAACTCTGGGCAGGGATATAAAACCCGAACTAGATCAAGCCAGATTTTTATTGGTAGCACAGATGCGGAATAAGTAATATGATACCATTTAGAGAAAATGGAAATATTATTATTATATCTTCTCACAAGATTTGATATCTTCTCCAGCAATATCTATGTTAATCAAGTAATAATTTATGATTGCATACGTGTTATTTCATCAAAAGTTCAGCTGAACTAAAGTTTATTTACTATTGCTAGAATAATTTCTACTACAGTTAATATGGAACAGTTCAACAAATTTGTTCTGTTTTGTCCCTTCTCTATTATCTATGCATGATTTTATGTATTTATAGTCTCCATCTAATTCAAGAAGATATTGGTTTTATTTGAACTTCGAACCATATTGCATAGATTGTATTCGACTTATGTAGGTTATCAAATAAGCTGTGTATGAATTATAAATTTACAGACAACATCAAATATTCATGCAACTACGTACTTGAACTTCACTTGCTACAAAGTTAGTACATTGTAAAACAGTGTGGTTGGAATTATAATCTTCATAGTTTAAGTATATGTTGTTAAACTTGGTTAAAATATAATTTTATATGCTAAATTTTACTGCATATAATAAATTCAAAATGTTCATACTGCTCATGTATTCATTATTATTAATTAGTATAAACAACATATACAGAAGACAGACTTCACTCTAACTTTCCGAGGGATGAATGATGCCACAAATCTCTGAGCCGTATGTTTTGGACGAAAATGATAATCACGCACTTGTATGTTTAATATATTTACCTCACAATGGTTTTATTAATCAATAATGATTAATTGTTCAATACTGTTATAATTCAACCACACAATATGAATGTAACATGCAAACAAAAATTAATTACAATCAACCACAGTACCACACAATAAAACTGACATCCATGTAGAGTAACGCTCACATAACATCAATTAAATATTTATTCAGTAAACAATACCCATTTCATACGCGACCAAAATTAAATTTCATGAAGGTATAAATCCCAAAGTTACATGAAAACAGCCCTTTGGGGAGTATAACAAGCATTAACAATTCATTTACTCTATAATAATAAGAGCCCGGTCCCAAGTCATGTGTATTTGAAGCCGCGCCTATTTCGGATACAAATAATGGGTTACAATTTAATGTAGTATTAAGCTATAGTTACCTTCGTATTATTTTCCCGCTAAAGGGACTTCTAATTCACAGGAATACGACGTTTATTGTTGCAAATCAAGGGCTGAATAAGGGTTCGTGACGTCTGAGAAAGCTTTGTATTCCACCCTGCTCATTATTCTATTCCATGCTTGACAATAATTTTTAAATTAAGATCTGGAAAACCGACTAAACGGTCACATCATCCTGTCCTTCATTCCTACTTTATAACTTCGAAAAATCTGAAGCTGAAATCATTGCCTGAAAATAAACTCTTTATACTTTAAATGAACGTGTTTTTTTCACTTTGTTACCTTTGAATTGGCATCAGTCCAAAACACGTGATTTAGCAGCGGCGCCATCTGCGCTTCGCGGCTTTGAATCATTGTACAAATACATCATCTCTCAAATGAATCACGTGACCGACGCTGTCAAAACGTTAAACTATTTGTTTTTCACGTTATCATTGTTTTTCTGTCTCCTGAGGTTCGCCAAATTCTCCAGAATGTGAAATTGATAAAGACGAAGGGATTTCGGTGAGATATCACAAAGATCCAACATTACTTTTATTAATGAAGATTGAGAGAGTAGAATGAACAATGATCTTGCACTCTCATAAATTGTGGCTTATATATTTCATTTCTTGGCATAGATCAATTAATCTTCCTCTTGTTGACTTACATTTTTTAATAATTCAAGGTCTAGGTACTTAGCTAAATTAAGAAGGCGCAAACAAACATTACACAATTTATTTCTCACTTGCTACTATTAATCCTCAACAACAAAGCCATGAATATTTATTTTCAACACTTATTTATTTATTACACTGATCAATCATTGGATATTTACTATTTCACTGTTTTAATGCTCACTGTCCCTCAGTCAGGTCGTTTGCTTATATATATATATATATATATATATATATATATATATATATATATATATATATATATATATATATATATATATATATACAGATGTCAGTTTCTGGAAATGTTCCAGATCAGTCGAGAGCACGTTACTAGAATTTCCGACCGTGCGGGGTGGTGTGGTGCGGTGCGGTGCAATACAAAGAGACAGGGCCGTATTCAATGCTTATTACGTTAAAGTATATAATTCTTCCGAGTTTTTCTGGTCTAAATTAATATATAACTATTATACTATCATTGCTGGAGACTGGAATGCAAAAAACTCATTCTGGAACAGTCGGCGTGCAAACAGAAATGTTCAGATACTGCTTGAGTATGTCAATGAGAACAATAGCACAGTTCTTTGCCCTTTCCAGATAATGGCTGGAACAGCGACAATATTGTTACACCCCGAATTGGATATAACGAATAATATGCTATTGAATCAACAATTAGTATCTCTTTGAATGAATGAAAAGCAAAGCTAATAAACCACATGAGTTCAATTATCATAGAGAAATGCGTCTTGAAAGCATTCCTCTTGTTCTAAATCATCTTTTTACTTTTCCAATATGTTCACTATTGTGCTCGAAAGAGCAATTAGAGGTTATTCAGCGGCAATGATTATAAAAGAAAGTAGTAGAAGGACTGAAGGTTGCAGTAAGTGGATGAAGGCCTCGAATAGAAGCAAAGAGGAATAGGACTTTAGTTCTCAAATACCGCTCGTTCAGCTTCGACTGGCTTTCCACCCTAATTCAAAATCGATGAGAAACTTAGATAGTCACGTATCATCATGCAATTATGGAGGAACTTTGCAGGTCGATCTCATTCTAAGTCCATGCACACAATTCCTTCTTGTATGTGGGTAGATTTTCCTGTTTTAGGCATTAAATGATTTATGAATCTCAACTTCTTACAAATCACAAAAATCTACTTTCTCGACCATTTATAGTCAGTTTGTGTCTTAAAATAATCAGGTCAAAGTTTCAGATTGACTTATTCAAACGAAATCTAATTCAAAGTTTAAACTAAATCTAAAATAATTTAATGTCTCAATGGGATAACACCACGTTACGACATAAAGTCATGAAATTTTGATATAATGGTGTGTTAGTATTAAGCTGTTACACCACGAAAGCTGCACTGAGACATGCCTTCATCACCGCTGCCACAGAAAAGGAGAAGGAGACGACAGTAGACTTACTAAATTGGATTAGATCATAATTAAATTAGGATTTGTTGAATTATAGTTTCAAGATCCAAACATATATTATTCAATCTTTACGTTATACAAGATGTAAGCAGTTCCACAGTTCCAGTTTGCTCTACCATAGGATCTTACAAGATTGATTAAATAGAACAATAGGTACCTAATACAAGATCCATTGCATCAGCTTTTACAAAATTTGAATTCAAAGTGTAGGACTGAAATATGGTGTACACATATGATTTATGTATCCCTTCTCACCGGATCTACAAATAAATATACTAGTATCAATTCAAAGTTATCGTTGAATCTTAGTCACCTAAATAATAAATTTAATCTTAGAGGTATGTGTCAAATGTGGACCCTTCTCAAAAATTTATAGCATTCCTGATGTCCTCCTATATTGTGACCTAAAATCAATAAAAAATAAGATGAAAAAGTCGACAATAGCATATTTCACAGTGACAATATTTATGTTCAACTGCACGTTCTAAAATTGCTTGCTTTGACATTTACATCACCTGCTCTATTCTATCATGAAACCATAAAATCGGAACTCGGAAATTGTTTCTCATTGTGGCCATAAACCATAAAGCACAACTGTACTTCCGAAGCTACGATCAGCAAAACAAAAACAGTATTATGAACGACTTAAATTCAGATGGAATTGTGTGCTGGAAGTTATATATTTTCATCCAAATAAATTTTATCCATATTTTGGACGCTATGTGGTTCAGCCAAATCTACAATCCTTCTTGTTATTAGTACAATTATTTGTTCACTTTGATTATTCGTGGTGCTCCCAGTACAACTAGGAACACAATCATATATATTTTTTTCATTTCGTTACTGTAAAACTTCCCTTGGACACAGTAGTTGTTACGCAGTAATTGGTACGTGCGCTATACGTCGAACTTTGTAAAGCGCGATCGATCGGGCCCGGCCAATTCAATACTTCATATTTTGTGAGCCTCGGCGATTATAGGGCTAGACGTAAAGGACTCGTTTTTTTTTTTTTGTTGTTGCTTTTTTCAGGGTTACGTTTTGTCTTCAAGGTGCGTCGTTCATATTTAGCCTTCAGCTGTTATTGTCAAATTCAGCTGCTTGTCGCAGCAGTTTGTTGGTATGGTGTTCACATGCTGCTAAGGTTTTCGTAGCTTGCTGCACCATGTACTGATGTACGGTCTGGATCTTCAGATCTTTCCGTATATTGGCATTGCGTACATATTTTGGCGCGTTGGTTACGCAGCGCAGAATTTTCTTTTCTTTTCTGTGTTTGTGTGGCAGCACTTCAAGCGAAAGATGCATACAGCATCTGAGGTCCAATGATGCTTTTGTATATTCGGACCTTGTTGCTAAACGACAGTACACTCTGTTTTCCTAACAGCGGAAGATATTCTTACCTTACGAACTACATCCAAAGTACATCCAAGGTACGTGACCTTGTCTTTTCAAAAAGAACTATCGACCTCACTGATTCGTGAATCCTTCTAGTGAAAAGGATAGCTGTGCTCTTCTCGGGATTCACAGCTATTCTCCATTTTATGCACCAGTGTTCGATCTTATCCACTGCTTCTTGTAGCTTCCTGGTCATGAAAGCAGGCTTCTTCCCCTGATACATAATTGCAGAATCGTCTGCATATTGTGCTAAGTGCACTCCTTGCGTATTGTTGGGTATATCGCTGACGTAGATTTCGAAAGGACTGAATCTTGCCCAATACCAGCAGTAATTGATTTCTCCGAAGAGAGAGCATCGCCGTGTCGTACTTGAAACTTTCTATCTGTGAGATAGGATGCCAGTATTTTTATTAGGTCCAGAAGAAGTCCGTAAGATCTTGTCAAATGCTTTCCTATATCAAGAAAACTGCTCCTGTAGAGACTTTTCTGTTCATTCCTTCGGTAACCATGTCGGTGACTCGAATCAGTTGTTCGGTTGAATTCTCGCTTCTGAATCCAAATTGTTCATCAGGCAAAATGCTCAATTCATTGACTTTTTCAGCAAGTTGTTGCAAAATAAAAGACCTCACGATTTTGGCCTGTGATTGTGTGGGAATTTGTTGTCTTCCCTTGGCTTGGGGATAGTAACCACTACTGCAACTTTTCACTCTCCAGGAAAGTGTTTCAGGCGCAGACCAGCATTGATTATATTTGCAGCCGGGATACCATCCGAGCCTGGAGCTTTTCTCAACTTCCTCTGGTTGAAAGCTTGTTTTACTTGCTTAGTAAAGACGAAGTGGATGGGCTGTCCTTTGAACAGTTTTAGATGACATTTGACAGCTTTGTCACGTCCATTTGTTGGTAGTTTGGCATTGTATCTCCAGACTCTCGATAATGACTTCAGCCTTGTCTCTACATGTAGGCTAGTCAACGTGCCCCGCGGATGACTCTTGGAGCTACTCTTTGAGTTTTGAAAGCTTTACTCAATCTCCAGTAAGTGCATTGCGCAGCTGTAAGGTGAGCCTGTTGCATGCTGTTTTGTCAGCAAGGTCGAGACTTCTTTATCAATTTTGTTCGACTGTTTGGCGTCTTTTGATGAGGTCTAGAGTCTCAAGTAGTCAAGTAGAAGTTTTAGCTTAACGGAGCTGCGATTTGCTTTTGCGTAACTATTTGCTTCTATAACTTGCCTAACTTTAGTCGTGAGTTGGTGCACAGCTACGTCAAGTATCTTCTTTGAGTCTATTACTGGAAGTGGCCCAATGTCGTTTGATCATTCCATGTTCAGCCATTCTGCTGTTTTGGGCTATTTAGGTCCATAATGATCGGTATGTGAACGGACGACAGCTCATTGATTGCTTTAGTAGTACATGCAATACGGTGATATCCAGAATGTCTGAAGGGTCGCCACGGCAAGTGACAAACTTTGAGATTGTTTTGCCTCTGTTGTTGTTGACACGGCTGCGCCAAGATGTGTGCTTGGCCTTTAAGTCTCCTGCAATTATCATTAGCAGATTGTCAAGATCTACCACTTTGCTTAAGTCTCCAGGAAGTAGTTTCTGGGAGGTGATATTCGTATCGGTGTTTATAACTACAGCAGATGCTTCAAATATTGTTATATATGGCAAGTCAATTGCTGAGACGTTCAGAGTGCGACGCACATAAAAAGCTGTGCCTCCTTCGCGGGTTTAACGGTCGTTTTTTTATCAAACTGAAGTTTTTGATGTTTGCCTTGTATTTGCGTCGAAAAAGGCTCGGTCACAAGTGCTACGTTCACTTTTAGACGGAGGATAAGTTTGGACTCATCAATTTTGAATTGCAAGAGATTTGCGTTCCAAGCAATGATTCTAAGTTATTCTGCAGCTTTAATTTTGTGTACTACCATTACTGTTGCGAGTTATGAATAACGGTAAGGCCTGTAGTGCCATCTTCAGCAGCGGGTAGTGGTATTTTGTTTGAAGGCATAGTATTTGGTAAGTGTTGAGTTACCAGCTTGACTATTTGGTTGAAGCTGAAGGCCATCGTGTGGTCATACCGTCCCATAACTTCTTGTCCGAATCAACACCCTCTATTACAAGTACTCCTGTTGTTGTGTGCCTCGCGGATAGAGATACAATTACATGGCGCCACCGAGTATGCCTAATTTTACGGCGCGTCACTCTACCCCCGTTTTCCTTGAAATTTTTAACATAATAAATCAGTTTGGTACGTAACATGCTTTGCTTAAATCTGTATAAATTGAATTCATCCATGTTTTCACTTGAGTAATCTTCAAAAGAAATAAAAATTTCAAGGATTGGTGCACCTGGACTAGGCTACTCATGTAGTTTTTCAAGAATTTAATCAAATGCAGATTATATGGCTATTGATCTATTAGTAATATCACTTATATCATCAGATTCAATTCCGCTAAGTACTTTTTTCTGAAAAGAAATTCAACGCCGTGTCACTTCGATATCTGCTTGATAAAAAGAGGGATTTCATTTTATTACTCGGTTGTGGAAAAAAATGGTATTCTTTTTTACAATAATAACGTAAATGGCGACTTATCATAGCAGTCGCGAAAAAAAAATCGAATTATTATAACGTGATGTAAAAGTTTCAAAACAACTCAAGATGCAGTAAATTGGATCACTCAAACGCGAACGATCTAATATATTAGATTTTACAATTTGTGCAGGCTTTGAATCAAAGTATCAGTAATAAATTGTATCAAATAAAAAAGAACTAAGCCCTCAAAAAATAGAATTATTGAATCTACTAAGCTTTTGGAAGGAATAATCATAATTCTCTTGTAGTTGCAATCAACGCAATCTGATAAAATCTTCTAATTAATTTAGACGTTTTGTTAATCAGTTAAACGTGGAGAAAATAATAAGATCGTGTCAAATAAGAAATGAGTTTAATTTATGGGGTAGCATTTTCCGGTTAGTTAGCTCCAAGACAGTTACGCTTCGATTCGATTCTCTGTCCTCCAGCAAATACGAATGTTTCAATTTATCCGAAATTTCTTCTCAGGATAGATGATTTGATGATTAGGAATTATTATCTGGCAATATTTGTGAGAAAGTGATAAAAGCATTATAAAAAATGTTGTATGCAACTCGTGCGCACTAGATACATATATAACTATTTGCACAGAGTTTCATGTTTCTGTATATTCATTATCTGTCATAATCAAGTTGTTTCATATAGAGATAGGAACCGGAAAAATGGAAATATATCTTTTGCAAATATTTCTGCTTATCTGTCCTAAATTTTCTCCACAGTTGTTATTTTCTGAATTTCGTAGTCCTCCAGTAGATTCTGTTGATATAATTTCCTCATTTCCGGCATTTACACACGCGTGGTGAGTCCGTGCCTGTCTGCCACTTCCGTTGCGTTTCTTCCGCTGAAGTTATGGCGTCCTCACACATAAGTATACAGACTCACGCAACATTCTGTACATGCGTTCACGCGGTGAAAACGTGGAATGGTTATTATTCAACTTTTAGTGCACATAAATGAGCGACTTAAATAATTGGCGGTTCCAAAGATGTAAAGTGAAGCTAGGCGAGTTTTCGTGAGTAAAATGGGATGTTAATTCTGGATACTTACAGTGAAGTCTGCTAGATGTTTACGAGTCTGGGCTTATTTTATGCATTTTAGAGTTTATGGCTATACACAAGTTACAGTACTTGGTTTAATTGCGAAGCTCATTCCAGATGTTCTTCAAATCTTGTAATGCTGAATAAACAAAAATCAAAGCATTATAATTAGTGAGATTTATTCTTCCTATTCTGTAATTGTCTTGAATTGATACGAGTAATGTTTCTGATTTTAATTTAAAATAACGATTCATCACATAATCTTTTTACAACATAAAAGACAACGATGGATGAAATTCTAATTTTGCTACGGTAATAAACTCCAAAAGAAACGGGGCTTGAACTCGTAACTTGGCGTCGGAAACTGTAATTCTTTTGTTTGTTACCGGGGTTAACAGTTTTAGAATGCACCATTATCTATTTAACTAGAATCTGGCTCTTCGCTTTTGGTCTACACAACTAAGCATCCGGGAAACGTCACATTTAAACACAATGGAAAAGAAGGCAAAAAATCCAATAAGAAGCTCTTCATTGTTATTTTATGATAAAAGTTCATATTATTATATTATCTCAGTGAAATCATATGACAGGGAAATTTTAATTTCAAAATTGAATTAACTATAAACAATTCTTCATAATTCCCCATATTTTCTTTCCTAGTTGCGATCATATGTAATTTTTATCGTGGTAGGCTTATATCATGTGATTCCCCGATCTTATGCTTACGTTTCTATTTCGTCGCCTTCTTTATCAGTCCGCATTATTTCGAGTTCACATCATCACTTCAGAGCTGCAGTACTTAAAAATTACTCAATCATCAAAAATTGTAAAAATGGGTACAGCAAATACAGAAAACTTTATTAAATTAATAAAGTGTGATAATTGTGCGTGCTATCTTTCGATTCCTCCAGTTTTTCTTAAAGAATGTGGTAAAAGTATTTGTGGAAATTGCAATGAAAAAATGCAACGACCAACATTTAGAAACAAAGCATACGAAAGTGTTGCGATACAAAATATCTTTCACGAAGAGAAATGTCTACCCAAAAATTTCAACTGTTTCATAGATAACTGCGAATGGGCTGGAAATGAATCAAAAATGAAGTGCCATTATGAAAAAGAACATTCCATTAAAATATTGAAGTCACCTTGTGTGGTACAACCGGATATCAACACTGCAGTAGACGCTAAGTATCTTGTTTCAACTGACAATAATTTGTTCATTTTACATGTCAAATACTGTGTAACTACTTCTGTCATGTCGTATTATACTTGCTTATTAGGATTATCAGAATTTGCATCAAACTTTAATTATACACTTGAAATTACTTCAGAAAAAGGTGAAGTATCAATAAAAAAGGTCGTTCAACCTCTAGAAAAAATGGATATTTCTTTTGAGAACAATGTAATTAGCTTTGATGTAAATTATTTGTCAAAATATCTAACTGCAGACTATAATGATTGTAAATTCAATTTTTATATTCAATTAAAAAATAATCCTTTAAAAGAAATAAAAATCGTAAATTGTAGTAATTGCAATTATCGCGACGTTCCAGAATATTTCGAAAAACACAATAAATGGCTGTGTTGTACAACTCATTATTGTCCAAGGTGTAATAAAAATATTACAAGGGAACGTTTCCAGCATATTGTTGAACAGCATATACCTGAGCACTTCAAATTTGAAACTAATAATAAGTTGTTTGAAAATATATTCGTTGAGGCTGTCAATGAAATTGTATTACGTACTTTTGGTCAAAAATTCTTGATAAGTTTTTGTTATTCCAATAAATCCAAATATTTTGACTGTTCAGTTCTATCTGACCTGCCAAAAAAAGATATAGATCTGTTCTTATGTACTTTTAAACTATCAACAGCTAGTAATATGACATCACCAGAAATGATAATAGAAAAGAGTTTAGTTGTTAGAGATTCAGATTGGTTTGTGTCGTTGGATAAAAAACGCCTTCCATTCAAAATTAAGTATAAATATAATATTACTTTCAGAATTGTTAAAATTGATCACAATGGGCAATAAAATTGTAGACTTTTGCAAGCATTTGAGGAGCCCTATTTAAACGTAACGAATGTTGATCTTTCTCTATAAATAGCCATACTTCATGTAATTCGGCTGAGATTACTGCTAGTAATTCTGTTTATAAAATGTGATCACCTGAAAAGTTGACAATCTAAAACTCATGATTTTACTGCCCAAAAAAGTTGTTAAATTTACACGAAATAAATAAGTAGCGAAAGATTTACATTCTTACTAAACTAAAAATATCATTTTATTAATTCCATTACATATATTTTTTTCATTTCTGTGACAATCATTGTATTTTTTCATATATTCTATACGTTTATTATATGATTCATATTTTAATAATATGTGAATAATGTATATTTATTTTTATAATAATATATCTGTTATCTGTATGTTTGTATAAGATTATATAAAGTTTATATGAATAAACATTCAATTCAAACAAAAATACAAACGTCTTTACTATAATGCAAAAAATGGAAGAATCATCTAGATGATGAAAGCGCATTTTTGACAGCTCATGAATGCTTATTACTTCAGAGATTTCGCAAATAACCATCTCTAACAATTACCGATCTTGAAATCAAGCAGTTTGGGCAAACTAACTGAACAGCAGCTTCCATTTAATACTAGTTTCAAGTAGTCTATTCGATAGGTACATAATTTAAGCATGTACAAACTCAAAAATACCTTTTAATCTTCATTGTTTAGTTATTGACTGACGGGAGGTCAAGTGCTGTACCTCAAAATAATAATTTGATCTTTATCAAAGCTATATGAAAAAAATATACCAAAAGTAAACAAATTTTCATCCGATAATAATAATTTATTCTAATAAGCTTCAAATTCGCGTCAAACAAGTCATTGAATGAATCCCGGACAGATTTGACAGCTGTACATAATAATAGTGACACTGACGGCTAAAGTTGTAACTAAATTTTTATCTACTTGAATAAACTCTAGTTGCCATATCCCTAATGTCATATATATCTATGGGCATTGTTTCACTTGAAACAAGTAATTGAATAATCTCATCTTCCACAATCATTGAGCTTGAATTAAAGCAATTTGTGCAAACCTACGAAACAGCAGCTTCTATTTAGTACCAGTTTCAGGCCTGTAAATAGTATAGTTGCTGAGAACTCAGCGTCACGCCAGCCAGCCAGACAGCCAAAGTGAATATAATAGCGCTTTTTTACAAAAAATGCGCTAAAAATCTGACGTGAACATCACGTGGCTTACTTGTACATCATTTGATATATATATATATATATATATATATATATATATATATATATATATATATATATATATATATATATATATATATATATATATATATATATATATATATATATATATATATATATATATATATCGAATAATGAAAGTAATTTTGAATAAACAGAAAAGATATTTTCAATAAACGTTATAATTTTATTGATCGCTCTCCGATAATATTACAATATTATTTATTCAAATACAATGTTCTTTGAAATTTGATTTATGACAACTCGGACACGCGGTAATCTCAGAGAGATCCAAATTAGTTCAATCCCAAAATCTAATTGTTCTTAAAAATTAGATCAGTATTTCTCTCGAGCCCTTTTCTTTATCTTTGTTTAGTCTAGGAGTGCCCTTTTTTGCCTCTATCATTAATCTGTCCTCTCCGATTTCGCCAGTGTGTTTTGTATACACTTGCGTCTTCGACAAACGAATAGGAATAACAAATAAAACATATGATTAATTAATACATGAATAGTTTTAGTACATGCCCAAATAGGTAAACAAATATTACTAAAAATGGAAGAATCATCTAGATGATAAAAGCGCATTTTTGACAGCTAATGAATACTTGTTACTTCAGAGATTTCGCAAATTACCATCTCTCCCAATTACTGAGTTTAAAATCAAGCAGTTTGGGCAAACTTACAAAACAGCAGCTTCCATTTAGTACTAGTTTCAAGTTGACTATTTGATAGGTACATAATTTATGCATGTTCAAACTCAAAAATACCATTTAATCTTCATTTTTTAGTTATTGACTGACAAGAGGTCAAGTGCTGTACCTTAAAATGATAATTTGATCGTTATCAAAGCTATATAAAAAAAATACACCAAAAGTAAACAATTTTTCATCCAATAATAATAATTTATTCTAATAAGCTTCAAATTTGCGTCAAACAAGTCATTGAATGAATCCCGGACAGATTTGGCAACTGTACATAATAATAGTGACACACGCGGCTAAAATTGTAACTACATTTTTATCTACTTTAATAAATTTCAGTTGCCATATCCCTAATGTCATATATATCTATGGGCATTGTTTCACTTGAAACAAGTAATTGAATAATTTAATCTTCCACAATCACTGAGCTTGAATTAATGCAATTTGTGCAAACCTACGAAACAGCAGCTTTTATTTAGTACCAGTTTCAAGTCTGTAAATAGTATAGTTGCTGAGAACTTAGCGTCACGCCAGCCAGCCAGCCAGCCAGACAGCCAAAGTGAATATAATAGCGCTTTTTTCTAAAAATGCGCTAATAATCTAAGTGACTTATCAACATATGGGATAATTGATTCGTATGTTAATCCTTGACATATACACAAATTTATTCAATAAAGTTTTCTGTCCCTCCAGATCATAATTAATATAATTTCAATAATATTTTGACATGTAAAATATCAAACAAAATCAAAAAATTGACAACAGATTATCATTGCCTACCTTATCATTTCAATTAAACTGATTGTTTTATACGGCAAATTCTGAATGTCTGTTATACATATAAACTGCACTTCCGGCTCAGCCGATTCATACAGAAATAGTAGATAACTATTTTGATGCTACCACAAGTTCACACACTAACTTTCAATATGCTATGGCTGATCATTCTAGATTTATGCAAAAAAATTTAAAAGAAGTTTCAAGTAAAGTGCACTTCTGGCTTGGCCGATTCATATCAAAATAGCAGATAACCATTCTGATAATACATCAAGTTGAAATACTGAATTTCGACATCCTAGGGTTGATCATTCTGGATTTATTAGAGAAATTCGAAAAAAGTTTCAAGTAAAGTGCACTTCCGGTACAGACGATTGGAACATTAATGCGAGGTGCACAACTAGACCCTATACCAGTCTTGAATACAAAATTTCAACATTATACGTTCAACCAGTTTTGACATTTGCGAGTTACGAACGCACGCACGAACATACGTACCGACATCAAGCCAAAAATAGTCAAAATGGATTCAGGGATGCTCAAAACAGATATTTTCATCAAAATCTCGATAAGTGAATTTTGTCGGTTTCACAATACTTCCTTGTACTTAGTACAAGTAAGTAAAAATGGATAATTTCATATTGTCATCCAAGAAACAAGCCTTTTCAACCGAATGAAATTTATGAATAAACGCACATGTCATCTTGATCTTGAATTGCCGCGTATTCAAATTTTTGTACACTTTCGTTTCGATAAGCAGCAATAGCAAGGCCAGTGACGCTATTCAATATTAAACTGGATGAAGATGTGATTGATGAGGCAACACATTCCTGCCTTCAATTGAAATGGTGACTGAAGTGCCACGGACTTAAATAAGTGGTAACAAGTAAAAATTAGTGGAGAGGTTAGTATTATTTTTTGTATTCGATATTCTTGTATGTGAATAGCTCCAAAGTCAACTTATTAATTATTTTATTTTGTCATTAATCAGTACAAATTCATATAAATGACAGTCCCGTGATAGTGCTTATAAAAAATGTCAAGTGATTATATTCGCAGAGTGAGAAATGTACAATTTTCGTATAATTGAAAACAAAGGATCCAAATTGGTGTACTGTGGTGTTATTTAGGGGAAAAATTAATTTTCATCGTAATTTTTCAGGGTGAAGAAATTTCCCAATTTTATTGAGGGCCACATATTTTGAAAACAATCAAGATATTTGGATTTATCTCTTTACATTCTGATTGTATGGACCTTGATCTATACGAAATTATTTTATCCCTTAAAACTCCCGATTTGAGAGTTGAATATAGTAATTAAGGTATCAATAATGCCTGAGGCCAACAGTGTAATTTCCGAGGGCCTCCGGCCCGAGGTGTGTACGTTGACCGTAGGCATTATTGTCTATTCAACTCCCGTGGTGCCTTCAATGTTTAATGTCCAACTTTTGTTATATTTCAATCAGAATTTTCAGCAATGTATGTCCTGTCACTGTGATTTCTGTCAGAGAAATTACTCTAGTTACTTGCTGTAACTAGGAAACTTGTTTGTTATTTTGCAAAATAATGCCCTGAAATCAATGTTATTATGACAACAATAATAAACTAGTCGAACATGAAACTAATAAATATCTCTTGAAATTGGCTTAAAAACTTCAATACAAATGCGAATTATGCAAGAACTAGAGCCCCTATTCAATTTTGTATTGCAGACTCGGATTTTGAAGGGTGGAATTAAGGGGATAACATTCGTAGCACAAACAACAAAAAATTGTTATATTTTGGAAGCTAACATCTCTTTGAATAATAACCGTGAAATAATGAACCAAATTCTGCTAGAAAGCTCACGTAATATCATTTATTATAATACCATTTTTCAGCCTACATCATTTAACCCCCAAATACAAAAAACAAAATTTTAAGAATTTCCCCAAGATTCTTGCTCAGTCTCGTGAAATAATAAAACGCTAATATAATGCCCTTTATTATAAAATTGTAGTTGTAACCATTCAACGCTTCAACCCTATTGGTATAGAGGGTTAAATGATGCAACGACTGCTTCAAAGGTTTATAAATAGCTTACCATTTATTATAAATCAGTTGAGCCCTTTACCTTACAACCTTAACATTTTGAATGAATAATTGATAAAATAAAAACCTGTGGAATAATGAACTGAAAATTAGAAGCCATTTATTCTAAAATAATTTGCAACCCTGCCGGTATAGAGAACTATTTTTCTTAAAATATTAATCACATAACAATAAATCAGACGATCATGGAAAAATATTGTTGTACTTTTTATTATAAAACTAGTTTTAACCCTTACTTTTCGAGCCCTGCTGAAATAGAGAGATAATGGTGCAACGAAATTCGTTATTTATTAAGCTAACAAACTTTGAGTTAGGGTAATAAGCCAAAGCCTGGAATAAATTTAAGATAAAATCAGTTGCAGCATAAGGAATTGAATAATGCAACAAGCATCTGTCACACTTTCAGAGCTCACAAAACTAGTTGCAACCCTTCTTAATACCCTATTTGTATGAAGGGTTAAATGATACAACGACTTTGAAAGCTGATATATTCTAAAATAATAATCGTAGAATACTGAACTCAAATTTAATAAAAAGACCATTTATTATCAAGTCAATTCAAACCTACATCTTTCAACCCCTCCGGTAATGAGGGTAAAGTATTGTAACACTTTTGAAATCTGATATTTTCTAATGTAATGAGGCAAATTTTGATGGGAAGCTTATATTTTGCTATTCATCATTCCAGCCCTTGATCTCTTAACCCTAATAGTACCGGGGTTTGTCAGCTCATATCTCCTAAAGTAACAATCATATAATATTGAACAAAAAAACTAAAAACAATAATGTAGAGCTCTTTAACATAAACCAGTTTGAATTTTTGATCAATCAACCCTGATAATATAAAGGGGTAGATTATGCAATGACTTTAATCGTTGATATGCCCTGGAATAATAATTGGAAAATAATGTACTACACGTTAATAAGGAGCTTATAATAAAACTAATTTCAACCCTAATAATAGAACGGGTTGAATAATGTAATGACATGGGGCTTATAAGGGGTGACTCATTTGCTCCCAATTTAAAATTTTGTATCTCTTGAAATAATAATCGTAGAATAATAACCCCTTATTATTCAAACCTGACAGTACTAAGGGTTGAAAGCTTGTATCTCCCAAAATAATAATTGTGGAACAATATACTAAACATTAAAAGAAAGCTCAGATAGGACCATTCATTTTAAAATTAGTTGCATTACTTTATTGACAACCCTGGTAGTAAGGGGGTTGAATATTTGCAGCAACTTTAGAAGCTTGTTTCTTCTGAAATAAAAATAGTGGAATAAATGTTAATTTAGAGTCAATGTAATGTCATTTATCTTCTAAAATATTAAATTATTTGGGAATCATTTGATATTATTATTATAATTTTTAATAATAATCATTTATTCATATGTGATTGACAGATGACGGATTTGCAATTATTTGTATGTATGAATAATTTCAAAATTATTTACAATTGAAATAATGTGCATTGTTTAATATGTCAAATAGTGTACAAAATACTGTTTTATTCATTATTCTATAATATATTTCAATGCCAAACTTAATATCATTAGATTTTTATTAATTGATCGGTGTGGTAACACATTTATCTTGATTTGTGTGAACGCTACGCAATACTTCTTTATATTGTGTATTCTTTCTAATGCATTGCGCACTATGGGCGAATGAACGTAGGTCGGAGATTCATTATAAATCGTTATGCCGGTTGGAATGTGTTTCTTCGTTGACTACCAGCCCGGCCGTTGTGCTGTGTAGTCCACGGGCGCTTGCTTTTGTGTTTCAATTAAGGCTTAGGGTTGTAGCTGGGGTTGTTCGTGACCCATTCGTGGGTTAGGGTGGTTAGCATCCTTCGTCCGTTTAGATTTTGCTTGTAGTTTAAATTTAAATTCACGTTCGGTGATTTTGTACGGCGTTGAAAGCGCAGCTCCGCGGAGCCAACGTATTTAATTAAATCCGTAATTAATTTTGCAATAATAATAAATGGCGCTTTAGTTTGGGTAGGCATTTTGTTAAATTCGCGATGGACTAAGTCGGTGCGCAAACTAGGGGGGTAGCCGAAGATGCCTGGCTACTTTCCCTCGCCGGGTTTTTTGCCGGGAATCCTATACTCGTGCGCTGCCATCCGTAGGCCTTCACTCTAGAGGTAGTACCCCTGGTGACTCCTGGCCGAAGGGTGGGTGTGGAAGTGCCTGAAGCATGCAATCATGTGATAGATCTATAGCCAGGGGGAAACCGAGGAGTAGCCGCTACGTGGCAGGTATAGGTCGCGTTTTAGGCGTTAAACACCGGGGTTCGGCAGGGACCCACGTAAACTCTGAACAAACACGCGGCGGTGTTAGTTTTTTTTTTTAATTAGCTCGTGAACTGCGAATTGCGAATTGGAGGCTTGAATGGTGTGTGATGAATGTTGAATGAATGCTTAATCAAAATTCCCTTTCAGTACATCATCATCATCATCATCAACAGGGCGTAAGTTACTTAAAACAAAATTGTCTGTTTCAGGTTTCTAATCTATTTTTTTTTTATTAATTTTCAGATCAGAGGTGGCGTAAGTTAATTGATAAAATATTTCTTACAGGTCTCTAATCTGTTATTTTTTTTTATTGTTTTACAGATCGCTGGAAAGGTAATATTCTTGTTTAATAGTTTGAAATTCTGACAGTTTGATTAATTTTTGTTTGTATTTTATGATTGCAGGACTTCAAGCTTCAAGTAGCAGTCTTCCGTCGTTGGAAGTGGCCCAGCAGCTTCATCTTTAAGCCCAGCAGCTTGCAATTGTCCACCGGGGGAGCACCCCGCCGAACTAATCAAAACATTCCCTTTCAGCTCAGCATCATCATCTTCACATCAAAACTTCAAGCTTCAAGCTTCAAGTAGCAGTCTTCCGTCGTTGGAAGTGGCCCAGCAGTTTTCATCTTTAAGCCCAGCAGCTTGCAATAGTCCACCGTGGGAGCGCCCCGCCGAACTAATCAAAACCTTCCCTTTCAGCTCAAAGTCATTGCCACAGCATCAACACGTAAGATTTATTCAAAATAATGATGAAAAACTTACTAATCTTCAATTTATTAATTTATTTGTATTTTTATGTTTTTAGGCCGTCCAGCAGCAGAACCAGATTCCAGCGGAGGAAGCAGAGCCCAGCAGCAGAACCAGAGCCCAACAGTAAGAACAGCCCAGCAGCAAAACCAAAGCCCAGCAGCCGTACAAGAAGTCCTCCAGTAACATCAAAATCAAAGCCTAGCAGCAGTCCAAGAAGTCTTTCAACAGCAGCAGAACCAAAGCCCAACAGCCGTCCAAGAAGACCTCCAGTAGCAACAGAACCAAAGCCCAATAAACTTCCAAGAAGTCATCCAGCAGCAGCAGAACCAGAGCCCAGCAGCCATCCAAGAAGTCCTCCAGTAACTGCAGAAGATCAACACATCAGTAGCAGCTGTTTCAGACCCCAAATTCAACTCAACTTCAAAGAAGTCAACAGATTAATTTAGCCCGCCGCTTGCAAAGTTCAAGTGAGTTCAATTTCTTTTTAAATTTTCCGACTTGTAATAATTATTTTGTTGTTACAGTTGCAGCGAGCGAAGAGCCGCTTCTCTGGTCTAGGTTTCGCTGGGGTTTTCCTAGGCCCAAAGGGAGAATTCCCGGAGAAGAGTTCGTCTCTTTCCCCTTAGTCATTGCCTGGGGGCGAACAAGGCTTACAACAACGCAACAGCATTGCGGACAAGACTTCCAACATCACAACAGCATCGAGTAATCAACAATTAATCTTCGAACCTTTTGTAACCTTTCCTAATTCCCAAAATAAACTCATTTCCTTAAAATTTACAGTCGTATTTATTTCGAAAACCTATTTTTATTGTTTTCAGGAGTAGTTAGGATATTTAAATTAAATAATAACTTGTATGTTTTATTTTTAAAGTAAATGAAATGCTTTCTCACACTTGTACCTTTCTCAGTTATCAAATAAACTATTTTCGAAATAATTTTGAGTTGTTTTATTTCAAATTTCTTTTTTCAGGGCTAGTTGTAGGTATAACATATTGTATTATAATATTGAATTTAGCATGAGAATATAAATGTAAGTATTACTTATAATAAATATTTTGATTTTCAATACATTTTCTATCCTTGTTTTATATTTAAATCGGAATAAAATATATTCATAACATTTAAATTATATTATTTTAAACTCCATGAGTGAAGTTCATAAATTTGCCGCAAGGTGGCAGCATCTGTCAATGAAGGTTCCAGAAGCTAAAATATACTTTTTAAAGGACTTCAAAATGATATTCAAGGACGAAAAGCATATTTTCATGCTATATGAAGACTGCTGATTGCGAATCTTGGAAAAAAATTGATAAATTCCTTCACCCTGAAACGTAACGATAAAAAATTAGGATGAAAACTCATTTATCCTCTGAATAACACAGCTGTACACCCTAATTGGGATATGTAGAGCCCAAATAGACAATGATAATTTTAACTGAACCCTTAGCTATCGAATCAATTAGGGACTGAATTTTAATACTATGAATAAATAATAGTAAAGTGGTCATTTTTTCGTCTTGTTTTATAGTAACAAAATTTAGTCCCTAATTGATTCGATAGGGTCGTAGGGCCTAGGCACTAGGCTCATTGGATAGGGCTCACTTACCATATTTTCACATCACTAGCTACCATACATTTTGCAAGGATTTTGCGATATCTCCAAGGGTTTCCGAGATAATTGAGTTTGAAGTTTTCACACTTTTACCCTCAAAAATCTACGCCTAATTGGCACTTTTTCAAGAAGAAAAGTGTATTTTCACACTATATAGAACCTGCTGATTACGAATCTGTAAAGAAAATTGGGAAATTCCTTCACCCTGAAAAGCTGTGTGAAAATTCGGGATGAATTTTCATTTCTCCGTTGAATAACATAGCTGTATACCCTTATTAGGGTGTGTAGAATTCAAATATGTACTTAGAATTTTAATTAGGCCCTTAGTTCTCGAGAAAATTGAAGTTAAAATTTTCAATAGTAAAGTGGTCATTTTTTCGTCTTGTTTTATAGTAACAAAATTTAGTCCCTAATTGATTCGATAGGGTCGTAGGGCCTAGGCACTAGGCTCATTGGATAGGGCTCACTTACCATATTTTCATATCATTAGCTACCGTAGGTAGCTTGGTTTTGCAAGGATTTTGCGATATCTCCAAGGGTTTCCGAGATAATTGAGTTTGAAGTTTTCACACTTTTACCCTCAAAAATCTACGCCTAATTGGCACTTTTCCAAGAAGAAAAGTGTATTTTCACACTATATAGAACCTGCTGATTACGAATCTGTAAAGAAAATTGGGAAATTCCTTCACCCTGAAAAGCTGTGTGAAAATTCGGGATGAATTATCATTTCTCCGTTGAATAACATAGCTGTATACCCATATTAGGGTGTGTAGAATTCAAATATGTACTTAGAATTTTAATTAGGCCCTTAGTTCTCGAGAAAATTGAAGTTAAAATTTTTAATAGTAAAGTGGTCATTTTTTCGTCTTGTTTTATAGTAACAAAATTTAGTCCCTAATTGATTCGATAGGGTCGTAGGGCCTAGGCACTAGGCTCATTGGATAGGGCTCACTTACCATATTTTCATATCATTAGCTACCATAGGTAGCTTGGTTTTGCAAGGATTTTGCGATATCTCCAAGGGTTTCCGAGATAATTGAGTTTGAAGTTTTCACACTTTTACCCTCAAAAATCTACGCCTAATTGGCACTTTTTCAAGAAGAAAAGTGTATTTTCACACTATATAGAACTTGCTGATTACGAATCTGTAAAGAAAATTGGGAAATTCCTTCACCCTGAAAAGCTGTGTGAAAATTCGGGATGAATTTTCATTTCTCCGTTGAATAACATAGCTGTATACCCTTATTAGGGTGTGTAGAATTCAAATATGTACTTAGAATTTTAATTAGGCCCTTAGTTCTCGAGAAAATTGAAGTTAAAATTTTTAATAGTAAAGTGGTCATTTTTTCGTCTTGTTTTATAGTAACAAAATTTAGTCCCTAATTGATTCGATAGGGTCGTAGGGCCTAGGCACTAGGCTCATTGGATAGGGCTCACTTACCATATTTTCATATCATTAGCTACCGTAGGTAGCTTGGTTTTGCAAGGATTTTGCGATATCTCCAAGGGTTTCCGAGATAATTGAGTTTGAAGTTTTCACACTTTTACCCTCAAAAATCTACGCCTAATTGGCACTTTTTCAAGAAGAAAAGTGTATTTTCACACTATATAGAACCTGCTGATTACGAATCTGTAAAGAAAATTGGGAAATTCCTTCACCCTGAAAAGCTGTGTGAAAATTCGGGATGAATTTTCATTTCTCCGTTGAATAACATAGCTGTATACCCTTATTAGGGTGTGTAGAATTCAAATATGTACTTAGAATTTTAATTAGGCCCTTAGTTCTCGAGAAAATTGAAGTTAAAATTTTTAATAGTAAAGTGGTCATTTTTTCGTCTTGTTTTATAGTAACAAAATTTAGTCCCTAATTGATTCGATAGGGTCGTAGGGCCTAGGCACTAGGCTCATTGGATAGGGCTCACTTACCATATTTTCATATCATTAGCTACCGTAGGTAGCTAGGTTTTGCAAGGATTTTGCGATATCTCCAAGGGTTTCCGAGATAATTGAGTTTGAAGTTTTCACACTTTTACCCTCAAAAATCTACGCCTAATTGGCACTTTTCCAAGAAGAAAAGTGTATTTTCACACTATATAGAACCTGCTGATTACGAATCTGTAAAGAAAATTGGGAAATTCCTTAACCCTGAAAAGCTGTGTGAAAATTTGGGATGAATTTTCATTTCTCCGTTGAATAACATAGCTGTATACCCTTATTAGGGTGTGTAGAATTCAAATATGTTCTTTGAATTCTAATTAGGCCCTTAGTTCTCGAGAAAATTGAAGTTAAAATTTTTAATAGTAAAGTGGTCATTTTTTCGTCTTGTTTTATAGTAACAAAATTTAGTCCCTAATTGATTCGATAGGGTCGTAGGGCCTAGGCACTAGGCTCATTGGATAGGGCTCACTTACCATATTTTCATATCATTAGCTACCCTAGGTAGCTTGGTTTTGCAAGGATTTTGCGATATCTCCAAGGGTTTCCGAGATAATTGAGTTTAAAGTTTTCACACTTTTACCCTCAAAAATCTACGCCTAATTGGCACTTTTCCAAGAAGAAAAGTGTATTTTCACACTATATAGAACCTGCTGATTACGAATCTGTAAAGAAAATTGGGAAATTCCTCAACCCTGAAAAGCTGTGTGAAAATTTGGAATGAATTTTCATTTCTCCGTTGAATAACATAGCTGTATACCCTTATTAGGGTGTGTAGAATTCAAATATGTTCTTTGAATTCTAATTAGGCCCTTAGTTCTCGAGAAAATTGAAGTTAAAATTTTTAATAGTAAAGTGGTCATTTTTTCGTCTTGTTTTATAGTAACAAAATTTAGTCCCTAATTGATTCGATAGGGTCGTAGGGCCTAGGCACTAGGCTCATTGGATAGGGCTCACTTACCATATTTTCATATCATTAGCTACCGTAGGTAGCTTGGTTTTGCAAGGATTTTGCGATATCTCCAAGGGTTTCCGAGATAATTGAGTTTGAAGTTTTCACACTTTTACCCTCAAAAATCTACGCCTAATTGGCACTTTTCCAAGAAGAAAAGTGTATTTTCACACTATATAGAACCTGCTGATTACGAATCTGTAAAGAAAATTGGGAAATTCCTTCACCCTGAAAAGCTGTGTGAAAATTCGGGATGAATTTTCATTTCTCCGTTGAATAACATAGCTGTATACCCTTATTAGGGTGTGTAGAATTCAAATATGTACTTAGAATTTTAATTAGGCCCTTAGTTCTCGAGAAAATTGAAGTTAAAATTTTTAATAGTAAAGTGGTCATTTTTTCGTCTTGTTTTATAGTAACAAAATTTAGTCCCTAATTGATTCGATAGGGTCGTAGGGCCTAGGCACTAGGCTCATTGGGTAGGGCTCACTTACCATATTTTCATATCATTAGCTACCCTAGGTAGCTTGGTTTTGCAAGGATTTTGCGATATCTCCAAGGGTTTCCGAGATAATTGAGTTTGAAGTTTTCACACTTTTACCCTCAAAAATCTACGCCTAATTGGCACTTTTCCAAGAAGAAAAGTGTATTTTCACACTATATAGAACCTGCTGATTACGAATCTGTAAAGAAAATTGGGAAATTCCTCAACCCTGAAAAGCTGTGTGAAAATTTGGGATGAATTTTCAATTCTCCGTTGAATAACATAGCTGTATACCCTTATTAGGGTGTGTAGAATTCAAATATGTTCTTTGAATTCTAATTAGGCCCTTAGTTCTCGAGAAAATTGAAGTTAAAATTTTTAATAGTAAAGTGGTCATTTTTTCGTCTTGTTTTATAGTAACAAAATTTAGTCCCTAATTGATTCGATAGGGTCGTAGGGCCTAGGCACTAGGCTCATTGGATAGGGCTCACTTACCATATTTTCATATCATTAGCTACCGTAGGTAGCTTGGTTTTGCAAGGATTTTGCGATATCTCCAAGGGTTTCCGAGATAATTGAGTTTGAAGTTTTCACACTTTTACCCTCAAAAATCTACGCCTAATTGGCACTTTTCCAAGAAGAAAAGTGTATTTTCACACTATATAGAACCTGCTGATTACGAATCTGTAAAGAAAATTGGGAAATTCCTTAACCCTGAAAAGCTGTGTGAAAATTCGGGATGAATTATCATTTCTCCGTTGAATAACATAGCTGTATACCCATATTAGGGTGTGTAGAATTCAAATATGTACTTAGAATTTTAATTAGGCCCTTAGTTCTCGAGAAAATTGAAGTTAAAATTTTTAATAGTAAAGTGGTCATTTTTTCGTCTTGTTTTATAGTAACAAAATTTAGTCCCTAATTGATTCGATAGGGTCGTAGGGCCTAGGCACTAGGCTCATTGGATAGGGCTCACTTACCATATTTTCATATCATTAGCTACCATAGGTAGCTTGGTTTTGCAAGGATTTTGCGATATCTCCAAGGGTTTCCGAGATAATTGAGTTTGAAGTTTTCACACTTTTACCCTCAAAAATCTACGCCTAATTGGCACTTTTTCAAGAAGAAAAGTGTATTTTCACACTATATAGAACCTGCTGATTACGAATCTGTAAAGAAAATTGGGAAATTCCTTCACCCTGAAAAGCTGTGTGAAAATTCGGGATGAATTTTCATTTCTCCGTTGAATAACATAGCTGTATACCCTTATTAGGGTGTGTAGAATTCAAATATGTACTTAGAATTTTAATTAGGCCCTTAGTTCTCGAGAAAATTGAAGTTAAAATTTTTAATAGTAAAGTGGTCATTTTTTCGTCTTGTTTTATAGTAACAAAATTTAGTCCCTAATTGATTCGATAGGGTCGTAGGGCCTAGGCACTAGGCTCATTGGATAGGGCTCACTTACCATATTTTCATATCATTAGCTACCGTAGGTAGCTTGGTTTTGCAAGGATTTTGCGATATCTCCAAGGGTTTCCGAGATAATTGAGTTTGAAGTTTTCACACTTTTACCCTCAAAAATCTACGCCTAATTGGCACTTTTCCAAGAAGAAAAGTGTATTTTCACACTATATAGAACCTGCTGATTACGAATCTGTAAAGAAAATTGGGAAATTCCTTCACCCTGAAAAGCTGTGTGAAAATTCGGGATGAATTTTCATTTCTCCGTTGAATAACATAGCTGTATACCCTTATTAGGGTGTGTAGAATTCAGATATGTACTTAGAATTTCAATTAGGCCCTTAGTTCTCGAGAAAATTGAAGTTAAAATTTTTAATAGTAAAGTGGTCATTTTTTAGTCTTGTTTTATAGTAACAAAATTCAGTCCCTAATTGATTCGATAGCTAAGGGTTCAGTTTAAATTCTTATTGCTTATTTGGGCTCCACATATCCCAATTAGGGTGTACAGCTGTGTTATTCAGAGGATAAATGAGTTTTCATCTTAATTTTTTATCGTTACGTTTCAGGGTGATGGAATTTCCCAATTTTTTTCCAAGATTCGCAATCAGCAGTCTTCATATAGCATGAAAATATGCTTTTCGTCCTTCAAAATCATTTTGAAGTCCTTTAAAAAGTATATTTTAACTACTGGAACCTTCATTGACAGATGCTGCCACCTTGCGGCAAATTTATGAACTTCACTCATGGAGTTTAAAATAATATAATTTAAATGTTATGAATATATTTTATTCCGATTTAAATATAAAACAAGAATAGAAAATGTATTGAAAATCTAAATATTTATTATAAGTAATACTTACATTTATATTCTCATGCTAAATTCAATATTATAATACAATATGTTATACCTACAACTAGCCCTGAAAAAAGAAATTTGAAATAAAACAACTCAAAATTATTTTGAAACTAGTTTATTTGATAACTGAGAAAGGTACAAGTGTGAAAAAACATTTCATTTACTTTAAAAATAAAACATATAAGTTATTATTTAATTTAAATATCCTAACTACTCCTGAAAACAATAAAAATAGGTTTTCGAAATAAATACGACTGTAAATTTTAAGGAAATGAGTTTATTTTGGGAATTAGGAAAGGTTACAAAAGGTTCGAAGATTAATTGTTGATTACTCGATGCTGTTGTGTTGTTGGAAATCTTGTCCGCGATGTTGTTGCGTTGTTTTAAGCCTTGTTCGCCCCCAGGCAATGACTAAGGGGAAAGAGACGAACTCTTCTCCGGGAATTCTCCCTTTGGGCCTAGGAAAACCCCAGCGAAACCTAGACCAGAGAAGTGGCTCTTCGCTCGCTGCAACTGAAACAACAAAATAATTATTACAAGTCGGAAAATTTAAAAAGGAATTGAACTCACTGGAACTTTGCAAGCGGCGGGCTGAATTAATCAGTTGACTTCTTTAAAGTTGAGTTGAATTTGGGGCCTGGAACAGCTGCTACTGATGTGTTGATCTTCTGCAATTACTGGAGGACTTCTTGGATGGCTGCTGGGTTCTTGTTCTGCTTCTACTGTCATACTGATTTTCTGCAGCTACTGGAGGATTTCTTGGACGACTGCTAGGCTCGTGTTCTGCTGCTGGGCTCTGGTTCTGCTGCTGGGCTCTGGTTTCGCTGCTGAGCTCTGAAATTAAATTATAAATTCAAATATTAGACAACTTAATAGTCTATACATTTTTCAGAATTTTATTGAATAAAAAACTAAATTTGATTTCAAATAAAATATACAGGGTGGTGACTCAAAGGACGCACCGTAGCGTTTTCAATGCTATTTTTGAAATATTCAATTATTGGCTTCCCTAATTATTTTACACCAAAAAAGTTGAATAGTTTATTGTAGAAGAAAAATTTCTGCATTTGTCGACACTAATATTTCCAATTTTACTTTATTAAGAACCAGTAAAATTAAAAATATTAGTGTCAAAAAATGCAGAAATGTTTGTTCTACAATAAACTATTCCACTTTTTTGATATAAAATAATTGGGGAAGCCAATAATTGAACATTTCAAAAATAGCTACAGTGCTTCATTTGAGTCATAGAGTATGGAATTTAAAATCAAAAGTAGTTTTTTATTAGACAACTTATTTTAGCAGTAGTTAAAAGCAGTTGTATAATGAGTAATATTATATTACCTAGCTGATGACGCAATGATGTTACGACGATTGATGACCGCCAATCTGAAACAGAAACTTAAAACAAATTTTGGTGAATCATATTCAACAAAAAAAAATATTGAGAGTTGATTTTGGCAGCTGGGCTCATCCTCAGCTCCTCCCACGTTGTCCATTCCCTCGATGTCCATCCACCTCAACAGCTGGGCTCATCCTCAGCAAATGATCTGAAAAAATACAAATTAATTAGAAATCTGCAAAAAAGCAATACAAAATAGCTGAAAGAAAAATAATTAGAACCTGAAAATCAAAGTTTATTAGTCAACTTACGTCCTTTTGTTAATTCGTTGGAGGTGGTAATGATGAATTGAAAAAGCTGAAAGGGAATTTTTTATTAATTACATTCATTCAGCAATCATTCAACATTCAAACGTGTTTTGTGTGTGTTTCGGAGTGCTAGCTAACGCGATTGATTGTTGCTTTTTAATTTCGCGAGAATATTTAAAAGTGCTCGGATATATTATGCTACTATTTGACTCTACTTTACTACCCCAATGAATGCCTGAGCGCTCAGACACCCAGCACCGGTGTGCTCGTCGTTTGCAAACAAAAAAAATACGTTGTTTGAATACGTGGCCAATGCATATTCCGAGGCCCGCGATACCGCCTAAATACGCGATATGGTAACCTTAAGTATCGGTCTCAGCTAATGTCGTTTCTTGAACTTAATCAAGGACCCCCGCCAGCTACCATATTTTCCCGACTTCCGATAGGTACATATCGAGAGTATGCCATTACTCCCTAATTAGATCGCTCGTTCGCCCTAGAACTCATTGCAACCCCACGCGGTGGTGTTCATCAGGGGGGGTGCCTCTCGTAGCGGTACCTACGTGTGCACCGATTCCCACGTTGGACCTTTCATTACAGGCCTTTGCAAAAAAAACCAAGACATTTTATTTATTTATTACATAATAAAAGCAAAGACTAACATCGCAAATACGTGCCCCTAACGGACACGCAATGCGGAACAAAAATCCCAATTTACATATTTAAATATACAAAATTTTGATCTCTACGTTAATAAGCAAAATTCACAACCCCAAATATATCACTTGAACACTTTTAAATAATTATTTTTCAACGTTTTGTTGTAGAGCAACGCGATATTAAACTTTACCGTACGACTTGACTAGCAACAATGACCGATCGGTATGCAGCGAAGCCTAACTTCGTTTATTTTGAATCTACGAAGTACGTTCGACTGTCTATAGCGCGCAATGCTAACGAGAGAGAACGCAATATCAAAAGATACCTCGTAGCGCTCATACAGTTTACGGCCAAGCCCGCATGAAACCAAACTAAACAAGATTGTGCAACATTAAAACTAATTTAATAAACTCTGGCATTCGAATTGATGAATAAATCTGTATTTTGTATGAAATATGAATAAAAATATTCAATATATATTAAAAAAAAGTTAATTCAAAATGCATTTTAAATGCAAATGACAATTTTGCGAAAATACTATTTAATATTAAGTGTTTTTTTGACCCTTTATTTTCTGAAATAAAAAAAAGACAGTTAAAGCCCAAAGTATTTAATAATATTTTAAAATTGCTCAATAAATATAGATTTATGCAGCCCTAATCATAATTGGTGCACGAGCTATAGATTTGATAATAAAATACTCTAAAAGATAAGCAATAATTTATTGTATTTAAACCGCTCAGAATATTTTTTTTTTCGCGTATACCGGGAGTTCCACAAAACTAATATTGATGGTACGTACTCAGGATGGATGTACGAATATGCAAAATTATTGACAACTATTAATTATAATTGGTGCACGAGCTATAAATTTAAGAATTAAATAATTTATTATATTACACCGCTCAGAACAAACATTTTTTTTGCGTATACCAGGAGTTCCAGAAAATTCAAATTGAGGGTGCATACTCAAGATGGATGTAGGTATATGCAGAATAATTGGAAGTCATCAATTGTAATTGGTGCACGAGCTATAAATTTGATAATAAAATACTCTAAAGGACAAGTAATAATTTATCATATTAAACCGCTCAGAATAATTTTTTTTTTGCGTATACCGGAAGTTCCACAGAATTCAAATTAATGGTACGTACTCAGATGGATGTACGTACATGCAAAATTATTGGCAGCTATTAATTATAATTGGTGCACGAGCTATAAATTTATGAATTAAATATTGTAAAATACAGTTCATATTATTACATTATACTGTCCAAAGAGAATATTTTTTTTTTGCATATACCGGAAGTTCCACAAAACTCAAATTGAGGGTACGTACTCAGGATGGATGTACGTATATGCAAAATTATTGGCAGCTATTAATTATAATTGGAGCACGAGCTATAAATTTAAGAATTAAATAATTTATTACATTACACCGCTCAGAACAAACTTTTTTTTTTGCGTATACCGGGAGTTCCACGAAACTCAAATTGAGGGTACGTACTCAAGATGGATGTAGGTATATGCAGAATAATTGAAAGTCATTAATTGTAATTGGTGCACGAGCTATAAATTTGACAACTAAATACTCTAAAAGACGAGTAATAATTTATTATATTAAACCGCTCAGAGTAATTTTTTCTAAGTATACCGGGAGTTCCACAAAACTCAAATTGAAGGTACATACTCAAAATGGATGTAGGTATATGCAGAATAATTGGAAGTCATTAATTGTTATTGGTGCGCGAGCTATAAATTTATGAATTATATATTTTAAAGCAGTTAATAATTTATTACATTATACCGCTCAGAACAAACAAATTTTTTTTGAGTATACCAGAAGTTGTAGAAAATTCAAAATGTGAGCACATATTCACGATGGATGTAGGTATATGCAAAATAATTGACAGCCATTAATTGTAATTGGTGCACGAGCTAGTTGTGTATAAAGTTAAAGTTAAAATTTAAAGATCTAGGTTTGAAATTAGTTTTATTATAAGCTTCCTATCAACGTTTTATTGTTTACAAATCAATAACAAAAATATACATGCAAAAATATAAAAAGATTTGTTCTTTAATTCAATTTTTTCTGCAAGTCAATATCTTGGGTATTATAATACGGGAACATAACAAACCAGAAACATAGCCAGTTGGATAAAAATATAGCAGTCACAACATTATACAACCAGTTTCCATAAATTAAAGAATCTACAATACTGAACATCAATGCTTGTTGACTGGCAGTCACACTTCGGAAAAAAACTTCTTTCATGTCTTCATTTGGGAATGTAATATAAGTGTATATTAAAACCACCACTGACATCACAATAAAAGGATGAATTATAATCCACAGCAATTTTTGAATTTTTGATCGGAAGCTGAAACAATTTAGTTAACATTTGAAAAATTCCCTTTTATATTCACAATTACCTGCTCTTTCTAGGAGAAATCAGAAGTATAACAGGTACATAGACAGCACCAATAAATAATGCCAAAGAAAAATTCATCATTCCAATAGCTATTAAAGCAGTTCCCATTTCTAGATTAGAAAAAATATTCAATATGTGCATATTTTTCTCTGAATTTTTTCCAGGTACGACAAACGGCAGCAAAAGTAGAAGCCCAGATATTAAACAAAATCCGAAATACACGGAAACATCAGTAGAATATCCGTAATGTAATCCAATTTTTGTCAAATATTTTGGTGAGTTCATTATGCAAATCCCAATCGTATGAGTTAATAAAATAATCACACCAACATTAACCAAATCAATGGGATCTTTTTGGAATTTCTTCTTTTTTTCTTTGTCGGATTCTTTGTTTTTAACCGGAAATGTATCGCCGTGAAGTCTGTACCAATATGCGCACGGTTTCACAAAAAGTGTTCCGGCTAAACACATAATTACTGGAATGTATAAGCCAATTGATACAAATCGATCTGAAGATGGTAACAAATAGAAAAAATAACTCTGGTGGAATCTTTCTAATAAATTATTTAAACTTCTGAAAAGTCCTTCCAAAATTCGTCCTAATATGAAAAAAGTATCACTGTTGCCTTTGAATCCTTCCACTGTTACTGCTTCGATGCCAAATCGATGGAATAAACCATGATTTCCATTTGGAACCTGAAAAGTTAATGTCTATTTTTCTTTAAACATTCAAATTTAGCTCTTACCCCAGTACTTTGCGTGGTAATCATTGACATCATAGTTTGAAATGCATATTTCCATTCAAGATACTGATCATTTGATCTAAAACTCCCACGGTTTTTAAAAGTGCTTTGTATCCCTTCTTTGGAACACATTCGGTTGACCAAAGTCACTAAATCCAAATTCGGTAGGTGACCATTTAGACCTTCGATTTTTACATCTATTCTTCCAAGTTTGATATCATGGATTTCTAAATTAATTGCTGCTTGAATTGCGCCAGCTCTGCCACGTAAATCACCGTGTTCTAAAGTTCCTTTACTTCCGCAACTAGTGCTGTGGTAGGCCTCTAACCAAGCTTGAATTCCTAATTGTTCATGCTCGGTTATCAAAAAAATTATGTCTTTTGCCCAATACTTTTCCCCTGTAAAATAAAACTAATATACAAACATAAATTCAAATACGTTGCACTTACGGTTTGCAAATTTAGCAAAAGCTAACATGATAGCAATTGATGGTGCAGTTGTTGGATGAATGCTTGAAGGCGGCCGATAAGGAACACTTAACACCACAGATTCAGTGCTTGCTGCTCTTGGAGCTCGTAAAATTCCATACACATTTTTCCCTTTAAATTTCTGCGGTTTCCCAAGTGGATAATTCAAAGTAAAATTGTGAGAATAGGTATCAAGACCAATCTGTCTGAATTTTGCTAATAACCACGGATACGGAATACTATCTTTGTATGTTTTTAATTCATCTTGTAGCTCTTCATAATAAGTTCTAGCAATATTTTCCTCATTAAATTCTGATTTAACCAAACCAGGTAATAAAGCATTTTCCGAAAAATATGTAGCTAAGCTTACAGAACTATGAGCAAGTAAACAAAACCATGCTATCGAACCAATATACATAAGTATGCATAGTTTTGAATAATATTTTATCAACAGTTTAACTAATTTTCCTTGACCAGCATTTGGATCGGTTAGTAGCCCCATATTGCTGCAAAATTGACCATGTAATATTTTCATATTTTTTTTAAGAATATTACTTACTTAAAGTCAGACTTGGTAATCCATTCAAAAGACTGAATACTTGCCGGTAAAGAACACTTTTGACGTATAAATTGTAGGTTAGAACTAGGCAAGACCACTATTGACTTTGTATATATTGGACTATCAAAAGAAATATTGTGGCACCAAAAATATTTTTGTATTTACATATATAATAAATTCAATATGTATTTCTGATAAATATTATATAATAAAGCTACAATAAATATTATGCCCAGTACTAAACCACCACACCTGCAGTTCAATTGATTTACTGGCCATCCACATTTGATAGCTCTATGATTCTGCAATGTGAAAACAATTGATGAGGGCAGCACCTGACACTGACAGCAGATTTTATAATTTTAAGTTTTCCGTGAATTTCATCTTTTAAATATGAAATTTTCTTGGAAAGTGGAACAAAAATCAATCTTCAAAGAAGTCTGCTGCACGAGGCAAAAAGTCCTGCAGTCAAAATCACTCTTATTCATAAGAAAAATCTCGCCCTAGCATCATGATGTACTACTTTTTAATGTATTAATGCACAATTTTATGAAATACAAAATTTATTTCACATTATGGCAAACAGAAACAAATTTTTCTCACTTTAATCTTATATTTAACCACCAAGCTTTAAGCAAGATGGGTATTTTAAATAAATTACTTATTCTCCTTATATTAAGTTTTAAATGCTTCAATTTGCAGTCGCATCCAATCAACTGAATTAAAAAATGGGTGATATTTTATGTCATCGGTTCCATTTACTCCGCACCCAAGACGTTCCATTGGTTGATAAACTAATAACTGAAAGAAATTGTTATTAAAAATATTTATCAATTATACGAGCTTACTTTTCTAAGCAAGGATTTCCCTTCCGCAGATACATATTTAGGAATTTTCAAAATTGTATAATTGGAAATTCCTTCCGGATGCACTAATTTCAAAGACTAAAACAAAAATTAATGTAATATTGGATAAGAAATTTACAAATACGAACCATTCCAGTCAAAAATTCAAATAAAATTGCTCCATAGCTCCACCAATCGGCAGCAAAAGTAATATTTTGCAAACTAAATACTTCCGGTGCGCAATAATAATTATTTTCATTTCTATTGTAGTGGATTTTCCCTTTCTCTCGAAAATGACATACATATGTTAAAAGTAAGTTCCCTCTTTCGTCCAATAATACATTTGTGGGATCCAAATCTCTAAAAAGCATTCACAATTAAATATTAACAAAGGCACAAACAAAAAACTTACGAAATAACGATTCCCACTTTGTGTAGTTTATCTATGGCTAATAAAAGCTGTGCAGACCATTTAACAATATCTTCTATTGGTGGAATGTAGCTCACACTACTAAATTCTTCAGTGTAAGATTTTTCACTGACAGATCTGCAGAATATTTTCTGAGTATTTGAAGTGCTAGCTTCTAATTTATTTAAAATGCTATCCGCACTATCATTTTCAGTCGATTCCTTCTGATCAGGATCTGAAATATGACTAGTAACTGAAGATCCTTCAGTATCACTGCTTTTTTCTCCTTGTTCTCTAGTATTTTTTGACTCACAACTTTTCTTCAAGGTATAATCACTTATTAAATCCGAGTAGCTGCATTCGGATGACTCGGAGCTATCATCATCGTCTTTATCGGCTAAATCACATAAATCTTTTTCGAATGTAACCGAAGATAGTTTTGTTAGAACATTGTTCGTGGAAATACTTTTTTGTCTAATTTGTTCAAATAAATTTCCTCCGCTGACGTATTGCGTTACAATAAAAATAGCATTGCTACTATCATAATACTGGAATAATTTCACCATATAAGGCACATCTTTTGGAATGTTTAAATACACAGATTCAGGCATTTGGGTACTTTTTTGAATTACTTTTAGGTAGAATACGTTATGATCTTTTCGATGTAAGACCACCATACCATTATCCAATATTTTTAGGACCTTGTAATTGAATAAATCTTCGATTGGCCTTTTTATGCTACTATATACTGTAATATCGCTACCATTTTTGCAAATCTGCAATATAGAAAAAATAAAATATTAGAACGTATGAAAGAGTTATTTTGTTATCTAATACCTTTTTGATTTGCGTAATTTCTGGAGATAAGTGCAAATTATATATTTTTTCCGCTCTCAATAAATATTTCTCGATTTGGTGTCGTACCACTTGTCGCCTATTAAAATCTTTATCTCCTAAAATTATTTATTATATTATATTTATTTTTTATCCAGTTGAATTATTTTACCCTTAACACCTTCCAATAAGCTAGCTATTCCGTTTTTATAAGCTGCAAAAGATTCGTCATACTTTTTTTCAGTCTCAAGTTTTGCAGCTGAAGTAATAAATTTAGCAGCACTTGCCAAATATTGCGCCGGGCTGCTCTGTTGCGAATTTACAGAGGTTTCTGGTGTAGAAGGAGGTGTAGGATACACATCCGAGGATGATACTTTTGAATTAGTTACTTCTAATATTTGGTTTAGATTTGAATGAGATGAATTAGATCTTCTTTCTAAGACGGATGAGTCATCGAGCTACAATGAATAGTGCATAATATTTGTTTTGAAATAAATATTTGATTTACTTGTAATATCGATGTGCTATTGATACTAAATGTTGATACTGAATCTGAATCACTCTGAAATTGATCATCGTCTGAATTTGGGTAAATTATTTCTGGATCATTTGGTAAATTAAGCTGTGCACGAATAATATTAATATTACTGGTCAAAGATTCTTGAGGTGTATGACTCGTCTGAAAATTCCCCCATTGATAAAATAATTAACTTGAGACTGCTGAAATACAATACCTCGAAAAACTTGACAAACTCTGTTGATTTAAACAAAGAAGGATGTAAAGCTACGTATTCCAGAAACAATAATATATTTCCTCGTCTCTGATTTATTACTTCATTGTCAAATCTTTTAAAATAGGAAGAATTCGGCAAGTTCGGAAATATGTCTTGTATATTCATAGACTTATGTCTAATCATTAAATCACGGTGAAGCTTTTTAAAATCATTATATCTTTTCCATACTGTAACTTTTGTAACTGCGTCTGGATATGACTTTGGATATACCTACAAAAATTAAACAATAACAAAATAGAGTTAACCTCTAAATTAAACGTCACTTACGATTGAAACGATTTTATACAAAGTGGATCCTTTTATATGTTTGCTTGTTTCTGGAATATCAAACACACGAATCCATTTATCAGTGAATAAAGCCATTAATTACACAAATTTAATGTATTTTGTAGCGGATAGCTTGGAACCATGTCGCCGAAAGATAGGTGGGACTTGAACGAACAACTACTCAAACAATGACGTTATCTACTGTTTGTATAATGTTTATAGATATTCAAAATGCACATTTGTCTTATACGTCATGTAAATCAAGCCGAATTTGATAAATGGTCGCATTTTTATTTGAAATGCTACTGGAAACTAGAAATGCTAGATGACGGAGTATAACAAATTCGATCCCAATTATTTTTGTAGAAATAGTTTTGAGAACTGCCACAAGCCGCGCTAGTTACCAAGTGAAGTTAGCTGCGTCAAAATTGTTCTTAATATTTTCACATTGTATTGAAGTTTCCAATGCTTTATACTTATGTTTATACATGCATATAAGTAAAAATGCATTGTGAGCGATCTTTGGACTAGGTCAAATAAGATCATTTTACAAAACAAGTTTATTGAAGATAACAATATTTTACAAAACATTCAAATAGTTAAAAAAGTAAAAATTTGTATATAAATAAACCAATATCTAACATAAATACTATTTGCTGTGCTGTTGGCTGATAAAATTTATTAATTTCTAACGGTGAATTGACATTGCAATTTTTTATTCTATTATTAAATTATTTAACAATATTTCTATAAAAATATCTTAAGCGTAATTTTGAATTAATATAAGCGTTGGATGAAATATGTTAGAAAGAAATTATGTTAATAATAACCCACTTATTAACATCATTACTCAAACATCATGTTCAATCTAAAAAGAAACATGCAGGAAAATGATACAGAAGTAAAGCTATGAACCCACAAAGCAATTATGCAATCTTAAATTACCTAGAAAGCTGTTGTATTTGATAAGAAGCTGCTGCTTCTTCTGAAGGCGATTCTTTAAAAAGGCTGGACGATAAATCTATTACAACATACAAACCACACAGCAGAAGAGGGCCAATGATGGCTCCTTCAAATCCCAAACAAAATATTCCACCTGCAATTGCTAAGCCCGTTAGATATGGGTGACCCCTGGAAAAGATATAATAATGTTATATTACACTGAAATACTGTAAATAGTAATTCCATATAATCGCTATCTGTCACTTTAATATTGACAGCTGTCACTTTAAAACATGCAATTAATTGATATACTTTGAATTTATGAAACAGCAAAGAAACTGGCCATAAAATACTGTGTGGCCACAGCAGATTTTTTTCTATCACAGCTTTAAATTTGAAAACGAGAGAGCTTCTGTTTACTTATTGAATATTTCTGGAGTTTTTACTGATACAGTGTATACTATTTAAGATAACTGCAATTGTATGTCATGATAAATTAAAATATTGACACACATTCAAAGATAAATAAGCAAATTTAATATTTATTTACCCTTTAATTTCTTTGTAGATAGTTGTGTCAACAACCATACTGGGAAGAAACTGGAAAATCGCTAATAAAATAGCTTTAAATCCGCATGATTGTGCTAACCACAGATCTAAAACTGCTGGAATACATGCCCAGTATGTTCCCAAAAATGGTACAGCCCCCAAAACAGTGGCCAAAGCTATAAAAAAATAAATATTTTAGTTTGTGAATAAAGTAAATATCAATAATTCATTATGCCTACTTTACACGGTTATAAATATACATGTAATTTTACAAAATTTTCTTGTTCAATGATTTTTGACCGTATAAAGCCAATTCACAATGAGCGTAAACAAAAGGAGTACGTAAAAACATAAATGTAAGAAATTATGTATGTTCACAGTGGTAGTAACGTAAAATATTAAAATAAAGTCTTTTTTAGGCGATCATAACAAAAAAGTTGTTTCTATGGCTCCTTTTGCGGCCGTGAAGTTTCACTTTTTGGTACACATCTGTCAAATTTTACTTTTTGGGACTGATCTGTCAAATATTACTTTTTGGGACTGATCTGTCAAAGATTATTTCATAAACACTTCATACCTACCTATATGGGCAGCTTGATGAACTCTTTAATGAACAATTTTTGCCTAAATACATATTATATTCTTTCGTCAACCTTCATAGTTCGTGCAATTCAAGAAATTAAAACGCATTTTCTACAAATGTCACTTTGATTAGAAGACAATAAAATAAAACAATTTCAACGGTAACTAAGATTTACAATTGCAATGTTTTAGAAATAGATAGATAAAATTTTGTATTTTTGAATTATTTCGGGATGATCGCCTAAAAAACGTTGTGTGCACCTCGGCCTACAGTTCTTTTTTGGTCTCACCTGAATTGCAGCCTCAGCTACGCTTCGGCCGCAAACAACAGATTCGACCAAAAAAGATAACCTTTACGGCCTTGATACACAAATAACTATTTTAGGCGATCATAACAAAAAAGTTGTTTCTATGGCTCCTTTTGCGGCCGTGAAGTTTCACTTTTTGGTACAAATCTGTCATATTTTACTTTTTGGGACTGATCTGTCAAATATTACTTTTTGGGACTGATATGTCAAAAAATACTTCATAAACACTTCATACCTACCTATATGGGCAGCTTGATGAACTCTTTAATGAACAATTTTTGCCTAAATACATATTATATTCTTTCGTCAACCTTCATAGTTCGTGCAATTCAAGAAATTAAAACGCATTTTCTACAAATGTCACTTTGATTAGAAGACAATAAAATAAAACAATTTCAACGGTAACTAAGATTTACAATTGCAATGTTTTAGAAATAGATAGATAAAATTTTGTATTTTTGAATTATTTCGGGATGATCGCCTAAAAAACGTTGTGTGCACCTCGGCCTACAGTTCTTTTTTGGTCTCACCTGAATTGCAGCCTCAGCTGCGCTTCGGCCGCAAACAACAGATTCGACCAAAAAAGATAACCTTTACGGCCTTGATACACAAATAACTATTTTTCATTATACGTTGGTACAAATTAGGGTTATTGATGTATTGTGTTGGTTTCTCTGACTGTCATTTTCAAATATTCTGTTGATTTCGATTCTGTTTCGTGTTTAATGTTTTTCTTTGGTTTCATTTTTATTAGTTTGGAGTTTAATTTGTTTTGTTTTATTGTATGATGTCTGAAAAAGATCTTGCGATTGTTTAATTATTATTGAAACTGCGTTATAAAAGTCGCCAACAAGAAAAATATTAAGACGAGAAAGAAATTGTTGGTTTTTTTTATTAATAATTCTATGTCAATCATATTTGAAGCATGTTTCGATCCAGGGGTGTTGTCAACTGTCAGATGAAAACATGTGTTTAAAGTAGACGCATGCGCTATTAGTTGTTTCGTACGTAAACATAACATAAAGATGAATTTATCTCAACTTTACGTTTTCATTACGTAGCTCTTATGTCAATACGTAAACGTAAGAAATACGTAAAAGCATTGTGAACACGGGCATTGAAATACAGTAGTTGAACTTTATTTTTATGTTTACGGTTACGTACTCTTTACGTTTACGCACATTGTGAATTGGCACTTATAAAAGTTGTAAACATAATTGGAATAGAAGCACGTTCAAAGTTTGCAAGGCCATTTTTATAAAATTTTGGTGATATCTAGGGACTTTAGAGTTCGTAGTGGCTGCCTTGTGTGAAACACGTTCAGCATTCAACTTCATTCTTATTATGGTTCAGGCAACTGTCACTGTGCTATATGTCAATGTTAATATCTTTCTTGTTTTTGTGAAAAACTATTATAAAAGATGTGAAATCAAGAAAATACATCAAAATTAATAATGCTGTATAGACAAAAAACAAATAAATTTACACAAAACAAAAATACAAATGAAGTTGTTCGTTGCTCCAAGTCTGAAGTATTGCCACCACAAATATATTAGCTGTCACTGTCGATCACATCGTGTAAAGAAGTGCTGATATAAATTGTTAAATATGACAAGAAATACATGTATAATTGTATGTAAAAATATGATCGTGTAAAGTGGGTATATGAATAATTATCAAGCTTTTATTAAATTTTTGATCGTTAGCCATAATTCACTATAGGTGTAAGCATAAGAAATACATAAGAAATGCATAAGACATAAAGTTGAATATGTGCGATTCTCATGGCTGTGTTCACAATGCTCTTATGTATTTCTTATGCTTATGTAGTGCATAACAGCTGCATAGAAAATTGAAATCATCTCAACTTTACGTATTTCTTACGCATATATTTTCTTAATGCGCATGTCTAATATATTTTTACAGATACAGACAGTAGATGTGTTAAATGAATGAAAATAAACTTGTTTTTGTGGTTAGGAATATTTATAATCTTTGTTTTAATAACAATACTAAACGAATTTCGTCTTCCAAACAAGACATTTGATTGCAAACATGTGCAGAAACAGAAGAAATGCCCTAAACTAAGAGCTTTAATATAAAAAACAAAACCAAAAGCAATGAAAAATATTTTCAAATATAAAATTTGAAAAAAAGGAGTATTTAAAAAGGCTGTTTCGATCAAATAATCGAATCAAAAAAACAAAAATAAAGTAAAGTGTTGCTTAAGACAAGTGATTTGAATTGTGACAAATACTTAAAACTAAAAGTACCTATATTTTATTACCAACTAAGGCCGCAATATCTCTATTAAATTATTTTTATGCTATGCTTATTGTGAACAGGCGTAAAATTTTCATAAGAATTATGTAATGTACTTCTTATGCCCATTATAAATTGAGACTTAGTACCAATTCATAATGTGCATAAACGTAAGGAGTACGTAACCGTAAACATAAACGTCATGTTGAACTACTGTATTTCAATGCCCGTGTTCACAATACTTTTACGTATTTCTTACGTGTATGTATTGACATAAGAGCTACGTAATGAAAACGTAAAGTTGAGATAAATTCAACTTTATGTTATGTTTACGTACGAAACAACTAATAGCGCATGCGTAAACTTTAAACACATGTTTTCATCTGACAGTTGACAATACCCTGGATCGAAACATGCTTCAAATATGATTGACATAGAATTATTAATAAAAAAAAACAACAATTTCTTCTTTGTCTTAATATTTCTCTCGTTGGCGACTTTTATAACGCAGTTTCAATAATAATGAAACAATCCTAAGATTTTTTTCACACATCATACAATAAAACAAAACAAAGTAAACTTCAAACTGTTAAAAGTGAAACCAAAGAAAAACAGTAAACACGAAACAGAATCAAAATCAACAGAATATGACAGTCAGAGAAACCAAGACAATACATCAATAACCCTAATTTGTAGCAACTTAAAATGAAAAAAATCACTTTATTTTGATATTTTACGTTACGACCACTGTGAACGTACATATTTTCTTATGTTTATGTTTTACGTACTCTTTATGCTTACGTACATTGTGAATTGGCACTTGAGAAGCAATTTAAGAAAAACTCAATAAATATACATTCACTTTCTAGAACATTCTAAAATATTATTATAAACAAACAAAAAATATCGAATCAGAATAATGACAGCAATGTTTATGTCACATTTGAATTTCGAATCTTGATACGATATTGTTCAACTAAGCGACACTTAAAATTTAAGGGAAAGCGGTGCAACTGGACATAAATTTTAAATAAATTATATCAATGTTTGAAATAACTATTAGAATTTTTTGTTTACTTAGTTCTTGAGAAAAATAAGGTATGTATTCTTTTCATTCAAGGAAATTAAACTTTCTTATTAAATACACAAAATTTGAGACAAAATTAATTAACTATCTGTAATACCAGGGTCACATAAAAAATAGATTCAAAAGCCGATTGGAATAGTTTCCAAGATTAATGTCTATGTAAAAACAATAGTAGGTTGATTGACAAATAGAGAAAAGTGAGAGTTTACTAGCGAGTGTAAATAATTCAATTAAATTTACACGAGCAAAGTAATATCGCTTTTCTTACGTATTGAACATATTATTTTTTGTATACTTGATGGAAAAACTTGAGTGGAAGACGCCAAGAATAGAAGTAATTTTCTACAGAAATACTGATCAAAGTTGTGCTCTTGCAAAAACGTAGTAATGGTTTTGACAACTGTCAAGCAAAAGCATAATAATAAATAAACAATATTTAAAATTAATTTGTCAGAAACGTCAAAAGCTAAAGATTCTCGCAAAATTCTGGATGCAGCTAAAGAAGCGACTTTACATTTGTTTCCGGCGAAATACAGAGAATTTTTGTTTTCTTTTATGTTTAACCTGTATTTTTTTCTGGATTAAGTCAAAGTGTGAATATTAAATGTGATTTAAAATTAATTTACCTGATGACAAATATATGATTTTGACTCCAAATAAGTTATGGATGAACCAAGTCCATAGTCCATAAAACATTGCCATTTTAAATGATGCTTTAAAAACTCCATTTACAGCTCCTCCCAAAGCAACACCAAATCTATTTCCATTATACGGCGAGAAATTTGTAATTAAATCTACAGGTTTGTATAGATTTCCACTTGAACTCAGTAAATAGAATAATGTTGTTAAAAATACAATCTGGAATAAATTATAAATAAAACAATTTTACTAACAAAAGCTGCTAGCACGTACCACATTGAGTACAAAATTAAGTACAGCTGTGCCACCTCCCAATAAAATAGAAAGCAGAGCACTAAACGAACCAACAAGAATAGTTAAATTCCCTTTAAAAATACCCCATAATGATTCCAAGACAGACATAAATGTCCCTATATTTTGTTTAACAAAATCTATTAATCCATGAATGTTGAACATCTCTGAAAACAGTAAAATTTTAAAGTTGTCCAATAAAATAATGAGAATAGTACCTGGTGATTTTTTTATATCGTTCATGAAGGCTTCCCATGAAGTGTGAACTGCATCGGGAGTAACTTGAGGGCCTAACGAAGCAGAATTTGAAGACATCCATGCTTGATAGACCCGGTCCCAAAGTTCTAGAACTTGTTGTTCTAATTTGGCTGACTTTACCGAATCCACATCATTCATCATACCTCGAATCTTCAAATAAATTAATTCAATACAATAAATTTGAGAAAATGAAATATTTTTACCAATTTACTAATTCCTTCTCGTCCGTACTGATACGCATTATCCAAAACAGAGTCTAAAGTTTCATCTAGCGACGGAGGCAAGAGCTGTCTTAATTCTGGATTATGAACTACAGTACTATTAATTACGTTGCCTGTAGTTTGTACTAACATTATAGCTTCGGCATAAATCTGGACAAATGTATTTTATTTAAAATTAATTCCGAAAAAAATAATATATTACCTGTATCGCAAAGAAAATTGATGCGCATATCATAAAAACAATAAGCCCTGATATTACTACAATACTTGATACAGTATCAATACTGTCTCTTAATCCATCTTTGACTAGACAATTTATTCTTAAAATAATTTTGTAAACTCCTCGAATCGGAGCAGGCACTAAAGCATCACATCTGGTCAAGCACCAATCATAAATTGTGTTATTAAATTTAACAAACTGGGTTCCAATCAACTGCCAAATTCCAAAATAAATACCGGCGTGTTTTAAAGAATAAATTATGATTGGCACGGTTAATAATGGAAAAAAGGATATATTTTTCCAAAAAATCATTGCGCCGCAAGCCCATATTAGGAAATATAAATAATTTTCACTAGCTAATGAGTCTGTATCTGTGTTTGTGGGTGAAATGAGTGAGAGCCGTCTTCGATCAAGGAAACCTTGTGGAATTCCTCTAAATCTAGTCATAGGCGACGGATGACTGAGAGATCTTTGAGGTTTTAAGTGGTGTTTAATCTTTGGCACTGATTGATGTGTAATTGTTTTTTCAATGTTTTTGACTTGTATTTCAGGTGTTTTTGGTTTGTTTTCAAATAATTCTAAGTTCCAAAGTTCATCTTTCTTTTGTGTGGTAACTGTTTCTTTAGTATCACCAATTTTATCTTTTTTTTCTTCAATTAATTCTATATTTTCTTCTAATTCAGATTTTTCGCTTTCATCAGGTGACGTCACTTCCGGCACTTTATTATTGAATGCCCACGCGGCAGATTCAAAATATGTTATATGTTTACCTGAAATATTTTATATTTAACAAATATTTATTAAATATAATTAGGCTACTTGCCCGCATCTTCCATTTTATTGTGAACATTAATTACTTCAAATATAAATCCACCAAATAAAATTGCCTGAAGAACTATAAAAACAGAAATTTGGAAATTTCCTGTCAAGTTGGAAAGGTAACAAGAAAATAGCATCCATATTAGAAATGAAGCAAATCTAAAATGTTTGATTGTAGTTGGTCTCCACCACAGCGTCAAAACTACAATGTAACCGATCGCAAGTGTAATAATCTGTAAAAAAATTATATATGTATGTTTTTTAGATTAGATTAGTTCGTATGCAAATAAAAGTGTACTCACTGTTGATGTAGTAGAAATATCAATCAACCAATTTACAGTTGAATGAGTATAAAGTCCTAATATCCAAGCAATGCTGATGCAAATACAAGGAGTATAATAATAAATAACGAGTATTAAAGCCACTGTAACCAACAGCGAAAGGATGATTTTTATATTTTTCCACAACTTTCTGCCAATAAATTCAGAAACATCGTTCACAATATTTATTGGCAACACAAAAACACCAAGTACGATAGGAGTATGAGATTCATCTAATTTATCAAACCAGGAACGAAATGTAGTGGCTAATGAGTACTTCAAAGGGTGCAATACGGAACCAACTAACAAAGCCCAAATCAAGGGCTTGATAAAAGGTTCTAAAATAATATAAAGTGCCCATGCAGCTGCACAACACAAAAACAGAAATAATAAAGCTAACGCGTTGTACAAAGCATGTTTCAGAGGTTTTTCGTGTCCCTGAGGTAAACCTCCAATAATGTTAAAAATATTTTCAAACGGCGAACGAAGATTTTCCATTTTTCACACAATACAAATCACATATTCTTACTTTTACAACGAATTCTTAACCCATGATCGCGGTTCACTGAAAATGAACACTATTTTTAGAGATGACAGTATGACATTTGTGGCCTTGCAAATGAAAGTGAAGTTGGTGACTATGATAGAAATGTCAAATAATGATTTTGTAGGTTATGTCAAGTAAAATTTTTCGAAAATGAAATTTTTTAATAGAATATCAAATTTGTGCCATAAGTTTAGTCTGATAAATAATAAGCGATTGTATAGTCATGATTTAAATATCAATCGTTTACGGAATATCGGTATCTTGGCCCACATTGATGCAGGTTATAGCGGTAATTTTTGATATAAACTGAAAATTTAATTAATCGAATTTATAGGTAAAACAACAACGACAGAACGTATGCTGTATTATTCAGGCATGATTCGATCCATGGGAGAAGTGCATCATGGAAATACAGTTACTGATTACATGGAACAAGAAAGAGAACGAGGAATCACTATTACTTCTGCCAGCGTATCTTTTAATTGGAGAGATCATGTATTTAATCTTATCGACACACCTGGACATATAGATTTTACTATGGAGGTGGAACAAACTTTGAATGTTCTGGATGGCGCTATTATTGTTTTGGACGCATCTGCCGGTATGAATTTCATATTTTTAATAGCATATATTCGAGCTGTTTTTTAGGAGTTGAAGCCCAAACGGCAACTGTGTGGAGACAAGCCGACCGCTACAAAATTCCTCGAATAGTTTATGTCAATAAGATGGATAGATCCGATGCAGATATTGAAATGTGTTGCAAATCAATTGAAACAAAACTAGAAAAACCAACTATACTTCTCCACTTGCCGATCAAAGAAAACGGAAAACTAATAGGTAAAAATATAAACAAAAATACTTATCAATTAATAATAGATAATAATGAAATATTTAAGGTTTGCTTGATGTTATTAGATTGGAAAAACTAATTTGGGAAAATACTGATCGAGGTAAAATAGTGAAGAAAGTAGAATTAACAGAAAAAGATAATTTGTGGGAAAAGGCCAAAGAAATGCGTGCTGTTGCATGTGATAAATTATCAAATTCTGATGATAACCTTGCTGAAACGATAATTCAGTTGGGTTCATTGGAAAAAATCACCAGTGGTAGATTAGTTGAATCCTTAAAAAAGGCTACATTAAGTCAGGTAAGAAATAACATTTTCTCTTATTCTAAGTGTCAATTCACAATGTGCGTAAACATAAGGAGTACGTAAATACATAAACGTAAGAAATTATGTATGTTCACAGTGGTCGTAACGTAAAATATTAAAATAAAGTGTTTTTTCATTTTACGTTGGTACAAGTTAGGGTTATTGATGTATTGTGTTGGTTTCTCTGACTGTCATTTTCAAATATTTTGTTGATTTCGATTCTGTTTCGTGTTCAATGTTTTTCTTCGGTTTCACTTTTATTAGTTTGGAGTTTAATTTGTTCTGTTTTATTGTATGATGTCTGAAAAAGATCTTGCGATTGTTTAATTATTATTGAAACTGCGTTATAAAAGTCGCCAACGAGAGAAATATTAAGACAAGGAAGAAATTGTTGTTTTTTTTTTTATTAATAATTCTATGTCAATCATATTTAAAGCATGTTTCGATCCAGGGTGTTGCCAACTGTCAGATGAAAACATGTTTTAAAAGTTGACGCATGCACTATTAGTTGTTTCGTACGTAAACATAACATAAAGTTGAATTTATCTCAACTTCACGTTTTCATTACGTAGCTCTTATGTCAATACGTAAACGTAAGAAATACGTAATGCTCTTACGGGCATTGAAATACAGTAGTTCAACTTTATGTTTATGTTTACGGTTACGTACTCCTTACGTTTACGCACACTAATAATTCTAATAATATACTTTTCAATTTAAGAAAGCTGTACCTGTCATTTGTGGTAGTTCCTACAAAAATATTGGAGTTCAACCTCTGATGGATTCCGTAATATCTTATTTACCATCTCCTGCCGAAAGCAATAAACATTATCAATGTTTTGAAAATAATCTTTGTGGAAAGGCATTTAAAGTCATCCACGACAAACAAAAGGGACCATTAGTATTTTTTAGGCTTTATTCAGGAAAGATAACTAAAAACCAAAAAATTTACAACATACATCAAAATATTACCGAACAAACTGGTCGACTTTTATTAGCACTGGCTGACGATTTTGAAGAAATGCCTGAAATAGCAAATGGTAACATTGCAGTTGTTACAGGTTTGAAGGTATTAATCAAAATGGATCTAAATCAGTTATAAAAAATATATTTTCTTGTAGAAAACTGTAACAGGCGATATGGTCACGTCAAATTCTACAGCGTTTCAATCTGCCAAAAAATTCTTGATGAAACGAAATAAAATTAAAGAAGACAGTATTGATAGTATGTTTGGAGTTGGAAGAACTGTTCCAGAGCCTGTATTTTTTTGTTCTATCGAACCACCTAGTTTAGCGTATCAGACTGCATTAGAAAACGCTTTAAATGAAATACAGCGGGAAGATCCAAGTTTACGAGTCACCTATAATGCAGATACAGGACAAACTGTTTTAGCTGGTAACAAAACTATCTCACTCAAATATATGAATTATCAATTTTCTTGAATGTATAGGAATGGGGGAGCTACACCTAGAAATAATAAAAGACAGAATAAAGAAGAATTACAAAATAGAGACAGAACTAGGACCATTACAAATAGCTTACCGGGAATCACCTGAAAGTTCAGCAAAAATGCAACATACCTTGGAAACCAAAGTAGGAAATACTAAGCATTTTGTTAATGTAACTTTATCAATTGAACCGTCTACATTAAAATCACAAAAAGATATCCTGAAGCTGGACAAAAGTCCGGAATCAGCTTCTAATTTATCAAATCTACACCCCAAAAATTTGTTAGCTATTAAGCACGGCATTGACGCAGCAATTAATCATGGACCAAAGTTAGGATGCCCGGTAAGTTGACTGCATTTTTGTGCAAGTACTTCATGTATAATTCATAATTACAGGTTGATAACTTGTCAGTAACTTTGCATTTTATTGAAATTGGCAGAGGAACCTCTGAAACTATGATTGCAGCGGCTATAACACAATGCATCCGAAAGTTACTAGATCAAGTTGGAACAAAAATCTCTGAACCATTAATGCAACTTGAAATAGTTGTTGGAGAGGAGCATATTTCTTCTGTTTTAGCAGATTTGTCCAGACGACGCGCTGTCATTGAACAAGTTGACATGCGAGGAAAAAATAAGGTATGTTATTGTATTTATTTTTATTGATTATTATCACTTTTTGTTTGTTTCAGGTTTTGCATTCCTTAACCCCTCTTTCAGAATTAATGGGGTATTCAACAGATTTAAGAACAATTACTTCAGGAACAGCCACTTTTAGTATGGAGTTCCATTCGTATGCAGAAATGTCCTCCGCAGATGAGGCTAATGCTATTAAAAATGTACATGGATTTTAATTTTATTTAAATTTTTATTGTTAACAAACTTTATAAAAATGAATTCAAGAAATAAAAAGTACAATAAATCATGTAGTTTATAGAACGGACCCATTTTTACCGTAATTTTTAGTTCCGTATTTTATTCACTGTTGGCTAGTGTTCTGTATGTTATGATATCTATGGGGGAAGTTGAAAGGATTTGTTGACAGTTGGATTTAAATTTTTAGCTACTAATTTTTGTGTAAATCGTAATTTTTCATTATGGAAAGGACTACAGTGTGTAAAAATATAAAACGTGGGGACAAAGTGCATTCACTAGACATTTTAATTCCAAATTTAATTTTAACCCCTTTAACATGCGCCTCATTTATAAGTGAAATGTTAAAATGCCTAATATTTGAAAAATCTTTAATACCGTATCCTTATAACTGGCTGAAGAAGGTTGCAGTTGAACATAAAAAATCAGAAATTGGAAATAGCAGAAACAATGAACGGAGACAAAGAGTTGCTGTAGCAGCCTTCGATGCAACCGAAAATATTATCAACAATGTGAAGAAGTTATTTCAGTTGGAATGCAAAATAACAGAATTACTTCTTTTAATCGGACCTACGCCTCTAAATCCAAAAGAAGCGTACAGAATATTGATTCCGAAAATAGCGGAAGGACACCGCGAATGTAATCATTATGGAATGATTACGAAATATCAACCGAAACTTTTAAGGTAACACAGAATATTTTTTAGTTTTATAATGAGTTTAATTCATGAAAAATTTCAGATCCCTGCTGCTTTCCGAAGAATGGATGATGAAGATGGAACAATCTGTACCGTTAACAAATCTTTATGTATTCGTAAAAGTCGCGAATGATGAAAGTTTCGTAGTAGATATTAATACTATAGAAAACTTTCTACCTTCCTCATCTTTTTATATTCCTAAAACTGCTCAAAGTTTAACAATAAATTTGTTATATGATGATAATGTCTTTTATAATTGTTGTACAAATTTGACTGTTTATGAAGATAAATGTATAGAAAAAATAGAAAATGATTGTGAAGAAAATTCAGGCAAAAAAGAGACTGAACCATTAAAACTGCAGTCAGAATGGTTACAAGTCAATTCGATTTTAAAAGGATTCAAGTAGTTGAATTATGTAGCTAGTTAATTTTTAATATCACGAATTTTATAGACAAAAATTAATTTTTATATTCTTCCAGGAATTAATTACTTCGCAATATACAACTGCCATATTATTTACGTATAATAAATCTCTCAATACATTTTATTTTATAATTTTGTATGAATTTAAGACTTAATTAAAAATATATTTTTTATATTACTGTTTTCATATTTTCATTGTTTTCAGCATAGCTCTATCTTATTTTATGATAAATATAAGTGCCAATTCACCATGAGCGTACGTAAAAACATAAACGTAAGAAATTATGTACACAATGGTCGTAGCGTAACATATTAAAATAAAGTGGTTATTTCATTTTACGTTGGTACAAATTAGGGTTATTGATGTATTGTGTTGGTTTCTCTGACTGTCATTTTCAAATATTCTGTTGATTTCGATTCTGTTTCGTGTTTAATGTTTTTCTTTGGTTTCACTTTTATTAGTTTGGAGTTTAATTTGTTTTGTTTTATTGTATGATGTCTGAAAAAGATCTTGCGATTGTTTAATTATTATTGAAACTGCGTTATAAAAGTCGCCAACAAGAAAAATATTAAGACGAGAAAGAAATTGTTGGTTTTTCTTATTAATAATTCTATGTCAATCATATTTAAAGCATGTTTCGATCCAGGATGTTAACAACTGTCAGATGAAAACATGTGTTTAAAGTTGACGCATGCGCTATTAGTTGTTTCGTACGTAAACATAACATAAAGTTGAATTTATCTCAACTTTACGTTTTTATTATCTTATGTCAGTACGTAAACGTAAGAAATACGTAAGAGCATTGTGAACACGGGCGTTGAAATATAGTAGTTGAACTTTATGTTTATGTTTACTGTTACGTACTCTTTACGTTTACGTACATTGTGAATTGGCACTAACTGTTTATAAACTAATTTTTTCGGACATAATTCTGTAAATTAACATTAACATGAAAATATTTCCGAGTAAAATCTTCTATTCTTTTAAAATTCAAATTCGTTCAAGGATGAATAAATTCTCTCTCTTGCGATGTTACTTTTCAATCAAAATCAAATTTGCTTCAATCACATAAGAAATCATAGCATGTCAAGTGTAGCAAAACCTCTCTTCTACTTCTTCACAGACATTTCAAATCCTACCACCTGCACTTCGACGATATCGGGCACAATTCACACCCGGATTCTGCCTGCACTCCACCGGAATGCACTTCCGGAATGAGATTGGCGTTTGGAAGGAGAAAGCAGTTGACGCGGAATCCATTATCAAAAAGATTTAACCAACGTACGAGCGAATGCGAGCTATAGAATATATATAGCAGCTCGTCCAAACCATAAAATTTTAATAAAAATGCATTCTCAATGTGTCCAGGACATTTCCGTACATACTTTTTCGATATAACTGCAACTACAGGCCGTTAAGAATATGGTAATAAGGTAATAGTTACAAGAAGTGGTTTTCTGGCTACTCTTCCCAGTGAAATATTGCAGCGGTTGGCATTTTATGAAGATTTGGTTGGTCTTTCTTTTCGCGTTATTGCTTTTGGTGTAACAATAGCACTCTAAACGTATGGACCCTCATATAATGTCATCTGCACTATCAGATTATCAATTTATATTCTATTTGTGATATAGATATATTTACTAAGGTTTATAATTGCTGAAATAATGTTAATATTTTGTATTTAAGATTGATATAGGGTCTAGTTGTGCACCTCGCATTATGGTTGCAATCGTTTGTACCGGAAGTACACTTCACCTGAATTTTTTTTTGAATTTTCCGCATAAATCCAGGCTGGTTAGCTGTAGGATACTGAAATTCAGTATTTGAAATTACTGTAATATCTTAATGGTTATCTTTTATTTTTGTACCAATCGGCTGAATCGGAAATGCACTTTATGTAACAGACTTTTCGAATTTTCCGCATAAATTCAAATTTAAAAGATTTGTATTTTAATGTTGATGAGAAATAGATGGAATATGAATTCGATTTATAGCATCGAGGGATATTTTAGTATGAACCTATACATCTTAGTTCGACACATTGTCTAATGAACACATCAGTGGCACGTACTTCAGCTGGAGTTTATAGACAGAATCAGCGAAGACGTCGTAGACGCTAAGCGTACTTTGTGAATATATAACGGAGCTAACGACTGTAATAAATCCATTAGCTGGTGTCACGTGACACTGGCACGTGGCGCCTCCGTGGCCGAGTGACAAACGACCGCACTAACAACAACCAGGTGCTGTTGATAGCATTGTGTGCTACCCTGCTCCGTTTAACACAGTGCTGGGACTCATCCCGTGGGTGAAACCCTTTGGAGAATCAGCATACGATAAATAAAAGTACTGATAAATGCGAAATGGTCGCACAAGTTTTAAAATTAAGGAAGCTATTATGACACATAATAGTAATAATGGATTTTTATTATCAACACAAATACAGTGGTGCAACAAGTGCGGCAAGTTGTCGATTGCCCACAAGGGCTTAGAGTAATTTTTCCGTTCAAAATTGAAATAAATTGTGCAATGATTTTTATGATACTGTTTTTTCAAGCTTAATTTAATTCATTACCGTGTTATATTTTTCAACATTGCAATAATCGTTCTAAATATTTGTTATTTCCAAATTAACTGTAAATGAATTGGCATAAAAAATAAATTCAATTTTTAATATCGTGTTCATACTTATGAAAATCTGCGATAATAACGTAGCATCAAATTAAACGCCAGCCTACAATAGATGACGTAGCTATTACAATTTTTTTTCACATGATTTTATTTTCATGATTCTGTACAACACATGAGTATTTTCAATTATATCCTTTTCAAAATCAGACTCCATCAATATATTGGCATAAAATTTTACGCAGATTACAATACACTTTTTACTTTATAAATTGTCGTACAATATGAAATCGCTAGCTAAAATCGATTGCTTGCACTTGTTCACGTGATTGAGAATTAGATATCGACCCAATTGGACTTTTACAATAGGGTATTTTGATGAATTTATTTTATATTTTTGATTCACTGTTTACATTGTTATAACATAGTAAAAAATATAAATTATGTTTAAAAGTGCTGTAATCAAGTTTAAAAAATATTTAAAATTGAGTATAATTTTGAGCTATTTAAACGCCGCCATTTTCGCGCGCTTTATGGATGACGTCAAATACCATGTCCAGTGACATTACAGTCCATTGTTTACTACAGGTGTTTTCGTTCTCAACTTATTTCAGCATTAAAAAAGATCCAAAGTCAGTTTATAAGTATTGAATTGGGCATGAATGTAAAATACTATCAGAATTGTACCTGATAAAGTCTTTTTTCCAATCCAGACAGGTTCTAAAATAGGTAAGAAATGATGTAAGGTTATCAGAAGAGATGAAGTGTCATAATAAACTTGACAGATCATGAATAACATTATATGTGATTAGTTTTAGCAATAAAATACAGTGTATGTATGCGGCTTCGTTTAACATTTGCTCGTTTTAAAATAAACAAGAATCATAAGTCATGTTCACTGCTTATCATATCTTGGATTGTATTTATTAGAATAGCGTACATAATGTGTTATTATTGAATAATTACTTTGCAGTGTTCACTCTTTTTACTTCAGCGGACGTAAAATTTGGATTTGAAAGAAAATAAGACGACATCATGAATGGATCTATTCTTGGCAGATTATCCGATTGTGCTTTTACAAAACCACTGTCTTAAATGATTTATAATCTCACTAGGATGCTGAAATTACACTTAAACAATAAATGAATTTACAACACACACGTTATTACTATGTTTTCTAATCAAAAGCCTGCAATGCCATACAAATGTAAGCAGTGCGCACTTGTTGGCATAGTATTTGAGGTCACATTTTGTTTTAACCAATGGTGTTGCGTTTTAGAACTTTGAATTTCCTGCGCTAAATTTGCAGTTTTATTTATTAATTTTAAGCAATTGAAATGATATTAATTACCAAAATGATGGTTTAGTACAAATGTCCGGCCAATAAAAATTCGGAATAAAAATATTTGAACCAAATTTAAATTTCATCCATAATCCCTATTCACTGTAAATGCTTCAAATAATCGTGGTAAAACAAAATTGTGGGAAATTAGATTTTCTATAGAAGTTTCTATGCATTTTAATGCAGGTTCAACGGGAAATAAGATAAAGCGGAAAACTGAATTTAATCTTTCTTTAAGATGCAGAGGCTGCACCTTCCCATCAAAATGGAAAAATATGCTTCGGAAGTAAAGATTATCCCCAGCCAAATGACTAAATAAAAAAAATAATCTCGTAATTTATTGGTAGAAAAACTTTTCAATAATTAGAATTGATTCTGTAATTTTTTTGTAATATTTACTTTGTTGTGTTATGGCTCATATGTTCTACATATCTCCTGATGAAATTAATTGAAATTGCGTGCAAGATTGACATTTGTGGTTTTAGTATAATGCTATAAGTTTTAAACATTCCAAACCCAACAAAAGTAAATGTAATTATTTATGTTTCATAATAGAATTTCCGCTGTTATATAAAATAAAGGAAATTCAGTTTCCTATTTAGAAATAAACTCATATTTGTATCTATTTATTAAATAGTACTCATTTTTAGGGCTCCGGCTCCAGCATCTTGAGGAGTATAATTGATAAACATGCTTCAGAATGCTACGCAAGAATTTAGGAAATAGAATACTTGAAACATTTTTCTTTGCTTAATTAATAAATTCTACAAATATTTTCTTGAGCACTTTGTATAATCATCGTTCAAATTATTCAAGCTTTTAGACCTGATAATCACAATTTCATTTGACCATTCATAAACTTGATGATTTACACTCGCAAATAAAGCATAAATTGAGCCTAAAATTGGCTTCTTTATAAATTCATGTTAGTATCATTGTATATAAAAATTGTCACCGACTCATTTATTACATTATTTGTAAATTTTGAATGTTAACTTGGACTCGAAACGTATTATTTCACTAAAATTATACTTATGGATTTTTACTTACTTGTGCTAAGTACAAGGAAGTATTGTGAAACCGACAAAATTCACTTATCGAGATTTTTATGGAAATATCTGTTTTGAGCATCTCTGAATCCATTTTAACTATTTTCGGCTTGATGTCGGTACGTATGTGCGTTCGTTCGTTCGTTCGTAACTCGCAAATCTCAAAACTGGTTGAACGTATAATATTGAAATTTGTATTGAAGACTGGTATAGGGTCTAGTTGTGCACCTCGCATTATGATTCCAATCGTTTGTACCGGAAGTGCACTTTACTTGAAACTTTTTTCGAATTTTTCTAATAAATCCAGAATGATCAACCGTAGGATGTTGAAATTCAGTATTTGAATTTGATGTATCAGAATGGTTATCTGCTATTTTTGTATAAATCGGCCAAGCCAGAAATGCACTTCACTTGAATCTTTTTTTAAATTTTTTTGCATAAATCTAGAATGATCAGCCATAGCATATTGAAATTTAGTGTTTGAACTTGTTGTAGCATCAAAATAGTTATCTACTATTTTTGTATCAATCGGCTAAGCCGGAAGTGCAGTTTATATGTATAACAGACATTCAGAATTTGTCGTATAAAACAATCAGTTTAATTGAAATGATAGGGTAAGCAATGATAATCTGTTGTCAATTTTTTGATTTTGTTTGATATTTTACATGTCAAAATATTATTAAAATTATATTAATTATAATCTGGAGTGATAGAAGACTTTATTGAATAAATTTATGTATATATTAAATGATGTACAAGTAAGTCACGTGATGTTCACGTCAGATTTTTTCCTAATGTAAAATTGTCGCTAGATTTTTTAAGATAAATTATTGCTAGAATTCAACAAAACTATCTATTATATAGTTTTTATCATGTTCAAATATTTCCCATATCATTCAAAATACCTAGTTGACATAATTTTAATATAAACACGTCAATTTTTTTAAATTCTAGTATCTTATCTTCAACCTACTAAACTATTTGAACCCCTAATGCAAATGCAATTTTAAAGAGAGCGAGCATTCACCTTAAATGATGAAAAATTCAAAGAGTTCGCTTTACGCGGCACCGGCTCAAATTTATTTACCTAAGGATAAAATGATAAATGCATTTCCAGCACAGATCGTTCACCTTTGCGATTTTTTATTGTTCAAATTATAGCTTGTACTGATTTAGATATTACATAAGTGATCACTTTTAATTTTTATCAGATTGTTTCTGCTTGACTACAGGGCAAATACGTAAAAAGGATCGTGCTCCACCACTCTTTGTCAATTTTAATATAATATAATTCTTGAAAATACATTTTAAGTGATTGAAATGCACCAAAAATCCTTTACCCCCATAATATATTGAACTCACACTTGACTGCCGTTTTTGATTAGAAATCGGACAATCGATTGTGTTACACATATTAAAAAATAGATATATTTTTATAATCATATCAGAATTTTTAAAAGATAAGACTACTTTCACATTGAATAATAAGTAATTCATTTTGAATCCATGACCATATTTATTTTTGTTATATTATAAAAATAGACAAGCTGTAAAAATATGAATGAATTTAGCATGAATCGTCTAATAAGAAATAGGGAAATATTTTATTCATATATTTGGCAAAAAGCTTCATTTAATAAAAATTTTGAGCTTCCACGTTTTCATAGTTGATTTGAAAGAACTAAAATTTCCTCTTTATGTAATTTCTCAATAATACTGACCCAAATATCTATTGTATGTTTCCTAATAAATCGGTAATCTCGTATCAGTGGCAAAATAAATATTGTAAGATATTTTCACTTTAAAGGCGTTGACAATTGTAGGAAGATCAGATTTGCGTTGACTTCGCAGCTGATAAGTAAGAACTGTAGGTCTATGAATTTTATTTGTTTATCTAATGACAATCTAAAAGTGAATACTTTGATTTTTATAGTGTTTTTAATATAAAAATATAATGTGCAATCATCAATTTAATTGAAGAATATTCTACAAAATACTTTTTAATTTTTGCACGGTGAGTAACACTTCCGAACTTATCTTTCTGATTATTTATTAAATATTCAGATTACTCAATCGGACACAAAGAAAATTACCTTGAATCCACTTGGAGACAATTTAATTTATATCAAAAATATTTTGATGCATGCTTTCCAGATAAAAAACTATTATGTTTCAATATTCCAGTCAAATTGTTATAAAAAATGACCAAATCAAAAAATTATTGGGAAACCATATGTCATAATTAATTTTATTAGATTTTTGTGAGAGCAAGTATTATAATATAATAATATATTATGTTTTGCTTCTTTCATCTTTGTTTTAATTGATTACAGTAAATTAATAATTACTAGAAGCTTGTAAGGCGCCTGAAGCGTCCGTTGAAAAGTGATGACTCGTCAAAATCACAAATATTGCTTAATTTCTAAAATATGAGACCTAAATATGCTAAAATTTGTATATTCTAAGACAAAATATATCAAGAAAAATCGATTCTGATAATTTTTGTTGTTATAAACATAATAAAGATGCTACGATCGCACGCTGTATTACTTGAGTAACGGACGGAAGAGAGAATAGAAGAATCAGAAGCTCACACTGTTTGACTCTATTTCTCCTGAACGAATTAAGATAATTGAAGTCTGTAAAAAATATCGTATTCTGCACGATTCATTCTAATGTAATAAGAATTATTATTGAAATATCTCAAGAAATACAAATACCATTACCTAATGAATAACATTTAGAATTTGTAGCTGTATTTTTCGACTCAATAAGGATAATCAAAATGTGTAGAAAGTATTATGATCTACATTACTTAGATGTAACACGATGGAGAGTTTCATCAGAATATCTTCAGAAGCAAATATGATCGATTGAAATTCAATACTCAATAATATTTCTAAGATCGATTATTATAATTGAAATTTGTAAGGAACATGTTGTCTAATACATTTAATAAAATCGATAAAAAAGTCTTAGAAATTGAACTGACAAGATATTTCTGTTTTAAAAATGAGAATAAAAGATTATCAACAATAACAAAATTCGATAGACAATGTAAATATTTGGATTTTCATTCAAGTTATTTTCTATTATGTATTGGAGCAATTATTTCACATCTTTAATGAAGTCTAGTGCATTTAGGATCATAGTTCGTAATTCTTCATACAATTCGTAAGACTGGAAGTCACTATTTTCACCCACTCGCAGGACTCTGTGTAAATATTGAAAGTTTTTTACTATTTGCTCTTTTGGTATATTTTTGAATTTTCTCAAATTAGGAAACCAAAATTTTTTAAATGTTCATTTAATGACATACATTTTGAATCCATATTGCTTATGTTAAAACAATCTGACTCTTATCGGCTTGAAACGCTTCGGAAAATACGAGCCTCCATTTTCTAAAATTGTGCTGAAATTGAGGATACAGTATTATCCAATCAAGCATCAGAATTGTCATAAAGACCGCCTCGGAGAATACGGTCCTCCATTTTTAAATCGTGTGGAAATTGAGGATAAAATTTTCGTCCTTATGGTATTATCCAATCAAGCGTCAGATTTAATAAGGGCTATATTCCTTTGCTCGCGTTGCGACTGGAAATTGGGATCAATTTAATTTAACTTGCAAACTGTATATAATACGCAAAAATGGACTGTACAGATTCCGTCCAGAGACGATAGCGCGGTCGTCATGCCAAAAGTAGTGGAAGAAGATTTCCTTCACAATTTTAACCTAAAAAATTTAACGTGGACATCACGTGACTTACTTGTACAACATTGGATATATTTTTGCATATAATAATATGATAATCATCGTTCCACGACTGATCGTTTCGAATTTATGTTAAAAATTCCAAAAGACTATCAAGTAAAGTGCACTTTCGGTTTAATCGTTATCAATTAAAATAGGATATGAGCATTTAGACGGTAATATCGTCTTAAATACTGAATTCTAACATTCTACGTTCGATTGTTTTGTATTTATTAATGCCTGTATTACACGATTCAATTTATTCATGAAGATATTCATGAAGTTGTCCTTGAATTTCTTCGTAAATTCATTGTCAAGCAGAAAAATATTGTTTCGTTTTTACACACATGAAGATTTCCATCAATTTATTGTAAAGAATTTAACAGTACCAACTTAAATATCAGTTGTCATTTTACTGTCGTTGATTTTTGTATTGTATTTCTTACAAGTTTCTGTAGAATTAGAAGTACAATGAAATTAGAATTTTCACAGTTCTCAGTATCTCTTTAGAATCAAACAAACTTAACCTCAAAAAAGATTGGAAGTAAACAAAGACAATGTCAAATTCAAAGGTTGGCAACGACAAAATGTGGAGAAAAAGCCCTAGAATTTTCTAGAAAGTTGTCGAAAAATATTATTATTATTATTATAAACTTTTTAAATCTCTTAATACCCGTTCGGGTGTCGAGATTGTTCTTGTTTTAATTATTTGCGTTGATTACTATTCTATCTTGTTGATTATCTCTTTCCATTTTTTTCTGTCCCTTGCTAACTTCTTTGCTTCTTGGCCGCTAATGTTGTTTTTTGTTAATATCTCTTCTATATTATTTTCCCATGTCTGTTTTGGTCTTCCCCTTTTCTTCTTGTTTTGTATTCTTGCATTCCACACTGCTTTTGTTTGTTTATCTTCGGGCATTCTTAATAGGTGACCATACCACGCCAACTGTTTCTTTTCTATGACATTATGAATGCTCTCTATTTGTACTCATCTTCTTATATCTTCATTCTTTATTTTATCCATTATCGTGACTCCTTCCACTCTTCTTAAATATTTCATTTCCGCCGCCTGTATTTTGCTTCTTATTCTCTTATTCATCAATCATGATTCACTATCATATATTAATATAGGTCTATGCACTGTTTTGAATAGAGTCATTTTTGTCCTTTTCGTTATATGTTTATTTTTCAATATTATTTTGTTGATTGCATGAAAATTCCTATTTGCTTGCTGGATTCTCGTATTTATTTCCTGCTCTAAGCTTCCTTTATTATTTATTGCTGCCCCTAAGTATTTAAATGTTTCTACTTGCTCTATTTCTTTCTCATTCAGTATTATGTTTATCCTTAAATTCTCTTTTGATATGACCATTACTTTCGTTTTTTCTACATTTATCTTCATATTATGTTTCCTTAGCTCTTCGTTCCATATTTCTAAATTACGTTTCATATCTTCTTCACTCTTTGCCATCACTGCTAAGTCATCTGCGAACGCGCATTCTGATAATGAGATCCTTTTCAACTTGTAATGTCCAACCTCTACCTTTTTTATTTTATACTTAATATTCTTCATTATTTGGTCTAGAGATATAATAAATAGCAATGGGCTTAAAGCTCCTCCTTGTCTTAATCCTTGGGATGTTTTAAACTCTTCTGATGTTGCGTTGCCAGTTCTTATGTAGTTGGATGTTGTTTCGTATATGCTTTTTATTGCTGTTAATAACTGTTCTCCTATTTTTCTTCCTCTCAATATATTCTACAACTTAGTCCTCGGTACTCGGTCGAACACTTTTTCCAGGTCTATAAATGTGATATACAGTTTTTTGTCCGTTTTCATTGTATTTTCTATCAAGTTCCTTATAGTGAATATGTGGTCTTGTGTCGAATGTCCCCTCCTAAGCCCACTTTGCGATTTTTCCATTGTTGTTTCTATCGCAGCTCTAAGCTTGTTTTCGAGTATTGCTTCGTAAATTTTCGCTGTTGTGCATAAAAGTGATATGCCGAAAAATATAACACGTTCTAATTCGTCAATAAATTCATGAATTTCATCATGAAGAAAAAATTCACGAAGTGTCTCGTATTATACGATCCAATAAATTCATAATAAAACTTCGTGAATTTATTGATGAAGAAATTGAATCGTGTAATACAGGCATAATGCAAGGTGTACAACTAAATGTTATAGAAGTGCATAATACGAAACTCAATATTCTACACCTGATTGTTTTGAATTTATGTGGAAAATTATATATATTATGGTAGAAAAAAGCATGCATGTATTAGTGTACACACGTACGAAGTGAAACTTCTATACAACATCATTTTTATTTTATTTCATATTTAAAATAAATTTGATGTCAAAGGCAAATCACGCGGTTTGATTTCCTAACAGGGGGATGCAAGTGCATCCCCTTGCACCCTACTTCTGGCGCCCATGATGAAAAAGCATACGAATGCTTCTCCGTAATTAATTACTATATTTGCTCGATGTACAAATATTCCGTTGCATCAAGTAAAGTATTTCTGCTGGTAATATTCAATTGGATTTGGTCAACTATTTCTACGTAATAATTTCGCCCTTAACTTGATTACCCAGAATAGTTTTTGATTTGAATTCATTTTTTGTACGAATATCGGTAAAGAATCGAATGTTCTATGGTTGGAAGCATGATTTTGAATCATTACTTTCAATTAAAATATAGCCAAGCTTTCGATTTTATTTCGCAGCCTTCATCAGGACTAAGAAAAATTTTATTCACAAATCAAATAAACAGGTTGTTGAACATAGAATCTATAGAAAAATGTCTTTCCAATTATTTTGTTTGAACAATAAGATAATTTTTATCACTTTAATAAATTACCTGAATGTACAAATTTGTCGAATTCTTACATTGATAAGATCGAAGGATTACGAAATTCTACAATGTGAATTTGATAACATACATAATATGTTTCGAAATTGTTTCAGATGAAGCTCCTACTTCTTCTTATTTTTACCTACCTCTGGTCTCCGATTACTGCCACCCAAGAAAACTGCGTAGAAGAGCCTTCCGAACCTTGCTCTCCAATAACCGAGTACAACGCTTATATAACCTGCCTCGAAGAACACAAACGGCATAAACGATCTGTTGGTTGTCCTTTAGCAGCACAATTAGACTCCTGTGAATACGTCGATTGTCAAAGCTGTCAAGAAACATGCCTGCCTGACTGTCCTGATTGTGAATGTCCTTCCACTTGTCGACAATGTTGCAGTGAGATCTGTTCAACAAATTTGTGTTGCCATAAAACTTGCCACAATCAATGCAAGACAAATTATTGTCGGACAGAGTGCAAGAAGGATTGTAAAGATAGGATCAACCAAGTTGGTGGCTCATTTGATTCGGATATTGGAGTGAATATAGTTGATAATAGTAGTATCAGTAACCAAGCTAGACATAATATTACTACCATCATTAATTTACACAATATTATTAACAATACTAACATGATTGATATTCCAATTAAAATAAACAATACTAATTTTAATAATATCACTCTTAGAAGGAGTAATGACATGCATTCTAGTACATTAAGCCAAGGTCACCAATCTCCAGGAACTGATCCTGAAACTGGAGAAAAATGTTGTTATGTTGTTAGTCCTCGTCAATGTGTGAAAACCTCTATGTATCCCTACATGAAATGCTTCCATTATAGACATAAAAAATGTGGACCATTTTGTGTTTCAACAATAATCCACGCACAGAATCAAAATTATTGTGATGAAACAGGCTGCCATAATAAAATATTCTATGTTCCTCAAGTACAACCGAAATGTTACTACACTCCTAATTATCCTTATATGAATTGTGGAGGACAACAAACTTTTCATAACTGTCAAGGATGTTACGACCATGTCAGCTCTGGTGCAAATACTGGAGTACATCACCATATGAGATGTTCCAGATGTTATGATAATGGTGGAGGATCAACTGCTCCTCAGGGAGGTATGATGCAGCCGCCTGCTATGCCAATGGGATATCCTATGGCCTATCCTGGAGGTTATCCTATGATGGTACCAATGATGCCACCTATGGTGCCACCTATGATGCCACCCTATCCAATGTATGGTGCGCCTGGAGCTGGACAATATGGGCAACAGTTTTATGGTCCACAAATTTACGGACAAGGACAACAATTTTATGGACAAGGTCAGCAGCAACAATCTGAAGAAAACGAAGTTCTAGATAATCCAGTAAATTACAATGAACTAAACATGAATTATCCTGGAAGTATAAGACACTATGTTCATGAAACTGTTCTTAAAGCTGGGGAAAGTCAAAACGAGACAGATTTAGTGGATGATAATGAAAATGTACCAGTTTCGAGGTATGCACTTATTTCAATAGATGCGGAAAAGCATAATCATCACGAAAAGAGAGAAGACAAAAAAGATAAGAAGTTTAAGAGGAGGAAAGACAAACATGAACATGAACACACAACGGAGAAAAAAGAAAAGACTTCAGTTGAGCATAAATCAACGTCTGAAAAGAAATTATAAGAAATAAAAACGCTTTGCTTTTAATTTTCTCACTTTTTGAACTTATGTTAAAGTTTAGTTTTATGATTTAAGTGTAACTTTTATACAGCTTAAGATTTTTGTAACTGTTAAACACTTTTATGATGTACTCCCACTAGTAATTTTCAATAAAAAAATTTATTGATTTGAATTTTGTAGAATTTGTGAATTGATTATTTTTATATTAATATCAGATCATAAAATAAAGGTACAAATTTGAAGTGTCGATAAACTTAATTTTTATCAAAATATTTCGTTAGCTCTAACCATTGTATTTGATTATTTGAAGGTTCAACGTAAGAGTATTTGGGAATATCGCAATAATTTTTTACCTCGAATATATACAAATATTTGACCAATGTTCAAATAGATTTTTATATTCATAGATACATTTTTATCTTATCAGTACTTCAAGGAGATTGTCAAAATTGTGAAAAAAAAAGTCTTAAAAAATTTGTACATTTTAATCAGCCATTTTATAAAAACTGCTAGATCGGGACGCTGCTGTGAACAGGTAAATAATTATATATTTTTATACTTCTTATATAAATTTTAACATTAATAACAAAATTAATAACGGGCAATTTGTAATTTTTCATATTATACCATAGTGAATAATAATATATTATGCGTTAAGTCTGAGATGATTATCATTAAAAGAATAATCTGAGCGAGAGCAATCGAAAAATAGCAATAATCTTCTCAATCGTGGTGCAAATGTTTTTTTCGGCCGGTAATATGTGCTTAGGTTTGAATTAAATCATACTTTTTTCATCTAAATTTCTATCACTAGTTTCATTCGAGTTTCGTTCGGTTTTCTGATTTAATTCCAAAAACTATTTGTGGACAGTCACATAATTTCACTTATACAGGGTGTAACAGCGAACTTCTATGTTATCGAGCATACAATAAACTACAATGTAACAATCTTATGCTGGATCAAAGGGGACACCTAATTATGCAAGAAAATATTTTTTTGAATCAGCTACAAAACAAAGTTACATTTTTTCTAATAAAATGCTGTATACTTCTTAAGCCCATTGGATAGAGTTTTTTTTTCGAATTCAAACACGTACTCGTTTTATACCCTTACATAATAAAAATATTTGAAATTCAAATAAACTTTATTTTCATTGTTATTTTTCAGTTTCCAATTTGAATTATTTAATGCATAATTCCTATTGTTGCAAATTGCTATCAAATGTATTCTTCATCAGTAACAACAAAAGAAAATTTGATAGATCGCGTGAGAAATGCGTGTGCTACTTTAACACCGAAAGAAATTAATAATGCTACTTTTGAATCAGTTTTGAAAAGATTTGTATTATGTTCAGAAAGAGATGGAAATAAGCTAGAACACTAATTATGAAGTTATTAACAAATAATTCAATGTTTTTTGTAGCTCAATTGTTATAGCCTACTGAAAAATAACCATGAAAATAAAATTTACTCAAATTTCAATCGCATTTTTCTAAATATTTCCGTTATGTAAGCCATAATTCATAATGGGCGTTGCATAATAAGTACAAAGCATAATTCTTATGAAAATCTTATGCGTGTTCACAATGAGCATAGCATAAGCAAAGCATAAAAATTATTTTATAGGGATATTGCGGCCTGAGTTAGTTATAAAATATAGGTACTTTTAGTTTTTAGTATCTATCACAATTTAAATCACGTATCCTAAACAACACTTTGCTTTATTTTTGTTTTGATTCGATTATTTTATCAAAATAGCTTTTTGAAAGAATTTTTTTTTTCAAATTTTATATTTGAAAATATTTTTCATTGCTCTTGGCTTTGTTTTTTATATTAAAGCTCTTAGTTTAGGGCATTACTTTTGTTTCTGCACATGTTTGCAATTAAATGTCTTTTTTGGAAGACGAGATTCGTTTAGTATTGTTATTAAAACAAAGATTATAAATATTCCTAACCACAATTACAAGTTTATTTTCATTCATTGACACATTTACTGTCTGTGACTGTAAAACTATATTGGACATGCGCATTAAGAAAATATATGCGTAAGAAATACGTAAAGTTGCTGTTATGCACTACGTAAGCATGAAAAATACGTAAGATCATTGTGAACACGGCCATAAGAATTGCACATGTTCAACTTTGTCTTATGTATTTCTTATGTACTTCTTATGCTTACGCCCAATTCGAAAAAAATATAACTTTGTGTTGCAGCTTGAGAGCCACTGATTAAAAAAAATATTTTCTTGCATAATTGGGTGTCTCCCTTAGTCTTGCATAAGATTGTTCCATAATATTTTATTGTATCTTCAATAACATAGAAGTTATTCGACATATAGCTCCTATCGATGTTACACCCTATAATTACAATTTCCTATCGTTCTCCTTCTCTCTAACCTCAATGTTTCAGAATAAAATACAGTAATTTGACAATTTAAGGTTAATTGCTCTGAGAAATGAAATTAGAAAAATTATAAGACCTTATTTTTTATAAAACAGCGTGATTTGTACAATTCTACTAAAGATTCAGTAATATCCGGCATTCTCATCTCAGTCATTATGAAACAAATCACAATACAAAAAAATATCCGCTGTTTTCTATGGCTCTGACCAAAATAAAAACAATCGTCAAAAACTCAAAATCCCGAATCTAGAAGAATCTCGATTAGAATAACATTTTAAGCGCGAGAATATAACGAAAATTTTTGAGAGAGATTCAAGATTTGAATTCTGTTCTATTCCACGTTTTGTTGTGGTTCTGTTAACACTTCTTCATGCCACCCAAACTTTTTCAAATTGCTCATCGTTTCCCGTCTTATACATTAGAATTATGGTTTATATGTGCTTTTTCGTTCGTTTATTTTTTGATGGCATAGCTTTGAATTTCTATTTGTACTTTCTTTTTTAATATCTGTTATTTTATCACCTATCTATTTCTTTCTTATTTTCCTGTTTTTTCCTTATCCTCTATGCTTTTTGTTCTCATTTAATCCAGTTTTGCATTTTTCTTACTTATTACTAATACTTGACACTGCTCATTAAACATTATTCCGCTACTTGGTTACATTATCTTGTTCTTTAAATTTTTCGTTGATGTGTTTCTCTATTTATTCTACGTACTTCTTCCTTGTGTTTTCATTGCTTAGTCTTTCCATGTCCCACCCATTTAGTTCTCTTGCTTCTATCCCTCCGAGCTCTTCTCATTTTATTGGTCAATAATTTTCAAAAGCTGACCTTCAATTTATTGTTGTGTTTAATATGTCCAAAAATTCCACAATTTTTTCTTGACCAATTATTGACCAAGCTATTTTTGAAATTGAACTAGCTCTATTTTTCGCCAATATTTTGAGATATTCTAGGAATATTTTTGTCCAATTTGTCACTGCCAACATTACTCATATTGATTATTTCGCGTCAAATGGAATATGCGTCTCATACTTGACTTAACCTAAGGAAGACAAACATTGCAAACATAATCTTTGTGTTGACAAAGTATTAAATATAGTTTTATATATTCACATATAATTTTTTGTGCCTCTGTTGTCATCTCTATTATCATACTTTCTCTTTAACCATACTTTATGAAGTTACGTCAAAAATTATAAGTCAGAAGTTCTCATTTTTCTTGTCGAAAACTTGGATCGTATAATATGGTACAAAATATTGTTGAGCTCGACAATAAATTGTTGAAAACTTGATCAATTTATTGGTCAATAAATTGTACCGTGTAAAACAGGCATAGATTTATTATTACCGTAAAGCACGCCGTGAAGTAATTTGAATCTGCGCATGCTCCCCTCTATGATTTCTCATCCAATATGTCCGATTGTTTCTTCTTGTAATTAGTAGTAGTAATAGTAAATGCAGTAATAATAAGAAAAGTTGGATTAAGTTTCTGCAGGATATGATTATATAATTTTTCGTATTGAAAACAAAAATGATTTTTTTGAGCAAGTCCTTATTGAATTTTGGTTTCTGCATTGATATAGAGAAGTAAATGCAAACAAAGCGTGATTTCAAGAACATTGAAGACTTGTAAGTGCTGTAAAAATAATTTTTTTCGTGCAGTTCACAGGTAAATAACCGCGGTTTAATTGGGTTGATGAAGAATTTAATATTGAAAAGAATGTGGTTCAAAAAGTAGAAACAAATGATCTGCATTTGTTTGAATTTGTGGGACGAATGGCTGGAAGGCTTTTGAGGTTCATACAACAAGCACTTTGCAATGTTAAAATTACGTTATAGCAGTTTCTATGTGAGAAGAATTATAGATGTAAATAGGGCAGTACAGCTGTAGGTATTTGGATTGGAGTGTCTGGTTGAGTTTGTTGAGATTCTTTTCATTGGAGAGAATGGCATGACTTTTTTATTGATTTGATTTTTTTTTCATTCTTTTAAATCTTTACGTATTAATGATCCAATTGTATTGAATTTCTCAATTGGAAAACGTGATGAAGAATCATATATTAGAAGTAAACTTTAAATTAGTGCCAATTCACAAAGTGCGTAAACGTAAGGAGTACGTAACCGTAAACATTACCGTAAAGTTGAATTACTGTATTTCAATGCCCGTGTTCACAATATTCTTACGTTTATGTATTAGAATAAGAGCTACGCAATGAAAACGTAAAGTTGAGATGAATTCAACTTTATGTCATGTCTACGTACGAAAAAACTAATAGCGCATGCGTCAACTTTAAACACATATTTTCATCTGACAGTTGAGAACACCCTGGACCGAAACGTGCTTTAAATATGATTTGCATAGCATTATTAATAAAAAAAAACAACAATTTCTTCTTCGTCTTAATATTTCTCTCGTTGGCGACTTTTATAACGCAGTTTCAATAATAATGATACAATCGCAAGATCTTTTTCAGACATCATACAATAAAATAAAACAAACTTAACTCCAAACTAATAAAAGTGAAACCAAAGGAAAACATTAAGCACGAAACAGAATCGAAATCAACAGAATATTTGAAAAGGTCAGTCAGAGAAACCAACACTTTATTTCAATATTTTACGTTACGTTACGACCACTGTGAACGTACATTTACGTTTATGTTTTTACGTACATCTTTTGTTTACGCACATTGTGAATTGGCACTTACTTTTATTTGAACGTTTCGTCTTCGAAACGGCACGCCATCATCAGTTCTATAAATGGTTGTCGAATATTGTTGGTTGAAAATTAAATATGATTACAAAATAATTACCAGAAAGAGAAATACAAAACAATTTCAAGCTATGGCGTGGCATTTGACAATCGCCTTACGCCAGGATAAATAGGTACTCAAACTGATGCTGAAACATCCAAATTAAAGTAATTTCAAGTCCGCTTTAGACAAATGATCCTTTGTCATGCATCATGATTGTCAAAATTTTTGAATTTTCTAAATATAAATTTCTGATTGATGTATTATCTGTTCCAATTCCAGGAGATTAGCCAGTTATTTGACAATCTGATAATTTTTATTATCTGAATAGTCTTGACTGTCGGCAAATACAACTATTAGAATTATTTATCTATTTTCATATAGTAATATTGACAAGAGCTTAGTTGAATATGAAGGGATTATCAAAAAAATTTGAGCTATCAAATTTCACAAGAATTTTTCTCAGACAGTTTTTGTTAGAGTGTGCTTGTAATACCTGGTTCATTCCAAATTACTATTAATTATCCATGTTTCAGATGAAGCTGTTTCTACTATTTTTTGCCATTTTGTTGGCGAGATCTTATTCTGAATTTATCGAGGAAGAGAACGAACCATCCTTGTGTGTAGAGCACCAGAATCCTTTCGCTTATACTCACTGTATCAAGAAAAGGGACGCCGGTTGTCAAAATGGTGGTTTCTGTGGAACCTGCAATTCCAATTCCTGTCAAAGTTGCAATGGAAACTCCTGCAAGACATCTTGTAACGGAGCTGCTTGCAACCAATGTCCAAACGGGAATTGCTGCAATGGACAGAATTGCAACGTGTGCCATGGACGGTCTTGTTGTGATAACAATTCTTGCAATAGTTGCGTGAATTCTTGCAATGAGGGATGTTCCACTCTTAGTTGTCGAAGTAGTTGTTTTCAAAACTGTCAGAGTAATGCTTGTTGCGATAATTCAGAGTGTTTCAATACTTGTAGGAACCAGTGTATTGGGGATCATTGCTATGAAAGCTGCTTTAAAGAGTGTTCTTGTCCTCAGACATGCAACAAACCCAACATTCCTACTCCTGTTACACCTGGTCCTATTGTTACCTATCCTAATATCAAAATTCCGCCGCCATCTCACCCTCAAAAAGAGAACCACACTATTATTATTGTCAATAAGCCTGAAACCAAAAATCCTGTCAACATAACAACAGTGGTCAATTTGAAGAACTACATTAACAACAAAAATGTCATCCACACTCCAATTAACGTTACTAATGTGAATCATAATCATATTAATGTAACTAAACCTCAGAGAGATAATCTTTTACAAGAAAAAGAAAAGTGTTGTATTGTCGTTTATCCTGTTCATTGCTATGATATAACAGAAGCTCCTTACAAGAAATGTGTCCAGAAAAGGGAAAAAAAGTGCGGAGAAATCTGTACATCTGTTGTAGTTCATGTTGTACATGTTCCTGGTAAAGATAAAGAAGTTCCAGTGCCTTACCCAGTGCCTGTACAGGTGCCAGGACCAGTTCAAGTTATCAGGCAGCCGCAGCCATATCCAGTCCCTATGGTTCAAAGGTATCCGTATCCAGTGTATATTCCTTCGGGAGGTACTCAATGGACTAGTGGCGGTTCTGTTATTCAAGGAGGAGGTTACAGGCCTTTGTGCCGTTATATTAACAGACATCCATGGGTCAGTTGCAGTCACTATGGTACCCAAAGTGAGTATAATATTTGTCTTACTGAAAGTTTGAGGCTGGGAAAAAAAGTTGACGATTTTCTATTTTTCAGGTTGCGGCTCTTGTTACGTTTGTGGTGGACAATACAATCCAACAGCTTGTAGTCAACAAGTCCAATGTGCTAACCTTTGCCGGGGAGGAATTGTAAACTTGGGCGATCAGTGGCAAAATGACATCTTGCGTTTTGCTTCATCTTACAATACTCCATATTCAACTCAATATCAAGCTTCTGTTAGCCCACAACAAATAGATCAAGGAGCGCAGCAATCACAAGACGCTCCTGCTCCACAAAAATTCGACTTAGGGGTGCAACAACAGGATATACAGCAGCAGCCTGCTGGTATTGACCTTGGAATGCAACAACAGTTGGTGCAGCAGCCACAAATGTATCAGTATCCACAATTTGTGCAACAACCTATGGATTTACAAGGTGTGCAACAATTTGTTGGGCAACAACAGCCACCCTTAGAGATTCAGCAACAGTATGTAGCGGTACAACCACCATACGGTCCTCAACAGCCAATATATCGTGAGGATATCCAACAACAACCTGCTGGCTTGACAGGAAAATAAAAAAAAAATGCACAAATCAGTTTATTCGTCCAGCCGCGAATTCATTATTATTATGTAGTTGTTGAAGTTTGTTGACATGTTTTTGAATCTAGAATTGTTCAGGGAACTTCCAATAAAAATTTAAATTTGCACTTAGTTTGTACTAGTCTGATGGCATTTTTTAAGCATGTTGATTTGTATATCAATATAACCAATCTTTAATTATAGTAATAAAATATGAATAGCTAGAATCCAGACAGAAATATTGTTTTTCTATTATAACAAAAATTAACTCGTTCGTGGGATCGCCCAGTGGTCGAAATTTGACCGTGAATCATTATATTGCAAAGTTTGAACGTTATTGAATTTAATCTTCCATCCAGAGGCGGTTCTAGCCTACTTACCGCCGGGGTGCAAAGATATATAAACTGCACCCCCCCTACCTCCCTCTCTTCATCGTACTTCTCTTTTTTATAGATTTCAATCCCAATCCATAATTCACAATTTTAATCGCAATCCACAATCCACAATTTGAATCCCAATCCACAATCCACAATTTGAATTCCAATTTAAAATTTCAATCCTAATCCACATTCCACAATTTAGACCCTAATTCAAAATTTCAATCCCAATCCACAATCCACAAATTTAATCCCAATTCACAATTCACAATCCTCAACTAGAATCCACAATATCAATCTCAATCCGCAATCCACAATTCGTAATCCACAATTTTGATCCCAATCCACAATCCACAATTTTAATCCCATTCTTAATTAAATATATATATATATATATATATATATATATATATATATATATATATATATATATATATATATATATATATATATATATATATATATATATATATATATATAGTGGCTTGGACACCCCAGGTGAAGCTCTCTAGATCCTTTATTTGAGGGGGATCAGTCCTCATAGCCTTGTTCTAAATTTTCTGACATTTTCTACTTCCATTTCTGTATTCCTGTTTTATTCAGGTCTGCTTCTACTTCTTGTAGCCATTTAGACCAAAGTCTGCCTCTTCTTCTGTTTCCGCCTGGTTCCCATTGTAAAATAGCCCTTACGGTATCTTCTTCTCTTTCTCCCCATATGTGTCCTAGCCATTTCGTCCTCTGTTGTTTTATTTTCCTTACTATATCTTCTCCTTGCAACTCTTGTTCTATTTCATGGTTCATTAGTATTCTATATTCGTTTTCTGTCGTTTTTACTAATCCTGTAATAGTTTTACTATTTTTCTTTCTACTATTCGTAAATCTTCTCCATCTTTTTTGGTCATTGTCATTGTTTCTGCAGCGTACATTATTATCGGTCTGTTATTGTTCTATAAACTTTTAATTTTGTTTTCTTTGTTAGGTTTTTATCTTTAAGTAATTTTTTATTTGCGTAAAAAGCTCTGTTTGCTGTTAATATCTTCTCTTGGATTTCTGTTTTCCTGTCTCCTTTATTTGATAGCATAATGCCTAGGTATTTGAATTTATATACCTCCTCAAACTGTAGGTTACCTATTTTTATTTTTCTACTTCCTAATTTTTTTCCTATCCTCATTATTTTAGTTTTGTTCTCGTTGATTTTTCCAAATTAAAAATACACAATCACAATCCTAATCCAAAACACACAATTTCAATCCCAATCCCAATTCGAAACTCATAATTTCAATCCCAATCCCAATCCCAATCCAAAATCCAGAGACCCAATTCCCATCCAAAATCCACAATCTCAATCCCAATCCAGAATCCACAAACCCAATCCCAATAGAAACTCCACAATCCCAATCCCAATCAAAAATCCACAATCCCAATCCCAATCCCAATCCAAAATCCAAAGTCCAAGAACTCAATCCCAATCCAAAATCCTCAGTTCCAGATCCAAAATCCACAATTTTTATCCCATTCCAAAAAAGAATGATGGATTATGGATTGTGTTGATTGTGGGTTAGCTCTAATAAAATCTTTTGTTGAAGAAATTGGTCTTATTTTTAAAGAATTACGTTCGGGGCCCAACTGGTGCCGGGGTGCTGTGCACCCCTTGCACCCCCACTTGAGACGCCTCTTCTTCCATTCTCAGGTGTTCCAGGTAAAATTAACTTGATATTCGACACTCCATCCAAATCTTGAATTAGGATTAGTGATTCTCATTCAATATTTCAAAGTGTCTTCCTCTCCCCAACCCCCAGCAGGGGAAAGAAATAATAACGTTTTTCTTCAGCAATTTTCCTATTTGGTGCATATTTTTCGATATATTCCAGCAAAAAATGATATCGTTTTCAGCGTTAGCTTAGAATTGAACACCCTGTGTATAATTAAAGCTTTCTGCATTGCTTCTCCACATAAACTGGACATGAAAGTATGTCGAATCTCACATTCCTTCTTGCGCACGATACAAAGTTTTCTCTCCACGTAAAATTGGAAATAGAACAACCTGTATATGACTTCTTCCCTACATGAACTTCAAGTATGCTAAATCTCACATTCCTCCGTGCGCGTTACAAAGTATTTTTAGAAAAAAAATCAAAATGGGATTCCTGTATATAATTTCAGCATTCTGCACTCTTTCTTTAGAAAGTATGCCATATATCACATTTCTTCGTGCACGCGGTACAAAGTTTTCATTTCACGTAGAATTAGATGCCGCTTGATCCAGCGACATGATCAGGTAGGTTTGACGGCGTGTGGCTGGAATTCTTGGAAGGACATGCCATCTTGACGAAAGGATCGAATTTCAATCTGCCGACATATCATGCCATCAGTTCGTGATCAGTTCTCTTAGGTTTTATTAGGTGATGCATAACAGTGACTTTCTTTTTGATAATCAGCGTTACAAAGAAGAGAAGATTAACATACATTTCTGAGTCCATTCGTAAATAATTGTGCCCGTCTTGCAAGGCCACAGCAAATTCTTCCAGTATATTTATATGGAAATGGGTGCTTCTTTGCTCAATCAGAGCTTGCACCAAAAATATCTTTTTCTTTGCTTATTTTTGAGAAATGAAGCAACTGTCAGCCCGATCAGCGCAAAGTCTTCGTCTGTGCAAGATATGCTGACTCTATGATTTATCCGCGTGAATTGACGCCGCTTCATGCCGCTTGAACGTGTATGGTCCTCCAGTCATGCCACAGTATCAAACTATTGGATCAAGCACCTTTATATACTTTTAGCTTTCCGCACTACTTTTTCATATAAACTTCAAGTATGCCAAATCTTACATTTCTTTATGCGCGCAGTACAAAGTTTTCTCTTTCCGTAAAATTAAATTTGGACACTAAGTATATAGTTTTAGCTTTCTGCACTTCCTTCTCCACACAGACTGCAAGTCTCACATTACTTTGTGTTCGTGCGCGTGGTACAAGTTTTCTCTTCACGTAAAATTAAAATGGGACTCCTGTATATGCTCTCATCTTTCTGCACTTCGTCTCCATATAAACTTCAAGTATGCCGAATCTCACATCCCATCATGCACGCCGTACAAAGCTTTCTCCGCACGTAAAATTAGAATAGGACACCTGTGTATAATTTCTGCTTTCTGCATTTCCTTCTTTAGTCCAGGCAATGAATGAATGTGGATGGAAAGATCGAAAGCAGAAAGTTTAACTCTCAAACTTTGTTTGGACTAGTTAGGAGATGAATATACTAAAAGTCCTGACCCCTCGGAGGTAAGCCCTAGGAGGGAGGACACAAAAAAGATCCCATTTTTTGGTTTTTTGTTTACATCTCGAAAACGATGCGTCAGAGAAAATTTTGTTTTCTGCATTATGCAAGCTGATAAAATTTTCTACAACTTTGGTCCTATACAATTTTTACCTGTTCCTAATCGTTGTCTAGATATGAGTTCCGAAAAGCGATCGATTTTCAGAAATGTGACGTTTTTATTTACTTGTACAAAATAGGCGACAATATTCATAAATTGACTGTTTCTAATGGAGCTCATATCTAGACAACGATGGGGAATAGATAAAAAGTGTATGGAACCAAAGTTGTAGAGAAATTCATCAGCTTCCATAATGCTTGAGAGCAAAATTTCATATGACGCATCGTTTTCGAGATGTAAACAAAAGACCAAAAAACGGGACCTTCTTTGTGCCCTCCCTCTTAGGGCTTACCTCCGAGGGGGGTGGAGACTTTTAGTATGTTTATCCCCTAACTAGTCCTAACAAAGTTCCAAAGTTAAATTTTCTGCTTTCGACTTTTCCATCCACATTCATTCATTGCCCGGACTATTCATACAGACTTTAGATATGCCAACACTTATTTACTTCGTATACTCGGTACAAAGTTAAAACTTCACGTCGTAAAATTAAAATGGGACAACCTGTATATGTCTTCAGTTTTCTGTATTCCTTCATGTGAACTTCAAGTATGCCAAATCTCACATTTCTTCGTGCAAGCAATATGCAATATTTTCTGGCCTGAAGTTTCTCGAAACCTCCAGAAACTTCTAGTGGGTTAGACGTTACCACGTCCTTGGCACATAATCTATCCTGTAGGGGTTCCGTTCGTTACAATATTTGGAGTGAAAATTGGTGACTTGTGTCATAACGTTATCAAAATTTATAATTTTAAGACCCTTGCGAACTCAAATTGAAAACAGCATACTAAGATATGAAAAACTGAATGTTGTTGAAATTAATAATTGACCTCATTTTTATTGAGGTATCTTCCCAATTTTTCGGTTCTTAGAACTCGTTGCTTTCGTTATAGGAAAGGGGCGAATCTAGAAAATTGCGTTTGAAAAAGTTAACTTTTTCTTGAGCACGTTATTCGCATCAGAAGATAAAAGATTGTTCATAAAAAGTTACTTTTAATTCAATAAAGATGTAGTTTGCCCTCCTTCGACAAAGTTTCGTGTTTCGTCGCGGTGTTGGAGAATTGAAATTTTCTCATTTTAAAAGAATTTTCAACATTCTTCTCCAGTTCATCATATTACATACTCATATTTTCTAAAACTTTTTTGTACGACAAAAAAGTTTGGAACTAATTCGATTATTTAGAAATTTTCCACCTGAATAAAATCGAGTGTACTTTCCGTTCTATCAAATTGGCTTGGATTTCAATAATAATGAGAATTTCAAAACAAGTCGTTTTTGGACCGTGTCATTATTCGTAAAAATAAAATAGGCCCTGAATCCAGTCCTGTCTGGGCGGAGCCTTTCGCATTCTTTGTATCGCACTGCACCGCCCCGCACGATCGAAAATTTTAGTAAACGTGCTCTCGATTGATCTAGAACATTCCCAGAAACGGACATTGTATATATATGAGAAAACGACCTGGCTGAGGAACAGTGAACAGTAAAACAGTGAATATCCAGTGAGCGATCAGTGTGATAAATAAATAAGTTGTTGAAAATAAATATCTGTCGCTTTGTTTTTGAAGTTTAATAGTAGTCACCCTTTTCAAACAATATTCCTGAATATAACTTGGAGAGGACGAAACAATATTCCATTTTGACCCTGCTAGGATGTAGGAAATGTGTCATGCTCGTTGAGAGACAGAAGTAATGCTTGTAAGGCTTGGATAATACGATTTTCTTTATGAAATGAGTCTCGTCCCTTTTTTATGCCAGATTTCTTATAAGACTCAGCCCATAACAGAACATCTGCGACACTTTGTTAAATTCAAGCACCAGCGAACAGATGACAACAGCGCATGACTTGAATCGGCCGAAGGGTGGAAAATTTTGTATATTTGTCATTCAAATACTTCATGTGGGCGAGTTCGAATCTGGAAATACTCCTGAAATTTGAGCACCTTCATACATCAACAAAATTTATCTAAGGGAAAATTCAGTGCAAGGTCTGATTTTATATGGTAAATAAGTTACCCTACCTGCCTCAACTTAACTCGTTCGCACAGACCGTTGCGAAGCCCGGAACCAAGCAACTGCCGCTGTTGCTTGTCAAATAGTATCAATGTATGTCTGTTCAAGAAGATGGCATTTTCAAATATGGAAATAAGCCGAGCCGGCGGCAATTCGCCGATAATATATCGAATCAGGAACTCTCCCTACCTTTTCAGTCCGGAAAATATGATTTTGTACTACGGCATGTAAATATAGACTTTACGGAGTTATCTGTGAACTACACTCGATGTAGAATATTGATGAGATTTTCAGAGCCTTTGAACAAGATTTCTACTAATATAAAATTGTAAACATCATTATCAAAACATGTTTTTCTTTCCAACAGAAAATTTGATGGAGCCCACTGTGGTTTTCAATTAAGATAAATAATATGTCAAGTTATTTACGCTCACCAAACAAAATAGTTAATTATTTTCAATTATAATCACATTTAAATGAATTTTCAGCGGCAAAGTAGTCATAATTCATCATAGTGAATGCACACAGAGGCACAGAGCAGAAATTGTGAACAAATAAATAAATAATTGAAATCCGCAGCCGGCAAACAAACACGTCCGATCTCCGAGCACAGTATGCTGCGATGCGGTTTATTATTTTAAAGTGATTTATCACCATTCGAAATATATAACCGCAGCTCATTAGGGGGTGTAATATAAACGGCGCGTGATTTAGGAGACATTTACGGAGACAGGGGACCACAGGGACCAGCCATGAAATCGCTTCAAATTTAATGATGAGGATACATCGCATTTATTTCTAAAATGTGAGGCTGTCGCAAGAGTGTTAGCTTCCTCGAGTAGGATATTTAATTAATAAAATTTGAGGGCCCTATCAAACCATTCCTCTTTTATATTACAATGAATAATTCAGCAAAAAATCATTACTCAGTAATATGCTCGACTAATTCTAGAATATTTCGAGAAACGGGTTTCCATATATAAGGGAAAGCAAACGACCTGACGAAAAATAGTAAACAATTAACAGTAGAACAGTGAACAGTAAAACAGTGAAATAGTCAGCGATCAATATAATAAATAAATAAATAGTTCAAAATAAATATCTGCGGCTTTGTTTAATAGTAGTAAGTGATAAATAAATTATATAGTGTTTGTTATAGTCCGTGAGACAGGGCATAAATTTTTCGTTGATTACCGCTCACTTGAAACTTCGTGAGTGACTTCATTGTGATGAGTCCGACAGCTTTCACATTTGACGAAATTCTTGATTTGGAGGCGTTTTTCAGCGAGAGCTAATTGAACATGTCAATTTCATGAAGTCTTGTAAATGTATTACCGTCATATTGATGTTTACACTAATCGAATGATTTTTTGATTATAAAATGAAAAATAATATTGTCTGACATGAATATTGGGGGCCAGCGGTGAGTCCGACAAGCCGCACTTGTCACAAGTTGGTATGAAAACGGATCACCGTTAGTCTGAGACTTTGAGGACGTGTTCAATTATTTTTTTTCTGAAATTTGGTCATTTTGTCCGACAAATTTTCGGGGGCGTTTTCTTAGTTCGGCACTGAAAATGTGTCAGGATTATAACAGTTCCTTCATCAATGACCGCTTGTCGGACCAAAACAGTCATAATTCGAAAACATATTATCTGTCCAAAAAACATATTGTCCGACAGAAATATTGGTTCTTATTATCAATCCGACAAGAAAACGCTCGCACATATATAACTCAGTTTTTGACGTATTTAATATCAAGAGATAAGTAATGGACGTTGTTTATAAGCTAGTAATGAATAATTCATTAACAAAATAATTGAAAAAAAAATGAAGTAGAAAATAGAAAAAGAAATATATTATTATGTCGCTACGTTGGAACGTTACTCACTTCAATCTTCCATCTCCAGGGGTTCCTAGTAGAATTAAATTGGTATTCGATGCTCCATTCGAATCTAAAATTAGGATTAGTGGTTCCCATTCAAGATTTCAAAGTGACTTTCTCCCTCGACTTTAGGAAGGGAAGAGAAATCATTGAAATTTTTCTTTAGCCATTCTCCCATTCGGTGCATATTTCTCCAGATATACTTCAAATATGCCATATTTCACATTCTCCACACAGACTTCAACTAAGCCAAGATTCACATCACCTTGTGTGCGCGGTACAATGTTTTCTCTTCACGTCGTAAAATTAAAATGGGACACCTGTATGTATTCTCAGCTTTCTGCATTCGATCATATAAACTCCAAGTATGCCAAATATCAAATTTTTTCGTTCGTGCAATATGCTTGAAAGGGGATACAAAGCTTCCTCTTCACGTATTAATATATAGATTAAAATGGAACACCTTTATATAATTTTCACTTTCTGCACATCTTCTCCATATAAATTTTGAGTATGCCAAATCTCACACTCCTCCGTGCATGCAATATGCTTAAAAAGAGGTCGAAAGTTTGCTCTTGACGTATTAATATATAGATATCACAGTTGAAGATGAATTTGAATGATATTTGAGGTGATTATCACAGGATACTGACTTTATATCACACATTTGATCCCAAAATAATATTAATATATTGGTGGACAAGCCTTTTTTTTATTATTTATAATCAATAATCATACTGACTTGATATGCATTTCATATATGTATATGCCTATGAATGCAGCCGCATTCATACCACTTATTTTTGCTTTTTCTGAAGTATTGCCCCACTTAAATTGTCGGACATGTATACAGTAATGTTCTAGACACTATTTGAATGGAAAATAAAAAACATAGAGATGAGCGGTCATTGATGAAGGAACTGTTATAATCCTGACACGTTTTCAGTGTCGGACTGAGAAAACGCCCCAGAAAATTTGTCGGACAAAATGACTAAATCTTAGAAAAAAAAAATTGAACACGTCCTCAAAGTCTCAGACTAGCGGTAATCCGTTTTCATATCAACGTACTTGTGACAAGTACGTCTTGTCGGACTCACCGCTGGGCCCCAATATTCATGCCGGACAATATTATTTTTCATTTTATAATCAAAAAATCTTTCGATTAGTGTAAACATCAATATGACGGTAATACATTTTCAAGACTTCATGAAATTGACATGTTCAATTAGCTCTCGCTGAAAAACGCTCCCAAATCAAGAATTTCGTCAAATGTGAAAGCTGTCGGACTCATCACAATGAAGTCACTCACGAAGTTTCAAGAGAGCGGTAATCAACGAAAAATTTATGCCCTGTCTCACGGACTATTAGTAATATCTGGAAGAATAAAACTTTTATTTTATTTTCAATTATTAAATAGTGACTTCGTTGTTTGCCTGACTGCAAATGCTCAATATTATTTTCTGAAATTCATATTAAAATTCAACTACCATTTTCATTCTTCCGTGCGATACAATCTTTGGGTTTATTCGAAATGTAAATAGGCATGAAATTATATCTATTCCCTTGTGTACTAACTAAGTTATAATCAATTTTGCAGGGTGCGTTACACAACTTTTCCGGTATAAAAAACTGCGTATAATATATGAGAAATGTTTGATTCGGTCAGGAAATTAAGTGTAACTCTCCGGTTTTAGCCGAGGGCGCTACATCCGGAGGAAATTGTAGATGGTGGTCGCAACGCCCTCAGATTCAAATCTGCGAGAGCGCACTCACTATCCCATTCCTGTTTAGATAAAATAAATTATGGGACAACCGCCCTATGTTTTATGTGAAAACAAATTACAGATATTTTTGTCATAAGAAATATATATATAAATGAGTAAATATGCGTTTATAATGCAACTGATTAAATAGTTTCATATTTAACTAAACAAAGGAAAAGGTGCGTTTATTATCTTGACCTTATAATTTCTATTTAAATCAACTTCAAACAAATGTATGTATAATTTGCAATTTTGTTGTTAATAATGCAATGTTTGTTTGAAGTACACATGTTCTATGTTATAGAAATATTACTGAACATTTATTGTCATAACGAAAATGCAAATTTGTGCAATTATTTGATTTAATCTATTTGGTTTCATCCTCAATAAGGAATAATATGTTGGTGTGACCAGTTAATATTGCATTGTTTATTGCTTTCGAAGAAATTTTTTATTGTTAAAGTGAGAGTCACTATTTGATAGATAAAATTTTATTTCTCACTTACTACTATTAAACTTCAACAACAAAGCCACATATATTTATTTTTAACAACTTATTTATTTATTACACTGCTTACTCACTGGATATTCACTATTTCACTGTTTTACTATTCACTGTCTCTCAGTCTGGTTGTTTGCTCATATATATACAGATGTCCGTTTCTGGAAATGTTCTAGATCAGTCGGGAACACGTTACTAGAATTTTCGACCATGCGGGGCGGTGCGACCAGACAGGGCCGGATTCAGGGCACGTTATAATATAATTATAAACAAGTATAAGACGACATTATAGTTACATGTATAGGATTGGCTCCACCATAGAGAATTTGAGGACTATGACAGTTACAAGGTTCCTGCTTCCATTCAATCTTTGAATGATCATGTACCCATGATAACTTCAATTTATTCCTCGTTCCTTAATGTAATGAAGAACTATTCCAGACCTTATGTCAGAAGACTAGTGCTTTTAAATTAGCCTGACTATCTGTAGCTATGAATATTTTCCTATTACTAAGTTCTTCTTCAATAGTAGCTGCACATTAATCAAAATTCACACATATTTTAACTTAAAATACTGTCCCAACTGACTGTTCATGTCTCAGTTCTTTTGCTCCATATATTCCTAACCTTAGATAATAAATAATATCTAGATGGAAGAAACTGCGAACGGCTACGACGGAAAGAGATGGAAGATATATTGTAAGAAAGCTGGAGAAATGAACTGCACAAGCGTGACAATAATCAAATTTCGGTTTGTCAAGCCCGCAAAATGACAAACACATGATATAATGAGTTCTTATTTTTGTGAAAAATATTTAAATTCATTCGCCGTTTTCTAGTTGCAAAGTACATCTTCTTAACATTACTTTTATAAATAGCAAATGAAATTCGATAGACATGCACAGTTCGCTTCACTTCATTTTTCTTTCATTATATTTTACTTCTTTGTCCTTCTAACGTAACCTATATTTTCCTCTCCTTCTGGCGTAACAGTTTGCAAAAATGTATTGTGCGATATAGGACTCCTTCCATCTAGATATTATTTATGATCTAAGCTCCTGACACTCTTCCACTGATGTTTCTGGGAAGTGTAAGTATACATTTTATTAATAAGTAGGTTATGTTTTCTGTCCTATAAGAATAGAAGCTTTCAGAGCTGTAGCAATATTTTCAATTGAATCATGCACTGAATTCATTATTTGAGAATTGAACTTCATTTAATATTCCACTGTTCTTTAAAATAATCGTTAAATGATTTTCTCTTGATGTTTGAGAACAACAGTTAGTTTATTCGCTGCTCGTAGGTGGCAGCACATATTTTGACCGTTCTCAGACTGTTTTTTCTAGCTGTTCTTTGTGAAAGTGCTATTAACTTATGCAGACAATCTAATTTTTAAGAAATTTATTAAAAAACACGTGAAATCTTTAAATTGGGATCAATTTACTTATTATTGATTTCAGAGACAAATTGAACATTTCTTACAACATAGAATTACCGCAGTGAGCGAAGATTTCAATGTATTGCCAAAATATTGTAACGTGCGAAGCTGTTATAATTAGTAAAAATAAAATAGGCCTTGAATTCGCCTCTGTCTGGGCGGAGCCTTTCATTTCTTTGCGTGCCGCACCACACATTCAACCATTCGAGTAACTTGCTAGAATGATGTAGAAAATTCTAGAAGTAACCAAATATATTAGGGGAGCGGCCTGACTGAGTGAGTAGTGAATATCCTGAGCGTGAATAAATAAATATTAATGGCTTAGTTGTTTTAGTTGCCTCAAATAGTCAATCATTAAGTAGTGACTTTTATTTTAATAATAAACAATTCCTTCAATATTATTAAACATTACAATCCAAAAATTCTTCCAGTTTCAAATGAATGATTGAAGTGAAGTGAAATTTATTTGTTGCTGGTTTTTCCATCCACAACTTCTGGATTCTTTGTTGGGGTGTGAACAAACAAATGTGAAAAGTGTGTAACACTTATTGGAAATGAAGTAAATTGTGTGAGCTCTGTTGCGTGCTGGGACACCTACATTATTTATTCACCCTATGTTTCCAATTGAGAATCACAGCTGAGAAGAAAAGGTCAGGCGAAAACATTCTCATACAGTATGTTCACACACACACTCACGCATTATTCTGGCTTTCTTTTCGCATAGTCGAACGTAAACTAGCAATCCAACGACAAATTTATTATTTATGTCCACCTGCCTTAAATTTTATTCACACAAGTGCTCACTATTTAAATAATTTATTTTTAAACTAGGACCAGAATAAATCTTTATATACCTTCCAACAGTTGAAGTTTAAATCCGTGCCTTTTACTTATAAATATTATATGACATGCTTGCTGACTCACATCGATATCCAGTAATCTCTTAATAATGTAATGTTTATTTTATTCTTCGAAGTATTACTGAACAAATACTATACAATTTATTTTTCACTTACTACTGTTAATCTTGAACAAAAAAAGCCACAGATATTCATTTTCAACAACTTATTTATTTATTACACTGATCATTCACTGAATATTCACTATTTCACTGTTTTACTGTTCACTGTCTTTCAGTCAGGTCATTTGCTCATATATATACAGATGTCCGTTTCTGGAAATGTTCTAGGTCAGCCGAGAGCACGTTACTACATTGCGGGGCATTGCAGTACGATACAAAGATACCTATTGCTGCTACTGAAATGCATCACTTGAATGAAGCGTGGATTGATCAGAATAAATTGCTTTTGAATTATGCATACATTTTGAGAACTATTTAGAGCCTAATAATTTAGGTTATTTCAGTTACTTACTATTCACTTTATTCTCTCTACATGTGCGTAGTGTAAGTTTAAGAGCAAAAGGAATCAACAAGAAGTGAATGCGGTCATGTATAATGCAGCCAAGTCCATTAAAACGAGGCACGTACTTCTGTCATTCAAGCCAGGCAGGTGCGATAAGAAAAGCGAATAAGTAGATTGATCGTAAAAAGGATAGGAAAGGATCTCATTCATAGGCTTCTTTTCAGAATAGTGAGAATTCTGGAACCATTCCTTGAGGACTTTAAAATGAATTTCAATAAATCTACGATTACTGGAATAATCAATACATTTCTGTATTACATTTCTCGGTTGTAACAGCTTCGCTATGTTGACGATATTTCAGTTAAATTGTTTTCAGGTATATTATTTTTCAGATCAAGCAACATTATTAATGAACAATAACGTAAAGTACATAATATTCAAAATTTGGAATTAATTTTGGGATCCTTTGCAATTTCATTCCAAAAGTTCATTCGGTCCTCATCAGGATTTTTTCCAGGAACCATTTTGTTACCAATATCCATATAATTGAAGCAATCTTTTTGGACGGGAGTCCAAATTGCTCCAAGTTTCTCTGAGTTTGGATTTCCGGTTCTAGCAAAATTTGTCCATATAGTAACAATTCTGTCTACCAATTTTGCTTCTTCACTATTTGACTCGAATTCAGGAGTGTGGTCTGTACTGAATAGATAACCGAGCATGTCACAGTGGGCTGTACCTAAAACACAGAAAATTGAGCCGAATCAAAAACTTCTTTATCAGTAAATAACTACGATTTTATCGATAAAATACTCTGGAATTATAAAATGAAACGTACCTGGTCTTTCTATTTTTCCCAATTTTCTTACCACGTTCATTGCAGTTTGAGCTGTGAACCTGTAGTAGTAAACAGGAAAATTTGAAGTTTTAGACAGTTCTCTAACTGCTAAATAAACTCCTCGGAAAAATAATACATCAGTTTCTAGCTACAAATTGAATTAATTACTTGAATATTGCTTCTTGATCTTTTAAATTATTTAATGTCCGACTAGTTTATTATTGTTGTTATAATGAGACAGGGCATAAATTTTTCGTTGATTACCGCTCACTTGAAACTTTGTGAGTGACTTCATTGTGATGAGTCCGACTGCTTTCACATTTGATGAAATTCTTGATTTCGGGGCGTTTTTCAGCGAGGGCTAATTGAACATGTTAATTTCATGAAGCCTTAAAAATGTATTACCGTCATATTGATGTTTACACTAATCGAAAGATTTTTTGATCATAAAATGAAAAATTGTCCGACATGAATATTAGGGGCCAGCGGTGAGTCCGACAAGCCGCACTTGTCACAAGTACGTTGGTATGAAAACGGATTACCGCTAGTCTGAGCTTTGAGGACGTGTTCAATAATTTTTTTCTAAAATTTGGTCATTTTGTCCGACAAATTTTCGAGGGCGTTTTCTCAGTCCAACACTGAGAACGTGTCAGGATTATAACAGATCCTTCATCAATGACCGCTTGTCGGGCCAAAACAATCATAATTTGAAAACATATCTGTCCAAAAAATATATTGTCCGACAGAAATATTGGTTCTTACTGTCAGTCCGACAAGAAAACGCTCGCACATATATAACTTAGTTTTTGACGTATTTAATATCAAGAGATAATTAATGGACGTTGTTTACAAGCAAGTAATGAATAATTTATTAACAAAATAATTAAAAAAAAGTAAAGTTGAATATACACAAAGAAATATATTATTATGTCGCTAAGTTAGAACGTTACTCACTTCAATTTTCTATCCCCGGGGGTTCCAAGTAGAACTAAATTGGTATTCGATGCTCCATCCGATTCTAAAATTAGGATTAGTGGTTCCCATTCACGATTTTAAAATGACTTCTTCCCCCGACTATAGGAAGGGAAGAGGAGTCTTTGAAATTTTTTTTCAGCCATTTTCCCATTCGGTGCATATTTCTCCAGATATACTTCAAATATATCATATCTCACATTCTCCACACAGACTTCAAGTAAGCCAAGTTTCACATCACCTCGTGTGCGCGGTACAAAGTTTTCTCTTCACGTAGTAAAATTAAAATGGTACACCTGTATATACTTTCAGCTTCTTGCACTCGATCATATAAACTTCAAGTATGCCAAATATCAAATTTTTCCGTGCGTGCAATATGCTTGAAAAGGGATATAAAGCTTCCTCTTCACGTATTATTATTTAGATTAAAATGGAACACCTGTATATAATTTTCACTTTCTGCACATCTTCTCCATATAAATTTTGAGTATGCCAAATCTCACACTCTTCCGTGCATGCAATATGCTTAAAAAGAGCACGAAAGTTTGCTCTTGACGTATTAATATATAGATATCACACTTGAAGGTAAATTTGAATGATATTTGAGGTGATTATCACAGTATACTGACTTTATATCACACATTAGATTCCGAAATAATATTAATATATTTGTGCACAAGCCTTTTTTTATTATTTATAATCAATAATCATACTGACTTGATATGCATTTCATATAAGTATATGTCTATGAACGCAGCCGCATTTATACCACATATTTTTGCTTTTTCTAAAGTATTGCCCGTTTAAATTGTCGGACATGTATACAGTAATGTTCTAGACATTATTTGAATGGAAAATAATAAACACAAGAATGAGCAGTCATTGATGAAGGAACTGTTATAATCCTGACACGTTTTCAGTGTCGAACTGAGAAAACGCCCCCGAAAATTTATCGGACAAAATGACCAAATTTTAGAAAAAAATAATTGAACACGCCCTCAAAGTCTCAGACTAGCGGTAATCCGTTTTCATACCAACGTACTTGTGACAAGTGCGGCTTGTCGGACTCACCGCTGGCCCCCAATATTCATGTCGGACAATATTATTTTTCATTTTATAATCAAAAAATCTTTCGATTAGTGTGAACATCAATATGACGGTAATACATTTTCAAGGCTTCATGAAATTGACATGTTCAATTAGCCTTTGCTGAAAAACGCCCCCAAATCAAGAATTTCGTCAAATGTGAAAGCTGCCGGACTTATCACAATGAAGTAACTCACGAAGTTACAAGTGAGCGGTAATCAACAAAAAATGTTTGCCCTGTCTCACGGACTAATACTGATCCCAGGATAATTTCGAAACAAATAATATTTTTCAAAATAACAAACAAGTTTCCCAGTTACAGCAAGTAACTAGAGAAATTTCTGACAGAAATCACAATGAGAGGACATATATTGCTAAAATTTTTGATTCAAATAGTACAAACGTCGGACATCAAACATTGAGGGCACCACGGTAGTTGAACGGTCTATAATGCCCACGGTCAACGTACACATCTCGGGCCGAAGGCCCTCGGAAAGTACAATGTTGACCTCAGGCACTATTATCTTTTTAACACCCTTGATACCTTAATTATTATAATTACATTTATAAATCCTTCTTCAGAGTTGTCTTCGTTGCCATAATAAAACTTCCTCATTTTTTGGATAACATTTTTTTCAAGTTCGCTGCCTTTTGGGATTTTGTAAAGATGTGGTATTCTGGTTGATAGATCAGTAGGTACCTGAAGTTTCCCAAAATCCCAATTATGCATGACTTCTGTAAGAAGTCCTTCGCGGCAGGCGTAGCCAGTCATTACTGGAACTTTATTATAATTTCCAGAAGCCATTATCTCCATAGGATGCTGGGTTATGAAATTAGGTTCTGTTGGAGATGGTTTTTCTACTACCACACTGAAATTTCGGATCTCGTCGCAGCTGGAAGTCTGAAATTGTTATGTTCTTACATAATAACTATTATTGTAATTGATACAAAAATAAAAAAATGGAAGAATCATCAAGATGATGAAAGCGCATAGTTGACAGCTCATGAATGCTTGTTACTTCAGAGATTTCGCAAATTATCATCTCTCACAATTACTGAGCTTGAAATCAAGCAGTTTGGGCAAACTTACGAAACAGCAGCTTCCATTTAGTACTAGTTTCAAGCTGACTATTTAATAAGTACATAATTTATGCATGTACAAACTCAAAAATACCTTTTAATCTTCATTGTTTAGTTATTGACTGACGAGAGGTCAAGTGCTGTACCTTGAATGATAATTTGATCTTTATCAAAGCTATATAAAAAAAATACACCAAAAGTGAACAAATTTTCATCCAATAATAATAATTCATTCTAATAAGCTTCAAATTCGCGTAAAACAAGTCATTGAATGACTCCCGGACAGATTTCACATCTGTAAATAATAATAGTGACACCCGCGGCTAGAGTTGTAACTAAATTTTTATCTACTTTAATAAATTTTAGTTGTTATATTCCTAATGTCATATATATTTATGGGCATTGTTTCACTTGAAGCAAGTAATTGAATAATCTAATCTTCCACAATCACTGAGCTTGAATTAAAGCAATTTGTGCAAACCTACGAAACAGTAGCTTTTATTTAATACTCAGCGTCACGGCAGCCAGCCAGCCAGCGAACCAGCCAGTCAGCCAAAGTGAATATAATAGCGCTTTTTTCCAAAAAATGCGCTAAAAATACTCACATATAGAACGGCCTCTTTGATTTCTGTTTGAATATCAATGAATTTTTTGCAAGGAACCTTACGGAGATACTCGAGAAGTTCTCTCTCATTTGCTATGTTTAGATGCTTGCATAATGTCTTAGACGGTATATTGCTCCAGACCCAAGGATTAAACGCACTACCACTTTGTAAAATTGCTCGATGAAATAGACCTGGAATGCAAAATTCAGAAAAGTTTTCTTACTTTATAAGATTGTTACCTTTGGCCATGTGAGAGCACATCAACAGATGTGTGGAAGATCCTCCCGCACTTTCACCAAATACGGTCACATTATTCGGATCACCCCCAAAATGCTCAATATTTTCCTGTACCCATTTCAGTGATTGAACCATGTCCTTCAATCCGGCATTCCCGGGTACGCCAAGTGACGGATCTTCCAAGCTCAAGAAACCTGGAATCATTTATTTTTGAATTTCATTCATCAAATCAATAATTCACTTGCCTAATATTCCTAAACGATAATTGATTGTAATAAGAACAACGTTCCCTGTAACAAGATGTTTTGGGCCACAAAAGTCAGGATTTCCAGAGCCGTAATGAAAGCCTCCTCCATGAATATATAACATAACTGGATTAAGAGTAGTTTTGTCTTTGGGTTTTGGGAGATTTGGTGTGTATATATTCAAATGTAAACAGTCCTCAGAACCAATGATGATTGATCGGTCCAACCAATCCTGAGAATAACTTTCATTTCCTACTTTTGTAGCGTCTCTTATTCCTTCCCATTTTTCTGGAGGTAAAGGACTCTAAAAAGAAATAGAAATAATAGAAATTAACTATTTGTAACAACTTAAAAACGAACCTTAAATCTAATTTCTCCAATAGGTGCTTTTCCGTAAGGTACTCCTTGAAAACTGTAAAATTTTCCACCTTTGTAATCGGTATCTACTTTCCCTTTAAGCTTTCCATATTTTATTTCAACGATTGGCTCTTCCATCTCACTACCAAATCTGGGAGTTTGGACTGGAAATAATAATGAGTACTTTGTTCTAGAACAACAGTTGTATGTACTTGGCAGTACTTGGCAAATATACTTTATGGAAGATCTGTACACTACTAAAATCTATGAATAAGTGACTGATCATATATTTTGAAGTTAACTTTCTTGCTCAAAGGATTTACAAATATGGTTCTTATTGAATACTGATACTAGTTTGCTTCTTTATCACATACTTTGTTATATGACAATTAATATTTATTGCCATTGCGAATGCCATTTAAATTTTTTTATAGTTTTTTGAAAATATTAAAAATTACAATAAATATAAGGTAAAAGCCAAGTCATTTAGGTAATGACTTGATAAAATATTGGAATATTCATTTATTTTATCTACGACCGCAAAAAAGTAACAATAATTATACCATTCACAATGTGAAATTGAGGCTTTTATGGAAAACTGTGCCATTAAATTTTAATCACAAAATTTCAATTTGAGGATCTATCAGTGAGATTATAAGTGATTAAAAACTTTTCTATAACATTTACATAACTTTTGAATGCTTTGTTACATTCCAATTTCGCACCTTGTTTTTATTTTTCCATTTCTATATCCCAGACTGTTATCCATTCCTTTTTGCTACAATTTAAACTTATTAACATTATTATTCTAATAAGATTTAATTCACAAAGCCTTTGTTATTGTCATTTGATAGATCGATATAGTAATTAAGATATCAAGGGTGTTAAAAGGACAGTAATGCCTGAGGTCAACAGTGTACTTTCCGAGGGCCTTTGGCCCGAGGTGTGTACGTTGACCGTAGGCATTATTGTCTGTTCAACTCCCGTGGTGCCTTCAATGTTTAATGTCCGACTTTTATTGTATTTCAATCAAAATTTTTAGCAATATATGTCCTGTCATTGTGGCTTCTGTCAGAGAAATAACTCTAGTTTCTTGCTTTTACTAGGCAACTTGTTTGTTATTTTTCAAAATAATGTCCTCGGGTATTATTTGTTACGTAATAACCCTGAAATCAGTATTATTATGACAGCAATAATAAACTAGTTGGACATTAAATAATTTTCAATTGAGTTGTTGTTCAGACAAGTCCAAGAGTTTTTGAATTTCAGTTGAAATAGTTGCCGGGTGTCAGTAGCGAACAGACCGCCAATTCAGAATTAAATCATTTCTATTTAAAACTTTAAATTACATTACAATCACATTTAAGACAACACATCACAAAATATAAACACAATAGAATTTCTTAACCCTAATAATCCTTTTCCGCCATTCTCTCTTCTCTCTTGTAATAAGCTGGAACCAATGGAATAACTTAAAAGTTAGATAAAAACGTTTTTATTTTAATGAATCATGCAGAAAAGATGAATTAAGTTAAGTCAAGTCAGAAAATTACTACAGAACAGAAGGTTGCGCCATAAAATTTATTTGATATTTTGAATGTTCAAAACCGCTTTGCGGGATTAAAAATCGAGTCAGCGTTTGCTCCGGTCGTAGTCTTGTGTTGTGAAACCGCCAAGAATATCAAGGCGAGGTCCTAATCGCCCGAGTACTGACTCCTGGATCCTGAAGACCATCCCAGGACTCTTAAAACCGACGCCGTTTCTCTGACTGACCTTGGCTCGACGCCTTTACTAGTTAACGTCAACGCCACCGTTCCAGAGGCCCAGTGGTTACAGCTAGGTGTATAGTCCTTTTTTGCTTGTTTGTTTACTGAGACTATTTGTGGGAAGAGAAATCCTACCTGTTCTCTTTCAGGACATTTGGTCTCCACTGGCTCTGAAGGCACAATACTTGGTGAGTGAGTTATTAGCTCGACCACTTGGTTGAAGCTGAAGGTCATCGTTGTTGTGTGCCTCGCGGATGGAAATACAACTATTGGGCGCCTCCGGGTATGCTCAGAGCTCAATTTTACGAAGCCTCACTCCATTCACGATCTCTCTGAGATTAAGAGCATTTATATAAGCCATAAGCAGCGATTTTGTTTTTGAGACTATTTCAGTTCAAGAAGGCCGAAGCAGTTTTTCAATATTGAGTTTTTATTTTGTGAATCATTATCATATTATGCAGTACTCATCATGGCATAAGAACTCACAGAATCCGTTTTTCTCATTATTGTCAATTTTTAATTCAGAAGTCAGCTATAAAATCAAAAAGATACTCAACACTGCCGTAATCATGATTTATTAAGAGCTTACCACCGTATACTTGTATTCTATATACTTGAATTATGGCCGGTTTTATAAAAGACCAAGTAAATTTACTCTCAAAATAAATTTATTCTACTTAACAAATTCTAATCGTTTTGAATTTCTTTAATTTTTAGTCCGAGGACATTATTTTCAATTTATAAATAATTTTTAATTGAGTTGTTGTCCAGACAAGTCCAAGAGTTTTTGAATTTCAATTGAAATAGTTGCCGGATATCAGTAGCGAACAGACCGCTAATTCAAAATTAAAACATTTCTATTTCAAACTTTAAATTACATTACAATCACAAAATATAAACACAACAAAATTTCTCAACCCTAATAATCCTTTTCCGCCATTCTCTCTTCTCTCTTGTAACAGTCTGGAACCGGGCATTAGTTGAATTAACCATTTGACTCTACTGTTTTATTTCGGAAACAATTTAAGGATAAAAATACATTGTGAAATGCAAAATTTTTCAAAGGACAAAAACATAAACAAATCGAATATTTATTATTACAAATAGTTACAATTTTGAAGTCAGTCACTTAATTAAATTTGTTAGATCGAAAACTTTAGTCTGCAATCTCAGAATCAGCCCACTTTAGAGCAAGTCTTGCAGCTTTCGCGTACGGAATTTTCGATAAGGCGATCTCAAAAATTTATTCTGCTGGAATCAGAGACTTGTTTCACTGAAATCAGAGACTTTTATCACTGAGATTAGAGACTTGTTTCACTAAAATCAGACTCATGTCGCAAATCTCAGAGACTTATTTTTCCAGAATCAGACTTGTCCCACTGAAATCAGAGACTCATTCTGCAGAAATCAGAGAGCTATTCCGCTATTCTTATTTAAAGTAAGTCTGTGTTTTCGTTCGCTCTCGCTGCTACCTTTTTACTTGTACAAAGTACGAGGAAGCATTTTGAAACCGACAAAATTCACATAACGAGATTTTGATGGAAATATCCGTTTTGAGCATCCCTGAATCCATTTTGACTATTTTCGGCTTGATATCGGTACGTATGTGCGTGCGTTCATTCGTTCGTAACTCGCAAATCTCAAAACTGGTTGAACGTCTAATGTTGAAATTTTGTATTTAAGACTGGTATAGGTTCTAGCTGTGCACCTCGCATTATGATTCCAATCGTCTGTACCGAAAGTGCACTTTACTTGAAACTTTTTTCGAATTTTTCTAATAAATCCAGAATGATCAACCGTAGGATGTTGAAATTCAGTATTTGAACTTGATGTTGTATCAAAATGATTATCTGCTATTTTTGTATGAATCGGCCAAGCCAGAAGTGCACTTTACTTGAAACTTTTTTAATTTTTTTGCATAAATCTAGAATGATCAGCCATAGCATATTGAAATTTAGTGTTTGAACTTGTTGTAGCATCAAAATAGTTATCTATTATTTTTGTATCAATCGGCTGAGCCGAAAGTGCAGTTTATATGTATAACAGACATTCAGAATTTGCCGTATAAAACAATCAGATTAATTGAAATGATAAGGTAGGCAATGATAATCTGTTGTCAATTTTTTGATTTTGTTTGTCATTGTACATGTGAAAATATTATTAAAACTATATTTATAATAATCTGAAGTGACAGAAAACTTTGTTGAATAGAGGATATAGCCCGATAAGCTATGGAAAAGTGCCCCCGCGTGTAATTGATTGAAATGATAGTGGGATGGTACATCTACTATCAATATCAAATTTTATCCCCATGCGACCGTTCATAGAGTCGTCAGGGTATAAGATAGCTTCAAGGTCCAATCTTTTTTTCTCGGTTTCTATCAGTCCAATCAATTTGAAACTTGGTATGAATGATAACAATTCAAACATCATTCACCAAGTGCAATAAAATATATGTACGGTAATCTGAACTATCAAAAAATGACAGAAGTATTTTTTCAGCGGCCATTACGGACAATTTGGGCCGAACACGTTCACCAATTTTTTAAATAATATGTATTTGTGTCTCGTCTATAACACTTCCAAGTTTCATCCATCTAGCTGTGATGGAACAGGATCAAAATGAATAAAAACTGATCTGGGTGCCACTTCTACAGCAATATATAGTTGAAACAATGAACCTCAGAAATATGCGATCCCAAAAATAACAGAATATTCCGTTTATTCAAGCTAACCAGTACTTTCCTAATGAATTTTGAGAACTTGGTACCATTCAGGGAATATTTTTACAGGATAAAAACAAATAAAAACTGATTCGAGTACTTCTTTTAAAAAAATGCACATACTCGTACATATTACAAATACGAATTGGCATCAATCATCATTCAATTACGATTATAGTCGATGAAGTTAAGTGTGGATCGAAGAAATTATATGAGCAAAATGGAGGGAGTCTAGAATTTGATTTTGCACTATACGCCCATGTGCGAAACTGGACTATATTCATTATCAGAAAATTATCGTCATCAACTGTTTTTTGTGTTATCAGTTCATTGTTTTGTCTTTTGTAAGAAAGCGTACATTGGCTGTCCGAATTTCGTGTATTAGATTACGGTTATTATTAATCCTACGTATGTCAACATTCTTACATGCTTTGATAATTTTTATTCTGTATTATATCTACTTCATCGAAATTATTTCCATTCTAAACCCAGTTAATGACTATAATTTTCTCATAATAAATATAGTCTAGTTTTGCACATAAGCGTATGGTGCAAACACAAATTCTAAGTTCCCTTCATTTTGCTCACATAATTACTTCAATCCACACTTAACTTTATCGACTATAATCGTAATTGAATGATGATTGATGCCAACTCGTATTTGTAATATGTACGAGTATGTGCACTTCTGTAGATGAGATACTCGAATCAGTTTTTGTTTGTTTTTATCCTGAAAAAATATTCCTTGAATGATACCAAGTTTCCAAAATTCATCAAGAAATTGCTGGATAGCTTGAATAAATGGAATATTCTGTTATTTTTGGGGTCGCATATTTCTGAGATCTATTGTTTCAACTATATATTGCTGTGGAAGTGGCACCCAGATCAGTTTCTATTCATTTTGACCCTGTTCCACCACAGCTAGATGAATGAAACTTGAAAATGTTTTAGACAAGATACGAATACATATTATATGAAGAAATAGTGAACGTGTTCGGCCCAAATTTTCCGTAATGGCCGCTGAAAAAATACTTTCGTCATTTTTCAATAGTTCAGATTACCGTACATATATCTAATTGCACTTGGTGAATGATGTTTGTACAATCATCATTCATATTAAGTTTCAAATTGATTGGACTGATAGAAACCGAGAAAAAAAGCTTGGACCTTAGAGCTATTTAATTTCCTGACCACCCTATGGAAGGTCGCACGGGGATAAAATTTGATATATGTGATACTCTATAGTAGACATACCATCCCACTATCATTTTAATCAATTACACGAGGGGGCACTTTTCCTTAGCTTATCGAGCTATACCCTTTGTGTATATATCAAATGATGTACAAGTAAGTCACGTGGTGTTCACGTCATCATTTAATTGTTGGTTAATATAATACAGAGCAGAAATCAGCTATGTACTTTTTGTGTACGAGCCTTGCAACATTTCAAAAACTACATGACGTAATTTATAAAGCAAGATATCTTTACTCATACAATTGTAAATAAAAACTTTTATTGCTCATAAAACAGCATCTCCAGACAGAGCATAACTCTCCAAAATATGTTAATACAAAGAATATGGAAAATACTAATAGAAAATAGGTTCACAATACATTAAAAATTAGATTTAATAGCAGGATCATTAGCAATCTCATCCCAGAACTTCATTCGATCTTCATCAGGACTCTTTTCTGGAATCAAATTGTTCCCAATATCCAAAAAATTGTGACAATCTCTTTCCACAGGTTTCCAAGTAACTTCAAGACTTTCACAGTTTGGATTTGAACTCTTGGCAAAATTTGTCCACATTGTAACCAGATTTTCTACTATCTTTGCTTCTGGACTCTTTGGATCAAATTTTGGCGTGTAGTCAGTAGTGAACAGATAGCCAAGTATATCAGAATGACAAGTACCTGAAATATTGAGAATTATACTTATTTATAACAACAGCTGGACTTTTACGGCTCTTTTTCAAGAACTTCCATATAAGCGTCAACAAAGATAATTACCTCGTCTTTCAATTTTTCCAATAGCTTTCAGCAAATTCAGTTTAGTGTCAGCAGAAAATCTGTACATATAAATTGGTAGATTCAAGTTATTCGAAAATTGTCTCATTGCAACAAAAATCCCCCTGTAGAACAAAACGTCTGTTTCCAGCTGCAACAAAAATTATTCAATTTTCTATAAAATCTCAATAATGATGCATACTTTTAAAAACTTCTCTGCTGTTCCGTTGGAAGGTTGTTTATTTCCAAAATAAAACTTCCTAATTCTTTCTGCAACGTATTTGGAAAGTTCACTTCCTTTAGGAATATTATAAATGTGTGGTATTCTAGAAGATAGATCTTTTGGTACTCGGAGCGATCCGAATTCTTCAATATGTTCAAGTTCAGTTAAAAGTCCTTCATCTTTAGCGTATCCGATCATAAGAGGAACTTTGTTGTAATGATTAGATGCAAATATGTCCCAAGGATGTTGGGTTATAAAATTTATTTCTGACGGTGATGGTATTTCCGTTACTACTCTGAAGATCTGCATTTCATCGAATCCTGAAGACTTGGAAGAGGAGAAAATTAAACTTTTTTTATAGAATATTATTGAAGAATTTGATACATACTTTTATTAAAGCAGCTTTGGCATTCATTTGAATATTGATAAACTTTGCACTAGGTATTTTGAGGAGATACTCTAGAAGATCTCTCTCGTTTGAAATTTCTGTCTTCAGAATTTTGTATAATTCTGTAGATATTCTCCTACTCCATACCAAAGCACTATAAGCTGCACCACTTTGCATGATAGCACGATGGAAAAGTCCTTAAAAATATAATCAGTAACATAAATATTGTTTCTTGTTCAGTTTAAGTTTTTTTTACCTTTAGCCATTGGTGAACACATCAAAAGATGCACAGCAACACTTCCTGCGCTTTCTCCGAAAATTGTCACATTTTTTGGATCACCTCCAAAATACTCAATATTCTCTTTCACCCATTTTAAAGCTTTAACCATGTCTTTCAATCCAGTATTTCCTGGTACGCCTAACGATGGGTCTTCCAGACTTAAAAATCCTAACATTATTTCAATAAAAAATTACCAAATAATATTAATTAATGTATTACCTAACATTCCTAATCGATAATTGATCGTTATAATTACAACATCGCCAGTAATAAGATGTTCAGGACCATAGAAGTCAGTATTTCCAGATCCAATAAGCAAGGCGCCCCCGTGAATCCAAAACATAACTGGCTTGGGTGTTGTTTTATCACATTGAATATTTGAGGTGTATACGTTCAAATACAAACAGTCTTCCGAGCCGACAATTTTTTCTCGGTGAACAATATGTTGGGAAAGACTCATGTTTCCCAATTTTGTGGCGTCTCTGATTCCTTTCCATTTTTCTGGAGGAAGAGGGCTCTGAAAATCCAAATTATTTGAACGTAAATTCCGTAACAATTCAATACAAACCTTAAATCTTAGATCTCCAATTGGTGGTTTTGCATACGGAATTCCTTGAAAACTATAATACTTTCCTCCTTTATAATCACTTGCAATTCTTCCTTTAAGTTTTCCATATTTTATTTCCACAATCGCCTCTTCTGTTTGTTTATGGATCAAAGATCTTTGGATATATCTCACAATTTTTGAATATTCAACTGTTTTAGTCTTAAAATTCAAACCTAACTGTTTATACATTTTTTTATTTTACTCTGATCACTTTTTGAAATTATATAATTCAAGAAAAATGTTTGAGAAATGTCTGGGAATAATCGAAAGTCAATGTTTCAAAGTAAATATTTTATGGGCCAGATTACAGACCTTGTAATTTATCCTTACTGTAAAGATAAATTTGACATTCAAAGCAGCCAAATTTAGCGCTTATCTATGACATACACTCGCATTGTGTTTGAACATTTAAGGTTTATTATATTACAGCTCTGAAGTACTCGTCATTTTAATGCGGAATTATCTGTCAAAAACTAACTGCAATTACAGCGCCAAGTCAATTTTATTTAATAAAAACGACTTTTGACTTTAAACTCTGTACATTTATTTGAGCTTTGACGTTTCGATCCTTTGACCAAGGATCTTCTTCAGAAAACAATGATACAAAATAAAGCAAGGCAAGTAACTAGATACTAAAAATATACAGAATACTAGATGTGATAACGTGGATATCACACCTAAACAAAAAGAATAAGATCCTCTGGCATTCACCCAAGGTTTGAGGAAAAACACGTGATCATGTGATCACGTGATTCCAAATCACAAAATACATGACATTTAATTGTAATAATCAGAAATTGTAAATAAAACTCAACACATCCAATATGAATTTTTGATTATTCTGTCACTTTTTATTTACATCAACAATACAATAATAAACATTTTTTTATATATCATGAAAAACTTGATCTAAAAGTAAATCAAATTTATATTTCAACATTCCCCCTTAAATTTGATTTGGTGAAAAACTTAATTCCCATTTTATTACAATTTTTATAATGTTTTGCAGAATTGAGGCCTTTAGTTAAAATATCAGCTATTATATTTTCGGTTGATATATAATGTACTGCAAGTTTGTCATTTGCTACCATTTCTTTAACAAAATGATAACGTATATCATTATGTTTACTTCTCGCTCGATATGTACTGTTTTTACATAGATCAATGGCACTTTTATTGTCACAGAAAATGATAATTTTATTTGGCAACAATTCATTTCGCAGCTCTTTCAACCACAGAGCTTCTTGTACTGCTGAAGCCAATGACATATATTCAGCTTCACAAGTTGATAATGCTACGGTGGTTTGTTTTCGGGCATTCCATGATATTGGTCCTCCTTGAAACTGAAAAATAGAACCAGTAATCGATCTTCTTTGATCAACATCACAATATCCATGAAGATCTTGGCACGCATTCTGACTGAATTCTAATTTAGCTGCATCGAGTTTGTTATTCCAAATTCTACTTGCTTGTTTTAATCCATGTAGAGATTTTCGAAGACGGCAAACTTTGTCATTTTTCACATATTTTTCTGGCTGTACCATGTGAATTTCTTCATCTAATTCACCTTGAAGAAAAGCCGTTACAGCATCCATTTGATCAATGTCCAGATCAAACTTTACAGCTATTGCTAATAAGAAACGAATTGAACTGTATCTAATAACAGGGTAATATGTTTCTTCATAATCGATCCCTTTTTTTTTGTGCACAGCCCTTCATGACCAACCTTGCTTTATATCGAATAATGTTACCGGATGAATCTTTCTTTGTTTTGAAATCCCACTTGTAAGCAATAAGTTTTCTCTCTGATGGCAAATCAACCAATTCCCAAGTTTGATTTTCAATAAGAGATTGATACTCACTTTCCATTGCATCTATCCAAAATTTTCTATCAGATCGACTGTATGCTTCTTCAACCGAAACAAGATCATTAATTTGAATCGCTCTTGCATAGATGATGGAGAAACAAGGTCTTCGGTATTTTCTGGCAGAATCGCAGTTGGATTTTCAACTTCTGTTACCGTTGATTCATCGTTTATTTTTGACTATTCCATTCGTAGTATTTATAACAAGGTTAACAATGCTAAATCGCCATAGAAACGATGCATATCAGTGGGTATTTGGACGTGTAGAAATATCATCGGGTATTACACTAGTGGTCAGAGTGAGTATTTCACTCAAAGATGTAGATACCTCCAATTTGTGCTTTCTACGTATTTAATGGAATATTTTTTTGAATATCTTAACCAATTTTATCTTCTGATCTATCACCAATCCTTTCTGAACTAGATTCCATATCAAGACGCAATTATTCGTCGAAGAAAATGCAAGAAATTCTAATTTTTCAGTTTGACAGAAGTTTGTTTACTCGTTCCTATGAAAATTACGTGAGTTGTTACTAGATTCATAGAGAACTAATTTGAAAAAATGGTTTGACTCCTGGAATAGTCCTCCATATACCATTTGTATTTAAAGTATTATAGACTATTTTTGTGGTGCAATCACTCATGTTTATTGTGCTTGTGAATACCACTCGTGCTGCACACTCGTGGTATTCAAACGCAAGCACAATAAACATTCGTGATAGCACCACAAAAATAATCGATAATACTTCAACTACTTATGGCATAATGAATGAGAATTCAACCGGACGATTGAGAACTATCGATGTTGATGGAATCTCAGCAACATTTTTCCCTTCATCAGTTGCTTGATCTTCCACGGAATCAGCTGATACTGGAATTACATCAAAATAATTAATCTTAGGCAATTTACGTACCTGATGCTCCAGACGCTGATTTTCAAAAAATACAACATCGCGACTGATGCGAAAAGATACATTCTTGGGATTTTGGATCCAGTTTATGTCGCTTCTGTTTAGGAACATGTACAGGAACTTTGCAACCAAAAACACGAATTCGGCTCAAATTTGGTTTTTTACCAGTTCACATTTCTTCTGGCGTTCTATTGTCTAGCATGCGACATGGAGATCTATTTATAATGTGGTAGAAACAATTAAATGCTTATTCCGAAGGATTAATGATATTTGTCATCCTGATGAACTTGACAATGAAATTAATAATCTAGAAGTGATTTTCCAAAAAAATGGCTTCAGTTATCACTCCATTAAAAAGGTTCTTCGACCCAAGTCTACCAATACTACTGTTGAGGATACTAGCGTGAGTAAAAATTATGTTTCTTCACCTTATGTGAGGAATGTTTCAGAGAAGATCGGAAGGATCTTGTCAAGATATAATTTCAAAATTTCTTTCGCTCCGGTAATGAAAATCAAGCAGTTCATGAGACCTGTAAAGGACGTGATTCTCCTACAATCTTCGGGTATTTATAAGATCCCTTGTACTTGTGGGAAAGTCTACGTTGGACAGACGGGCCGAACTGTGAACACTCGCATTGATGAACATAGGAGATGCATAAGATTAAACCATCTAAATAAATCTTCTGTAGCTGATAATGCCATCGAGTTATTGCATGACATCAAGTTTGAAGAAACAAGAATAGTCGCAAGATGCTCATCGATAAATGATAAATTCATGATTGAAATAATGTTGTACGAATGCCTCAAGTGCGACAGTGTTTTTATCAAATTGATGTGAAAAATTTGAGTTTTGGGTTGAACGTTTCGAGATCCAAATACCCTCATTATCAGTAATAGAAAAGCTTTCTACAAATTGTAGCATGGTGAAAGCCAGTATGACAAAGCACAGATAACTCTTGTCTACAGTCATTATGATGTTGAATATAATTTTTGAATACAGTATTGACTCAGACCAACACCTCCGAAAACATGTCATTGGGTGTATATCTGTTGAATAATAATAAATAAATAAATAAGACAATCACGGAAATACTTGTCGTAGTGCATAATCTGAAATCTCATGATAGTCATTTTCATTGTAAATTACTTACTTGACACTTTATCCGTAGTTTTAGCATTGACATCAATATTTTATCTATGGACAACCATCAAAAGCATCATACCTGCCGGGTGATAATGGAAATAGTTACATTTCTCACCCCTTTACAACTCTAGAGAATTTAGAATACCTTTGCTCATATACTGTAATCCATATGCTTGGTGCCAGCCAAAGAGTAAAAAAGAACATGATTCATTTTCAGCCAAATGACGACGGTCAGATGTCAGAACGAGCATTATTGTCTTATTAATTTTTTGAAAGAGGTGATACCAACATATCTAAAGCTTGTAACGCATATGAAAAACCAAGACACATATTTCTAGAACAGCCCTCAGATAGCTTTTTGCCCATATAATTTTGCTTCGTAAGACAATCAGGGAAACTCCCGTTGTATCGCATAATCTGAGACCTTATGATAGTCATTTTCTTCTTAAATATATGGTTAATGTCGTGTATTTTGTGATTTGGGATGTGTGCGGAGCTGTATCAAGTAGGACATATTCCTCTGTTTGAGGTTTTTACGTCGTTTTCCTCAAGCCTTGAATGAAAGCCAGAGGATTTTATTCTTTTTGTTTAGGTGTGATACCCACGTTATCACATCTAGTATTCTGTGTGTTTTTAGTATCTCGTTACTTGCCTTGTTTTATTTTGTATCATTGTTTCTTGAAGAAGATTCTTGGTCAAAGTTTCAAATAAATATACAGAATTTAAAGTCAAAAGTCGTTTTTATTAAAGTCAATTTTATTTAAAGGATGATTGAGATTTTACACTAAACAATATTTATATTAAATATTTATTGAAATTGTACAATAACGGAAGAGTACTTATTAGTTATTAATAATTAGATTTTATAGCAGGATCGTTTGATATTCCATTCCAAAATTCCATTCTTTCTTTATCAGGATCTAGTCCTGGAACTAATTTACTTCCTATGTCTAAAAAATTGTGACAATCTTTTCGTACTGGTTTCCAAGTAATTTCTATTTTATCGGAATTTGGGTTTGATGTTTTCGCAAAATTTGTCCACATTGTGACTAATCTGTCTACTATTTTTCCTTCTACACTCTTCACGTCAAAGGATGTGTAGTCGGTGGTGAAAAGATATCCGATCAAATCGGAATGACATGCACCTAAAATTTCAAATTATTTTGCTATTATTATGAATAATAATTTATTTGATTATTTACGTACCAGCTCTTTTTATATTTGCAAGTTTCTTGATTACATTCAGTTGAGTATCAGCCGAAAATCGATACATATAAATCGGCAAATTGAGATTATCACACAGTTGTCTCATTGAAACATAGATTCCTCTATAAAACCAGACATCTGTTTCCAACTATAAAATAAATTATATTCAAATCCTGTTTTATTAGTTATTAGGGGTGGATACTTTTAGAAATTCTTCGGCTGTCTCAATAGAAGGCTCCTTGCTTCCAAAATAAAATTTCTTGATTTTTTGCGCAATAACTTTTGAAGAATTACTTTCTCTAGAAATGTTGTAATAATATGGTATTCTTGTTGTTAAATCACTTGGCACTTGAAGTGATCCAAACTCTCTAATATCACCAACTTCAGTTAAAAGCCCCTCCCGATTGGCGTAGCCAATCATTAGAGGAACTTTGTTGTAGTTTCCTGAGGCGACAATCTCCCAAGGATGTTGAGTTAGGAAATTTTGTTCTGATGGAGATGGTTTCTCGATTACGACTCTGAACATGCGCATTTCGTCGCAGCCTGAAGACTAAAAATGAAATAATAAAATAAATTACTCGATTATTGCGATGATATCCAACTTTTGATAATGCTGCTTTAACTTCCTTTTGTATATCAATTAATTTTTCTGCAGGAACTTTGCGGAGATAGTCCAGTAAATCTTTTTCATTTGTTGTGCTAATTTTGAGAACTCCGCACATTTCTTTAGATATATTTGGACTGTATGCCCATGGATTGAAAGCACTACCGCTCTGCATAATTGCACGATTGAATAAACCTTTGAAGAATGATAAAATAACAATTATTTGGACATAAATTTATAAATAATACCCGTGGCCAATGGTGAGCACATTAAAAAATGTACAGAAGCTCCTCCTACGCTTTCACCAAATATCGTAACATTTTCGGGATCCCCTCCAAAGTCTTCAATATTTTCTTTCACCCATTTTAAAGCCTGAACCATATCCTTCAAAGCAGCATTGCCTGGTACTCCTAATGATGGATCTTCCAGGCTCAAAAATCCTGCACATCATTCCATCACTATTCAAACAAAGTAATACAATCAAATATTTTACCTAGAATGCCTAGACGATAATTAATTGTGACAAGAACCACATCTCCTGTGATTAGAAGTCCAGGTCCATATAAATTTGTATTCCCAGATCCGCAATGGAATCCTCCGCCATGAATCCAAAACATCACAGATTTTAATGTAGCTTTGTTCCCGTTTTTAGGAATATTTGGAGTATAAACATTCAAATATAAGCAATCTTCAGATCCGACAATTTTTTGTTTATCCACGAAATCTATTGAAATGCATTCGTTAGCTAATTTCGTAGCATCTCTGACACTTTCCCATTTTTCTGGTGGTAATGGACCCTAAAATTGATCACACTTTCAAGGACGGAATTAATGTGAAAATTATTATTTACTGTCTGCAAATCGAACAAATGACAAGTTTGGTTCATGAAAAAGAGTAGGAAGAAGCTGCAGACATCTACAATGTGAATCACCATATCATTTCAAGCTGTAAAAATAGTTTAACTTGAGGTGCGCAAGCGCAAGACATGGTGATATACATATCGTTAACGTCTGCTATTTCCTCTTACACGTTTTCATCGAACAAATTTGTCATTCAAATCCTTTGCATATGGTAAATAATAATTTTTTTTACTAGTTTGATCCTCATATTTTCAATCACTAAACCAAAAAAAATCAGTCCTTTTATATAAATGTTGTGCAAACATCATACAATTCAATTAATCGTGAATATTCTAAAATATGAATTGAGGCTTATTGTAAGAATGTCTAGCAATACACAAAAAAAAAATTATATTTTGGGAAATCTGAGTTGGCAGGAATAGCAAAATGATAATTGATATTTTCGGAGCTGTCACTGTGTTATCATTAATCAATTTGAAAATTATCTACGTAAGCTATCAATAAAATTTGGTTGTAATTCAGGTACAGTATGATTATAAAGTACTAACCTTAAATCTGAGTTCTCCAAGTGGTGGTTTTGCATACGGTATTCCTTGAAAACTGTAATATTTTCCACCTTTGTAATCACATTCAATTTTTCCTTCAAGTTTTCCATATTTTGTTTGCACTATTGGTTTTTCCATTCGAAATAATGTTCGTTTTATGAGTATATCAGTTTTTAAATTAACTATACTGATGTTTGAAGTCTTAATACGGAATATCTTGTTCATTAACTGGCGCTTATCTCACTTTAATATTTCATGGAAAATATGTACGACTCAAATTATTCGTTTTGGATATGAATAATTGTTTTAGACTCGTTTATGTTTTTCTCCTTATCAGCAGTTGATAAATACATGTTTTTTATCTGTAAATATGGTTGTATCGCAAATTTTCTCATTAAGATACATAAAGTACGCTCCACTAGGTGATCGCAACGCTTCGGTCGTTATGGTTGATATTTCAAATGGAACAATGCGAGTGGCTGTTAATGTTTAATAATTCGATGATTTAACCCTCCGTTAGTGTTCTCGAAAAAAGTTTCACGGTTGGTGTTGTGAGGTATGTCATACCCCATATGAAAGTCCTCTCAAGCTATTTTAAATTCTAAAATATGATAATTTTTCTGTTTGCACATGTTCTACAACTTGTTACCAAGTGATATAAACTGAACAAAATGTATTTATTGTAAAAATATAAAAGATAAATCAAAATAACAGCAAGTCTGCCTTGGAAAAAGCATACATCAATATTATCGCTCATAAATACTTCTAATATCATCACACATCAAAAATCTCACAGTATTTTTCGAGAAGAAGGATCACATAAGTAGAGCAAGAAAAAATTACTCAAGTATCATCAAAGAAAAAAAAATTATTGCTCCTCAAACTGGGCACAGTTTTTGCAACTCAAAATTGCATGTTCCAAGCACAGTGGAATTCTATATCGCTTACAAGCATTAAATGTCTTCTTAATACATAAGCATTATTTTGCGCACGTTTTTCTGGGCAGTAAATGGCTCTTTGGATTTTGAGTGCGCCAAGTATAATTAGCGTGTGGCAAGTAATCTTGTCGCACGCAAATCATTTACCGCTTAGTAAAATTAGCGCAAAATGGTACTTATACCGCATTCGTAATAAAAAATAGTATCTGCAACTCGTGCGGTGCTGTCAATTACCCACTTGAGCGAATGAACGCACTTGCTTCGTTCGTGTACGCCCAACTTCGCTTTCGTGGGAAATCGACAACTTATCGCACTTGTTGCACAATTTACTATTCTATCTTTGTTTCTAGGACAAACAGAACATCTTCTGCTTGTTTTTTGTCATTTGGCTGAATTGGCCTTAAAAAATACCAAAATATGAAATAGCTTATTGTATAACGTAATATAATTTTAAATTTAGAATGACATCGACAGAAATTGAAATTGTAGCTTCGAATACTTTATATATTTTCCGATAAAAGTTGTCAATTTGCAGAAAATCGAGGAATAATTTTGAATTGCCTCAAAACGTGCTAGATGCTGCCATCTACTAGCCTCTTGTGGAACTATACTCCTAATTTTAATAAAATTGCAGTAAATCGAAAAAAACTCTCAAGTAAACTCATATTTTTTTTCGAAAATAATTAGGATCTTTCATATAACATTTGTTGATTGGCGCCCTAACTTTGACAGAAATCGGCGAATAATGGCAATAATACGGATTTCTGACTGAACCAGAACCGTAATCAAAAAATTGTGGATGACAGAGTTGAATTATTTTTTGAAAATAATATGACCTTACTTAAAAGATTTTTTCGATTGACAGCCTTAATTTCAAGTTGACAAAGCAAGTAATTTTCTCATATAATTGTATCGAAATCTCAAAATTGGGGCCGTAGATCTAAATTTTCTTTCAAGTAAACCTATATTATTTTTTGAAAATAATTGGGGTACTTCATATAAATTTTTTCGATTAGAGCCCTCATTCTGACCCAAATCGTTAATATATGGCAATAACACTAATTTCTGACTGAACCAGGGCCTAGCATTGCAGTGAGATGTGCGTTCATATTTTAGGAATAATTACACAATAAATTATTGGGATGGAATATCAATCAAAAATTTACATAGGGCTTTTCTACATCTACATAAGATGTTACTTTAAAAGTGTACCGGGGTATATCATACCCCAACCAACTTGCAGCAAGTCTGATGCTCAATTGAAAGTTTATACATAGTTGTATATAAGTCTGTTCTCTTTGTTCAAGTATAATCCTAAGCTACTGAGAAAAAGAAATCACTTGTTTGTCTTAAATTGATTTTACGATTGGAAATAGAGTTAATGGGGTATGACATACCCCACAACAATAACGAAGGGTTAAGGCTGAAATCGGCAAGAGAATTATTATTGAGATAATACTAACCTATTGCTAAAAAGATATATGAATGATTCTAATTCAACATTCTTATTATAAATTATTAAATTCATGCGATAAGTTGACGATTGCCCAGGAGTCTAGTTGAAATTTGGTAAGAAAATTGTATTATGTGTTGTGAACGATCTTCATTATTGTCACGGGTGAAGCTTGCTGCACGAAGCTACCTTTTCACCCTGGTCAATAATGACGATCACTTAGTCCTTATAGCATAATATACTGTCATAAATTTTATTGTGAATAATTTAGTATCAAAAGGGCAAATTAACAACTTGGTCGCATTTTCATAGATATAGAGGGTGCCTTTGACAACACCTCTTACGAATCTATACAAACGGCAGCCACCCAGAAAGGCATCGACAGATCGATTGTGAGATGGATAAGTGCGATGCTAAATAGCCGTACAGTAAGGGCTCAATTGGGTTGGGAAACATCAGTGGTACAAACCAGTAGAGGCTGTCCGCAAGGTGGAGTTCTATCACCTCTTCTCTGGTCCATTGTCGTTGATAGCCTACTAGTTGAGCTTACAGAAGATGGCTACATCGTTCAAGGTTACGCAGCAACTGTACAAATCTCACACAAAGGATATTAAACCTTGTTTCCTTATGGACACAAGAACATGGCCTCAGTTTGAATCCTAATAAAACGATAATTATCCCATTTACACGAAGGAGGAGCCTAAAACTAACAGTCTCTACATTAAATGGAACGATAATCAAGTACTCTAGAGAAGTTAAATATCTGGGTGTTATACTAGATCAAAAACTTACTTGGAACTCACACTTAACATATGTCAACGACTCCTAGGCAAAAAATGGGATCTCAGTCTCAATTTAACACAATGGGCATAGGCAACAATTGTCCGACCAATGATCACCTACGCTTCACTAGTAGGGTGGCCAAAAACTAAGCAGAGTACTGCACAGGTTCTGCTGCAGAAAGTGCAACGTATGGCCTGCATTTGCATAACAGGGGCAATGAGAACATGCCCTACTGCTGCCATTGAGACACTACTGGGGATATCACCTCTATATCTTCACGTGAAGAAAGAGGCGCTTAGTTGTGCCTTAATGCTCAGCAGAACAAAATCATTTAAGCCTGGAGATCTTGTTGGACATCTAGAGATCTTAAAGGAGGTACCAACCAATAGATTAGCCATGCCTACATGTGATTTAATGTTGACAAAGTATAGTTTTAAACACACGTACAGGGTCATTATAACAGACCGCAAGATAGGGGCAATAGGAGGACCTAACTTCAAAAGAGGCTCCTTGTCCTGGTTCACGGATGCTTCAAAACTAGAAAGTGGTGAAACTGGAGTAGGAATATCCAGACCAAGAACTCAAATTTTTGAGTCTTTAGGTAATAGCGCCACAATATTCCAAGCAGAAGTATATGCTATAAATCTTTGCGCCAGAATAAACCAGGTCGCTATGAAAGCTATAGGTACCCACACCTGTCAATCAAAGCTGGTCTGGAATTGCAAAAACATCCTGCACCAACTGGCAGTAAAAAACCATGTAATTCTTTGGTGAGTGTCAGAGCATGAAAGGGCTTGCTAAGAAGGGAGCTGGCTCACCATTTTGCGGACCTGAACCTTCTTGTGGTCTTCTGAAGAGCCACATAAAAAAAGCCTCATACTGAGACAACGTCAAAGGCAATAAACAGGCAAAACGCTTCCTGCCGCCTTCACCAACAAACCTGAAGGAGATACTTTCTCTCAGCAAAGGGGACCTAAGAATCTTGACAGGTCTTCTAACTGGTCATTGCCCTCTTAATTACCATCCACACGAAATTGGTAAAGCTGAAAATAATATATGTCGTCTATGTCTAGAAGACGAAGAAACTTCAGAGCACGTGCTGTGTGAATGCGCAGCTGTAGCCTCTCATAGGAAATCTCACTTTGGAAAGGCATTAGTGTCGGCCAACATTGTGAAAGATTCTAGTCCTGGAAGGATACTGAGGTTCTTTAAAAGCCTCAATATCACACAGGAGGGCTACATTACAGAAGATCTTTAGGTCGCAGTGATACAGGCGGTTGGACGCACAAGCCCTCTACTAATAATAATAATAAAATACAGTGCAAATATTTATTTTATACACTTGTATGATCACTACTTTGCTCACAGTTACATTTACTAAATGAATGACTTTCCTAGCTCACGCTCTTATATATTTAAGCCGACAATGGGCCAACATTCAGTTGTCTAATAGTTGATACCTGGCAACCACCGAACATCTAGTAACCGTAGGCTGTCAATCACGTCTGACAATTGAACATCGGCTTGGTCAATACTAACTAGGATTACAGTTATAGCGAATTCAAATAAATATTTATGTGAACTAATTACTATTCTAAAATATAAGGTAGAAAAATTAGAATTCACCAACAGTAAATTTATTGTTCAAATTCGATAAAATAGTTATGACAGTGGCTCTGGAATGGTTTAATAGAGTGTAAAAACTGTTTTTCTATTTTCACCAGATTTGAAGGCGCTTGAATAGAAAAGTTACATGAAATGTATTAAAAATTGGACTGTATTGCAGGATTTCCTGCAATTTCGTCCCAGAATTTCATTCTGTCTCCTTCAGGATTTTCTTTCATAACAATGTCGTTTCCAATATCCAAGTAATTGTAGCAATCTTTTGTCACCGGTTTCCAAGTAACTTGAAGAAGATTGGAGTTGGGGTTGGATGTTTTAGCGAAATTTGACCACATTGACGTAATGTTTTCAATTAGATTCGCTTCCAAGCTATTCGGATGAAATTCACAAGAATAGGCAGTTTTGAATAGATAACCTATAATGTCAGAGTGACAAGTACCTGAAACAATTATTTAGTTAAGTAATTGAAATATGTTTGAGTTGAGTTATTATGTACCGGGTCTTTTTATTTGTGCGAATTTCTTAACAATATTTAGCTGTGCATCTGCTGAAAATCGGTACATATAGATTGGCAGATTCAAATTGGATAAAAATTGTCGCATCGCTACAAAAACCCCTCTATAAAATAAAACATCTGTTTCTAGCTGAAATATGTGAAATAATTGAATTATTGATTATAAATTTCTACAAAACATCATACTTGCAAGAATTCCTTGGCTAGTTCATAACAAGGCTCATTGTTTTTAAAATAAAACTCCTTTATTTTCTGAGCGATGAAATTGGAGAGACTACTTTCTTTGGGGACATTGTAAAAATATGGTATTCTAGTCGTTAAATCAGTTGGTACTTGGATTGAACCAAACTCTCGAATGTCTCTCATTTCAGTGAGTAATCCTTCGTCTTTAGCGTAGCCTATTATAAGAGGAACTTTATAATAATTCCCTGAAGCAATGATTTCCCAAGGATGCTGAGTTAAAAAATTGGGTTCTGAAGGTGAAACCTTTTCTATTACTACTCGGAATGGTCTCATTTTCTCCAGTTCTGTTGACTGAAAATAAAAGTTGGTAATTGGAATATTACAAAAAATGATGTGGTTTATACTTTTATCAATGATTGTTTTATTGTTGATTGAATGTTGATAAATTCTTCACTAGGAATTTTTCGAAGGTATTTTAGAAGATCTGTTTCATTTGTTGTTTTCAATTTGAGAAGTTGGCTTAAATCTCCGGATATTCTTTGGCTGTAGACCCATGGGTTGAATGCTGAACCACTTTGAATAATACCACGATGAAAAAGTCCTCATGAAAATAATTTTATGTGAACAATTTATTTAATTAAGTTAATGAATAAATTTGTACCTTTCGACATTGGTGAACACATTAGAAATTGTACAGAAGCACCCCCTGCGCTCTCTCCAAAAACAGTAACGTTTTTCGAGTCACCCCCAAATGCTTCAATGTTTTCCTGTACCCATTTTAAAGCTTGAACAATATCTTTCAAACCAGCATTACCTGGAACTCCTAGAGATGGATCTTCAAGGCTCAAAAAACCTGTAGTTATAAATGTATTTTTCTCAATGGTAAATACTATACATGAAAAATATGTCACCTAGTATTCCCAAACGATAATTCATTGTAATAAGTATCACATCTTTGGTGATAAGATATTCAGGGCCGAAAAATGTCGTGCTTCCGGATCCGCAGTTGAATCCTCCTCCGTGAATCCAAAACATTACTGGTTTGAGTACTATTTTGTCCTTTTTTTGAGGAATAATTGGAGTGTATACATTTAAATATAAGCAGTCTTCTGAACCAATAACTTTTTTTTTATCAACGAAATCTATTGAAAGACATTCACTTCCTAATTTAGTTGCATCTCGTATTCCTTCCCATTTTTGAGGTGGCAATGGGGCCTTGAATTAAAAATTACTTCGAACAATTTCCAGAGTATTTGTATTTTTACAAACCTTGAATCTAAGCTCACCAAGAGGAGGTTTAGCATACGGTATCCCTTGGAAACTATAATATTTGCCTCCTTTATAATCTTCTGCTACTTTTCCTTTCAATTTACCATATTGGGTTTCTACTATTGGCTCCTCCATTTGAACTTGATATATTTTTTCACGAAATGATTTTGTAAACTTCAAAGTTGTATAAACTATGTTGTACTAAATTTAAAACAAAACAAAAGTCGGTTTTTGGGTCGATAATGTATGAACTTGAAAGTGAAATGTCTGTAAAAGTAATGAGTAACTGTTGCATAATAATGAGAACCTTGTGTTCAAATGAACGATAGTAAAATAAAATTTATGTATGTGTGATATCAGTATTTGGAAATATCCTGTTTGAAGTTGGCTTGCAATAAAATATTCATTTCTATAATATATTATTGAAGTAAGTAATTTATACATTTTTAATAATAACTTACATATAACATCATCTATTCACTTCAATAATAATATTTACATTAAAATTTGGAATTAATGGCAGGATTTTTAGCAATGTCGTCCCAAAACTTCATTCGGTCTTCTTCTGGATTCTGGGCTGTTACTAGTTCAGTACCGATGTCCAAATAATTGTAGCAGTCTTCAGTCACCGGCTTCCAGGTGACTTTAAGCTTCTTAGAATTTGGATTTGAAGTTTTCGCAAAATTTGTCCATATTTCAACGAAATTTTCTACACATTTACCTTCAATGCTATCCAAATCAAACTTTTTTGTGTGATCTGTTGAAAATAGGTATCCAAGAATATCGCAGTGAGATACTCCTGAAAAATAATATTCATTAAAATATTTTACTTTAGATTAGAAATTTTAATTCAAAAAGTATTCCAAATATTCAACATCTCGTTATTTCGCTTTCAAAAAACATCCCTGAAGATCCGTATTGCACTGCGCGCGCCTGTGGGAAAGAACTTGAGCTCGAGACAGCCGAGAAGTATGCACTGAACTTTGGTTATCATTTACTACATTTGGTCTATATTTTTTTTGGATATTTAGTCCAAAAATGAATATCAACTGATAAAATTAATTTAAGAATACAGATATATCTACTAACCTGCCCTTTTAATGTTCCCTATCTGTTTAATCATATTTAATTTGGTATCAGCTGTGACTCGATATAAATAAATTGGGAAGTTTAAAGTTTTCAAGAATTCTCTAATAGATACAAAAAGCCCACGCCAGAAAAAAACATCAGTTTCCAGCTGAAAATGAAAATTCTATTATTTTTGTGAAATCTTATTAATTTAATCGTTGGTGCATCTGTTAGTGCCAATAGAGCTTTTTATTTAAAAGAGATAGAAAATATGCGCATGGAGTCTGCGCATATTAGGCCGATAGTAACGGCTTGTTTACATACATTTCTTGTGTAAACTGAATTGTTTGGCTTCTGAAATTTCAAATAGACAATGTGGGAAAAGTCATTAAAAGGTATAAAAAACTTTACAGTAAATAATGCTAAAGTTTTCTTTAAAATTAAAATGTCAGTCAAGTCAAATTTTCTCCGGGACTACAAATTTTTAAGTGACTCCTATATTTCAAATATTTGGACGATTGACAAAGCCCAAATAGATAAAATTTTCTTATAATTTATTATAATGATACCCATTTTAATTTTTATAATTCAAGGACAAACTAGCGTTAGAGCTGAATGCATCTTTTGTGAAGTTATGCAAAGACGCATTTAGTGTATTTGCGTCATTTTTACAAAAAGACACACAACATTTTAGAACCATATTCACTAATACAATTTTGTTTAAATGCAAGTAAATTGAATACTTTAACTTCGCATATAACATTTGGTGGGCGTTGTCGCCATTTAACTTAATATGCGCAGATTCTCAGGCGCATGACGTCACTTCACAATGTGCGTAAACGTAAGGAGTACGTAATCGTAAACATAAACATAAAGTTGAACTACTGTATTTCAAAGCCCGTATTCACAATACTCTTACGTATTTCTTACGTTTATGTTTTGACATAAGAGCGCCTAATGAGAACGTAAAGTTGAGATAAATTCAACTTTATGTTATGTTTACGTACGAAACAACTAATAGCGCATGCGTCAACTTTGAACACATGTTTTCATCTGACAGTTGACAACATCCTGGATCGGAACGTGCTTTAAATATGATTGACATAGAATTATTGATAAAAAAAACAACAATTTCTTATTCGTCTTGATATTTCTCTCGTTGGCGACTTTTATAATGCAGTTTCAATAATAATGAAACAATCCCAAGATCTTTTTCAGACATCATACAATAAAACAAAACAAATTAAACTCCAAGCTATTAAAAGTAGAACCAAAGAAAAACATTGAACACGAAACAGAATCGAAATTAACAGAATATTTGAAAATGACAGTCAGAGAAACCAACACAATACATAAATAACCCTAATTTGTACCAACGTAAAATGAAAAAAAAACACTTTATTTTAATATTTTACATTACGACGACTGTGAACATACATAATTTCTTACGTTTATGTTCTTATGTACTCCTTATGTTTACGCACATTGTGAATTGGCACTTAGTGATCATGTAGCTTGTAAAGAATTCACGGATTGAGGTAAATTTATTTGCAAATGTATCTGCTTTCGTAATGAGGGACAAACCGCAAACCATGAGGGTAGTAATATTTCTATGAGTCAGGGAAGGATTAAATTAGTTTGGAGATTACTAATGCAACAATTGTATTTTAAACGGCAGTTCTTGTAAAGTGCAATAATCTATCAGATAAACGAAGACCTTACAGATAATATTTTTCAATCGACTTACTTTTTACCCTCCTATTTTCTAAAATTATTCAAGATGTAATATTTTCTGAAAACTTGTCATCTTTTTACTGTATTTTCTGAAAGTAAAGTGACATTTTAGGCATTAAATTTGAAATAATTTATTTCAGCCCTGTTTTTTCATCCCTCAAGCTCACTTAAGAAGCCGCCCGCTGTGTAAGCCGAAACAGGTACGTTTGCAAATAAATTGAAACACACTATAATACTCCCACAATATATTTGCTTTGTCCTAATAATAGTGAACGGAATAGAGCTATGGAGATTGTTGAGACAGAAACTGCAGGAAGCAAGAAGCAGAAGTTCAAGTATTGAGGAAGGAAGGAAATAAATTAATCGAAGGAATAAGGACAGCAAAATCGCCTACAAGAAAAAGGAGAGAAAAAAGGAGAAAGTGGAGAGTTCAGAAAACCAAATAATAGATTTTCTAAAAGAAATAAACAAAAATATGAAAGAAGCGACACAAGAAACAAAACAAATTAGAAGGAATAATCAAGCAACAAACAAGGAAATATAAGAACTAAACGAAAAAGGATCGAAGATTCAAAACGCAGGCTATTGCAGATGGAAGAAATTAAAGATAAAAAAGGGAAAATTGGTAAAAATAATAATATCGTAATAAATTCAATAACCCACCTGGAAAAACTCGTCTACACTTTCGATATAAGTTTCCTCATTTTTAAAATAAAACTTCTTAATTTTTTTCGCAATATTGTTGGAGAGTTCACTTCCTTTTGGAATGTTATAAAAGTACGGTATTCTTTTAGCTAAATCACTTGGTACTTGTAGCGATCCAAACTCATATATATGAGTGAATTCTGTAATGATTCCTTCTCGATCAGCAAAGCCAATCATAACGGGAACTTTGTTATAATTTCCTGAGCTGATTATGTCCAAAGGATGCTGAGTTAGAAAATTTGGCTCTGTTGGAGAAGGCTTTTCTATTACCACACTGAAATTGCGGATCTCGTCGCAATATGAAGCCTGGAAAGTGGAAACTAACTTATTCGAGACATTTAAGACATTTTAAACTATTTTTTCATTATTTCAAGTAAGAGCAAGACCAATAAAAGACCTCTTATTTAAACTATTAAATTACATCTTTTATCTCCGTCTGTAGATCAATGAATAGCTCGGCAGGAACTTGACGAAGATGTTCAACGAGATTTTTTTCGTCTTTGGTTTTTAATTTTAGAGCCTTACATAATTTTTCAGAAGCTACCGATCCAAAAACCCATGGATTCAAGGCACACCCACTTTGTAAAATAGCCCGATGAAATAATCCTGAAATAAATTCAAAAGAACTTTGCAAATGTGAAAATGAATTAAAAAATTCTTGTACCTTTAGCCATTGTTGAACACATCAATAGATGTACAGCAGCACCTCCAGCACTCTCTCCAAATATCGTCACATTATTTGGGTCTCCTCCAAACTTTTCAATATTTTCTTTTACCCATTTCAAAGCCAGTACCATATCCTTCATTCCTGCATTTCCAGGGACATCCAATGTCGAATCTTCCAGGCTCAAAAATCCTACAATCAATAATTATAATTAATGTTTCAACAAAGCAATTTATATGTCAACATATTCCATTTCACTCACCCAATATTCCTAAACGATAATTAAAAGTAACAAGAACAACATTCCCAGTTATGAGATGATCAGGACCGCAAAGATCGGTATTTCCAGAACCATGATGAAAACCACCTCCATGAATCCAAAACATAACTGGTTTCAATGCAAGTTTTTCATTATTTGGAATTTGAGGACTATATACATTTAAAAACAAACAATCCTCTGAACCTATTATTTTCTGTTGAAAAATAAAATGTCGGGATAGACTTTCGGAACCTAATTTTGTTGCGTCTCTAATTCCATCCCATTTTTCGGGCAGTAATGGACTCTAGAAAAAAATCCAAAATGTCAATATTAAACTGTAACATATAATACTCAATTATATTCATAATTTAAGAAATATATTATAATATGCAAACCTTAAACCTGAGGTTTCCTACTGGTGGTTTCGCATATGGAATGCCTTGAAAACTGTAATACTTTCCTCCCTTATAGTCATTTCCAACTTTTCCTCTCAGCTTTCCATATTTTGTTTCTACAATCAATTCTTGATCAATCATTTTGGGTATGAATTCGACTTAGCACATTCAATACTACAATGAAAAATTAAAGTGAAAGAGTTTGACCCAGATCTCCTGTCTTGCTATTTATGGTGTATTTATTATCTAAATGAAAATTTATTTCGTGCATATTGTATTTTATGGCATGCCGGATAATTTATCATTTCACATGACTATTTATCTCCATTATTATTATTATAATATTTTTTTGATGGTGCAAAAACTCAAAAGTTTTGTCAAAATATGAAGTTTGTTCCATGTTTGTATATTGTATCGAAATCTATGAATATTTTAGAATAATAAAAAAATCTCTCATCCTAGTTCCGAGCAGTTCTATTTCGATAGCTAATCAATCGAAATTATGAAGAATCACCAAAACCAGTGGAGAATGGGGTCTTCCGAAAAAAAAAAAAACAATTAATTTCCTATTATTATGATAGATTTAGTAATTTTAAACATCTTTACACAGAAAAAGATTGATTACGTGATACTTTTCATCCATATATTATTATACTACCTGATTTGGTACCTTTATTTATTTTAAAATACATTTGAACGTCTCAGGGCCAGTTTCACCAAAGCCAGTTAAGTTTATCCAGAGGTTATTTTATACGAAAACTATTGTTGATACAATTGTAACTATAGTTACTAACTCAAAATAACCTCTAGATAAATTTAACTGGCTTTGGTGAAACCGGGCCTTAGATGGATATACAAAATAAATATTCCATTTTGCCTAGTGAAATAGAACTTAAATTATGAAAAATATGTAATATTCGTGCTTGGATGGGCTATCTGGATATAATGTGAAAGACCGTGCGCACAAAGCGCGCACTGCGCGCGCATAACGCATCCAAATGTAGGCAACTCTGATTGGCTGTTAGGAAACTGGCAGTTGAAACGTCATCACAAAATTTGAAATGATGAAATTTTTATTGGTAACTAAAATTAACTCGTAGCCACCAAGCGGTTATAAGCGGAACTATATTGTAAAGTGGATTCAATCTTAATTTCCATATAATCGTATGTTATGTTACTGGTTTTGTTAGCAATATTTAGTGGCTTTTTTGAGATTTTATACTACAATAATTCTTAATGGATTTGTTTGAGTTAATTCAGTGAAACACTTGACTTTCGACTTTATTGTTACATTATATAACCTCAAAATTAGTCTTTCTCAAGACTATTCTTTTTAAATATGGAATTTAATCGAAGAATTGATGATATAAATTGTTGTGTTTATGGATGTCATTCCAAATTTAATCGAAATATGGATTTCAGTTTCTATAATTTTCCTGAAAAGGGGAAAAGTGTCTGTAGTAAATAAATAAGTGGCAACTATGAATTAGTTGATAAACGAGCTGTGTGAATTAGAAAAATTCGTACAACAAAAACTGAAAGCTGGAATGTACAATACAAAAATGTCGTAAATACTTTCTTTGAAGCTATGAATTTTATAACCTCACGCAGTCTTCCAGTTACAACTAAAAACCGTATATAAATAAAATGATTTTGAAAGAAAAAACTATATATTATAAAAGAAGAAAATCAATACTTTTTTACACAATTGGAATTGAATTAAATCATTTAATGAAATACGAATATTTCTTTGGTGTATATCAACGTATTTACATTGTAAACAGACTACAAACCTGCCGTAAGCCACTTTTGATCCACCATTTTGTAAACACAGTGCTGCCGCCAACGGTAATTTCAGTTGTCAATATTATGAACCTGATTATGAAGAATCACCAAAATCAGGGGAGAATGGAGTCTTCCGAAAAAAAAACTTCAATTTATTTCCTATTATTATGATAGATTTAGTGATTTTAAACATTTTTACACAGAAAAAAATTGATTACGTGATACTTTTCATTCATAATTTTGATAAAAACAATTCACCACATCCAAAGTAACGTCCCAACTGCTACGATTTGTTAAGCGAATATGAACAATCTTTTATAAATTTTATATTACCTATTTTGGTACCTTAACTTATTTTAAAATACATTTGAACGTCATAGAAAGATATACAAAATAAATATTCCATTTTGCCTAGTAAAACAGAACTTAACCCTTCGTTAGTTAACTCTATTTCCAATCGTAAAATCAATTTAAGACAAACAATTTTTTTCTTTTTCTCAGTAGCTTAGGATTATACTTGAACAAAGAGAACAGACTTATATACAACTATGTATAAACTTTCAATTGAGCATCAGACTGGCTGGAAGTTGGTTGGGGTATGATATACCCCGGTACACTTTTAAAGTAACTTCTTATGTAGATGTAGAAAAGCCCTATGTACATTTTTGTTTGATATTCCATCCCAATAATTTATTGTGTAATTATTCCTAAAATATGAACGCACATCTCACTGCAATGCTAGGCCCTGGTTCAGTCAGAAATTAGTGTTATTGCCATATATTAACGATTTGTGTCAGAATGAGGGCTCTAATCGAAAAAATTTATATAAAGTATCCCAACTATTTTCAAAAAATAATATAGGTTTAATTAAAAGAAAATTTAGATTTACGACCCCAATTTCGAGATTTCGATACAATTATATGAAAAAATTACTTGCTTTGTCAATTCGAAATTAAGGCTGTCAATCAAAAAAATCTTCCAAGTAAGGTCATATTATTTTCAAAAAATAATTCAACTCTGTCATTTACAATTTTTTGATTACGGTTCTGGTTCAGTCAGAAATCCGTTTTATTGCCATAATTCACCGATTTCTGTCAAAATTAGGGCTCCAATCAAAAAATGTTATGAGAAAGACTCTAATTATTTTCGAAAAAAACCATGAGTTTACTTGAAAGTTTTTTTCGATTTACTGCAATTTTATTGAAATTTGGAGTATAGTTCCATAAGAGGCTAGTAGATGGCAGCATCTAGCACGTTTTGAGACGATACAAAATTATTCCTCGATTTTCCGCGAATTGACTACTTTTATCGAGAAATAAATGAAGAATTCGACACTACAATTTCAATTTCTGTCGATTACTTGAAATTTTTTTAGTAATTTATCGTTTTCTGAATGAAAGTTTCTGACGCCGTTTACTCGGAATTAAGACCGTTAACCGAAAAAATCTTTGAAGTAAACTCATAATATTTTCAAAAAATACTCAGAGTTTGTTATTAACTCATTTTTGATTACGGCCCTGGTTCAGTCAGAAATTAGTGTTTTTGCCATATATTAACGATTTGTGTCAGAATGAGGGCTCTAATCAAAAAAATTTATATAAAGTATCCCAATTATTTTCAAAAAATAATGTAGGTTTATTTGAAAGAAAATTTAGATTTACGACCCCAATTTTGAGATTTCGATACAATTATATAAAAAAATTACTTGCTTTGTCAACTCGAAATTAAGGCAGTCAATCGGAAAAATCTTTCAAGTAAGGTCATATTATTTTCAAAAAATAATTCAACTCTGTCATTTACAATTTTTTGATTACGGTTCTGGTTCAGTCAGAAATCCGTATTATTGCCATAATTCGCCGATTTCTGTCAAAATTAGGGCTCCAATCAATAAATGTTATATGAAAGATCCTAATTATTTTCGAAAAAAAACATGAGTTTACTTGAAAGGATTTACTGCAATTTTATTAAAATTTGGAGTATAGTTCCACAATACAAATATTATTCCTCGATTTTCTGCAAATTGACAACTTTTATCGGAAAATATATAAAGTATTCGAAGCTACAATTTCAATTTCTGTCGATGTCATTCTAAATTTAAAATTATATTACGTTATACAATAAGCTATTTCATATTTTGGTATTTTTTAAGGCCAATTTAGCCGAATGACAAAAGACAAGCAGAAGATGTTCTGTTTGTCCTAGAAACAAAGATAGAATAGTAAATTGTGCCACAAGTGCGATAAGTTGTCGATTGCCCACGAAAGCGAAGTTGGGCGTACACGAACAAAGCAAGTGCGTTCATTCGCTCAAGTGGGTAATTGACAACACCGCACGAGTTGCAGATACTATTTTTTATTACGAATGCGAGATAAGTACCATTTTGCGCTAATTTTTCTAAGCGGTAAATGATTTGCGTGCGACAAGATTACTTGTCACACGCTAATTATACTTGGCGCACTCAAAAGCCAAAGAGCCATTTATTGCCCAGAAAAACGTGCGCAAAATAGTGCTTATGTATTAAAAAGACATTTAATGCTTGGAACATGCAATTTTGAGTTGCAAAAACTGTGCCCAGTTTGAGAAGCAATAATTTTTTTATCTTTGATGATACTTGAGCAATTTTTTCTTGCTTTACTTATTTGATCCTTCTTCTCGAAAAATACTGTGAGATCTTTGATGTTGAAACGTCATCACAAAATTTGAAATATGATGAAATTTTTATAGTTGAGAAACTACAGAGTTTTGGTGAGTTTAAAAACTATGAAGCTATTATTCTGAATCCAACTTTCAGAAAAAAACAGTGGAAGACTCTATTGCGACCTGTAGCATCATATAAAATCATTTTTCACATAAAATTTCAAAAATATGTGATAAATCATCAGTATATTTCATCATAATACATATAACATGGTTAAAATACGATTTTTAATTTAATTTTAGCATAATTCATGATTAATTCAAAATGTTCAACAATAAAACGTACGCAACAATATTTATTACAGATTAACAAGAAAAAAAAATTCACAATTTTGAATTTAGACCTGCAGAAACGTCATCCCAAAACTGCATTCTATCCTTTTCGGGGTCGTTAATGATAAACAATTTCTCTCCAATATTTAAACAATCCAATGCTTCGGTAGTTCTTGGCCATTTTACATCGATTAGAGGATCTTTTTCAGATGGATTCGGGTTGCCATTTTTGGCAAAGTTTGTCCAGAATTTTGTTATTCTGTGGACGACTGTTTCTTCCGCACTATTAGGTTGTATTTCTGGAGTTAGTATATTCTTGAATAGGTAGCCCAGGTCATCAGCATGGCAAGCTCCTAAAAACACAGGTAAATCATTAAATAAACAATATCCCATCGAATTGTGGTATTTCTCGACTTCATAATGCACAGCAAGCTATCAATCTCACCTGGATGTTTTATTTCTCCAATATTCTTAAACAGGTTAAGAGCAGTATCTGCAGTAAATCTGTAGAAATAAATTGGTTGATTTGATGATTTAAGCAAAGCTTTCAATGCTACATAAATTCCTCGATAGAAAAAGGTATCAGTGTTCATCTAAAATATACACGAAAATTATTTTTGAGATCAAAATCTCATTTAATTTATACTAACTTTATAATAGGAGTCGACATCATCTTCAGGGCCCTTTGATTTCCCATAGTAAAATTGTATAATCTTTTTAGCTAAATTGAGAGAAGCATTACTTCCTTTTTCCAAATTGTACCCGTAAGGAACAGATTTTTCCAAGTCAGGTAGTCGGTAGCTGAACTTTCCTGAAGCAATTTTTTTGTGAATAACTTCCAGAAGCATTCCTTCTCTATCTGTAAATCCCATAATGATTGGAACTTTGTTATAATTTCCAGAAAGCATTGCATTTAAAGGATCTTCGGTTAAAAATGCTTCGGGGTTTGGCTTCTCGATTACAGGGCAGATTGGACGTTCTTCATCGATGGTCAAGGCCTAAAAACAGTAAATATAATTAAACTGAATAATAGTTCATTTCAATTGATAGAATCAAAGAAAGTGAACAAGAAACTAGATTTTTAGGTGAATACATAATTTCCTCATAAATGAATAGATGCTTGCTTACATCTTTGATGTCATCTGAAGCAGCGACAAATTTCTCCGCTGGAACAACAGTTCTTAAAAAGTTCAAAGCATCTTCTTCATCCTTACTAACATGACCTAAAACTTCAGCCACTTTCTTAGCGCATCTATTACCCCTCGCCCATGGATTCAGAACAACACCACTCTGCAAAATGGCGCGATGGAATAAACCTTGAATAATAATATCAGTTAATTCAAATGACAGAAAAAATATAGTTGAAACTACCTTTGGCCGAAGGAGAAAGTATTAGAAAGTGACAAGCTGCAGATCCAGCACTTTCCCCGAAAATTGTGACGTTGTTAGGGTCACCACCAAACTGGGCAATGTTTTTCTGCACCCATTTTAGGGCTAAGACCATATCTTTTAAACCAGCATTGCCAGGTACACCCAGAGACGTATCTTCCAAGCTCAGAAAACCTACAAAAATACTATATAAGTAAATTAAACCTAATTAAATTCAAAATAAATTTTATTTTTGGAAATAAAATATAAGATGGTGATTGCCAACTACACCAGACTAAGTATAAATTTGTTATCACATTGGACATCTGATGCGGCAACGCTTAAAGCCAGGTAAAAATCAAAATGACCAGCTGAACCAAAGGATCAATTCCCAGTAAACGCAGAACATGTACCGTGAAGGCATTCCCTTCATCTCAATACTAAATGTTAATTCACAATGTGCGTAAATGTAAGGAGTACGTAATCGTAAACATAGACATAAAGTTGAATTACTGTATTTCAATGCCCGTGTTCACAATACTTTTACGTATTATTTACGTTTACGTATTGACATAAAACCTGCGTAATGAAAACGTAAAGTTGAGATAAATTCAACTTTGTGTTATGTTTACGTACGAAACAACTAGCGCATGCGTTAACTTTGAACACATGTTTTCATCTGACAATTAACAACACTCTGGATCGAAACGTGCTTTAAATATAATTGACATAGAATTATTAATTAAAAAAAAAAAATTCTTTCTTGTCTTAATATTTCTCTCGTTGGCGACTTTTATAACGCAGTTTCAATAATAATGAAACAATCGCAAGATCTTTTTCAGACATCATACAATAAAACGGAACAAACTAAACTCCAAACTAATAAAAGTGAAACCAAAGAAAAACATTAAACACGAAACAGAATCGAAATCAACAGAATATTTGAAAACAATACATCAATAACCCTAATTTGTACCAACGTAAAATGAAAAAAACACTTTATTTAAATATTTTACGTTACGACCACTGTGAACGTACATAATTTCTTACGTTTATGTTTTTACGTACTCTTTATGTTCACGCATATAGTGAATTGGCATTTATTCACAAAAAAATTATTTTCATTAATTCTTTAACAAGGTGTCATTTTATATTTGATGATTTCTCTTATATAATATCACAAGTGACTGTAATTCTATAAGTGAATTTTTCTTAAAAATATTGTTTACCCAGCAACATCGTGAGAATCATCTGTCCGATGAAATAACGAGAGCGTAGCTCGAGGAATATAATCTGAGCAGATAACTGCAAGCTGCAAATAAATAAATAAAAAACAAGAAATTAAAAAAGCTTAGTTCAACAAAGAGTGTCAAGAAGAAGTATTAAGAAAAAAAAATGCAAGGCTGAATACAAATAGGATAGAAGACAGAGAAGATTATAAAAAATTACGAAAGAAATTATGTAAAATTCTAAGAAAAAATAAGAGATATTGGATAGACGATAAAATAACAGATATTGAAAAAGAAAGTGTGTATAGAAACTTAAAACAATTCTATAAAAAAATAAATGAACAAAAAAGAGCATACAAACTAAAAGTCTACTGTATAAAGACACAAAGGGCAACAAAACAGAAAACGATGAGCGATGTAAGAAAACCTGGATAGAATACTTTAAGAACCTCAAGAAAACGTGGATGAAATTGCAGACGGAGTATTAGAAGAATCAACAAAAGAAGAAATCAGAGAAATAATAAGAAGCAGGCGAAATGGGAAGACTCCAGGCAAAGATGGAATAAACACAGAAGTAATATTATATAGAGGAGATGAACTATACAAATATATTTATAAACTTATAATGAAGGTGTGGAGAACAGAAAAAATGCCAAAGGAATGGGAAAGAGGACAAATAGTCACAATTCACAAAAAAGGAGATCAAAAAACATGCGAAAATTATAGAGGTATCATGCTACTGAACACGACATATAAAATAATGTCAACACTAATACAAAAAAGAGTCATGAAAGAAACAGAAAACATAATAGAGCAGCATCAGTGCGTATTCACGCAAGGCAGATCAACAACAGACGCAACACATACACTTTAACAGATAATAGAAAAAGCACATGAATATAAAATGAATATAGATTTATTATTCATTGATTTCAAACAAGCGTTCGACTCGGTCAAAAGAGAAAAACTTATGAAAGCCCTAGAAGAATTTGAAATAACAGCTAAACTAAGAAAATTGATCCTGATGACATTAAGCGGAACAACAACCACAATTAAAAACACAAAAAGGAGAAATCCAGGAATTCGAAATAAACAAAGAAGTAAGACAAGGAGATACATAATCAGCAACTGTTTAAAATAGCGCTAGAGTATGTGATGAGGAATTTGAACAAGAGAACAATCAGAACTAAAGGCGTACAAATAATAGCATATGTAGACGGTATAGTATTGGCAACAAAAAATAGGAAAATATTGGAAGAAATGGTCGAAGAAATAGGAACCTAAAAATCAATAAGAACCAAACGAAAATAATTAGAAATATGTAACCTACAGTTTGAGGAGATGAATAAATTCAAATGCCTAGGCCAATAGAAGAGACAGGAAAACAGAAATTCAAGAGAAGATATTAACAGCGAACAGAGCCTTTCACGCAAATAAAAAATTACTCAAGGATAAAAACCTAACAACGAAAACAAAATTAAAAGTGTATAGAAAAATAATCAGACCGGTAATAATGTACGCTGCAGAAACAGTGACAATGACAAACAAAAGAGGAAGAAGATTTGCGAGTAGTAGAAAGAAAAATAGTGAAAACTATTTCAGAAGTAGTAGAGGCGACAGAAAACAAATACAGAGTACTAATGAACCATGAAATAGAACAAGAACTGCAAGAAAATATAGTAAGGAAAATAAAACAACAGAGGATGAAATGGTTAGGACACATATGGAGAGAAAGAGAAGAAGACACCGTAAGGGCAATTCTACAATGGGAACCAGGCGGAAACAGAAGAAGAGGCAGACCCAGATCTAAATGGCTAAAAGAAGTATAAGCAGACCTGAATAAAGCAGGAATACAGTAATGGAAGGAGAAAATATGTCAGAAAATTTAGAACAAGGCTATGAGGACTGATCCTCCTCAAATAAAGGATCTAGAGAGCTTCAGCAGAAGCGGCGCAACCCCACCTGGGGTGTCTAAGCCACTATATAAATTGTAACGAATTTAAGTCTATAAATTATACATTTTGGCTTCACTGGTGCTTAGAATTATTGTGAGAATACTTTACATCCAGAAATAGAAGCGAATATATTTGTTTTCTAGAAAATTGCTGGTATCTTCTAGCGTTTTCTAGAAAAGCCTGGACGTTTGCGGAAAAAACGTAGTGGGGAGAGACCCACGGTATATATATGTGACTAACTCAACGAGGAGATTATTGATTTGGCTCAGAGACCTTATAAGATGGACTGCTAGTGGTTGAAATAAATAGTGTTTTTTAAAATAAATTAATATTGACATAAATAATTAAAGTTAAGTTATAGTGTAATGTAATAATCTTTAGTTTAAATTAGTATTATTTATTATAAATAGTGTTAGTTATCTAATTCATTATTTTAATAAATCAGAAAAATAAATAGTAGTGTTTAGTAACTTTTGCTCCCTAAATTGAAATAAATAACGTTACACTATAGATGACTTGAAGGATGCTGCTTAAAGGTAAACAATGTTTAAAGAAAAATTTATGATCAAATTAAAGTCGCGAATGGTATAGTACTTAATTAAAACTAATTATGCTTCAAAAAAAAAGTTTTAAATTATAATCTATTACATTTTTTCTTCTTTATGATTGATATTACCTACCTAAAATACCAAGACGATAATTAATGGACACAAGGACAATGTCCTCTTTGACCAAAAATTCAGGTCCATATAATTCAGTTTTGCTGGATCCAGCAGTGAATCCTCCTCCATGAATCCATACCATAACAGCCTTGGGACTGCTGTCATTTGTATTTGGTAGCTAGATATAAATTCAAAAGAATTTTATTACTCAATTGAATATCTTTAAATAGGTGATACAAGGTTAAATTAGTATGCTAACAGCAAAAAACAATAAAACTTTCTTTTGTTTTAATAGTTACTTAATGTTTTCAATAATATTTTTTTCCAATTAGATGACCAAATGATTCAGAAATTAATAGTGTAATGCAAATCCATACCAAAATATTTTTTTTTTATATGTAACTGATATTTGTTGAGATTCTAGAAGGGGATTTCACGGCAATCGTTTTACCAACTGATATTTGTCCACATTCAATTTCCAACTTCTATATCTTGATGTATATTCGGATATGAATTTCAGTTAGCCAACCAATATTCCATGATACTTCGAAATTTTCAACACAACAAAATTAATGGACAAAAAAAAACAATTTGGAAAATTCTAAACACTTAAATACTCTCCCACATTGCTGTATGATTAGGAATTTAACCATTTGTTCTACGTTAGCACTCATTTCAATTAGTTCAGGAGACGACCGCACCTTATTTTTCCTGAACGAACTTATGGCGAAACTGTATAGGAATCGATTGGGAACATAGCAGTCAATAGTGTCGAATTTCCGGTCAATTTTTTCGGCGTTGACTTCCTTGATAAAACAATCGATAACTTCTGGGACAGGAAAAAACAATAATCGTAAGTTCGATCAGGGAAGTTGAATTAGGAGGTATCGATTGGTACTAGTTTCAATCGTAAGTTCTATCCGGGAAGTTGACCCCGAAAAAATTGACTGGAAATAGCCTTTTTTTGACACTTAGGACAGGACTCTAAATTGATAAGCTCTGGCATCCTACTGACCACTTATCCCTGATTGATTCATATACCATTTGGCCGTAAGACCGATCAGGGCTCCCCGACTGAATGTATAGTAAATAATATTAAAAGAAATAGAGGCACAAACTATTTATTAACTTCTTTTCAGAAAGAAAAACAAACAAAAATAACTAATATTAATTTTAACGGAAAAACAAATATTTATTCTAATCATCTGGAAGAATTAAAATTTTCTCCAGGAGCTCATATTTTTATAAGGATCCATTCTGTTCAATGATCCGCTGCTATTGCACGCTGGTTCAATACCAGGCATTTCGGAACCACTATTAGAATAAGAGGCACTTGGACCTCCTGTCTTCATCCATCTTCCATTCGATTCAATTTCCACTCGTCTCCAAGTGTCGGTTGGCACGCTGCTTCTTGAGCCCCACGATTCATTTCCAATGTATTGAATTTCTTCTTTTCTGGAAGTATCGACGATTCGCAGGTCTCTAGATGATCCAAATTTAAAGTTAGCATGATGATCTGTAACTGACATACGTTCAAAATCATCTCTAACAGGACGATAAGGGATTGGACTGCGGCTTCTGTATCTGGCTTCTTTGGAAATTCGAGGTGAAGAAACATTTGAAGCTAATTCTAGTCGAATAGGTTTCGGATTTTTACTTGCAAAATGATATTTGGAAGAATATCTTTCAGGTGAAGAATGCGCAAGTTTAGAGTCACGTTTTTGAGCTTCGTTGCGTGATTTGTAATCATTTGGTGGTTTTTTATTAGTTGATACTATTTTAGATGAGACTTCATAAATAGGAGGTGGTGGATTTTCACGATAAAGACGGTTTGCATGAGCTTTTCTACGATCTTCTTTGTCATAATTAGAAGCTGGAGAAGGTCTTTTTACAGGACGTCGATTTTCTTCTAGCTGCAACATCTGGCGCCGCAATTCTAACTTTTCCTGTTCTAACTTTTCACGTTCAAGTCGTTGACGATCCCGCTCTAATTTCAATATTTCTGCACGTTGTCGTTCGAGGAATTCGCGTTCATTGCGGATTTTTTCACGTTCACGTGCCAATCTTAAAGATTCTTCACGCTGCTTTTTTTCGATTTCTCTGAAGCGCTGAAGTTCTCGACGACGTCTTATTTCTTCTCGCCTTTCTCGTTCAAGCTCCCGTGCACGACGGCGCTCACGTTCTCGTATTTCATTGACAGTTTCTTTTCGTTGATCCCGTCGTTGAGGAAGTGATTTCGGTGACTTTCGATTGTCCTTGGAATTATTAGTTTTAGTTTCTTCAATTTTTTTCTTAGTATCTTCCACTATTTTTTCAACTGATTTCACTTTGTCCTTTTTCGGAGTTTTTTTGGTACTACCAAGTTTCTTCTCTTCATCTTTAAAGTTCAATTGTTTTTTGGCTTTCACAGGAAACCCGGATATTGGTTTGACTTTTAATACTTTAATTATGTTTCCTTTAAGATCTTTATTATTCAATTCTTTGACACAAATATCAGCCGAAGCTCTTGTTCCCATAGTAACATATCCATAACAGTTTTGATGTGAGCAAGATGAACTTTGTACAACTTTTGCACCAACAACTTTACCAAACGGCGATAGAAGATGTTTCAGTTCTTGAGCTCGTGTAGTTGGCAGTAAATTTGTTATCCATAGGGTTCTTCCCAGTTTACTTTTTGCAGATTTTTCTTCGCCAATGTTTTTTGAATTGTCACCTTCTTTTTTTGGAGAAGATGTAACTAGTAAACAATCCTCTTCAACTGATAGAGCATTATCTAATTTGATGTTATCGCAGTTACCTTCTTTGTCATTTTCACTTTCGTGATCATTTTTGCTGGATTTTTCTAGTTTCAAAGCATCATCGTTATTATCTTCTGTGAGATCAAAAGCCAATTCAACTTCTTCGTTATTAATTGATGTTTCTTCATGTTCTTCACTGCAGCTTGTAACATTCTTGCTAATTTCTTCCTGATTTATTTCTCCATCAGTTTCTGGATTATTTTCAATTTTTTGAGTCGCATCAAGATCAATTATTTCTAATGTCGGTGTCTCGATCATCAAAACAGAAGAATCATTCATAAGTTGATCTTGTTTTTCATTATTATCACTCGAATCCTCAGATGGTGACAAAATATTAGACTCCTTGTTACTTGAATTAAATTCATATTTTTCAGGATCTTGTCCTTCTTGAATGATTGCCTTTTGCAATCTTTCAATTAAAATGGATTTCAATCCAGTTTTCTCTAGACCTCGTTTTTCTAGTTCGGTTCTAAGCTCTATTAATCTTAGATCCGAAAGCTTTTTATTATTGCTTTTCATTATATTTAAGATATTTTAGCTTATGGCACAAATATTATTTTTTTTTGTAATAATAGATTACAGTACAAAACTGTTGTTGAATCTGAAAATAAGTAATAATACTTTTTGTAGTCACAGTATGTTTAACCATCGAATGAAAGTTTTTTTATAGATGTGGTTTTCTTTCAGAACATTATTCGATTCTCAAAGAAAAGTTAACTTTATGACGGAATGGTTAGCAAAGATTAGAATTCAGGCCCCAAGAATTTTTGCAAGCAGCCATTCAAATACTGGATTAGGAATTCCCATAAATACATTAGTATAACTTGCTTGAAATAGATGGGTGACTGATATTTACAGGATAGTGGAGAACAAGACAGGGGTGCATTGAACGTATTTTTTATAATTTATTTTGATTTTAACAAAATATGTTGCATATATCTTGTAGAAATGGTTCAAAAGAAGATTCATTCCTATTGAAATCACCAGAGACCCACGGTTGACAACAAAGTCCTGAGTCGTGATACATCCCTGAAACCCTGTTGCTAAGATCATTTTCAATGTCTCCAGTAATCCAATGGTATTAAGATATTCATGTTGATATATTTCTGGGGATTCCTAGTCCAGTATTTCAGTAGGTACTTGTAAAAGTCAGTTTTATTTACAATTCGAGCAATAACTAAATTTTTTGGAAGAAAACCACATCTATAAAATAATTTAGGAGTCAACTTTCATTCGATGGTTTAACTATAACCTAGAAGCAAATAATCACAATGATCACTTATTGCTCTCATGGCTAGGCGGATTACATAAAAATCTACCCTCGTTATTAAAACAGTATGACGCAATCATTTATTGAAGCTAATTTTCAAGTGAAGTTTAAAATAAATAACAAAAATCACGTTGGGTTTCATTTGGTACGTAAATTATCAGAGTCGTAGCTAGGACCTGGCAACAAGGACACATACCCCGGAGGGGTGCAATCAGTAAAATAATAAATTATAATAACCCAAGTAACAATGACTGACCACCGACTAAAATATGACGTCAGATTTCGGTCATAATGAAGTCATAAGCTCACGGTCATATTTGGACGTCACATTTCAAGTCAAATTGTGGTCATAAATTGACGTCATAATCTGACGTTATGTTTCAACGTTTTGAGAAATCATAATTATGCTTTATATATGATTCTTTCGATATTTTTTTTAGTCAGTGTACTTTGCGCTTACGTTTTTAACATTGAGTTCCTTTTTTAGTTCAACGTCATTTTATGATGTAAATTCGACGTCATTTTGTGACGTCTGTAACATTTTCAGCCCAGTACCCATTTTATGACTTAAATTCGACATTACCAGTATCAGTTATCCAGATATGAAGTTATATATAATTATATAGAGATCAGTGTTCAATTATAAGGATTATGATTGGAATATCAAACTACTACCAACGCTTTTTTTTTTTTGTTCAGTTCAGGGAGGTTCAGTTATTTGTTTGCATGATATTGCTTCATTCAAGAATTTTGTTAAAGTTATTCGAAGGTATTATATTAAAATCAGAAATTGGTGATTCATCGTATATCCAACACATTGATTAATTTGCTATTGATTTAGAAGAATTTTAAAATCTAGAAACAAATGTATCATGAAAGATATTTCCGAATTTCAAAGCTGTTATTGAAAATTTTATTGGCTGCAAAGCTAATGACCAATTGACTACGTGTATGACGGCGATTCCCAACTCGGCACATTTACAGGTAGTCTCTGCTAATGACTCCCCAACTCGGCACATACGAGTATCTCTGGTATCTGCAATGATACCCAACTCGGCACACTTGCAGGTAGTCTGGGCATTCTAATGTTTTTAAATAGAATAAAATCAATTTCATAATTTCTTTTTTATAATCATACAAAATTTAAGTAGGCTGCATCATACAATAAAAATAGTAATTTCAGCGTGATCGTGGATTAACCTTTTTGTCGTTATTACTCTATCTCTGGACTCGCTCATAATATGGAAAAATGCTTTGCACTTTCGATTAACACACCGCTACCTCACTTTTCACCAGATAAAAATTTTCGATTTGATTTACTGAATTTATGTTATTCTACAATCAATAGTGTTTTTTCACGTTGGCTAGCTATAGTTGGCGAATTGATTTCTTTGATCTTGTTGATTGAACTGTTAGATTGATAATAGATAGCTACTAAACAAAAAATTTTAATGTATATTTTTCTTAGATGTTAGACCGATAATAGGGATGGGTTTTTCTGCAAACACTTGTTTAAGATGTGCCGAGTTGGTCATAAGGATTACCACCAACCCTTGACTGATGTCCCATCGGGAGATTAAATGTGCCGAGTTGGGGTGTGCCCGTGTATGAAGTCTACTAGCGCCTCTAGCGAGCAATGGAGAACGATTGAACTCCCATTTTATCATTGTTTCATACCTATAATTTTTTAAATATACTAATATTATTCAATTCAGCTGTGTGCGTATAATATAACTTGCATAGCATAAAAGGTACGCTGAAATTATTTATTTTGAGTATTTTTTTCTTCAATTATAACGTACCTATTAGAGAAAACGTCTTAATTCGTCAAAATTGACAGGATAACCTCAAACTTTGACGCCGATGATCTTGCTGCGGATCGGATTTGTATGTATCAAACACTGTATTCCTTTTACTGAGGAAGCATTGAAGAAAAGCATGAAATTAGTTTTGCCATATTAAACATGTTGAAGAATATGTTGCTGACAATATTAATAACAAAATTATTGCGAAGAGCATCTGACAAGCTTCTATCATTGAAACACCTTACAAATTAGAGATAGAGGTAAATTCATGAATCCCAAATCGATGATGAATATTTCTAATCTCACAATTGAATTACAAACATGTTTGTTATATAGATTAATAATGAAAGACAGATAATACTCTATTTACCGATTTGATCCACTTCACTCGTTTTTTTATCTTATAACTGAGTACATGAAATATATGAAACTATATTTCACTTGGATCATCCTTAACACAACAGCCTGAAACGGAACAAGCGTTTTCCTATGTTTTATATGCAATCATTTTCACTTTTAAACTACAATACTCAGAAATGGAGTTCAATGCTTACAATGGTGCTTACCATGAGCGCTCGCATCTATATTTGTTCAAACTCCGCCCCCTTGCACAAAGCCTATAGGATCTGAATAAAAGTGTTGAAGAATAATCTCGAATTACTGAAAATCATATGAAATTGTTTTTCAGGATGACTGAAACGGTGCATTTTTCAAATTTCGGCTCAATTGCTGCAGTGCCGGCTGTTGACACTATCGTCATGGTCACAAATTGTGATGTAACGAATATTCGCATTGTTCTTGACATTCGTACTCGCAAAATTCATGCGAATATGAACGTCAGGAATAATACATGAGGTATGAATAATATTAGGTTCATGAAACAAAAAAAAATAGGAATTTCTTACTAATCTTATTAGAAAATCCTTCTCCATCTAAGTTTACCTAGCTTTGCAATTATCTGTAATCGTATTTTGTAAAAATCCTTCTCTTTTATATTTGTTATTCAAAATTATAAATAATCAACTTCTCATTATTAATAGAATGGAAATTATTAAACGTAATAATTATTTATGTATCTAGTGCGCGAAATTAAACTTTGGTGTTTGAGAATGAAAGTTTTGGAAGCACCAAAGAAATTTCGCGCAAAAAATGATAAAAAGAAATATTAAAATCATAACAAAATACAGAAAATTGTGCTCGAAATATTTCATGCACGTTGTCATGATAAAATCATCGCGCGAAATACGTGGTACACGTTGTCATGATGAACAACTATGTGATATTTTGGATATTAATATTGATATATAAATGTCATCATTTTTTGACGTCTGTAGAAAAAATATGCAATGTATGTAATCAAACAAAAACGAATTCCGCTATTGAACTTTTATCATTTATCAGTCTTCATATAAATCTGATTTTGATTTGGACATAAAATATTCATCTCTTTTTGAAAAACTGAATATTCGCATTCGCATTCGCGAATGCTTAAAAATTGATATTCGTTATATCACTAGTCACAACATTTGAATAAACAACCCAAAGATATACGAAAATTGGTCCAGAATTCCTGACGATCAATTTTTTTAAAGATTTTGGAATATATATCTTTTTTTTACTTGATAGTTTTTTATTACCTGTAATATATTTGTATTTTTATAAAAATAGATAAATTAAAGAAACCATGATGTTTGACGTTGAGTTCAAGTCATAATATGACGACAAACTTAAGTCATAATATAACGTCAAACTTATATGACGTCAAAATTAAGTCCTACAATGACTTCAAACATAGGTCATAATATGACGTCATATTAGCTCCACGATTATGACCCAAATCGTTACTTGGGTATGGAAATCTTCAGATTCACCTATTCAAACCTTGCAATTTTATAGCCTTGAACAAAAAGACTCATGTTCATATATTCTATATCTATAGGCTTTATACTGTTAATAAGTGTTAAATTTTTTGGTTACAAGATCGGTGAAGATATGGAAAAAAATAATTGATTATTGAATTTTTAATTTGACATAAACTCGAACAGATTCTTTAGGCAGCTCATCAACGTTACTTTTATTAACATATTTTATTTCAAAAGAAATATACTTGATCGGTCAGCACTTATGACTGATGTTAGACTATAAGCAAAACTAGTTCAATGTAAATTGTATACGATATAAATACTGTTATTGTACCATATTTCTCAATAAATGCAAATTATAATAACAAGCTCTAACTTGGAAGCACTCGACTTATGAAATAAAAAATGATTATAAATAGATGAATAAAATATAATGAAGTTTCAAAATTTTTGTGTGTAAATGAAAATATAAATATGTTCATACCTGCGCAGAATAGGTTAAGCACGTCCAACTTACACTTTACACAAATGTAATCAGATTTATTCACTACAATACAGTGTCACAATTAGGATTTGACATATTCAGAAAATGAGTGGATTGAAAAACAATTTATTTATATTTTGACGTTGCTATAGTTCATAAAATTGTTACCTTGACGACAGAACTGTCAACATTCTCAAGAAGTCTAAAATACAGGAAGCTCAACGATAGTGGGGGGAGTGAGGCAAAAAAGAGATGCAGCTAATCGTTTAATCTTTTGGCTGCGCCGCGCAGCCCCGCGCGCAGCCAAGCAGACGTTCTGACGTAACATGTGCAAGTGAGAAACAATGATAATTGCTATTTCTGACACAGCAATGCCTTGTGGGATTTATAAACATTTGCCGCGAAATTCAAAAATAGTACGAATTACATCTAATATTATTGTAGAGTATTTTTTTACTATTCTATTTAATTCTTTTTCGAATAAATATTTGAGTATATTTTCAATAATATCATGTGATTTTAAATAAAAAAATTTTGGTATAAGTTCTATTTGTTGTATTTTTTAGAAGTTTTTTACTCCAAATATGTTAAATATAACAAACCTCTGGAGTGTACACATTGAGATGCAAGCAATCTTCGGATCCAATTGAAGTGAGAAAAATCATGTGTTTGGAAATACTTTCACTACCTTCAACGGTGGCATCTCGTACACCAGTCCATGGCTCAGCTGGTTGAGGAGCCTAAAAATTTAATTATCATCAATATGATTGATGAATAAGAGCGCCTCAAATAATATTTGCAATGTCATTCGAATATTTCAGAAATATTACACTATCTCTGCAATTTTTTATGTCAAGAAAAAAGTTACGCCAATAAAAATTTGGCCAAAGATCAAGTAGCCTAACTGAATCACATGATACTGCATTATTATGCACTTTTCAAAAATACAATGGTCGGTATTCTCACTTATTGTTCAAGCGCTACTTCGACAATAATTAAATAAATAAAGATACAAGAAAACAATGGAACAAATTGACCGTATAATTTTTTGAATGAAATTATTTGAAAATTCATATTTTTCTAAATAATTATTAAAAAATATTCCTTAAAAAATAAATTTCAAGCGATTTTTAAGTACGAAAAGTATGGAGATGATTCATTAAAACACACTGAAAATGACCGATTTTGTATGTCGAATCGGACTTTGAATTAGAATTACTTTAGTTAGACTATGAAACTGGGCGTAAAATTTTATCATTTGGCTTAAATTGTTTCAAAAATTATGCTGAAAATTGTTAATTGTAAGTATTTAATCAATACTTTTTCATGTCATTATTCAATTTATTTTGAATGAAAATATAAAATCTTACCTTGAATCTGAGCTCTCCTACAGGAGGCTTCCCGTAAGGAATTCCCTGGAAACTGTAATAAGTCTTTCCATTGTAATCTTTTCCAGTCTTTCCTTTTAATTTTCCTTGTTCAACTGTCACTATTGGTTCCACCATGGTTATTGCTTCAAAGATCTACCAACGCGTTTCAAATCCCAGCGATTACTAAACCGACAAAACATTCAAATAAATAATTATGTATCTCCAAGTGCGTGAACCAATCGTTTAGAGTGGGAATATAAGTAATCCATAAAATGACAGCAGAATGACCTTCAGACTTACATTTTATTCATTGAATTTTGATACTATCAAATACCAGATAATAAATAGCCCAGTCATCTTCACTTTTATTGATGTATAAAAATTACAGTAAGTACAAATATCGAGTCCATACGAAGTTTGGATCTATGCTTGATGATTTTCATTGACCTTGATTGAGATTAAACCAGCTGAGTTGATACTGTTAACATCTCAATTCATTCTATATATTTTTCTGACTAACTATGTAATTTTGATAACTGTGTAATAAGTGCTATGCTTATTCTAGCAATGAAATGATTTATTCAATAAACATTGTATGCAAAACGAATTGAAATCATTATAAAAGATCTCTAAAATCAATCCGATCTTACAATTACTTTATCGTAGTTACTGACTGACTGATGTCATAAGAACCATTATTACTCACCTGTTCTCTTATATCTTGCTATTAAAAATTGGTAGAATTGCATTAAATATTAATTATTTCATCAACGAAAAGAAATTTAATCAGTACTCACTACCGAGGAACTAATTCAAATTACTATCTCCAACTTTATAGTACAAGCAATAAAAACTTTGAGTTCCAAATTTCTTCTGACCCGATGAAAAACTGGGTATAGGTAGTTGATAGGATGTACAATAACATATCAAAGCTACTGTTATGTGAAACGCTGAAAAAAATTGAAAAATGGAAAATTAATCGCAAAAAATCAATTTTTCACAAGTAACATGAAAACTGATGATCAAAGCGCATTTTTGGCAGTTCATTAATGTTTGTTAGTTCAGAGAGTTTGCAAATTACTATCTCCCACAATCACTGAGCTCAAAATAGAAAAGTTTGGGCAAACTTACGAAACAGCAGCTTTCATTTAGTACCAGTTTCAAGTCTAGTTGCTAAAGTGAATAAATATAATAGCGTTAAAAAAGTTTCATAAAAAATTTCTGCACATTTTGATTACCAAAACGACTTTTTATTATAAAATGATAGAAATTTATTTTTATTTATTTAATAAAAATTTTAAAAAAAATATCGCCCTTTTAGTTGATTTAAATTTTAGGGTTTCTTACTTTTTGGAAAAAATAAGCTGCGATTACCTCCTCAGGGCTGATTTATAATAGATTGAAGGCTGGATTATGATGGATTTAATTTACAAAAGATTCTCTCAATTATAAATCCAGACAACCGAAGACATTGGTTGACATGTCAGAGATTTCGAATTGACAACTGTCACAGAAAAGATATTCAAATCATGAATATGGTGAAAGAGCACCCCTATTTCTATTATTAAAGTTATAAATCAAACCGGAATTCAATCATTTGTGCAAATAAAACAATTTTGCCGATGTAAAATGGCTACTCAAAAAGTCAATTTGAGGTTATATTTCAAAAAAAGAACGAGAATGAGGACCTAAGACTATGTATCTAAATTTCTGAATGTAAATTCCTAAATTGAATCCATAATTCATAAATTTAGATTTTTTCAACTATAAAGGCTGGTTTATGATGGATTTAATTTTGGAATTTACATTCAGAAATTTAGATTCATAGTCTTAGATCCTCGTTCTCTTTTCTTTTTTTTCTTTGCGCGAACGTTGGAGAGCGACACCAGCGCTCGGAGTGTTTAATTTTGAAAGTAGCTGCAGGAAAAAATTTGAATTGTCATTACGTGGAATAAGTGAATATTGAAGCCTGAAATAAGTTTAAAAACACAAGTGAATGATGACTAATGGAGTTATAATAGGAACAACAGGATTCCAATTCATTTAACCTGGTTGTATCCGAAGTACAATATTAGAAAGAGGAAAATTAGTGCAAGAAGTAAGCATGTGTTTAATGTTGAAGAAAACTATTTTTGGATAAGAGTTTGATTTCCGCGCTTGTCGTAGAGCAACTGTCGATTAATTCTTGTCCGTTTAAAGTTTTTATCGAAGTAAGATATGTTATTTTGAAGTAATTAATTATAAGCTGCTATATGTCTGTCAAACGAATCAAAACCTGTCACATGAAAGTATATTTTTTCACATTGCCTTAGGTTGATGAAACGCGAGATATTTTGCATGAATTTCCAAAAACTTATCCAATACATAAAAATAATACATACGAAATTGCTATAGCTTACAATAGTTTAACCTAACTTCTTACATAAATTTTCTAGTTTCATCAAGTAATTTCTACATTTAATACATATTCTATAATTATTATTGACTTCTTTTTACTTTTTTTACTCGTTTAATAGCCTGAATCCATTTTTTCCCATTCCTATTTCATGTTCTCTGGATGGAAGCTTGTAGAAATGTTTATGGTTTTTTGTATTTCCGTAACTGTTTTACAGTTTGGAACGCAACAATTTGTATAACCAACACGTAATATTTCAATTTCCTTGTTAAACTGGCTTATAAATTGCTTTATAATTTAAATTTGGTACATACAGGGTGTAACAGAAATAAGTACATTAATTTTAACCTGTGATACAATTTGTCAAGCATAACAATTTTTTCTAATAACTTTTTTCCGTAAATCCTCTGGATACAGAGTAAAAATTCATCAAAGTTTTGTCAAAAATTTCATAGTGCGCCTCTGGTTCATACTAAATGTTTTTCATTTGTTGGAAGAATGACAGCTGTCGATTTAAAGGAGTATTTTGCAGCTTTGAGCCATCATAGTCTTGTCAATCATTCATTTGAAACTGAAAAAATACTAGTATTTTGGCAGTACATCGATATTCGCTCACCTCGATTATTCTATTTTTGTATATGTTGGAAGGAAGACTGAATTTGTCTCTGTAATCAACAATTTGGTCTTTTAGTCGTATTTATATGTCATTTTCAAGAAGTTTGATTTTTATTTAGGGATTTCACGTATATTTTCGGATAGTACATTTCTTAAACATAAGATTGTCTGCACAAGTTCATTGCACTTGAATCAGCTGATTTGAATTGTCTGAAACTATGTCACTGTGTCAAGAGAGTCAGAGTGTGCTGCCATCTACAAGCAGTTCGAAAAATAGTTGCTGCTCCTAACCTACTTCATCAGAAACATGAAGAGAAAATTATTCAACGATTTATTTAAAGAAAACGGTAGAATATTGAATGGAATGTAATTCTAAATTAATTAATTCACTGGATGATTCAATAGAAATATTGCTACATGAAATTTTGAAGATTCTGTTCTTGAAGAACAGAAAATATAACCTATAAATGTATCAAATTAAATTTGGTAATTGATTTTAAATATTTTCTGAAATATATGATACAATATTTTGCTTATTCAGCAGATCAACTCACGGGGCATAGTTTATTGAAACGACCTGAGTGAGAAGTGTGAAGTTTGTAATAATATGAGAAAAACTGATACACAGGTGCTTCATTTATAAATTAATGTATTTCATTCATCTCATCTGCTGTTTTACGTTCCAGATTAACGTTAGGTTCTAAATATCCCATGGTATTCTCATCGTAATGTATAAGTGCATAATATTTTGACATTAAATACATCAGCATAACCACAATAATTAAATTTTTAGTGAAAAATGACAATTCGAAGATCGTTCCAAATAAATTTGCTAAGCTAATCCTAAACTGCCCATGAAATCGTACACAGAATTGATAATTTATAATCTGTTTTATTCCAGAATTTATTTGAAGGAATTGATAACTCACATATGACAAAATCAATTATTGTTCTATTGCAACTGCTACTGGATCCGATAACTATGCACCTGAACGACTCGTTAAATTATAGGGGATAAAAAATGCTAAAAAAAGATGAGAATTCGGAAAAAAGTTATTGAGAAAAATTGTTAGGCTTGACGAGAACTATCACTGGTTAAAATTAATGTACTTATTTCTGTTACACCCTGTATATTCTGAAATTATGTACAATGATAAGGTTTTGTTTACCTGCTAGTACTGTCAAAATTAACCACTACTGGCGCTGCAATCTATTCGCAAAGAGCCTATAACCTGAAATTAACCTTTTGAGTAGGCATTTTACGTCGCCAAAACCATTTTATTTGCAAAAATAATTGAATTGCGGTTTGATTTATTATTTTTATCATATGAATAAGGGTGCTCCTCCAACATTTTCATGATTTGAATATATTTTCTGTGACAGTTGACAATTTTTAGATTTTTGACATGTCAGCCAATGTCTACGATTGGCTGGATTTATAATTGAGAAAATCTAAATTTGTGAATTAAATCCATCATAAACCAGCCTTAAATCCAGCCAATCGTAGACATTGGTTGACATGCCAGAAATTCCAAATTGACAACTGTCACACTGTCACACTGTCACAGAAAAGATATTCATAGCATGAATATAATGGAAGAGCATCCATATTTATATAATAAAAGTAATAAGTCAAGCTGAAATTCAATAATTTGTGCAAATAAAACAATTTTGGCGATGTAAAATAGCGACTCAAGAGTCAATTTTAGGTTATATTTCAAAAATTGATCGAGAATGAAGAGCTAAGACTATGAATCTAAATTTCTTAATGTAAATCTTTAAATTAAATCCATCATGAACCAGCCTTAACTTTGAATCTCTTAAATTAAATCTATAAACTAGCCTTGCAACAGATCTAAAAGATTTATAACAATATTCACTGATTTAATATTAAAAGAAGCACATAATTCGAGATAAAGTCTTCTAGGTCAATAATGATGTCCCATAATATACTGATGTGTTCTTCAATCTAACAAAAGACAAAGGAAAATATACTACAGGAATAATGCTATGTAGAAATTTGCTGTTGCTTATTCAATTGAAATTGTCAAAAATCCTTAAAGTATATTCATTTCGATTGATACAAAATATTTCGAGTTAATCGGAAATAAGATGCTCTTCATAGAATTATGGTGGGATTCTGAGCATTATCTTAAATTTCTATAACGTTACAGATCTATAAGCTTATCAGAATCCATAAGTGGAGTTCTTATAGATTCTATTAAAATGGTATTCTGAATAATTTTCTATAAGTTATGACGTCATGATACTTCCGTTCATTGGAACTTACAGTTCAATGTTGCAAATAGGTTGGGAAATAATTTTTACTTTTGGATTTTTTGTTCAAAAATACAGATTAATATATTTTATCCAAGCTTCTGATGCACTCAAGTTAGTAAATCATATAACGACGTGAATAATATCATCGAATATAACGATGCCTTCTAATTTTAATTCATATCTGCTCTCACTCAAGTTGTCATGTGTCAGATTATTTTGACATATTTGAATTGAGATCTCAAGAATTTTGCGAAAAGTTGAAAACATGAAGGTTTTCTAGTGATTTCACATTACAAAAGATGGAATGAATAAATATTATGTCTTCGGAAGAGAACCAGAAATATTGCCAAAGAGCAATAAGTGTACATGGATTAGGAAGAATATGATTACGTATTCAAGAGTAACACTATAAATTCAACATCAGATGAAAAATATTTGAATAATAAATGGGCAGAATACATTGAATTCAATTGGAGACGGTCAAAATGTAGATGTAGGTGAAATTATATTTTTGAGCATGAATATTTCTTATTGATGTATTTTGGGATGGCCATTTTCAAATTGATGCGAAGTTCTTATTAAATTATGGGCAATTGAATTATCCAAACGGAACAATTGTTTAAAATGTTTATCTGAAGCTTCGAATGGGCTTATTGCATTATTTAGACTTTTCTTCTCAATCTCACATATTTTTTGAATGAATTATCAATACAATTATCGAAAATAGATGCTAACCTTTCATAATTCTTTACCAGCAAAAAGTACATAGAACGCAAAACACCTAAATTATTATTTATTTTGACATTTCATATGTCTTATGGTTAGAGTTCATCTAATCTTAGCGTTATAGACATCTATTACATATTTAAAGAAATCTATAAGCTACAGATTCTTTCAGAATATCATTTTGCTTATCGAATCTGTAAGTTGTTATAGACTTTCTTATAGACGCTATAGAAACGTTCAAAATTCCACCATTAGTGAGATTTCGTGTAAAACGAACGCCACTAAACCACCGACAAAATTTCATTTCGCTGGTAACGCGATCTCTTATATCTTGGTCCAACCTAAAGAGCCCGCTATTGTGCATGTTAGTCGAAAAGGTAATTTAATGTCCTAATTGAGCTTCGAGCCTAATAGTGGGATTCTGAGCATTATCTTAAATTTCTATAACGTTACAGATCTATAAGCTTATCAGAATCCATAAGTGGAGTTCTTATAGATTCTATTAAAATGGTATTCTAAACAGTTTTCTATAATTTATGACGTCATGATACTTCCGTTCATTGGAACTTACAGTTCAATGTTGCAAATAGGTTAGGAAATAATTTTTACTTTCGGATTTTTTATTCAAAAATGCAGATTATTATATTTTATTCAAGCTTCTGATGCTTTCAAGTGAGTAAATCATATAACGACGTGAATGAAGTCATCAAATATAACGATGCCTTCTAATTTTAATTCATATCTGTTCTCAGTCAAACTGTCATGTGTCAGATTATTTTGACATATTTGAATTGAGATTTGAAGAATTTTGCGAAGTTCATATTAATCATGGGCAATTGTATTATTCTAATGGAACAATTGTTGAAAATGTTCATTTGGAGCTGCGAATGAGTTTATTGCATTACTTAGATTTTTCTTATCAATCTCACATAATTTTTGAATGAATTCTCAATTCAATCATTGAAAATAGATTCTAAGCTTTCATAAACATTCACCAGCAAAATACATGAAACGCAAAACACCTAAATTATTATTTATTTTGACATTTCATATGTTTTATGGTTAAAGTTCATCTAATCTTAACGTTATAGACATCTATTACATATTTAAAGAAATCTATAAGCTACAGATTCTTTTAGAATATCATTTTGCCTATCGTATCTGTAAGTTGTTATAGACTTTCTTATAGACGCTATAGAAACGTTCAGAATCCCACCATTAATTTGTGCGTATGTTTTTGCTTAATATTTGTTTCGATTTATTGTGAAAATAACTTTGTTATAGAAATATTTATTTATTTCATCTTGTAATTATCTATTATTTTGAAATTTGAACATCACACTACAAACAATCTAACCATATTTTTTTACATTCGTATCTTGTTTACTTTCACTCTTTACTCTACATTTTTGTGGATTTAATCCAATTCATTTATTTCTGATAACAATAAGTCAAACATATGTTGTGATGCTACATAATATTCAATTAATAAATACTGGTATTTTTTGTACTTTGCTTTCACAATACATCCATATACTGTGAACTGTTTTATAAAGTCGTTTATTGTTAATTTTTTTTTGTAAATTTGGTATTATGCGCATTCGCCATACATCAGTGTAATCTGACTTGACATGAACACTTGAAAGATTTAAATATATAGTTCTTTAGAACAATCCTAGAGTATTTCTTACAAGAGAAAGAAGAAAAGCAGCAACATATGACTAATGAAGTAGGACCTTGATAGTAATAGTCATATCGCAATTTTTACAGAATCAATATCACTTTTAGTAACGGTTTGATAATTAATAGAAATCTGTCCTTGTTCAATTAGAATATATCTTGGAATATGCCCAGAGAGAAAACTAAAAAATGCGGCAAGTAATCTACTTCTAAGGTTGACACAAATGTAAATTTACACAATACATTACATACATCTATAATATTGTCACAAATATGAAATATTTGTAGCATTTAGGCCACATAATTATTTATTTGGATTCGCTGTAACTGAAATCCTAGTTAGTATTGACAAGATCGATGTTTGATTGTCGGACATGATTGACAGGCTATGGTCACTAGATGTTCGGTGGTTGCCAGGCAACAACTGTAAGACAATTGAATGTTGGCCCATTGTCGACTTAGGTATATAAGAGCGTGAGCTAGGAGAGGAATTCATTCATTCAGTGATTCAGTACGAATAACAGTGAGCGAGATTATAATCATACAAGTGTATAAAGTGAATATTTGTACTACAACCTGTAATTATAAATTATTTATAATAAAATTTGTGACAATATGCTTGATCTGCGGCAAAATTTCTTTAAAGCTAAGAGATTTTTACATATTGCAATAATAAATTTTTACAATTTTGAATTTAGACCAGCAGAAACGTCATCCCAAAATTGCATACTCTCTTTTTTGGGATTATGAATAACGGACAACTCCTCTCCAATATTTAAACAATCCAGTGCCTCAGTAACTCTTGGCCATTCTACATCAATAAGAGGATCTTTCTCAGACGAATTTGGATTGCCTTTTTTGGCGAAATTTGTCCAGAATTTTGTTAACCTATGAATGGCTGTTTCTTCCACACTATTAGGTTGAATTTTTGGAGTGTTTGTGTTTTTGAACAGGTAGCCCAGATCATCAGCATGGCAAGCTCCTGAAAAAGCAGATAATCATCGAAAGTTTTATAAATAAACTATTAATCTCACCCGGATTATTTATTTCTCCGATTTTTTTATAAAAGTTAAGAGCAGTATCTGCAGTAAATCTGTAGGAATAAATTGGCTGATTTGATGTTTTGAGCAGAGCTTTCAATGTGACATAAATTCCGCGGTAGAAAAAGGTATCAGTGTTCATCTAAATAAAAAAAAAAACACTTATTTATTATCAAGATTTGGATTTTATTCATACTAACTATATAATAAGAGTCGGCATCATCTTCAGGACCTTTCGATTTTCCATAGTAGAATTGTTCAATCTTTTTAGCTAAGGCAAGAGATTCGTTACTTCCTTTAGTCAAATTGTATCCGTAAGGAATTAACTTTTCTAAGTCAGATTGTCGGTAGTTGAACTGTTCTGGAGCAAGTTTTTTGAGCATAACTTCCAGAAGCATTCCCTCTCTATTGTTATATCCGATAATGATTGGAACTTTGTTATAATTCCCAGAAAGCATTGCATTTAAAGGATCATCTGTAAGAAATGCTTCAGGGTTTGGCTTCTCGATTACGGGGCAGATTGGACGTTGTTTATTGAGGCTTGTTAAATCCTAAAATGTATAATAATGAAATATATAGAATATTTTTTTTTATGCTTGCTTACATCTTGAATGTTATCTTGAGCATAAATAAATTTCTCAGCTAGAACAGTTCTCAAAAAGTTCAAAGCATCTTTTTCATCCTCACTAACATGTCCTAAAACTTCAGCTACTTTCTTAACGCTTCTTTTACCTATCACCCATGGATTTAGAACGTTGCCACTCTGCAAAATGGCACGATGGAATAAACCTTAAAAAACAATGCTAATTATTCCTTATCAAATGAGAAATATAGTTGGAAATACCTTTGGCCAAAGGAGAAAGTATTAAAAAGTGGCAAGCTGCAGAACCAGCACTTTCTCCAAAAATTGTGACACTGTTAGGATCACCACCAAACTGAGCAATATTTTTCTTAACCCATTTTAGGGCTAAAACCATGTCTTTGAGTCCAGCATTTCCAGGAACACCCAAAGACGTATCTTCCAAGCTCAGAAAACCTTCAAATAATAATTTATGCATCAAGACTTGCCGAGTCACTTAAATTATCAGCCTACCTAGTATACCGAGACGATAATTTATGGTCACAAGAACAATATCCTCTTTGACCAGAAACTCGGGACCATAGGATTCAGTTTTGCTTGATCCAACAGTGAATCCTCCTCCATGAATCCATACCATAACAGCTTTGAGATTGCTGCCATTTGTAATTGGTAACTGAATAAAAATACAAGACAATATTATGATTTAAATAAATATTCCAATGTAGACGTTAGAAGTAACTTGTTTATTTTAAATAACAAATTTTTCGGAATTCTGGCACTTCAGTTAAATATAAAAACAAACCTCTGGAGTGTACACGTTAAGATTTAAACAATCTTCAGATCCAATTGGATGGAAGAAATCCTGGTGCCTAGAAACACTTTCACTGCCTTCATCAGTGGCATCACGTACACCGGTCCATGGCTCGGCTGGTTGAGGGGCCTAAAAAATCAAATAATAATTGGTGAAAATTTGCTGTGGCCATACAATACTTCCTCGACCATAAATATCATGACCAGTTTCATCGCTGTCTCATAAATATAAATTGTTAAACTGACAGGTGATGGTTATATTTTAGTTCTTACATAAAATAAGCATGTTTGAAAATACAGTTCCTGATCATAGAATATAGAAAAATGTATCTAAAATTTCGGCTACTTTATAAACAGTGATATTAATTTACTCCATCAAATATTTGATTTGGTTCAAATGAATGAATATGTCTCACCTTAAATCTTAGTTCTCCTACAGGAGGTTTTCCATAAGGAATTCCCTGGAAACTATAGAAAGTCTTTCCATTCAAATCTTCACCAGTTTTCCCTCTCAATTTTCCTTGTTCAACTGTCACAATTGGTTTCACCAAAGATCTACAAACCAAACATAAATATCATTGATCTGCAAGTACGTGAACTAATCGTCTAGAGCAGATATCGGCAACCCTTTTAAAGTAACAGGCCAAATAAAATCAAAGAAGAAAACCGAGCCCCAATATCATTTTTGATTGTAATTGATTTTCATCTTACAAATAGAAGCATAAGGCCATTCCCTTGGTCTAGAGGCTAGAGAAGTGGCCAGCTTTTGTGTACATAAGATCTAATTTTTATCTCAAAAATATGCTGCAATCGATTCACAACTTTAGTTTTTACCACTTGAGTTTTACCACTCAAGTTTTATCCCTAAAGTGTTAAGACTAAATTGAATGATGAAAAACTATTATTGAAGATGTGTGTGCGTTCATTAATATCTATAGTGTCCGACTAGTTTATTATTGTTGTCATAATAACACTGATTTCAGGATAATTATTTTGAAAACTAACAAACAAGTTTCCTAGTTACAGCAAGTAACTAGAATAATTTCTCTGACAGAAATCACAATGACAGGACATACATAGCTGAAAATTTTGATTGAAATTTTGAAACAAAAGTCGGACATTAAACAATGAAGGCACCACGGGAGTTGAACAGACAATATTGCCTACGGTCAACGTACACACCTCGGGCCAGATGCCCTCGGAAAGTACACTGTTGACCTCAGGCATTATTGTCCTTTTAACACCCTTGTACCTTAATTACTATATTTCTGCTCTGAATAGAAGATATATACAGGAAACTAACTCGATCTTGAACCAAATTTCAAAAGCCATCTACAATTTGATACAGTCGCATTTATTCATTCATTTATTATTATTCAAGAGTTGTACACTAAATAGAATAATAATATTACAAAAGTGGATACACAAAAGAGAAATATAAGTGACTAATCAACCATATATTCATAATATTGTCACAAATTTCATTGTGATTAATTTATTATAACAGGTAACAGCGCGAATATTTATTTTCTGAACACGTATGATTACAATATCGCTCACAGTTACTTGTATTGAATGAATTCCTCTTCTAGCTCACGCTATTATATACCTAATCCAACAATGTGTCAACATTCAATTGTCTAACAGTTGATGCCTGTCAACCACCGAACATCTAGTAACTGTAGGCTGTCAATCATGTCCGACAATTGAACATCGACTTGGTCAATACTAACTAGGATTACAGTTATAGCGAATTCAAATAAATAATTATGTGAGCTAATTACTTTAAATATTTCACATTTGTGACAATATCAATGAATATCAGAAAACAAATTATAGAACGGACAGATATAATTTAAGTATTTTAATGTATCTCAATGAAACTGTGCACGTATACCAAATTTCAGTAATCTTGAGAAATTACATACAGACACAAAGGCGTGAACATCCGCTAAAATTATGATTGTAATCAAAAAACTTCATGGACAAATATTATAGCTGGTAATAAAAAAATTTTGCAAGCCATCGCTAATGATACGTTACCACTAATGTGAGATACGAATATTTGTGCGCGTGCGAACTGAATTAACAAACAACTTGATTGTAGCATTTAATATTTGTTACAAATTGAACTTTTTATGGAGTGCAAAAACTGTCAATGAGATTGAAGTAAAGAAAAAGTTATTCAAACTATGACGGAAATGATTTGTATAGTATAAATCAATAACAGATGTATATGCACTCTATAATATTGAATTTGAATATTCATCAAGATGTTTTACATTTGCCGGGCGTCCTATGACGATCAACAATTTTTTTAGGCGATAATAACAAAAAAGGTGTTACTATGGCTCCTTTTGCGGCCGTGAAGTTTCACTTTTTGGGACTGAACTGTCAAAAACTACTTCATAAACATTTCATACTTACCTAATGGGCTGCTTGATGAACTCTTTAAGATACGGTTTTTACCGAAATACTTTTTATATTCCTCCGTCATCCTTAATAGTTCGTGCAATTTAAGAAATTGATACGCATTTTTTACAAATGTCACTTTGATAGAAGACAATAAAATAAAACAATTTCAACGCCAACTAAGATTTACAATTGCAATGTTTTAGAAATGAATAAATAAAATAAAACGTTGTGTACATCTCAGCTTACAGTTCTTATTTGGTCTCACCTGAACAGATTCGACCAAAAATGATAACCTCATGGCTTTGATACACAAATAACTATTTTTTAAATCATAGTCTTTTTCCAAGCTGCATGCAATCTGGGTGTTAATTACTTTTTAATTTAGAGTAGGTATCAGTGTAACAAAAAAAAGTTTGCCAAGTTGTCTACAATTATATTATTTCAATATTTTTTCACGGTGTTAATTAGTCGATATCTAAGTTATGTCACGAGTCTTCCCATATTCCAAGAAATAATTATCAAAAAATACATAAATTGAAATATGACATACAATTTTATTAGAAACAATCATCATTATTTCATTGACTCATTCGAAATAATTAGGAAAATTGAGGCTTGTTTTAATGATTTTATGCTGAACTTAATGAATTTCAATTTTGTCATAATCATTCACTGTACGAATAATAAAATGTGCTAAATCATTCTCAATGAAAATCGATCTTTGAAACAGCCTTCACAAATTATATAGAGTACGTTCCCCTAGATGACCGCAACGCTCACGCTCACGAACGTGTTTTTTGCTGTTCCACTAACTTATGGATGATGTGGCTGGTGCTTCAAGTGGATCGATGTGAGTGTCTGTTGAATGTCAAATAAACTGTCAATTTGTGGTTAGGATCTAAAAATAGATCATTGATGAGATTAAACTAACCTGTAGCAAAAAAGATATACGAATGAAATTAATCCAATATGCATGTGTGAATTAATCCCTCTTAAATAATAAATAATTATGATGAGAGACTTTGAAATTATTTGTCATATTGACAAATGAAAAATCTAGAATTAATTGACATAATTTGAAATCGAAAGTACAAATTCAAAAGGCATTCTCTCATTTAATTTGAACGTCTTGGTGATTTCTGCAAAAATAAACGCAACGACCGCTTCGACCCACCTTTCAATCGCGAGCGTTGTGAGCTTGAAGTGGCCGAGATCAATGACGTCATCTATGACGTATTTATCATGAACGTCAAGATCGCGATCGTCTTGTGGAATGATTATTGAGGCGACATGAGCGTTGCGGTCGTCCAGTGGAACGTACCCATAGTTCCAGACTTCCAGTTGGGGTTTTTTATAGCTGCGCTCAGAGTTATGTCATCTCCATTTGACAAGTAATGTAATCTGTTTTTAATATAAATATATAAATTTGTTGTGGCCGCACAGTACTTTCCCATCCATAAATTTCATGGCCAGTCACATCGTTGTTTCAGAAATTTAGAGTATCGCATCAATTAATTTCATATTACAAAGTGACAGTTGCTATTGTCAAAGCAACAGCTGTCATTATCAAAGTAACAGCTGTCATTGTTAAAGTGACAGATGGCGCTTATATTTTACTCCTTACATAAAATAAATATTTTTCAAAATAAAGAGTCCTTTTCTAAATTTTCTGAGTCTTTAATTCATTGGAACATACAGCTTCGACATTTGATCGCTGGAAGTGTAGTTTGAAGATGGTAACGTAGATTCCACTTATTATTTATTTTTGATATCTATTAATCTTATCTCCTTGAGAGCTTTAAATTGATACCAAACGAGACATAATCTAAATATGAAGAAAACGAAATGTGGGAGTTCAGTCAAGAGTTTTATTTTAATCTACTCTACAGTTTCGGTCCCCGGTGACTTAGTCTTGGTCTTTCATAACGGTCAGTTGTTGCCAAGCACAGTTTTTTAAATATTTTAAATATTTTATTCTAAAATTTGTGACCGAAAACATGTTTGTTTTCCTTATTTTTATTAATCCGACTTTCATTTAACTTATTATTATACACAAATGTCAACACATACACACTTTAATTTTATTCACTACTGAAGATGGTCCAGGTGGGACCGAAACTGTAGAGTAGATTAAAATAAAACTCTTGACTGAACTCTCACATTTCGTTTTCTTCATATAAACTAACAGTCAGCATTATCCACTACTTCTATAATCTAAATAATTTGTAAAAGAAATAGTTCTTATATCCTCTTTGACACTTTTACTAGAATTATCTCCACAAGAGCTTCAACTTGAAACCAAACACGATAGAGTTGAATTGCTCATTCAAAAAAAAAAAAAAAACTGACGAACGTTTGCATATGATATCCAAATATGAGTGATACTAATTCTGATTTCAATTTCAAATGGATGTGATTGTTTTAGAGGAGCAGAATAGTTTATAATCATAATTGTAGATACAATAAATGATGATGTACGTTCCGGTTGTCAGAGTGACCATCTTCAGCATTATAAAATATAAAGTTCAAGTTCCCAGCTAAGGGAAACTTAATTGTCCAAGTGAACATGTATTGTTTTCATCCATACGATAACACAATTATTAGACCAGTGAACAAAATTTGAAGGCAACATGGGAGTAAAGATGTGAATAAAACAGAAATTACAGGCTATTACCTCGGGTGACTGCTCAAAAAATTGTAATCGTGATTTTTTGACAGTTCGAGATTTTGATGGATCTTTACGTCTTAGACCCTACTGCATCGAAAAAGCATAATTAAATGTTGTAGACTATACATATTCTAACAAGATTTTGGAAACCCACCAATAATCAAGGAGAAGGTTTTAAAATTATGAAATGTCAAACGCAAAGCTAGAAATGAATATCTGAATAGTGGGAAGTAGCCGTGGTAACTGAAACGGAATTATTCTAAACGAGGTGTTGAAATATCACTTGTTCCAACATAATTTTTGTTTATAGAATATGCAAACTCCAAATCAGTGTTAAAGTAAAGTTTTCTCGATCACAATAAATATTATTCTGAAATCATTTCATTCACATACCTGGAGGATAAAGGCTCATTTGGCAAAGCCTGAGCGTTTAGTAACAAGCTAGTAAACAAAATCAGCAACAAGAAAAAAATCCACATTGCAACAAAAATAAATAAGTGCTAAATATTATTGAGAAATTGTCATTAATTGGAATTATAATTTTACAACACGTCAACAAGCACAACGTCACAATGAAGTAAGATACTATAGTAGTTATTAATCACTGTGGCTGTGGCATGACACTCAAACTACTGAAGGAAATCAGTTTGGTTTTATAATATTACACAGTTTTTTCAAGCTATTATTTTTAATGATTGGTCTTTAATTATAGGAAAATCGTGAAAACATAATTCCAAAGACCAAGGTGAACATCCAATTGTGTAAAAAAATAATTTTAAAGTCAGTAGTCTTAATAATCAATAACAAAAGTACTTTATTACACCAAATATTTGGGCCAACCAAATGTAGTTTGACATATTTATAAACAATAATCCAGACCAGAGAGAGCCAAAATTTGTGAGAATAGCTCAATCTTCCTGACGAAAGACCAAACAAACACCATACAATTTATTTCTTATTCACTATTATTGAGCCTCAACCTCAAAGCCACCAATATTTATTTACAACAACTTATTTATTTATCACTGTTTACTCAGTCAGGTTGTTCTCGAATGTCGCCTGGCACGACGTAAAGGTATAATAGGCTCCGCCCAGGCAACAAGGACGGATTCAGAGCCTATTTTTACGAACTATGACACTTCCGCACGTTACAATAAGCAGGGATTGATCAATTGGAAGCGTTACTTCAGCGAAAAGGAACTTTTTCAAGCAAGTGATGAGAACTGGAGTTGCTTGAGTTATTTTTAATGAATTAAAAGCACATTCTTTACAATGTTGAATTTAAACTAGCAGAAACTTCATCCCAAAATTGCATTCTCTCTTTTTCAGGATTGTTAGTGATGGATAATTCCTCTCCAATATTCAAGCATTCTAATGCTTCGGTAACTCTTGGCCATTTTACATCAATAAGGGAATTTTTTTCAGACGGATTTGGGTCTCCTGTTTTGGCAAAGTTTGTCCAAAATTTTGTTATTCTATTAAGGATTGTTTCTTCAATACTATTGGACTGAATTTCTGGAGTGAGTACGCTTTTGAATAGATAGCCCATTTCATCACCATGGCAAGCTCCTAAAATGCAAATGAGCATTTAATTGGTTAGAACTTTCGCCAAGTTGGTTTCTGTTTGTCAATCTTACCAGGATAATATATGTCTCCAATTTTCTTATACACATTAAGAGCAGTATCTGCAGTCAACCTATAGAAATAAATAGGCTGATCTGAAGATTTAAGCAGAGTTTTCAATGTTAGATAAATTCCTCGATATAAAAAGGCATCAGTGGTCACCTAAAAATGAAAAACAATTAATTCCTAAATTGTAATTGAAATTCTATTCCTACTTACTAAATGGTAAGAGTCGGCATCATCTTGAGGGCCCTTAGAATCCCCATAATAGAATTGTTCAATCTTTTTAGCTAAGGTAAGAGATTTACTACTTCCTTTTTTCAAATTATATCCGAAAGGAATTAACTCTTGAAAGTCCAATAGTCGGTGCCTGAATTTATCTGGATCATTTTTCTTCAGTATCATATCGACAATAATTCCTTCTTTATTGTTATATCCGATAATTATTGGAACTTTATTATAATTTCCAGAAAGCATTGCATTTAAGGGATCTTCTGTTAAAAATGCTTCGGGGTTAGGTTTCTCGATTACAGGGCAGATAGGACGTTGTTTATCTAGGCTGGTCAATCCCTGAAATCATCAATGTTAACGAAATTTGACAATATGATTAAGCTTGTTTACATCGTTAATTTCATCTAGAATAGCGATAAATTTCTCAGCTGGAACAGTTTTCAAAAAGTTCAAGGCATCTTTTTCATCCTTACTAACGTGCCCTAAAACTTCAGCCACTTTCTTGACGCATCTTTTACCAAATACCCATGGGCATAAAACAGCACCACTCTGTAAAATGGCACGATGGAACAAACCTATAAGAAATATTACCAATTATTGTAGATAGTAGATGAATATATGATTGAAAATACCTTTGGTCGAAGGAGAAAGTATTAAGAAGTTACAAGCTGCAGATCCAGCACTTTGCCCGAAAATTGTGACGTTATTAGGATCACCACCAAACTGAGCAATATTTTTCTGCACCCATTTTAAAGCTAAAACCATGTCTTTTAAACCAGCATTTCCAAAAACACCTAGAGACGTATCTTCCAAGCTCAAAAAACCTGCAAAAATACATTAAAGAAGTGAGTTCAAATAAAATTTGTAAAATCTCGTACTGATGTTAATTAATTGAATTAATGATTGTATGAATAATATTACCTACCTAGAATACCAAGACGATAATTTATAGTCACAAGGACAATGTCCTCTTTAACCAAAAACTCAGGTCCATAGTATTCAGTTTTGTTGGAACCATCAGTAAATCCTCCTCCGTGAATCCATACCATAACAGCTTTGAGACTGCTGCCATCTATATTTGGTAGCTAAGGGCATTATTTTGACAAATAACAAACCAGTTTCATTTACAGCAGATAACTAGAGTAAATTCTTTGACAAAAATCACAATGACAGGACATACATAGCTAAAAATTTCAATTGAAATGCAACAAAAGTCGGACATTAAATATTGAAGGCACCACGGGAGTTGAAAGACAATAATGCCTACGGTCAACGTATACACCTCGGGCCAGAGGCCCTCGGAAAGTACACTGTTGACCTCAGGCGTTATTGTCCTTTTAACATCCTTGATATCTTAATTAGTATAATTTCATTTGTGTCTATAATACAGTCAAAAATGATAATTTTGTGAATGAGATGCTCCTCAAAATTCCAGAGATTTAACGAATAATGAGGATTGCTGTATAGTATCATTTGGAAACTAACCTTCGGAGTGTACACGTTAAGATTCAAGCAATCTTCCGATCCAACTAGATTTGAGGAAATCATGTGTTTGGAAACACTTTCACTACCTTCAACAGTGGCATCACGTACACCGGTCCATGGCTCAGCTGGTTGTGGAGCCTTAAAAATCAAACCATTATAGTGTGATAATATTTTCTTCCAGTATGTTGATAATTTTTTGTGAAATTAGAAGTGTTATGCTAGTATTGAGATTGGGATTGCAAAGTCCCATCATATAAAATCTGCTGCGACAACACAGTACTTCCTCAACCATAAATATCATGGCCGGTTTCATCGCTGTTTCATTATTTGGGCCCAGTTGCATAAATCATTGTTAACTTCAATCACATAGTCAAATATTTGATCACGCGTTTCTAACCTGATAGTAATGGGAATTAAGCTACGTTTAAGATAAACCCTGGATTGAAATACTGGACCTTAGAGTGTAACATCCATCAATGGCATATTTCAAAGTGACACCTGCACTGTCAAAATGACAACTGTCATTGTCAAAGTAACGGCTGTAATTGTTAAAGCGACAAATGGCGATTATTTTTGAGTCCTTGAGATAAGTATTTTTGAAAGTGAAGAGTCTTTTTCTGGATTTTCAGGGTCCTTAATTCATTGGACCATACAGTTTTTACATTTGATCACCGGAAGTATAATTCAAAGATGGTAACGTGGATTTCACTGATTATCTATGTTATATTTCTACTAAGCGCATCTCTCCGAGAGCTTCAGATTGATACCAAACTAAACTTTATTTAAATAGCTTGTGAAAAAACAATTGACAATCGTTTGAATATCTTATTTCACAATTCTGATAGAGATTTTCTCGCAGGAACTCTAATCTGATACCTAACATGATAGAGCCAAATGCTTACTTTGAAAAAACAATTCACGAGAAAATATTGTTATATAACCTGAATATGAAGTGAATATTCTGCAAGAGCGATAGAAAAAATGATTCTCTCAATCGGCAACTTAGCAATCAGTCAACATCTTAAGGGGCTTCGACCCTGGTCGCAGAATAGTGTTAATTTGCATGACTTTGAGACAATTTTTCTCATTAATGAACAGTTTGTTTCATACAAAAAGAAATATGTATGTTAATAAGTATTTTATAAACAAAATGTCAAGCTTAGAATTTTGAATAATGTAATGTTTGATTAGATACCGGCGCTGCCGTGAAAAGTGTAAAGATGTTCATATTTTATGTAATAATTTTTTAATTCCGAATTGCTCTTTGACATTTTATAGCCTTGGAAATTTTATGCTCAAAAATGAAATTATAGGACAATCAAGCGAATCATTTTTGGAAAAAATGGGAAAATGTAATGAACAAATCAGAATTTTTCAAATGAATTTCTTTCGAATTTTCGCTCTTTACGCCAGTATTTAGGCAACTTATTTCACATCTTATTTTCTACACGCAGCTTTCAGAACTTCTAAGGAAGCAATAAACACAGTTGAGGGTTGGGTTGGGTTCAGGTAGAAAGAGATTTGTATGACATAGATCCACATAATCGTGTAATAACAGAAAGAAATACAAACTTCATTAGATAAGTACGTGTCGTATTTAAATTGTAATAAATTCATAATCATAAAAAATTTGGAGTAATTATTCATTGAATTATTTGACTCGGTAAAATATATATTAAATTTGCATCCATACCAATATAGCAAATTAAACATAGTATAAAAAATATAGATCTATAAATCTAATCCAACTAAATAATGAAAAAAAACTATTGAGATTTTTATAACTAAAAACACATATGATTTATCATGGGTACCTACAACAAAAAAAAGGGTTGGAATTTTGAAAATGAAATGAAAATCAACACGTTATTCATCATTCATTTATATTTTTAATAATAGGAACATAGATATAATTCGGCGAAACAAGTACATAAAATGATAGACAACATATTATATTCATTATGTTCAACCAATTAGAGTTACTAATATATTTTCATTCTATTATTTATTTCATAGGAACAAAAAAATTGATATGCTTCGCGGGGAGGTAAATCTCGTACATATCTGGAATCTATTAATTCCGGCAGCATTCCATCGTGATACAATTTTTTCAATTGCTCCTCCATTTTTTCTTGTCAAAATAAATCATTACGATATATTATTTGAACAAACAATAGGAGACCATACAATAAAGAAGCACAATTTTCTTTTAGCTATATGAAGCTGACCCTGAACTTGGAACATATAATTGTGATTTTCCTTCAGCATTAACACTCCGTTATATATTCTCAGAAAGTTTATTTCATTTTGCTCGACTGCACTTTTTATTGTTAGAGCTTTTATTTTTGCTGAACATTTAATTTCAATTAATTTATCAAAGTCAATCGTACCATCTGGAGAAGCAGCCAAAAACGGTAATTCTTCGTCTATCAATAGTCCTCTTGGTTCAACTTTCATCTGAAACTTCTTTTCAAAAGTACTTATGGCAATTTTTTCATTTTGTATGCCATACATTGTACTTGCATTACCTCTAAAATTGCTATACAACAAACTAAATACTTTTTTTCCCATCAGAGTCGTAGCTTTCTTCTTACAAATACTTCCAAAGTTTGAAGCAGTACATCTTTTTCTCCTTTCTTCATGCCAAATATCAGAGTGCCGTTACTCTACGGTTTTTTAGAAAATTTTGTTTTTATTAATTTTTATTAGAGATTGTAGGTATGTATCTTTTTCTATTTCCAATTGTTCGTGAGTCATGTTTTCAATTGAATACTTAATCTTGAGAAAAGTTTGTTTGAAAATATTGAATGTTTCAATTATACCTGGAGGCTGGAGGGATGAAGCTGTAAATTTTTATGATTCATGACCCTTCACAGAAAAGCATGCAGACTGTGTTTTTCTGGTTGTATAATGTACAGGCGTTTATTGAAAATCTGATGTAGAATTTTAGTTTAGTATTGAACAGCCTTAATTCAACAATTATTACTCCAGTTTGTGAGTATTTACCTAATTGCTCTATAAGATTGCTTTCGAAAGAAGTTTATTGAATTTGACTTGAAAATGAATTTTAAGTGATTATGATACAAGTCTTGTCGAGAGTCTCGCGAGACTCACCGATACTCGAGCCTGGTCTCGTCTCGGTCTCGACTTATGGCTCGAGATTTTTTCTATGGACTTGTCTCGACTTTTTTGACGAGGCTCAGACTGATCTTGAGTCTCATGTCAACACTAGAAAACATTTCATAATGATTTCAAATATGTAATATCAAATTGCTTCCACACATATTTTGGATTGTAATTGCGACCATTACCCTCTAGGCATTCATATTTCTTCAAACATTATCTTTATGTTCATCTTTATTACCAGTGAACAAATCCATAAAAATGCTATAGAGATAAACACTGTTAAACTCAAAATAATAACCTTAAAGCTCAAAAAACTAATATAACATTTGTAGAAAGGCAATTAATCACACTCTTTTCTGAATGAATTATTATTTTGTAAACGGTTTCGACCATTTGCTGGCCATCTTCAGACATAACCGGAAAGAAAAATAAATTCACATTTTCCATTATTGTCTGGTTTATGTAATTGTAAATTTACCCCAGTCTTAGGCCCAGTATTTCAGGCTCAGTTTAATCTATAGATTACTTAAACGAAGCTTAATTACTATGGTAACAATTGTTTCTACAATCGTTGCTACGAAAATTAAACCACAGTTTTCGTAATCCGAACACTGAAATACTGGCCCTTAGTCTTACTAATGTTTGATATTAGGATTTTTTAATGTTTTTAAGGTCGCTGTTCCCTCACTTCAAAGTGAAAATTGACTACATATTCGTAATCAGCGACCTCGTAAACATAACAAAACTCTAATTTCAGACATTGCTACGTCTAAGTATCTTTTTGGGGATTTATTCCCAAAATTATCTATATGAGAATAAGTACAAACCGGAGTGCTCAAATTTATTGTTTTTAATTGAAAACCATTTTCTTCTCCAACCTGCTTTCTGACCGTTTAGTGCCCAAGTACAACTTCGCTAAACTCTTGCACCGTACCTCTGGAATACTTAATGTCTGACTAGTTTATTATTGTTGCTATAATAATACTGATTACAAGGTAATTACGTAACAAACAATACCCAAGGGCACTATTTTCAAAAATAATGCCTGAAATAACAATCAAGTTTCCTAGTTATAGAAAGTAACTAGAGTAATAGTTCTGACAGAAATCACAATGGCAGGACATACATTAATGAAATTTTTGACTGAAATAGTACAAAAGTCTGACATTAAACAATGAAGGCACCACGGAAGTTGAACGGACGATAATTCCTATGGTCAACGTACATACCTCGGGCCAGAGGCCCTCGGAAAGTACACTGTTGGCATTATTGTCCTTTTAGCACCCTTGATACCTTAATTACTAAAATGGTATACAAATAATGCAAATCACTGTTGCTAGGCTTTGCTCTGGATGACATTTATAAAACTAAATATTACTCTTCTTGTTAGAGGGGCTTTCAGTCATTCAGTTTTTCTTCTATTGGATATTACATCAATTTATTTTCATTATCATTTACAAAGTTATATATTATTACTTCATTAATATCACTGCCTGGTTGAGCCGAACGATAAGTTAAATTTGATTAATGTTTTTAGAATTTTGTTCAAGGTCAATAATATTCGTTGTATCACTATCCAATATATTTTATCGAATAAATGAATGCAAAAGAAATTGTTCATATTTATTTTCTGGTTCTTTATCGAGTTGAAGGTTGTAGGGAGCAAAATCGAATGTTAACTAAAAGTGAAGTCGTTATGCTTCTTCAAAATTTCAAAACACCGATATCATTTGACCAATTGTTTTACAAGTTTTTGCAGTGGTTGCTGACACTTTCGTGAAAGTTTTCAGTATCATCGATGTACATCAAGTAGAGCATGGGCCGTATTTGTTTGTTCGCGCATTGTTTATCTGATTGAACTGAAATTTGCAATCGTTGTTGTTGGTATTTGCTTGCTACTGACACTTGTATGACGGTTTTTGATATAGTATCATCAATGCACACTAAGTGACACACAAGTCGTGTTTGTTAGTTCGCGCATCATTCATTCGATTGAATTGAAACTTACTTGAAAGTTGCTGACATAGCGTCAAAATGAAGTCAGTGAATAATTTATTCATTGTTCAACCATCCGATTAATCAATTTATTTCAAAAGAAAAACAATTATCTTACCCTAAATCTGAGTTCTCCTATAGGGGGCTTTCCATAAGGAATTCCTTGGAAACTATAATAGATTTGTCCATTCAAATCTTCTCCAGTCTTTCCTTTTAATTTTCCTTGTTCAACTGTTACAATTAGTTCCGCCATGGCTTGCATCAGGTATCTAATACAAATATTATATTTCCAAGTATAAATAGTGCTGACTTTATTGTTTAGAGAGGGGGTATACAACATAATCAATGAAATATTACCAGAATTACCTTCAGCTTCATTAATATTCACTTTTATTATCATTCGAGCATTAACTGTGATTTATACGCATGCATGTAAAATTGATGGCCCACTCATTACTACTTTTGGCAAATAAAAATCTTTTATGTTTTCATTTTCTGTATAAGTTAAGCTTAAAATCCGAGCCACAGAACTGGCCATAAGTGATATAATTATTAAATATAGCAAGCGGATAAAGTGATGAATTATAATTAAAATCACAAAAAAAGTAATAAAACTCCAAGATCCTAACATCTCATCGTAAACCGAACTCATCTTCAGCAATTTCCAGAGCCGAAGTCTGAAGTTGTAGCGAGAGCCAATCACAGTAAAAGCTTTTTTTAATATTAAATATTCCTACAAGCGGATGTTAAGAGTTAGTACGAGATGTACTGCGTCCATAGTAATAAGGCGATCTTATGAGTCCGAGCTGATATATTTTAATGTGAACTTTCAGAAGTTATATACGACTGATGTAAAATTTTTTTATGGAAGGTTCGGCTTTCAGATGCGAAACGAGGTACACTCTCCAGAAGGAGTGAATATAGAATTCCAAAAAATACTGTCCTAAAAACATTTGGATCAATAACAATATTAAATTCTCATGTCCTTCATCCGGTCCTGGATTTGTATGAAGCACCATCTTATAAATCACTTGCATGGACCACTGGCTTCACTCTGATTATAAACAAGAGCATATTCAAGAGAATCGCAATTGTCAAAGTAAAACTTGTAATAAATAGCAAAGTTTCTGGTTGGGAACAATTCTCAGTGTGGTTCCTGCTGCGCTGCACTGCCTTTGGTTTCTACTTCTTTGTTTTCTCACTCCTTTCCACATCCATTTGTTTTCATCTTATATTTTCTTTTCTGTTTCTTTGCGCCGTGGTTGCTATGCTGACTTAGACTGTTTTCGTATTTGTGTGGAAACAATGAAATATAAATCAAAATGGAGACAAGATTGTGCAATTTTCAACAGGAAATTATTTTTATTTTTTTATCTGTTGTAGATACTATTCATTTCATATTTTGATATACTTGCCACGCAATCCAGGAGTCATTTGAAATTCTTCAATTAAACTTATTTGATTTTTACAATTCAACAATGATTAAAACTTGATACCTACTTAATTAGTAATATCTGGCTAGAGCATGATAGTCTCATGATAATTACCCTTAAATATACGAATATCAAAAAGTTCCATCATCCTGTATATTGCAAAGTAATTATTCACTGTCATCACTTTCAAAACATTTCGCATTATGGCTATCAAATTTGAATTATCCAACGTAGTGCTGATAGATTTATGTGTTGATTGTTACAATTAGTGTATTATATTATTTGAGGCTCTGATAATATTAATTATATAATAGATAATGAGAAATACAGAAGAAAATAATTTTTCAAAATGATAAAAAATTATATTACCTCGAATAATTTTATATAATGCTATCTCGAAATTACATAGAAAGGGGATAACAGCTCAAAACAACGATTGACTGTGTTGGACGAATTAGAGATACGAATGAATTTTGGATAAGACAAGTGCAAATAAGCAGCATGAACAAAAGAAAATGGACGAGGAACAGTAGCTATGTGGTCACACATCAAGGTAAGATTGAACCGATGAGTGAAGAAGAAAGATATATCTTGGATACGCGCAAGTCAGAGGAATAGACAAGAAAGCCAGTAAACAAGAATTAACCAACACATACTTTCATTGATTGCGCAGCCTACCGAAGAGTGGGCACGCATTGGACAGAATTACCAAAAAAGAATACAAAGTTCAGGGGACATCATCTTTAGAACGCTGTGGAATGTTTTCATTTGCCAACACATGCCGGTGGAAGAGGAATACTTAGTGTGTATCTAAGGAGCAAAAAACAGAGCACACAATTAAGAGAGTATTTTTATCAAAAAGAAGAAATATCCAGCATGCATCTCACAATCGTGACAACTGGCAAACGAAGAACTGAATCTGAGTCTCAATGTACCAACCATAGAACAAACAAGAACTTAATGGAAATCCAAGCCACTTCATGGCACATATCTTGCAAATATTGTGAAAGGGCACATAGACACAGAAACATCGCTAATGTAGCTTAGAACTGGTTCACTATTTAACGAAACTGGAGGCTTAGCTGCTGACATACAAAATCGAGTAGTAGGAGCCCGCAGCTACATATATGTGATAAACATGAAGAAACATTGGATCACATTATTTCAGGATGCTCAGTGTTAGCTCCAAAACAATATCTAGAAGACATAATAAAGTTACTGCCATCCTATATCAAGAAATAAGAAAATGTTCACAGAATAAAATGAGATTGTACCTTGCTACAGTTCTGTTGGTTTGTCCAATTTATATACTTTACCCACTGATCTCTAATAAATACTGGATTGGGTTTAGGCCGCTGGAATGCGGCCCCAATTGAGCGTCGCCATCTTGGCAAAAACTGAGGTTCTGTGTCAATTGGTGACAGTTCAGTATGATGTTGGGACGCAATTTTATATTGAATAAATTTTGTTTATTTATTTAAATGTAGATATATTAATAAATAATATTGTTATTGTTTTATTTTATTAGGAAAACTCAACTGAAAAAGTTTTAAGATATAACTTATTCCAATTTTCAGTGAAACATTGCTTTTTACAGGTTTTATGGAAACCTAGAAGGATACATCAATTCATTATATTAAAGTAATCAAACGATTTGATTTTCAATTTTAGATTAAATTGAAAGTATCATGAATAATAAAATCATATTGTTGGGCAATGTTACAAAGTTATGATAACAAGTTTGAGTAATATATCAAATTTAATATATAATATCTTGCTCACAAAATTAATCGCTGGACTGCAAATTTGTGCTTACTAACGAACAATAAAATCTTGATTATTAAATGTATTATTATTCTCCTATCATGTGTAGTAGATATTTAAAATTATTAGTTTTGAATTGGCAATATTATCGCAGAAATGCACATCATTTATTCATATAGGTAAATTCATAGTTTTAAATTTTAGGTAACAAAAATTTATAAAACCATTGAACGGATTAAATAATACTAAACTACAATGTTTAAAAAATAGTTAAAACACTGACACTAAAAAGTTCAAAAATATTTTTAACTATTAATAAATATTTCAACTATTATAACAATTTTTAACTTTTGTTGATTATTAATGGCAGTATTTTAATATATATTGAGAATAATTTCTTCATCTTACTTGCATTATACTTTGAATTTCATCGAGTGTCTTCTATAAGTGTTTTGAATTTGCCGCCGAATAGTGACACAAAACCTCAGTTTTACTGTCAAGGCCGCCGTTCAACCGGAGCCGCTTTCAGATGCCAGAATACGGTCTAAACCCAATCCAGTGTTATATAGAGATCAGTGACTTTACCACACTGATAAGGAATCTTTATATACCTGGATACTGAAGAGAAAATCTGTTTTTAACATTATCAAGAAGATTTTTAAACTAGAAGTGTATGAGATTTTTGTGTCATATTTTTGGGAAAGTCTTCTAATCTTATCTTATTAGTTACGCAAGGCAACGAATCCATTATTTTTTTATTATTTAGATCTTAAAGACAGGAAGAAGAGGCTTTCTGATATGAAGTTGTTATAGTACAAGATTCTTGAGCAGGATGGTGCTTTGAGGACTCATGTAAATATTGATTTATATGGGTCGGCTTCCTAGATACTGAGTACATGAATTCACCATTATCTTGTTTCTCCAGGTAAATGTCCAGAAACGGAAGGCAATTATTTTTGTCAATCTTAATACTAAATTTAATGTTTCTGTGTTACATGTTCGGATGAATGGAGAACCCATGGCGACACCATCGATTTGCTAGTAAAAATTACCATTTAAAATAAAGGAACAAGAAGTCAAACATTGTTTGGAAACCTTGACAATATTAGTTAAAAAATGATCTTATAATAATTCCAAAGTATCGATAATAGGTACTTTTGTAAATGAAGAAGAAACGTCAAAACTATACCAAGTACTTAGACCATTATCTGTCAATGTCATATCACTAATAAAATCCACAAAATGTCTAAAATCCTTGACATATGATGAAGTATGACCAATCGTGGGCTTCAAAAACCATCCAAATATTTGGCTAATCCATATGTTGCTCAACCTATTGAATTGACAATAGGTCTTAGTGGAACATCTTTTCATGAACTAAGCTGTTGGAACGGTTGTGTTTCGAATTATTTTCATACAGAACTTTTTACTCACTTATACTAAGGACAAGGAAGTATTGTGAAACCGACAGAATTCACCTATCGAGATTTTGATGGGAATATCCCTGAATCCATTTTGACTATTTCCGGCTTGATGTCGGTACGTGTGTACGTGCGTTTGTTCGTAATTCGCAAATCTCAGAACTGGTTGAACGTATAATGTTGAAATTTTGTATTTAAGACTGGTATAGGGTCTAGTTATGCACCTCGCATTATGGTTCCAATAGTCTGTACCGGAATTGCACTTTACTTAAAACTTTTTTCGAATTTTTCCAATAAATCCAGAATGATCAACCGTAAGATGTTGAAATTCAGTTGTATCTGAATGGTTATTTGATATTTTTGTATGAATCGGCCAAACCAGTAGTGCATTTTACTTGAGACTTTTTTTTAATTTTTTGCATAAATCTAGAATGATCAGCCATAGCATATTGAAATTTAGTGTTTGAACTTGTTGTAGCATCAAAATAGTTATCTACCATTTTTGAATCAATCGGCTGAGCCGGAAGTGTAGTTTATATGTATAACAGACATTCAAAATCTGCCGTATAAAACAATCAGTTCAATTGAAATGATAAGGTAGACGATGATAAACTGTTGTCAATTTTTTGATTTTGTTTGACATTGTATATGTCAAAATATTATTAAAATTATATTAACTATAATCTGAAGTGACAGAAGACTTTATTGAATAAATTTGTGTATATATCAAATGATGTACAATTAAGTCACGTGATGTTCACGTCAGATTTTTCATTTTACTTGTTACTCAAAATATAGCCAGTATGTAAAAAGTGGTTAAACGTTCTCTGAATCAACATAAAAATCTATTAATCCCAATGAATTTTCCAAAAACTGGCTAAATTCCTTCAAAAAATGTATTTTTACATCTATGTTGATTCATAATAAAATAAAGCTTTGAGAAATGCGAGACCAGCACTGCATGTCTGTAACGCAAGATAGCGAAAGCCAGGCGCATTGTTTCTCCATGAAGTTGAAAGTAGTTTCAGTGATACTCAAACTTTTATACTTGTATTATTAGCAGTTTGAATTGGAGAAACAAGTGGAGTTAGTACAACAAGCTTGAATAAAAATAATTTGGTTAATTTTTAAGCACGAATGGTATTTGGGAGAAATATTTCTATAATGTGCAATTTCAATTCAAATACTTGGAAAAAATTGGAGTTGCCACTGAGTTTGACGTTTTTTATTCACAATCAAAATAGGTTTTATTTTTGTTGTGTTGTCAAAATAGTTGTCCAGATAACGTAGAGTTTCCACTGTAATTTCGGGATAATTTCACTTTTCTTTCTGAGTGAAATATTCATATATAATATCATAAGTGGTTAAATTTTACCGGAAAAATTTCTAGATTGTTACGAGAGCTTGTTGCTTAGCAATTTATTGAGTGATATTGACAGAAAAATCACGAGCTGTCAAGCGAGTGATTTTTGATCAATATCACGAAATAAATTGGTAGCAAGCTCTCGTAACAATCTAAAAATTTTGCCAGGTTAAATTTAATCACGAATGGTATTCGGAAGATTATTTTTCCCATCCAAATTCATCAATATATTCCAGAGACTCGACTCTGAATCTGCTCATTTTCACATTCAATTTGTCTGTCAGTTTGACAGATGCTGAATCAACGCGGTTGAATATTCTTTGTTTTGTATATATAACCAACAGACAAAATTTCCAAAAAATTTCTACTTGAAAACCGTGTTGGTTGTACCACGTGACGTCGAATAATCATTTATTATACCATAAGTAGTTGAAGTATTATCGATTATTTTTGTGGTGCTATCACGAATGTTTATTGTGCTTGCGTTTGAGTACTACGATTGTGCAGCACGAGTGGTATTCACAAGCACAATAAACATGAGTGATTGCACCACAAAAATAGTCTATAATACTTTAAATACAAATGGTATTATGGATTACTATTCCAGGAGTCAAACCATTTTTTCAAATTAGTTTTCTATGAATCTAGTAACAACTCACGTAATTTTCATAGGAACGAGTAAACAAACTTCTGTCAAATTGAAAAATTAGAATTTCTTGCATTTTCTTTGACGAATAATGGAGAAATATATTGCGTCTTGATATGGGAACTAGTTCGGAAAAGTTTGGTGATAGATCAGAAGATAAAATTGATGAAGATATTCAGAAAAATATTCCATTGAATACGAAGAAGCACAAATTGGAGGTATCCACATCTTTGAGTGAAATACTCACTTTGACCACTAGTGTAATACCCGATGGTATTTCTACACGTCCAAATACCCACTGATATGCACCGTTTCTATGGCGATTTAGCATTGTTAACCTTGTTATAAATACTACGAATGGAATAGTCTTTGATATACTTATCTTCATATTCTTATTCATTAAAATATTTTATTTGTGTGCTTCACATTTCAATCTAGTAAATGTAGGTCTTTATTATTGTAGAGAAATGATGAAGAAACTATTTGAGTACAGAAAATACCACCTCCTTTTTTTCTTGAAATTTTAATTAAAATGAAACATTCCTTGCATATCTTTGTAACAAAGAACCAAGATATTTCTTAGTTCTGTATCTTGCGCACTTTAGCATTGTGCGTAGCTTTTACCTATATTGTCGGTGTAAGACAAAGAATATTTTCTTTTTTAACATGAAAGGGACTGTTTCACATTATTTCGAGGAATTGTAATTATTCTAATGTTATTTCTACATAAATTTATGATTTATCAAATTTCAGGATTAGAAATTAGAAGAATTTGATGACAGAATTCGTCAGCTCTGTGACAGAAGTATTTTGTGGCATGGAAATTTTCACTGCAAAATTTGATACAACGGAAATAGTTGTGAAAACCCATCAATTTTCACTTATTAAGATAGTCCCCTTGTCACGCAGAGCCTTATTTGATGGATGTGTATGAAAAGCTTCCGGTAATTTAATTAGACATGTTTTGTGGTTCATTATTAATACATATTTTGATAGAGGTCTACTATAAAACTTGTATGTTCATTATTCAATGAATTTGATAATTATTACTTGGAGTACCTTCATAATTAATTAGGTTCCACATGAAAAGAGACAACATTGTCTGTCACCTGTATCTAGAGCACAAGTGCGGAAAGTACATTTTATCATTTACTTATACAAAATACAAAAATTGTGAGACCGACAAAATCAAGATTTTGATGAAAGTTGTCGTTTTGAGCTTCCCTGAATCCATTTTGACTATTCGAAACATTTTTTGAATTTTCCGCATAAATCCAAAAAGACTGAACGTAGATTATTAGAATTCAGTATTTAGGACGATTATACCGTCTAGATGCTCATATCCTATTTTTATTGAGATCCATCGAGCCGGAAGTGCACTTTACAGACAGTCTTTTGAAATTTTCCGCATAAATTCAAAACGATCAGGTGTAGAATATTGAAATTTGGTATTTCAGTCTGCTGTAGCATCTGAATGATTGCCTACTACTTTCATAACAATAGACTGAACCGAAAGTGCACTTCAGTAGGAATTTATTTTTCAATTTTGCGCATAAATTCAGATTTGTTGGCAGTCGTAGAATTTTGGAAATCAGTATTTAGGAATGTTGTAGTATTAGAATGATGACCTACTGTTTCCATAGCAACCGTCTTGGCTGCAAGCGCATTCTACTTGACAGATTCTTAGAATCTCTTGAGTATATCCAAAACGATTAACTGTGGAACGATGAGATTTTGTGTTTGATTATACATATCCAATGATATATATGATCAAACACAAAATCACATCGTATTATATGTATATATATATATATATATATATATATATATATATATATATATATATATATATATATATATATATATATATATATATATATATATATATATATACAGGGTGTAACAGAAATAAGTACATTAATTTTAACCAGTGATAGTTCTCGTCAAGCCTAACAATTTTTCTTAGTAACTTTTTCCCGAATTCTTATCTTTTTTTAGCATTTTTTATCCCCTATAATTTAACGAGTCGTTCAGGTGCATAGTTATCGGATCCAGTAGCAGTTGCAATAGAACAATAATTGATTTTGACATATGTGAGCTATCAATTCCTTCTAATAAATTCTGGAATTATGAATTATTAATTCTGTGTACGATTTCATGGTCAGTTTAGGATTAGCTCAGCAAATTTATTCGGAACGATCTCCGAATTGTCATTTTTCACTAAAAATTGAATTATTGTGGTTATGCTAATGTATTTAATGTCAAAATATTATGCACTTATACATTACGATGAAAATACCATGAGATATTTAGAACCTAACGTTTATCTGGAAGATTAAACAGCAGATGAGATGAATGAAATACATTAATTTATAAATGAAGCACCTGTGTATTAGTTTTTCTCATATTATTACAAACTCCACACTTCACACTCAGGTCGTTTCAATAAAGTATGCCCCGTCAATTGATCTGCTGAATAAGCAAAATATTGTATCATATATTTCAGAAAATATTTAAAATCAATTACCAAATTCAGTTTGATACATTTATAGGTTATATTTTCTGTTCTTCAATAGAATCTTCAAAATTTCATGCAGCAATATTTCTATTGAATTATTCAGTGGATTAATTAATTTAGAATTACATTCTATTCAATATTCTACCGTTTTTTTTAAATAAATCGTTGAATGATTTTCTCTTTATGTTTCTGATGAAGTAGGTTGGGAACAGTACTACTTTTCGAACTGCTGGTAGATGGCAGCACAGCCTGACTCTCCTGACACAGTGACACAGTTTCAGACAATTCAAATCAGCTGATTCAAGTGCAATGAATTTGTGCAGACAATCTTATGTTTAAGAAGCGCACTATCCAAAAATATACATGAAATCCCTAAATAAAAATCAAACTTCTTAAAAATGACATATAAATACGACTAAAAGACCAAATTGTTGATTACAGACACAAATTCAGTCTTTCTTCCAACATATACAAAAATAGAATAATCAAGGTGAGCGAATATCAATGTATTGCCAAAATACTAATAATTTTTCAGTTTCAAATGAATGATTGACAAGACTACGATGGCTCAAAGTTGCAAAATACTCCTTTCAATCGACAGCTGTCATTCTTCCAACAAATGAAAACCATTCATTTTGAACCATAGGCGCACTATGAAATTTTTGACAAAACTTTGATGAATTTTTACTCTGTTATCAGAGGATTTACGGAAAAAAGTTATTAGGAAAAATTGTTATGCTTGACAAACTGCGTCACAGGTTAAAATTAATGTACTTATTTCTGTTACACCCTGTATATATATATATATATATATATATATATATATATATATATATATATATATATATATATATATATATATATATATATATATATATATATATATATATATATATCCAATGATGTACAAGAAAGTCACGTGATGTTCACGTCAGATTTTTTTCGAAGGTTACATTGCGTTAACTAGTTGATGGATTGATCAACGAGAACTAGATCAAATCAAATACATTTAATGTATTCTCAACATAATCCCAGTGATGCACCAAGAAGTGGAGCAACAAACTAAAAAAAATCATGCACGATTTTGACGTGCTTTATAGTCCAAGTTTCGCCATGTGAACGTCTTCTTGATCGAAGACCGTTGGAAGAGTCCAACCGCACCAGGATGCAATTTGATGACTTTTCCAAGAGGTCATTTGGATGGTGGATACCTCTCGTTGATTAACAGTACAACAGTACCTAGTTCAATAGATAGTGGAGGGTTTTGCCATTAGTAACGGGCTTGCAATTCATTTCCCATTTGTCCTAAGACTGTTCAATCAGTCGTCTTGTTAATTGCCAGTACGAGAAACGATGCGACATCATTGGTTCAGGTAATGTGGCGATTGGTCCACCGACATAGAAGTGACCTGGAGTTGAATATCCAGATCGTCAGGATCATCAATGAGTCTACAAAGTGGTCGAGGGCTCAATATTGCTTGAATTTGACGAAATGTTGGAGTGAATTCTTCAAATGTGAATAATGAATCCTTCATAACTCGCTTGAGATGATGTTTCATCAATTTAACACCAACTTCTTAATGTCCTTCAAAATTTGGCGCTGACGGAGGATTGAATTGCCATTGAGTGCTGCCCTTGACCAAAAGATGACGTAGTTTAGTCATTTAGATCGATGTCGCAGCAAATAACTGTTTAAGTTCATGATTAGCACCAACAAAGTTAGTTCTTTAGTCACTAGTCAGTGTTTGACATAGTCCAAAGATTCCAGTGAATCTTTTATGAGCGATGTCGTACGCGATCGAACACGGCGTTCTTTCAAGATGGACCGGCGTATTCAACCCCAGAGTTTTGAAACAGTCGAGCATTGGTAACTCGAGATGATGGAAGCTGACTCACGATTAGCTCGAAAACGAGTACAAGTGACGCATCGTAAAAATTCAGAATGTGCTGAGGAACGACTACCAAGAATCCAAAAGCGCTGTCGAAGTAATGCTGGGGTAGAAGTAGTACCTCCGTGAAGCGTACGAAGATGAAAATTGTTAATGATGCGTAGAGGACAGCGGCGATCGTTTGAGCCTTTTTTACCCAGAATAACAACGAATTCTGGATTTCAACGACGGGTAAGTCCTTATCGTAGTTGAGAAGTGGAAAACAGCTGGCGTAGTTAACCAATTTTAGGCACCACAAGGTCATTTCAAACAGCGTGCTCAAATTTGGGTAGTAGGTAAACAATGCAGGTTCTTGTCCTCCAATGCAATGTCTGAATTCATTCTGATAAAGCTCGTCTAAAGCATGCTGTGATGGAGTGTATTTCGCAAGTGGCCAGTTGACTTGATCCAATTCAAGCCAAGATGGGCTTTGCCACCAAGTAGTATCGAGGATTTCAAAAATCATCCATTCTCGAAGTGCATACAGCAATAATTCCTTTGCAATATCGAATTCTCATACAACTCACAGGACTATTGAATTTATAGTCGAATTGTTAGACTATCTTTCAATACAATTCCGTCAAAAATGGAGTGCAGGGTTAAAATTTTCAGTCGCTGGAAGAAGCAGTCGATTCTAGGCGCACCAATCCTCGTACATCACTAATATTATTTATTGCATCAATCATTACAATATCCTATTAACCTTGTTCTCCAGTAAATAGAATGTAAATTGAGTCATTTATTCTGCAAATTAATAGTATTCATAAATTACATGTTGTATTTATAACAAACTACCAATTTTCTAATTTACAGCATACAGGATAATTCCATATATTAAATGTTTGTTTGTCAACTTTAATAAAAATTTCATTCCTTTCACTTAATTTCTCAATTATCAATCCAGCAGACTTTGCAAATAACAAGCAAACACGAATCCCATTCGATGGAAATCTAGATAGCAGGTGTTCGGTATATAAAATAAATGTCTTACCGGCCGTAGCCAATCGTGAGCAAATCGAACCCTATATTTAACAGAATAGGGCGATGTTCCTTGGAACAGACATAAGGGAAGGGATCCAGTTGGCAACGGGTTGCCGATTCTTTTCTTTTTGGTATTATTAGTGCTTCGTTCTATTAGGTTTTTCACCTGTCTTTATTTATCTCGTGCATAGCATAATTTGACGCCAAGATATGAGGGCATAAGAATTGTTAGAAAATACGTTATGAAACCAACTATTTATTATTATAATGGGACATGAGTATTGTGTTGGAATTTGCGAGGAATTGTTCCTAACTATTTGATGTATCTAATCAGACTAGAAACAAAAAATTGACGTCTCAGTTGTATTTCCAAGTTTTTATAAATAATCATTGGTTTAGTATCAATTCTGAAGAGTGAAAAAGTATTCGTGGTGCAACACCTGTCGCAATTTTTTCTTTCTAAATATGTGTAATTTCCAGTGAATTTATCGACATTTTGGTACAATTTTAAATGCATTATCACCCTGTTTTTGTCATTTCATTTTTCTAATTACACATCAATAATTATAAGTCCAAATTCCCTAGTGCGTCATTTTCAGAGCAAGGCGTGGTAGTTTTCCATCTGGTCGCGTTTTTGACCACGCCGCTTTAATCATTTCCGGAGTTGATTTCCGTTGTTTCGGCCAATTACATCGCTTTGTGTGCCTTTCATGATCCATGCCCTACTCACGCTGCCACTGGAAATGTGAGGCACCCATTGTGGCATGATAATTAGACGAAAGCCTCCTGTCACGCGTGCTGGGTGCAATGTTACTGACACTATCATTTCCTTTTTTACCGACATGGTAATTGCTCTGTAGTTTGATTAAAGTGTAGTAGTGTCGATTGTGTTAGATTTTCATGGCATTTTTTTATATTGAATAGGTTGAGTGAATAAGACAATGATGTATCATTGTTACTTTCATGGAAGTATCTCTTACATTTACAGATAGGCATCTTCTAGCTATTTTTACACTTCAGTAGAGTGATGATTTTGAAAAAAAATTTAAGCTAATAGAAGAAATTTGTTAGGAATACATCAAATGTACTTGATTTAATTGTTTTGCATGAACTAAATCGGACCAGTATATTACATTGAATATGCTACTCCAACAGATTCAATTTCTTTATCGATTTAAAGTAATATTAAGCATTTAGATTTTATAGTTGCAATTGGCCACAGATGTTCTCGGTTAGTTCTATAATCGTACAACATATTTTAGATTTTATTACAATATCTGAGGAGGTCGTCATACATTTTTACTTTCGTAACTACGACATTAAAATATATTCTACAAGAATGAACTTAATTCTTGTTTATCAAGTTTCCTAAACTTATTTCTCAGAAGTTTGAGGTCGGAGTTAATTTATAAATTCCATCAGCGTTTCAGCCTACTCACAATAACCATTTTGTACAATTTATCACCACAGAATAACTTCATGAATTTTAGTCAGTACGTAATCAAATTTCGGGTTTCCATTTTCCTCTCGAACAAGCAATCGCCGGGCAAATATTTCTCAAGAAAGGTTATGGTTTGGGTTGGCTATAGCAAGCCATCAAACTTGAGAGTAAATTTGTTCAAAGGAGATTCTGACTTCATTAATAAGCGGTGTATTATTAGCGCCGTTGTTTATGATTGTAATATGGAGATGATCCTTTACTACCTCTCCCATTTTGTTATACAATCATGTATTTCTAAAATAATCTTCAGAAAACAGAGATCTTGGAACAAATTTTGAAAATCCATCCTTACAAAATACAAAGTAATTTTATCAATCTCCTTATCCTTTAAGATATATGGCAGCATCAAATCCCTTCCCGTATTTCAGTTCGAATTAGGTCAGACCAAAATACAAAGATGATGATCTCCGACGTCGCTCGTGGCCTTGTCATAAACTTGATTTTTTATTTGACTGTTTTACAGAGCCAATCTCTTCACACATCGGCTGGGATATCAGCCGCTGCTGATGTTGATGGTTTTACCTCCAAATCTTGAGCAAGCTCATCGGGCTTACCTTTACAATCTTAAAACACCCGTCGTATATTACCGCATCTCGCATTTCTGAGCTCAGCGTGGATTTTTTATTCTTGTTGGATCAAAAGATTGAAATGTTCGTTTATTTGACACAGCGAGATTGTATGCTAATGAGATTAGTTTCAATTTAAATTTATATGGAATAGAATTTATTCAATTGACTAATTTGATACTTTGATATATTCTAGATAGTATTACTATAGTTGATTTTAGATCATCAAAAATATATTTTGCAAAGTCACCTGTCGTTTCTATTAACATAACAGTCAAAAATTCATTTATTTCACAAAAAAAATTGAGCAGGTGCAGGTAAAATCAACATTTATTTTAGCAAATAAATGGAAAAGACTACCTGCCAACATTCCCAACATAATAAGCGTCTACAATTTCTAAATTAAGTTTACCCGCAACAAACGAATTTTAATTAAATTAACTTTTTGTAATCTAAAGAAGGGTGGATAGAAATTGCAACGTCATAGAGAATACAAAAATGTTGAAAAATATGTTCTATGTGAGTTTTGCTTGCTAATTAATTTCCTGCATCAAAGTCACTTTATTAGAATGCTAGCTAATTTCGCTTCAGTTGATAAATTCTTCGTATGTATTAACAAGTTGTGTGAATATGCAGTGCAAACACGTCACAGGAACTTACTTCAGATATGTAGTTTCAACTTACCTTTTCACCGGAAATTAACTAGCAAGAAGTTAGACCATATTTGCAAAACGAAGTCAGTATATTGCGGTATATGCTTTTCCATTCAAGACACTCTATTTCGTGGCAAGTTTGCCTGAGCAGATATGAGACGTTTTGTGGTCGTAGATATCATCTGATCGCAACTATTTAATTTTGAATTCATATTGGAACACGCCTCGGTGGGAAGTTATATCCAGAAAGTAGTTCTTACCTGCATTTGATGGAAGATTCTATTTAGATTTCAATGAGAATATTCCATGCTTTTATAATAAAAAATAGGGAGGAATACAATTTTGAATTTGGTATCCACATGTGAATGAAATTTGAAATTCATAACTGATAAAATTTACATATTCATACAGCGTTTTATACACTTAAGCTTAAGTAAGGAAAAAACTCCGAACAAAATGAGAATAAACGGGAAATTTTAATTTTAAATTATTACTGGAAGGCAAGTAACCTGTATAGGTAACTGCGTGGATTGTAGCACAAGAGATGCAACATTATTACTGAATTAATTAAATTGGATCAATAACTTTCTATAAAAATCTCGATCGGATATTCTGTTATCCTAAAAAACTTAAGAGCATGCAACTTGCGTTCTAATGAATATTCAGTTGAATAAAGAATTTTGTTTATTGAATCGTAACCTTCAACTGTATTCTACATTTCTATTTTACTCCACATTTTATTCCTCTCCAGGTTTTTTTCTTTATTATTCTTCAAAGAATACAAGCAAAGTACTAATAATATTATTTTGAAGCGAAAGAAGATTATAATCAATTAGGTATCTGATGGATACGTGGTGGGATAGATAGGGTACAACTAGCCGTAGTTACAGATATACAAACGAGAATTCATCCTCTCTTTATTTAAATTCGTCCTCAACTTAAAATCTGTCGCTAAAATTGATTAATGTATTATTTTTCGAAATATTGTACTATAAAAATGAACGATGTCAAGCGCTTCCAACTGGTTAGTTTTAATAGAATATTCTGGTAAAACCAAAAACAAAAAAGCAGCAGGATGTGGCGAAATACTGAATGAATTCCTTGAATATGACGGCGAAGCACTCTTAGAACAAATTTCAATATAATTAATTATTTTCTTTTAAAAAAATCAGCAATCCCGTCCAAGTAGAGAATGAGTATTACTATCCCAATATTTAAATGGGGCAATAAAGAGGACCCCAATAACTTTGAGGTATCACACTTCTTAGAACAGCGCAAAAATTGTTTACCAAAATAATTTTACAAAAACTGGAGTGTCCCATTGAAATGTTTGAAGAGCAACAAGGTTTTAGACGAAATTGTTCTACGATCGGTGCTATATTTGTAGTAAGATCGGGTACAGTAGGCCTGCTTCTATGTGTTTAATCGAGCTGACAAAAACTTTCGATCAAGTACAGCTACCTGACATACTGTAAATACTTAAAGAAAAACATGTACAACAAAATATGATCATTACAATGAAGGACCTTATATAATAATATTTGATCTGATTATGGACAAGATCACCCAACAGAATCGACCGCTTAAAGGATACAAAATGAAAAATGACAATATAAATTTCATATGTTACGCAGACGATATTATGCTTATAGCTGATGACAGAGATAATATACAACGCCTACTGCATACATTCACAACAACAGCCAAAAAGTATAACATGATCGTCTCAAAACACAAAACTAAATTTAGGAGAAGAGTTTCAGGCCTTAAGTGATCCAGTCAAGTTTGAAATATTTTTTAATTCTTCAGAACGTTTCGAGCCTCAAATGTGCTCATCATCAGCTGTATATAAAATTTAGTGATCATGAACATAATAGCTTAAAAATATAAAAAACCTCTGAATTAAAAAATATTTTAAACTTGACTGGATCACTTAAGGCCTGAAACTCTTCTCCTAAATATTAATTTGGACCCTTTCTCACATTTTTGATACAAAACTAAATTATTAACAGTTTCAAAAACACCACTTCGTTGTAAATTGAAAATTGACACATGTATGATAGAACAAGTCATGAGCTTTTATTACTTGGGCTCAATAAAATCGAACAACAAAGATTTACGCACAAAAATTAGGCAACAGGTGATAGCCGGAAACTTTGAAGATATAATATGGAAAAATGAATATTTGGCAATATAAAGTAAGGTTTGAGTGTACAAGACGACTGTTAACCCAATACTAACTTACGTGGGCAAGACACATGTACACACTAAAGAAAACAAAACTGCTAATGCGAACATCAGAAATGAATATACTAAGATCCATGGTAGGGAGAACAACAACAACAAGAAAAAGAAACAGCGCAAATAGAGAAGAATGTTATATAAAGGATATTAGTGAATTTATAAAAGGAAGAAGGAAAGAGTGGAACGAACATATTGAAAGAACTGATGATAAACGCTTGATCAAAATAGCAAGAGACCAAAAACTAGCTGGCAGAAGACAACCAGAACGACCATCAAAAAGATGATTAAAAAGCTGGAAAACAACTTCAGGGGAGTCTTCCCCAATAGTGTAAAGAAAAGCAGGCATTACTTGAATAAAAGAATGATAGAAAGAAGATTCTGGTACATTGAACGATGACCATATAAACCGGCATTCTAGAGGAAGTAAAAAGTCTAGTGGGTATAGTAATGTGAAAGGAATTTGTTGAGTATTGTAGTGTAACCAAAGACCAATTGGAGTAGACAATGTCACAGATATACTCCGTACTCTTCTGAGCTCGAGAAGACACCGAGCTGAGACAAATCATAAAAATATAACCAGCATAAGAGAATTATTCATTGATCAAACTGCAGTGGGCAAAGCTGCACGATTCAATTTTGGAGCCAATCTTAGAGTAGACAAAGATCTGTAACAAATCTGACTTTCAAGAAACATAAGCTATGAACTGAATCACAAAATGAGTTTTCTGAGAGTTTCGAAAAATCCCGATGGGAAATATGCGAAGGAGAATCTGGAAGAGTCAAGAAAAAAGAAACACATTTTGAGACAATTGAATAAAGGTAAAGGCAGTGGACGTTCTATAATTTAGAGGACTTTCGGAATAGTTGAAGAAAATTTGCATTCGCTGTGAATCAAGAAAGCGGCAAAACTATCGGCAGCATGCCAAGATGCGATAGTACAAAGAGAGTCTCTCGTTCAAGAAGATAGCCGTGGTCGTAAATGAATCTCTGCCTATTGCTATACGGAAGAACACACAGGCTGCCGGTATATAAGAGGTATTTGGAAGGCACGGCTAACTGAAAGATGATACTGCGAGAGCCAAATTGCAGCTACAAGAAGAAAACGGGTGCCAGAACTTTGGAGGAAATAACCCTTACCATTCCCTTCTGAGTTATCCGGCCGTCTGCCTTTAGAAACTGCGTCACCGACTGCATTGGCGCCCGAGCACACCGTCGGCAGTTTTGATCGCGATGCCAAAGCTAACAATCTCGCCAGCAGCGAGGTATCGTTACAAAAATCCATTTTTGTAACGAATATACAACATATATTATGCAGGAAGCACTGATGGCGGTATAGCTTAAGGCTGACGGTGACGGGACGACTGTACATGACGATCGACTACACACTACTGCTGGTTGTATAGGTGTAAGCAGTCCTACGTCGAACAATCTAGCTAAGTCCTCTTCTACTGGGTCGAGCGAGTCCTGTGCTATGGCTCTTGGTAAACAATGTAAATAAAGCAGAACAGCAACAACAGTAGAGGCTGGACGGTCTTTGTCCAGGAGGATGAACATTCGACCCATCTATAATCTCTTAGCGCGAAGTCGTAGGAAGAGTGTAAAATAAGACGGTAAAATGAAAAAATCGAATTAGTGATCCAACCAAAAATAGACCAATGTTCAGTAAAACTAATTACTAGTGTGAAAGCAAATTAAGCCAACAGTTGGCGACAAGGATATTGCTGTTAGCATTCTAGAACAGAGTGACAATAACGGAAAGTAGCAAAAATGAGGAGTTACCAAGAACTAAAAGACCTAGAAGTTTTGTAAGAGTGAACTTCGGAAAGAGGTAAAGCAGAAATACTAAAGTGCCTTTAATATATTCATGGAGAACCCGTCACGATTATATTAGAAACAGAAATAAAAATCGCGTACAGTAGCAATACAGCAAAAGAAATGATGATCACGAAAAACATCCATAAATACCGGTAAATACGACTCAAACAAAAAAAAAAAAAACTTGTGCTGAATCAGGGAAAGAATAGGTGTGTCTGATTTTGATTCACGTGCTACAACTTTTAAATCAGAATAAATGTTGTGTGTCGAAAATTGTGAAAAAATTTGGAGGTTATGAACCGTATGTTAACAAGCAACATGTCGCATTAATAATCATTCTCATATTTTTTTGTAGTCTCATTATTTCTATGAATCACACTTATCTACAGAATACTTATTAGAAATTCAAATTATAGCTCCATTCAATGAACAGTTGATTGAATATTTATGACTATTCCATTCGTAGTATTTATAACAAGGTTAACAATGCTAAATCGCCATAGAAACGGTGCATATCAGTGAGTATTTGGACGTGTAGAAATACCATCGGGTATTACACTACTGGTCAGAATGAGTATTTTACTCAAAGATGTGGATACCTCCAATTTGTGCTTTCTTCGTATTTAATGGAATATTTTTCTGAATATCTTCATCAATTTCATCTTCCGATCTATCACCAAACCTTTCTGAACTAGATACCATATCAGAACGCAATTTATTTCACTATTATTTGTAATGCTGGGGCCACACTTACGTCTAACGTCATTAATTAAGGTGTTATTTGACATTGAAGATAGGTGTAGCCACGTCTTAGCGTGATAAGTTTTTCACGGCGTTGATAACGACGTGAGGCATTAAGCGATAGATCGGTTGGCGGTCCAATTCGACACATCAAAGTGATCAAACGCGTTATTTATTGCAATGTTGTGGCTACACTAGCGTTTGTCTCTGTCAACTATCATCGTAAATTTTAAATGTGCGAATTTAAATTCAGTAAGTTTTTCATTGGGATAATGGTATCATCAAAGTTATACAATGGAGTGGTGCAATGAAATGGCCATCGCATTCTTAGAAGTGTTCCAAAATGAACCTTGTTCATAGGACAGTGCTTTGACGGCCAATTTAGTGACATTTATGATAACATTTATCATTGAATGCTAGTGTGGCCACTCAATTTGACGCATAACTTAGAGCGTTATATTTGACGCGATATCTATTGCAATAATAGGCATTAAACGCTAACATAAATGTGGCCCTAGCATAAAAGAAAATGCATGAAATTCTTATTTTTTCAATTTGACAGAAGTTTGTTTACTCGTTCCTATGAAAATTACGTGAGTTGTTACTAGATTCATAGAAAACTAATTTAAAGAAATGGTTTGACTCCTGGAATAGTCCTCCATATACCATTTGTAGTTAAAGTATTATAGACTATTTTTGTGGTCCAATCACTCATGTTTATTGTGCTTGTGAATACCACTCGTGCTGCACACTCGTGTTATTCAAACGCAAGCACAATAAACATTCGTGATAGCACCACAAAAATAATCGATAATACTTTAACTACTTATGGTATGATAAGTGAGAAGATATATACAGACTACTGAATAATGGTCCTTGTAACCGAAAATATTCCGAATCTCTTCCAACAAATATGTAATTCTGGGAAATGAAAAGTCAAAAATAGAACAATCGAAATTGTATAACTAAGCGGAGTGTAGCTGTAGGATATGAAAGCATTATACGCAATAATTCTGAAAATTTGAATACTAGTTTGATTTGCATGCAGAGGTAGCAATAGTGAATTTCATGATATGAAGCGATAAAATTTGCACAATTTGCACTCGTCATTGGAAGTGCCTTTATTACATAACGTTCCGCATTCAAATGCAAAACAGGGTAACAAGTAGCGTTTATATCTAGATAATATTCTGCTCTCTGGAAATGCAAACTGGAATGGAATGCTATTATTTACTGTATTGACGGTGTAACAAACGAACTTTATATAAAGCATTTACCAACTAATAATATCGGTACTCGTTACTTTACATTGTTCCTGTTCCGACTGCAGCAGAGAAACGGAAATAGCTACGTTCTCTGTTCTCATCCATATAAGCACCAAGACGTTATACAGGAAATGAAATTGTTGTCTTTGTAGAGCGAAATTGAAAAATGCTGCTATGAATTGCTGTTCTGATCTTATCAATAGCTTAAAGCAATTTTCCATATTTTCTTTTATTCTATTCGATACAACTACACTTTTTATGATAGCTGCCATTAAATATAATTCAACTTCATCAAGGAAGGATTTTAAGTCTCCATAAACATGAAAATTGACTTTATTATGCTGTCCAAATATCTCAAAATCATGTCCCATCTATAAAACTCACCCATGTAATAAAACGACTTATAAATTATTAGATAAATGTAAAAAATATTGGCACCATTTCGATCAAACGTGTATCAAATATAAATCGTAAAATCGCCTCTGGGGAATCATATATTCCATCTGTGGTTGTGTAAACAAAATATTCACGGAGAGGTCATAAATTACAGGGTAAATATCTAGAATCGCCCGAACCTACAGCACAGCAAACGATGTTCTGTATACGATACCGTGCAGAATATAGAATGTAGAGAGGTATCGGTGGATATACGATTCGATACCAATAGCTTTTGCGTTTGTGTGAGTGGATGAAAAATGGCAAAACGTATAGCTTATTAATACACACACCTTATTATAATAAATTCCACAACGGGAACTGAACAATAAATAATATTTGCATTTAAATGAGAGGAGAAAGAGGTGTTCAATATTTAACGATTTTATTAGGCTAATCTACGATTGGTAATCAGTGGAAGGATTCAATTGAAGTTGAATGATATATTCATCCGTTTGCTTTTCACTTTCCACCCAACAAAAAACAAACGAAGCGACCAGTCATCAAGGATCTAAAACAAACAACGAACGACCGATCATTCTCAACAACAAAACACAAACTACATCGACATCCCAGCCACGGAGGCTTGGAGTTGCTGATGGCATCGCAGATAAAACAATAAATCAATGCAATAGCGGCGCAGGTGAGGCCCTTACGACCTCCAAGGAGTCGATGATTAAAGGATCGCGACTATCGGAAGATCTCTGAGATCTATAGTCTCGTAATAATAGATTTGTTTATTCTTCGTGTTATCGCCTTTGAATCTAACGTGATGCAGCAATTATGAAACACTCACTTTTACTTTTGTAAGGAATTTAATTCATAGTTTCGGTTACAGATCTAATGAATTATTGAGGGATCTTATCATAATTAACGGGTTGGGCTCTCCGGGTGACAGCGCCATATTCTTGGATTAATTGTTTTTTGGACAGGATTGAAATTATGCAAATCATTTCAGCTACTTGTTGGGCTGTGAACTTGTTATTACATTATTAATTTCTCTTTTGCTCGTTTTCTCCTAGAGTTTCATGATTATAACAGACAATGCCATATTAATTCTCTCATTGAGGTCATTACCTATTTACATACCAAAAAATATTTTTATTGTAAGTTAGAAATCATGACGTTTATAGTAATTAAGGTATCAAGGTTGTTAAAAGGACAATAATGCCAGAGGTCAACAGTGTACTTTCCGAGGGTCTCTGGCCCGAGGTGTGTACGTTGACCGTAGGCACTATTGTCTGTTCAACTCCCGTGGTGCCTTAAATGTTCAATGCCCGACTTTTGTTGTTTTTCAATCAAAATTTTAAGCAATGTATGTTCTGTCATTGTGATTTCTGTCAGAGAAATTACTCTAGTTACTTGCTGTAACTAGGAAACTTGTTTGTTATTTTTCAAAATAATGCCCTCGGGAATTATTTTGAAACATAATGTCCTCGGGTATTATTTGTTGAGTAATTACCCTGAAATCAGTGTTATTATGACAACAATAATAAACTAGTCGGACATTAATACATTTTCTTATACATAAAAATGACGAAGACAATGCAGCATCTTCTGTGAGAATTCAGAACTTTCTTGATAGCATCACCGTCATGATGTCAACAATCCGGCAACTGACATCGTGAATGGCATCGCGGCGCATCTTGACGTTCGCACAAAGACGCCGTGAGTCGTGACCCAGACACTAACACCCTATGGAATACAAGCCTAGGTCATGTCAGCGTTCACTTGTTTGCTGCCATCAGATGCTATTTAGAGATGCGAATTTTGTGTCTTGAAGACTTGAACAGAAGATTATAATTCCCAGAGAGTGTCAGACAAAAATGGAGATTGTCGTTTGAGTTTTAGAATGTTCATCAATTTTATAATTTTGTAGCACTGACAATAATTACATAGGACCGATTGAAATACGAAGTGTAATATTGCATGATCAAAAATATTTTTTTATTACTATCATTTCGTATATGTAATGATTCTCGCAGATGCTCTGCGCAGCAGTGCTCATCAGACTCTCTCGTTGGAGTTCATGATTAAGTCATTATATGCGGCCGCTATGCATTGCCGTCTTTCTTTTGCTCCATGGAGAACGTATAATAAACAGCAATCGACATTTGTGCGGGTTTCTTGCTGCTTTTATTGTTTGCTGACTATTTTTTCATCTTGTTTTGCCATTTGCCAGTTAGTGAACACCACTGCTGAGATTTGGGCACGTTTTGAAGTAAATTATTAGTTTCGTGTAACAAAGGCTAGAGGTTTCCCACGAAAACCGCAAAATTTGAGGAAGTTTTTGTGCAACAAATAATAAACAGCATTCCTTATTCGAAAAAATAGGATAGTTCATTTGGTTCTCTTATGTGGATATAATTCGATGTATATAATTGCAAATTTTGTAATAATATTCTAACTAATGATTATTATTGAGTTGAAGCAGTGGGAAAATTTTCCTAACGAATACCCTTTGATCATAGATAATTACTTATCTTTTTGACAGCTTCACCACACATGTTTCTATCAAATTAATTAGAGCCCGCGCGACATCATGCTATTATCAACATGTTTCGTTAAGCTGCCAAAATTATCTCCTAATTATCAATGTTCCAAAGATACAAAGATACAGTTAAAATATCAGTGGGCCGGTTCTAGCATTTGCAAGTTCAGTACTTCATACAATTCATTTCTTACTCGCTATTATTAAATCTCAACTACAAATCCACCAATATTCATTTTCAACAACTTATTTATTCATCACGCTCTCACTCCCTTCCACTATTCACTGTTTCTCCGTCAGGTTGTCCGTCCTTTTATATACGTAAACTAAACATCCAGAAAATTCTACGTTATTCTCGAATGTGATTGACGCGACGTAAAGAGATAACAGGCTCCACCAGACAATAGGGACGTATTCGGGCCAATTTTTATGAATTAGTACACTATCACTTGTTAGAGTGCCAATAAAACTGATTTTTCCACGACTATATTATAATATATACTTTTTAAAAGAGTTTTCTGAAGCAAAACGATAGTCATTTTTCACAGAGTGAATAATAGCAGTGAATAATCATTATTCCCTGGTGTAGAGTTTCTAGGGCACGCGGTATATATTATGAATCTAGCAAGTATTTATCAGTACGTCTAGGCAATAATCAGGCACTTTAATTAGCTAACTTTATACAAATTTTGAAGTTTGATCCTAACCTTATAGCATTATGATTGGAAATTAGTTGGTTTAAAGGATCGGAATGAATCATAGTCATTGTAGACACAGTTTATTTGGACGTTCCGGATGTCACAGCAACCATCTTCAGCGAATGGATAATATTTTTTTTTGATAAATAGATTCCTGAGGAAAACATTGATATTGTTTCCTTTCAATACATTTTAAAAATAGCGAAATGCACAGTTTTCAAACCAAATCGGGAAAACAAAAATTTGTAGTCACATGGTCATGAAAAAAGTTAAACAGTAAAACCTCGGGTGACTGGTCAAGAATCTTAGAATGTATTGAAAGGAAACGATATCAATGTTTTCCTTAGGAATCTATTTATCAATAAAAATATTATCCATTCGCTGAAGATGGTTGCTGTGACAACCGAAACGTTCAAATAAACTGTGTCTACAATGACTATGATTTATTCCGATCCTCTAAACCAACCAATTTCCAATACTAACTTTATACAAATCACAAAAATCTTGTTAAAATATTACTTTAATCTATTTTTTAATGCACTTTTATGCTGGGGCCACACTTACCTATAATGTCATTAATTAAGGCGTTATTCAATAATGAGCACATTGTCAATGACAATATGTCAATTGTCACATAACGCCTTACTTAACGGCATTAGACATTAATGTGGCCCCTGCATTAGAAAAAAGTTGACATTAAATAAACTATATCAAGTAAGCCATTGACATGACATGACAAGCGAAGCATAAATTGTTGTCAATTTAAAAACGTCATAATTTTGATCCAGAATACGTAAAAAATGAAAATTGATAGTGAGGAAGAGATATTGTGTACTTGTACTCCACCGGAGATAACAGAAGCTGCAAAAGTCACCTCCCTGAATTTGTTGCCTAAAAAATCCCGAGATCTTTACATTTTTGTGTACAACACCTTTATGAACTGAGAAGCGACCAAGAAAATTTATTCATTCTCAGGGTCAGTTTTACTAGCATATTTACGGAATTAGCTGCAAAATATAAATCATTCACATTATGGACACATTACTCTATGCATAGGAGTACGCTTAATATAAATCAAGGAGTCGATATAGAAGACTATGCAAAACTGCGGTCACTTTTAAAAACGGAGATCTCAGGGCTTTCATCCAAAAAAAAATTAATACATTTCCTTCCAAAAAAATTTACAAATTTCTTATTCAAGCATGTGATGGAAAATATCTTGCAATGAAGGTGAGAACTTGTCTGAAAAAAAAAAATAAATTAAAGTCAATAGTAGTCGTGGACAAAGTATAGTATTCTACTCACATATAATAAACTATGATTCACTCAGGTTAATTATGCCACTCGCTACGCTCGTGACATGAACTTAACCTTCGTAAATAATAGCCCTCATTATATGCTCGTAGTATTAAACAGACGAGTTACAGGAATAACATTAAATTTGATATCAAATGTATGTGGCATTCAATTTTACATGATAACATATCACCTCTGGCTCAAACGGATGTTCTATCTATCATTGAACTAACTGAGCAGTGCCGGAACTAGGGTGTGGTGAAGGTGGCCCCTGCCACAGGCGTACACTCCTAGAGGGCGCAAAATTCTATGAACTGCATTAAACAAATCATTCAAATTCAAATTTGAGAGATGTTTTATGACGGAATTTGGGTAAGAAAGCTTATACCATTATACTACCTGCTACCTATCTCATCTTAAGGTCAACTAAAAAATTTTACTAGGGTTTATATTGGTTGTTGGAGACGTACACTGCTCTATCAGCAAATAGTCTAGCTTCTGTATTTCGTGCATTTTGTTAGGAATGTCGAGCCACCCGCTACGCTTGATTTGTTAAAGAAGGATATATTTTTAACTTTTAACTCTCCATCTACAGTTCAGAATTAATTAATTGTGGTTCTAGATCCCACTGAACCCAAAAGACATAGTTTAGAAAAAAAGTCGGTTTGTCTCTCAGTTCGTCTGTGTGGAAGCACGATAACTTGAGAACGCGCTCGAATTTTTGAATAAAATTTCATATTCAAGTTTTTCATGCCTTTTTTCAACCAGTTGTACTAAAACATTATTGATGGAAATTTTTGAAACGGTAGTATTTATCATAGATTATAAAATGACCGGAATTGATCCTTGAATAATTTGGCACAACACTTATTTCAAGCATTTTTTGAAATTATCAGCGGTTCATTTGTCATTACTAAAATTTGAATTTTAATGAAATTCGTTGAAATAATGAGAGTCATAATGTGAAATTAGAATTATTATCACCTATATTCGGACATCACATGCAAACGTTCGTCAATTTTTCTTTTAAATTGAGTTATTTAGCTCTATTGTGTTTGGTATCAAATTGAAGCTCTTGCAGAGATATGTAATTGTAGTGGAACTGTCGAAGAGGATATTTAACGATCATGAATAATTGTTTCTTTTACAAATTATTCAAACGATATCTGGTTTGGTATCAATTTAAAGCTCTCGGGAGGATAGTAGTAGATATCAAGAATGAATATTAATTACTGGAATCCACGTTACCATCTTGAAATTACACTTTCGACAATCAATTGTCGAAACTTATGTCCCAATGGACTGAAGACTTCGAAATTTTAGAAAAGGACTATTTATTTTTAAGAATAAGGGCGCAATCTGTATGATTCGCCACAGGCGGCCAATACCCCAGTTCCGGCTCTGTAACTGAGTGATCTGATTTGAATTTCTATGTGAAATAGACTATGTATTTTTGACTGGAAATACCTCTGTATATCTGTCATGAAAAATGATGAGATAGTATCCAATCATCTTTTCAAATACACTTTACAGCTAGTCCGATCTGCAAACTTAGCAGAAATTATTGTAGACCGAGATTGATAAGTAATAATTAGATTTCAAATTTGTGTAATCAAAATCATTTGCCCATATTATCTTGGTGAATCAGTGTCTACAAGGGAGGTGTGGATGGGAAGGTCGAAAGCAGGAAGCTTGGCTTTGGAACTTTGTTTGGACTAGTTAGGAGACATACGAAAAGTCCCCATCCCTCGAAGATAAACTCTAGGGAGGAGGAGCACAAAAATGGTCCGTTTTTGGGTTTTCTGTTTACATATCGAAAACGATACGTCATAGGGAATTTTGTTATGCTGCACTATGAAAGCTGATAAAATTCTTTACAACTTTAGGTCCATATACTTTTTACCTATTCCTTATCGTAGTCTAGATATGAGCTCCGGAAAACGGTCGATTTTGAAAATGTGTTTCTACCTAACGTTTTTTGTCATACATTGCTCTATAACTTGTAGACAGTTCATCTGAGAAAAAAGACCTCCCAGAATATTTTGTAGAAAGTTGAATTCTCAATATCATCTACTGATACTACATAATTTTTTCCAGGAATGAATTGGGCTCGGTGACTTGATTTAATTTTCAATCAGCTTGTTTCCACCCTTAGAATAGTTTTGGTATGATATAATGATATTCAACAATATATGTGTACCTAGCTGAGGTAAAATCCCTACCACATACTATTCTAGTCAGGAATTGCAACTGCTAGACCTAGACCTGAACGACATATTATTTTACACGTCTTCACTTTTGCTGCAGTTCAGAGAAGCAGATTTGGTTTCTGTGGACTCTACTTGAAAAATCCTGGTATCCGTCAAGCCACAAAGGTATTCTTGAGCCCCTCCTCATCGCATGGGGACCTATAAGAAACTTTTGAGGTGATATGGAGCGAAACAGAAGGGGACCTGTCTTAATAACTATCTCCAGTCGGTATTTGAAGTCAAACTATACATTTCCACCCTTCCACCAATTGAGTGAGCAGCAATAGAGCACTCTCTCTGTACTTACCACCTGGTCCAGGCTTGGCTTGGATATGATTTTCTGCCTGAACTATGAGGATGGACACGAAATTGAAGTCACCTCTTGGTTCCTGTCCAAACCAAAGATCCAGCTGCATTGGAAGAAATATTGAAGTTGATATTTTGCCACGGAAGTTGCATGGATGACATATCCATGTTGGAGGATAACGACAACGACGACGACAATGACGATGATGTAGCAGAAGTAGAAGTAAAAATAGTCTTCTTCAATAAGTGGACATGACGTTTTATGCGTTTTTGTTGAGCTTTATCTAAAATGACTTTCCAAATAATTTGAATTTCAGTCCCTTGGCCAAACTACTATGTTAATAAACACATGTTACAACGAATAAAATTGTACATTATTACATTCTTGCAAATAAAACTTTAAAAATGAGAAGCATCAGTGTCATTTTTCAGTACGACGTGTGTATAATTAGTACCCACTCATAGCAAATGTCTAATTTACGTCTACATTTCAGACTAGAAAACAAATTATTTCACGTGTTATTCAGAATGTAAGTGGCGTAAATACACGTAACTAGTTCTGGCGCCAGCAGCGGAGCGAATTGATTTTCATGCTAATGTTTTTATAACTAATGAAAATAGAATGAATTCTGCTTGAAACGACCTACTAATAAGCACATATTATTGGTACTGGTTTGTTATTATATGCAGCAAATAAGCACCTAAGAGTACAAGGTGTATCATTATAGAAATATGTTGACAAGTTTGTGGTACAAGCATGTATCAAATGAGTACGACAATTTTTTCAATCATTTTCCAATCTCTCATCTACTCTTGATTGTCGAAGACATTCGATACAAGCGAAGCGATCGAAGACGGCAAGGAACTTCAGAATAAATAGTCTTCGACGTCTGCGGAATCGTGAAGCGGTTCCCAAAACGGTGAATTAACTTTTAAATCGTCATCAACGCTTGGAAAAGCAGAATGATTTCCGAGTAGTAACTCTACATTAATTTAGTTCAACAATGTAAAATCGACTATGATTTCCAAATGCTGACTACTCTAAGTCAACACAGTGAAATCACACGGTTCTCCTTAGCGGTGATTCTGCGTTAAACTATTTCAACATTGTGAAATCAAAAACGACCTCTTAGCAGTGACGTTACGTTAAACTACTTCAACACTCTAAAATCAACAGTGACTTCTCAGCGGTAACGTTACGTTAAATTACTCCAGTTAATTCAATATTCGTGGAGCTAGACTTAGCTCCCAGACGGCAAAGTGAAACAAAGATAATTAAGTTAAAGCAGCAAAGAGCAAAATAATTTTAAGTTCAAAACATCAGATGCAATACAAATCCAAGTTTCTTTGACAGACTTTGAAAAAAGCAATCAGACTTACGGTTCGTGTTGGACACTTGAACTAAACGGACTTAGCACCAAAACATCGAACGGACGCTGAGCGGTAAGCACTTCAGAATACTTTGTAAGATTACTCCGAGAGATAGCTACAAAAGAAGTGACTTAAAACGGCTGCAAGGTCTTACACAAAAATTAATAAAACGTTACATTAATGCAAATGAGAGTCCGTTAAAAGGTGAGAAATATTATATTTGCTCATATTTCTCTCTATGTCTGGAATTGTTTCTATATGAACTCGTTATCTTATGAACTGCTTCTGTGGAATTATAAATAATGTGACAATATGAACCTCCTAACTTGGATATTTTCAGACATATCTGAGATTTCATCATAGTAATGAGCTCCTCTTGCTTTATTATTTCAACTTGAGTGAGAAACTTCATATCATTCCCGCCTATGAATCGCTGCCGTGTGAAACTAGCAGCGAGCAGCTTGCTCTCATACGTACTTGTGCATATTTCGTGTTACTGTGCGATTCATTATGTATGCTACTCTGAACGACATGTCATTTTACATGTTTGCATCGCAATTTTGCTGGCATTTTTGAATTTTTAAGAAGTATAACTTTGGTACTATATATTTTATTTTACGAGCTAACAAAGAGCTCGCTACTACTATACGTATAAATGTTCATGAATTTATTTCTATATTTTTAAATTGCAATGCGGCACGTCATTTTAAAATTTCATATTATAAAAGCACACAATAAAATGTAAATATTTTTATATTTATGTCGTAAATTTTTGCATGATTTGACAATACGGGTATAATAAAAAGAAGTACTCCAGAATTTCTGTAATATGTAAGAGCTCTATATTTTAGGACAAATATGGAGAAATCCGTTCATTTTGATATTTTTATGCAGCCAATGAAGTATGATATTAAAATAGTTCCAGCGCATCCTAGAACTTATCTCAATAATTCCTTATGATGAAACTATTTTTAATTTACTGTAGAGTAGATGAAGTTATAATTTCAAGTGATTTATCGTTTGCTGCTTGGTCAACTGGAAATAAACTTCATTAAAGACTCAATTAATTTTGTATTCGCGGTTTAATATTCTTGAAGAATTTATCAGAGCATTACGAGAGAATACTTTTTATCGTAATTACAAGATAATTTTGAAGATTTTATCTACAAATTGGATCCAAATTCACGTTGGTCATGTTGCAACATTTCTTCTAATCTAGAAAGTATTTTAACGATTCGGTAAGATTGATGATCCTAATTATTGAAGACATTTTGTTCACACATTTCTGTTGTGTTCCTGATGGTAACCGTTTTTCCGAAAGGTGCTACAGACTTAATTAATTCAATACAATGGAATTTTACTTTATCTAAGAATGCTGTTTAGAATCATACTAGATACAGAGAATATATACCTGGCATCCTAGTTCAAAACATTCTTATTTGAAAGTTATTTTCCGACAAAAGTTCTTCTCTCAAAACACCTAAAAGAAGAGAAATACTCAGAATCTTTGTGTATTTTATCTGTCATTCATTCAGCTTTCAAAAAGTATGTTATAGAATATTTGCAAAACAGACAAACATATATCATTAAAAAGGTCTTATGTTATACAGCAAAGTAAAAGGTACTCTCAATGAGCATTCGTTAATCTCAATGAAGCACTTGTTACATCTATTCTATATATTATTCCATATAATTCTAGTTTACTGACTTGAAAAGCAACTGTGTATCCGCCGGGAGTAGATATCATTATTCAAACATAACAGACTCACAATGAGATTTTTTTTATTGAAACTATCTGCTGTGTTGTTTTTGCCATGTGCGAAATCTAGTTGAGTTGTGACCTGTGGTTCAAGAGGAGTTAATGTTGGAATAGAGCTTCGCTCATCACGCTCCTCTCTGAAGCTAAGGTGAGTAGCCACGAAGTTTCTTTGGGTTGTGTAGTCAAACCTAACTGCCAGACTCAAGGCCGCCATCTATTTCCGAGATATCATAATAACTCCTCAATCTGTCATCTGCAATTTTGATGTTATTTTGGGTACGGTCATTTAATGTCCCCTGCATATGCTCTATCAAAGGCTTACTGTTAAATTGCAGGTCTTATCTCTTGTTTGATAAGTAATTTCATTGACAACTCATCGGTAGGCCTCTATGAACCAATAAATATACTACTTCCAGTCTTGTTGGTATTCGGTGACAACTTTCTCTCTAGCAAGCTATCAGTTGGAGGATGTGAAGCTGTAATTCATTCAAGACATACATCTTGGAAGAGGTCCGATCCAAAATCTTGCTCTAGGTCAAAATGAATTTCCAGCAGAAGTTTAATTCAACTGAAGAATCCTTTCATCAGCAATTCAGCGACCGTGAATTCCTCTTAGTTGAGTATTGTGTGAGCTTCAGTCTGTTTTGTTAAGCAATTCACTGCAGCGAGGATGTATTACTCTCAACTTTCAGTTTCAGAAAAGGGGCCAGCAATGTGTCAATTGGCAGTCTTTCTATTTTACTTTCTACATTGTACTGCCTCATTGGCACTTTTCGTTTTCCAAGAGGACCATTTCCTGCTACACATAATTCACATTCACGGCACCATTCTTTCACGACTTCTCTACATTTTACCCAATAGAATCGTCTTCTTCACTCCGAAATGTCCTCTAGATGTTTCATCACGTAGATGTCGCAAACTTCGATCTTCTGCACCAACAATTGCGATCTTGTTTCAGTCGTTCTCCAAGGTTTTCTTCAGAAATCCATCTTCCAGTGTCAAGGAATGTCACTGTTGTTGCTAATAATCCTTCACTACTGGATTTGGTGCAATTATTTCCCTCCAAGACGATTTCTCTTCTCTCCGTTCCCAGCGAAGCACCAGTTTCCATACAAGATAATTTTCTTGATGTTTGCGTGGATCCTGCGGTTACCATTCAACGATAACGTCGCATTGTATCTCCTCATAACTGTCCTTGAGTTTAAGCCATATAATTGAGTTCGAAGCGCTATTACTTGTTCTTGTACTTGTACCTTCTTCTTGTTCTTCAATTATTTTCTTCATTTCGTCTCTCAATGCTCTGGAAGTTCCTCTTAGTTGTTATTTAAGTTCTCTGGTAACCTTTTTAATCTCTTGTCCTAAGTTTCTAGAATGTTTCTCCATCAGCTCATTACCAAATTTCATACAAAACATTTTTAGTTCACTGGAAACTTTTTCCAATTCTTCAGATTTCTGAAAATTTCTTGGAACTCTTTTTCATAACTCTGGAGCTTTCTTCTTGTTTTATGGTAACTTCTCCCAATTTTTCTTTCAAACTTTTAACATCCTCTTCTTGTTTACCAACTTCTAATCCCTCCTTCAAAATTCTGAAGTTTTCTTCTTATTTTCTAGTAATTTTGCTCCACTCAGTATCACAAAACTGCCTTGGTTTTAAATGCTCCAATTCTCGTTTAAGATGACTCATACTCAGTTCATTTAATCTAGCCATTTTATTACTCTTTTCATTCATCTTGACTGCACTATCATTCAAATTGATCAGAATTTTTTATTTTTTTTTGGTTGAAATAGAAGATTTTCCTACTTCTGACACCAATTATAACAAAACTAAACTCTTTCGTGGTTTCAATAATGGCATCTCACGATATATAATTTTCTTTTAGGCTTTTTTTAGCGCATTTTTTGGAGAAAAGCGCTATTATATTCACTTTGGCTGTCTGGCTGGCTGTCTGGCTGGCGTGACGCTGAGTTCTCAGCAACTATACTATTTACAGACTTAAAACTAGTACTAAATAAAAGCTGCTGCTTCGTAGGTTTGCACAAATTGCTTTAATTCAAGCTCAGTGATTATGGAAGATTAAATTATTTAATTACTTGTTTCAAGTGAAACAATGCCCATAGATATATATGACATTAGGGATATGGCAACTCAAGTTTATTCATGTAGATAAAAATTTAGTTACAACTTTAGCCGTGGGTGTCACTATTATTATGTACAGTTGTCAAATCTGTCCGGGATTCATTCAATGACTTGTTTGACACGAATTTGGAGCTTATTAGAATGAATTATCATTATTGGATGAAAATTTGTTTACTTTTGGTGTATTTTTTTCATATAGCTTTGATAAAGATCAAATTATTATTTTAAGGTACAGCACTTGACCTCCCGTCAGTCAATAACTAAACAATTAAGATTGAAAGGTATTTTTGAGTTTGTACATGCATAAATTATGTACCTATCAAATAGTCAACTTAAAACTAGTACTAAATGGAAGCTGCTGTTTCGTAAGTTTGCCCAAACTGTTTGATTTCAAGCAGAGAAGAGAGATGGTAATTTGCGAAATCTCTGAAGTAACAAGCATTCATGAGCTGTCAAAAATGCGCTTTCATCATCTAGATGATTCTTCAATTTTTTAGTCTCTTCTCTATCTTGATTTCATGAGTTACAAATTGTAACGGAACTCATTAATAGATGATCCGGGCTCATTATGTAATGAAAAAGAATCATGTATCCTCCTCAAAGTGAATAATGATGAATGCTACATTTTTCGTTGATTCTCAGCAGTTTTCTTCAAGAACTAACTTTTGTTTTCAAACAATAACTCGTCACATAGATGCCTCTATATATAGAAACCTTGATTAGTTTCATTTGCTACCAGCCTCCGGCACCACAGTTGCCAATTTAAAAGAAAAAGACAGTTGTACATGACCAGCAACAACAACCAGCGGCAGAAGTCTTAAGATTCCAGAACTAGCGGCCTCAGAATCGAAACAGTCCAGAAGCGTTGATAACATAAAGTACGTGGACAGATAGACAGATGCGCCACGTAGAAAGCTTCGAATTTCAGTTGCTTCAGGCAATTGCCTGTTGTTTAAGACTTTGTTTCTAACTTTTGTTTTATTGCTGGAAACATGAAAAACCAAGAATATGCGATATTTATATATAGTATATACTTATCAAATTCACGTGAAACTCCTCAATTACTGAGTTTTCTTAAAACTCTTGCAAAGATTACGACCATCTTTAAACAAAATCAAAAATAATGAGCAAAACGAATTCTGCCACAAAAACCTTCCCCGTTCTCTGTGATCTTCTTAAAGAGCGGTTGGTTTTGAACTAAACGAGACGATGTTAAAATGCGATAGTATTAATTATAGATTATTTAGATAATTACGGGTATAAATGGGTGAGTGGCTGCGTGTTTGATAACTTAATTCAGAGACTACGACTTCGTCAGCTGCCGAGAAGACAAGAGACTCCGTTTCCAAGAAGTGTAAAGCGAGCGGATGCGTCGTCCGTTGATTGCTTCATTAATCCAATGCACTCTTTAATCGTTAATTGTTGCTTGGGGTTAGAATTAACTAAGCATGTGTCAATGGAAAACTATAACAATGAATTTGAATTAAGAGCTCAATTTTTATGAGTTATTGTTGCAGGAAATAGAGTTCTTTAATTGGATATTATGTTTATCATTTGGGTGATTTGAATATCAAATGGAGACTATAGATTCTTAGCATACGATATACATACTGCTTGAGCTACCCCACGCTTTATGACTTAATTTGATTCATTATTAACAGCCGTTGTAGGGCTCCGTAATTTATCGTCCAATCACTTGAAAAACATCAAGTTTGAGAAATGATTAAACCAATTTTTGATATGAATGATCTGCACATAACGGTCATTAATAAATCAGGAAGTTATAAGACAAAAAAACAGTGTCGTCAATTCCAATATTACATCAGATATTGATAGATGACAATTCAAGCATGAATTGCTCCATGAGTTCTCTAGGCAGAGTTTTAAACGTGATGGGACTCTCTCACGCAGACATAGTGATAAAATGCAACTTATTTGTCCTGGGCTGATAAATCAGAAATAAGAATCAATACACAAAAGATAAAGTCGAATTACAGAACAATTTCTGCAGCATGACTCCTAACATTGGTGAATTCTACGTCGACATTTTTAGTCGTATATAAAATGCTCAACAAGGCATTCAGCTGTGTGTGAGGCATTACCGAATTTTTTTTTTGTATCGAAGGCTCATGCATGCCATATGGTTTGGAAAATGAGACTGTTCTCACGGTGGCACGGATCCAAGTGGTCTAATTGTCAATGACAGCTGCATAGATCTGTTTGACTTTAAGCGATGGCCTCGGTTATGTTGCATTTAGAGGTCTCGATCGGTTGCGGCTTCAGAAAACTCTACAAGAAAATTCTATCGGGCATGTATTGCTCAATCTTGATGACCAATTCATGTCATCTCTGTGAGAGATAACCACACCTTTAATTTATTCGTGCAAAAGGTCTATCATGGCTTCTACTGTGTGCCACGTAGCGGCATCCTGCTGGAACCAAATGTCGTCTACATCTATATCATCCAATTTGAGTCATTTGTAGTGCTCGCCGTTGACGGTGATGGCCTCATGAACTTTATTTTTGAAGAAGTACGGATCAGTGATACCATCGGCTCAAAATTTGCATGAAACAGTAACTTTTTGTATATATATTGTCACCTTGTGAAGCTTGTGTTGGTTGGCGTCGTCCTATACACGACAACTCTGCTTGTTAACATAGACATTAATCAGAAATGCATGTCGTCGGCGTCGCTGCGAGAATTTAAGTCCTCTTCCAAACGCCCCGAAGCACAGTAAACAAACAAACGGCCTTATCTATGAGCCCTGGGCTAATCACGTTTACTATAGGTGTAGGCTCAAGTCTCGATGCAAAGATCAAGTTTTTGTGCACGACAGAGAATTGAATGCTGACTGTGGCGAAGTTCCTGGCTGATCTGCCATTCCTTTGACGTACGAGTGTTTGCTGATTGTCCGCCAAATCGATCGTCTTGAATTTTATCACCCAATGTTAAAGAGTCGGCTTTGGGCTATCATTTGGGCGTGCTGATCAATTGTGTAACTTGCCATGGCATCAGTGACTAAGTAATAAACAGCAAATTAGACAGACGTCACCAACAGCATGGTCGTCACATGCTGTCAACGTCGACCTGCCACAGTTGGAAAACAAGCAGTCTGGATCTCCAATAGTTATTTAGTCGGAATAAGATTGCGCATTGTCTTCTGGCGGAAATATCAATAAACTTCAATAATTTGTAAACAAATGATCACGCAGATTACTTCAAATCTCTCAAAACTGTGTTGGTAGTTTCTAAAAAAGTCTCAGAACAACATATTTAAACAAAGAAGTTAGAATAGACAGAAAACTGGTACGAAATGAAGGCTGTTGTGGAAAGCAGTTACGCGAGTACTTTGCTCCGTGGAAGACATCTAGTAGTCTGTAGTACATTTGATAATTACAACAACTGGAAAACAATTCGAATGGCATAACGTGTGAGATATAGAAGGGTTTTGCGTTTTTCATAATTAATTTTATTCCAGAATGAGAATCAGTTTTGCTTTGATATTTGTCCGTGAAACAGGGCATGAATTTTTTGTTGATTACCGCTCACTTGAAACCTCGTGTGATGAGGCCGACAGCTTTCACATTTGACGAAATTCTTGATTTGAGGGCGTTTTTCAGCGAGAGCTAATTGAACATGTCAATTTCATAAAATCTTGAACATGTATTACCGTCATGTTGTTGTTTACACAAATCGAAAGATTTTTTGATTATAAAATGAGAAATAATATTGTCCGACATAAATATTGGTGGCCAGCGGTAAGTCCGACAAGCCACACTTGTCACAAGTACGTTGTTATGAAAACGGATTACCGCTAGCCTGAGACTTTGAGGACGTATTTAATTATACTTTTTCTAAGATTTGGTCATTTTGTCCGACAAATTTTCGGTGACGTTTTCTCAGTCTGACACTGGAAACATGTCAGGATTATAACAGTTCCTTCATCAATGACCGCTTGTCGGACCAAAACAGTCATAATTTGAAAACATATTATCTGTCCAAAAAACATATTGTCCGACAGAAATATTGGTTCTTATCGTCAGTCGGACAAGAAAACGCTCGCACATATATAACTTAGTTTTTGACGTATTTAATATCAAGAGATGAGTAATGGACGTTGTTTATGAGCTAGTAATGAATAATCCAACAACAAAATAATTGAAAAAAAGTAAAGTAGAAAATAGAAAAAGAAATATATTATTATGTCGCTAAGTTGAAACGTTACTCACTTTAATCCTTCATCTCTGGGGGTTCCTAGTAGAAATAAATTGGTATTCGATGCTTCATTCGAATCTAAAATTGGGATTTGTGGTTCCCATCCAAGATTTCAAAGTGACTTTCTTCTCCGACTATAGAAAGGGAAGAGAAATCTTTGAAATTTTTCTCCAGCCATTTTCCCATTCGGTGCATATTTCTCCAGATATACTTCAAATATGCAATATCTCACATTCTCCACACAGATTTCAACTAAGCCAAGTTTCATATCACCTCGTGTGCGCGACACAATGTTTTCTCCTCACGTCGTAAAATTAAAATGGGACACCTGTATGTATTTTCAGCTTTCTGCACTCGATCAAATAAACTTCAAGTATGTCAAATATCAAATTCTCTCGTGCGCGCAATATGCTTGAAAAGGAATACAAAGTTTCCTCTTTATGTATTAACATATACATTAAAATGGAACACCTGTATATAGTTTTCACTTTCTGCACATCTTCTCCAATAAATTTTGAGCATGCCAAATCTCACACTCCTCCGTGCATACAATATGCTTAAAAATAGGTCGAAAGTTTGCTCTTGACGTATTAATAAATAGATATCACAGTTGAAGGTAAATTTGAATGATTTTTGAGGTGATTATCACAGTATACTGACTTTATATCACACATTAGATTCCAAAATAATATTAATATATTGGTGGATAAGCCTTTTTTTTTAATATTTATAATCAATAATCATACTTATCATAATCTATGCCCTGTCTCACAGACTATATCTGCAGATACCTTAGAATATTCTACTCAGAAAAAAGCTCATCGACCGACATTGAATTTATTATTGTGTCATAGAATACAGAACGCTGTTCTCTCCTATTCCTCAGTAAAAAGTTCTATTGAAAACTCAAATTCAATACTCATACCTCATTACGAAAAAGAAGAAAACTATATGGTGTTATACCTGCAAATATTTGCAAATGAGAGGCACTGATTTTCAGAAGAAATAAAAAGGCATATTGTCTCCTATTGTCGTAGGATTTTATAGTTTAGAAAAAGTACAAGGCAGAATTTGTAGAATTTTAAATAAAACCTTGTGAACTGGAAATTCGATTGAAAAGAAATTTGTTCAGTCAAATCTATTAGAATTGTCAAATTTCAGATATGCACAGATTCTTTCGCTAAGAGAAACAGTTTAAACGATTATATTCAAAGTAATATCATGCCGAAAATGTTGAAATTTAAAATCTACATTAGGAGAGATCGTGCTAATAACAATGAAAAGTAACAGCCGTCTTGGTTATTAATATGCTCGTTTTCAAATTTTCCATTTGGTTCATCTGATGAAAATTTGTTGATCCAAATATCTGTGATAATAAAATTTGAAAAAGCGAGAGAAAGAGTCGCTAAGAAACAAAATAAATGTTTATTGGCTCCAAAAAACTGCTTATGTTATTGTTATTGATACAGAATGTACGCGTGAATTTGAACCCTAAATACACTCAAATAATAACGCACCAATCATAGATTCTTTGCTTTTCAAAGCGACGTGACGGCGACGGCTTGAACATAGGGAACATGCTGTGGTTTCAAACAAATGTTAATCTAATACTGCTATAGAGTTCATAATAAATGTCATGGAATTATATAAGAACGTACTCATAGAAAAAGCTCAGTGATATCTACCTTCTTTCACACAAGAGTATGTAAAGAGTGATCAAAAATGATTGTCCGTGCCGCCTTGTTCTGATTTTTTCTTTGCCGCCTGCTTGAGATAGTGAGCTTCAAGTGACAGATGACAGTTCGTCTGAAAACACTATTCTAGCCTAAAAATTCGATAGAATAATAATAAATTTTCAATAATTATTCCATAATACAGCTATTAACTTACTTCCTTGTTTTTTGAATCAGATTATGGATGAATCCGTCACAAAATATGCAAAATATACGCCATTGTGTTCTTGAAATGTCGGTAACGTAGTTATCAAAATAAATAAATTTTTACTAACTTTATTCCATGAAGATAGTTTTGAACATATTGCGAATTTTTGCTAGTCACGTGACAGACAATCATTATTGATTGGAAGCATATACATAATTGAAGTTCTTGCAACTCAAAAAATATCGTTATCTAATTTATTTTAATAATAGTATTTAGTAGAAAAAAATTAAGCTATAGTTCATATCCACTTACAGAAACCAACATACATCCTATAATCTAGAAGATGGCGTGTTAGAAATGTATGCCACAACGGCTTCCGTGGTGCGGGCTGCATTTTTATACCATAATAAACTCATATCATGTAATTATAAACGTTGGCTTTCTCGTTAGGGCTCACTGATGGCCTATTATAACGCTAGGCCTCAAATTATAATAGGAAGAGAGTACAGGGGAATAACATACGGCCTGTTCATGTTCACGTGTCTGATATATCAACCAATCAAATAGTATATTGCGAGAACAACTTTCAGTTTTGTTCATGCATTCTGATAAACTTTATTGCTTTATTATCAAACTAGCACCTCATTTTCATGAGGCAGTAATAGTCTATCTTTTATTAGAGAAGAATAATAAGCTATTTATATTGTATCTTTTGGTTTTTATTATTTTAACTTTTTCTGCATGAATATTGGGTACGCAAAACAGAAATATTATTATTAAAAACTTTTTAAATCTCTTAATACCCTTTCGGGTGTCGAGATTGTTCTTGTTTTAATTATTTGCGTTGATTACTATTCTATCTTGTTGATTATCTCTTTCCATTTTTTTCTGTCCCTTGCTAACTTCTTTGCTTCTTGGCCGCTAATGTTGTTTTTTGTTAATATCTCTTCTATATTATTTTCCCATGTCTGTTTTGGTCTTCCCCTTTTCTTCTTGTTTTGTATTCTTGCATTCCACACTGCTTTTGTTTGTTTATCTTCGGGCATTCTTAATAGGTGACCATACCACGCCAACTGTTTCTTTTCGATGACATTATGAATGCTCTCTATTTGTACTCTTCTTCTTATATCTTCATTCTTTATTTTATCCATTATCGTGACTCCTTCCACTCTTCTTAAATATTTCATTTCCGCCGCCTGTATTTTGCTTCTTATTCTCTTATTCATCAACCATGATTCACTACCACATATTAATATAGGTCTATGCACTGTTTTGAATAGAGTCATTTTTGTCCTTTTCGTTATATGTTCATTTTTCAATATTATTTTGTTGATTGCATGAAAATTCCTATTTGCTTGCTGGATTCTCGTATTTATTTCCTGCTCTAAGCTTCCTTTATTATTTATTGCTTCCCCTAAGTATTTAAATGTTTCTACTTGCTCTATTTCTTTCTCATTCAGTATTATGTTTATCCTTAAATTCTCTTTAGATATGACCATTACTTTCGTTTTTTCTACATTTATCTTCATATTATGTTTCCTTAGCTCTTCGTTCCATATTTCTAAATTACGTTTCGTATCTTCTTCACTCTTTGCCATCACTGCTAAGTCATCTGCGAACGCGCATTCTGATAATGAGATCCTTTTGAATTTGTAATGTCCAACCTCTATCTTTTTTATTTTATACTTAATATTCTTCATTATTTGGTCTAAAAATACAATAAATAGCAATGGGCTTGAAGCTCCTCCTTGTCTCAATCCTTGGGATGTTTTAAACTCTTCTGATGTTGCGTTGCCAGTTCTTATGTAGTTGGATGTTGTTTAGTATATGCTTTTGATTGCTGTTAATAACTGTTCTCCTATTTTTCTTCCTCTTAATATATTCCACAACTTAGTCCTCGGTACTCGGTCGAACGCTTTTTCCAGGTCTATAAATGTGATATACAGTTTTTTGTCCGTTTTCATTGTATTTTCTATCAAGTTCCTTATAGTGAATATGTGGTCTTGTGTCAAATGTCCCCTCCTAAACCCACTTTGCGATTTTTCCATTGTTGTTTCTATCGCAGCTCTAAGCTTGTTTTCGAGTATTGCTTCGTAGATTTTCGCTGTTGTGCATAAAAGTGATATGCCCCTATAATTCGCACAATTTTTACTGTCTCTTTTTTTATGTATGGGAAATATTACTGCTTTCTCCCAGTCTGAAGGTATTTTCCCTGTTTTCCAGATTATGTTTAATATAAGCAGCAATAATCTTTCTCCTTCTTCGCCCATATACTTCAATTGCTCGGCCTTCATACAGTCATGTCCCGGTGCTTTGCCATTCTTCAGTTTTTTAAGTACTTCAATTAACTCTGCTTCAGTTATCATCTCTGTGCTTTCATTTATACTTTCTGTTTGTGGGGTCTCCTCACTCTCTGTTTCATTAGTACTTTCGTCACTTACTAGTAGGTCTTTAAAATGTTCTCTCCATCTTGTCATTATTTCACTATCCTCTGTCAATATATTTCCTTGTTTATCTTTCAGGCTTTTAATTGTTACTTTTTCTCTTTTACTTCTCTTAAAGGTTCTATAAAATAGTTTTTGGTTTTCGTTGAAATTTTGTTCTAGTGTCTTTCCAAATGTTTCCCATGCTTGTACTTTAGCTTTTTTAACACTTTCTTTAACTAATCTCCTTTGTTTCTTGTACTCTTCGTAGTCACTATCGTTCCCTGTTTTCAAATATCTCTTCCATATCAGTTTCTTCTTCTTAATGTCTTTGATTTCTTCATTTCACCAATGTGTTCATTTCCTGTTGCTTTCGTCGCTGATTGTACCACAGGCTAAACAGAAATATAATAAACACAAAAAAGGATTCTTTGGATATTAAAAATTGATCGCTCACTAGAATTTTACTACCCGATTTCTCACATGAATGCTTTCCTTACCTATATTGATTGTCGGGTTGAGAAGATAAAAAAGCAAATAACAATAAGAAACTCGCAAACACCAATACTCTTCGGAGCTGCTTCTTTTAAAGAACCTCAGAAACCGTTCATGTGAAAAAAGTTGAGGAAACAAAATCCACATATACATTTTAAGTTCTCCCATACAGGATATATCAATATCGTTTGTAGGTTGGACGAAGAATAGCTCACTATTTGTATGCTGTATCGCACCGCACCGCACCACACCGCTCCGCACGATCGAAAGTTCTAGCAATGTGTACTCGACTAGCCTAGAACATTTCGAGAAACGAACATCTGTATATATATATGAGTAAACGACTTGACTGAGAAGACAGTAAACAGTGAACAGTAAAACAGTGAAATAGTGAACATTCAGTGAGTGATCAATTCAACGCAAGACAAAAACGCTATAACAAACTTCTTCATAGACTATCAATTCCTCTGTATGAAAAGTAAAACTTTTTAAATGTTCCCATTTGGAAGAAACAGCAATAAAACCCTTACACTTTCTTTCGGAACATAAATTTACGTCATTTTAATGATCCAAAATACTTTAAAACAATTTACTGCCGTCTTGATGATTTCTCGTTGACATAAAACAAATAACGATTCAGCAGCAGAAGTTTTAAACAAGTATCCAAGCACCAGCTTATCATAAAACATTGGTAACATCTCGCTTCGATATCTCGACGAATTCCAACCAATTAACGAATCCCAAACAGAAGAATTTCTTGAAGGTTGTCGTTGCAGATGACTGAGAGTTTTATTCTATTAACGATACTATAAATAATGGACTCATCCGCTAATTTTTCCAAGTGACATTCCTGTAAGCGTTTGAAGAAGCATTTGTCGCATTTATATATTTTGATGAAATACTAACGTTAATTATTTCGCAAGTTCTGCTTTCAGTATAACATCCAATTTTGACTTCTCCAGATGAGTCCTTCAGCGTATTTCAAAGAGAGAAATATCTGGGAAATTAACTGCAGATGACAGGGAATTTCACTTTACAAACGATAGAATAAACAGTTTGGTTGGAATTCAACAGATGGCTGCCGTTGTCGGCTAATCGAACGCGATCGATGCATTAATTACTGTCGGTTGATAATCACTTCAGGAGTATAACAATTAATTGGGAACGAAAACAGTGAGCTGTGTACTGTGGCAAATGGACGAATGATTTAAGGTTAGCCACTTGTCCGCGTACTTCAGAGCCCAAACAGATTTGTAATGAAACTCCCACGTGAAAGTGAAAACCGAGAAATGGAGTTTTTGTTACACTTTGAGATAAATGAAGATAGGATGGTCCTCAAAAAACGAGATGCTGATAAATTCATCATAGGTAATGGTGCAAATATTTCTCTATGCAGCTGCGATTCATTAATCGACATACTTATATAGTAATTGAGGTATCAAGGGTGTTAAAAGGACAATAATGTCTGAGATCGACAGTGTACTTTTCGAGAGCCTCTGGCCTGAAGTGTGTACGTTGACTGTAGGCATTATCGTCCGTACAGCTCCCGTGGTGCCTTCAATGCTTAATGCCCGACCGATGTACTATTTCAATCAAAATTTCTGCGATAAGTTCCACTTTAACACAATAACCTTAAGAAAAATTTAAGGACATTGTTTTATTGATGTGGTCGTTAAATCTGTCGTAGTTTTGTTGAAAGAATGTTCGTCAACTTGTTATAGACAATAATTACATCCCAAAAAGTTTTTTACACAATAAAACAATTTATCAGATGTAGACAGCGACAATATAAAAGAAAATATGTTAGGTGGGATTTGAAAATCCTCAATAAAAACCATTTGGATTTAATTTTAAACGGTATCTGTTTAACCCTTGCTGCATTGTAAAGCGCGTTTCGAATATTTGAATTTACAGCTTTCGTGGTACGTTTGGATTAACGATCGATAAATTAAACAGTTTAATGCTACTATATGCACGAATCCAAGCATTCTTCGATTTTAAAATTTTATAATGACGATTCACGAAGTCGCTACTGTTTTATATCATCGTTAAAATATTTTAAATATCTTATTAAGGCTTAACTATGCACCAAATGTCGATCATTTTATTTGCAATCTCAAGAATTTCGTTTCAAAGGCTGGAATTGAAATTAATTACATTTCTTAACGATTTCAACCCTTATTTATATGCTTTACAATTTTATTACTGCTCATAGAAATTCTTTTGGATGTGTGTATTTGTTTCAAATTCTTATTAAGCTTTGCACACACATTGAGTTGAGCCTGAAAGAGTTACCATTGAAGTTCTTCTCATTGTTTTTGTTTGAATTCAACTTCAAAATATTGAGCGTCTTGTAATCATGCTTCTATCGCTTTTCACATACAGATGTACGGAATCATCAGTGTGAATAGTTCGCACAATCATTTCTATGATTATTAATAAAATTTGCAAGTCGATAAATCAAAACGCAAGTTAGATTAGCGCAAATTATGATCAAGTTGCGAATTAACCTCGCTTCGGCGCTAAAGATACAGTCAAACAAGCGCCGACACCAAATTAGATTAAGCGTTCAGCGTTCTACGTTCGTTATGTGAGCTAAGCATGCAACAAAAACTACATAAATAACTATCTTGTGCTGTCAAAGGATAACACCAAGATATACGCGCTTTGTCATATATACCTGACGCTGAGTCTGAGTTACAATACAAAATGAACTCTCAACAATATTTATCTTTATAATCTATACATTTTATTTGATAAAAACGCGACTATCTCCGGTAATGAAAATCAAGCTGTTCATGAGACCTGTAAAAGACGTGATTCCCCTACAATCTTCGGGTATCTATAAGATCCCTTGTATCTGTGGGAAAGTCTACGTTGGACAGACGGGCCGAACTGTGAACACTCGAATTACTGAACATAGGAGATGCATAAGATTGAACCATCCAAATAAATCTTCTGTAGCTGATCATGCCATTGATTTTGAATGACATCAAGTTTGAAGCAACAAGAATAGTCGCCAGATGCTCATCGATTCATGGTAGATTGATCAGAGAAGCAATTGAGATACTTAAACATCCAAATAACTTCAACCGTATTAATAGTTTTAAATAATCAAATTTTTGGCTTTCTGTAATCAATAACACACATAAATAATGACTATGTTTTAGTTGGTGTAGTTCTGTGTATATTTTGGATTATAAAGTACACTGAAGACTATTTGACACTGCAGTTGTGAGCCAAACCAATAGCAAAGAGTAGCGCAACGCTGTCTTGTTGAAATGTCGTGTATTTTGTGATTTGGGATGTGTGCGGAGCTGTAACAAGTAGGACATATTCCTCTGTTTGGGGTTTTTACGTGGTTTTCCTCAAGCCTTGGGTGAATGCCAGATGATTTTATTCTTTTTGTTCAGGTGTGATATCCACGTAATCACATCTAGTATTCTGTATATTTTTAGTATCTAGTTACTTGCCTTGTTCTATTTTGTATCATTGTTTTCTAAATAACATCCTTGATCAAAGGATCGAAACGTCAAAGTTTCAAATAAATATACAGAATTTAATATCAAAAGCTGTTTTTATTAATATTTATCTTGTTATTTTCAGGAGGAAGAATATCCATTATTATATCAATCAAATCGAATTGAGTCAAACTAGTCTTTAGTCCAAAAGCCCACTCAGAAATGCTACCTTGAATTGTCAAACGGTTCTCACGTACAAATACACGAGAGAGATGATAGGCAGAGGTGAGAAATCAATAATTGACTATATAATAGTAGAACGAGAAAACATTGATGCAAACAAAGACGCGAGAATCAAGAGGAGATATGGAATTGGTAGTGATCATTTTCTATTAGAAGCAGTTATCAAAGAAAAGGGAAAGAAGTCATCAAAAAGAACTAAAAAGATTAAACTGAATAACAAAAAAATAAAATAAACTTTATAAATAGAGGAATGAAGATACAAGACAGGAATTGTAAAAGACAGTAACAGAAGAAATAGATAAGAAGGATCAGGAAGGAGACCTGAGTATTGGCGGAATATGGATGAAATTAAAAGAATCTGTGACGAAGCGCTCTCTTTTTGAGATTTGAGAAACTGTTATTAATAACTGTTTGATGAAACGTTTTAAAGTAACTCAACTTAGCCACAATGTTACTGTCTCAGGTAATAGCCCTCAGCTGCAGTAATCAAGTTCACCGAAATTTATTACCTGAAATATAAAAAGTTGAAGAATCATCTAGATGATGAAAGCGCATTTTTGACAGCTCATGAATTCTTGTTACTTCAGAGATTTCGCAAATTACCATCTCCCACAATTACTGAGCTTGAAATCAAGCAGTTTGGGAAAACTAACGAAGCAGCAGCTTCCATTTAGTACTAGTTTCAAGTTGACTATTTGATGAGTACATAATTTATGCATGTACTAACTCAAAAATACTTTTTAATCTTCATTGTCTAATCATTGACTGACGGGAGGTCAAGTGCTGTACCTTAAAATGATGATTTGGTCTTTATCAAAGCTATATAAAAAAACACACCAAAAGTAAACAAATTTTCATCCAATAATAATAATTCATTCTAATAAGCTCCATATTCGCGTCAAACAAGTCATTGAATGAGTCCCGGACAGATTTGACAACTGTACATAATAATAGTGACACCTACGGCTAAAGTTGTAACTAAATTCTTATCTACTTGAATAAACTTTAGCTGCCATATCCCTAATGTCATATATATCTATGGGCATTGTTTTACTTGAAACAAGTAATTGAATAATTTAATCTTCCACAATCACTAAGCTTGAATTAAAGCAATTTGTGCAAACCTACGAAACAGCAGCTTTTATTTAGTACCAGTTTCAAGTCTGTGAATAGTATAGTTGCTGAGAATTCAGCGTCACGCCAACCAGCCAGACAGCCAAAGTGAATATAATAGCGCTTTTTTCCAAAAATGCGCTAAAAACCGTTCAATACAATACTCGGCTAGTAACTGACAACTCACCGTCTGTATAAGAGTCCTCCGTATTTGTTTAAAATCTAGTTACAAGATTATCTGGGTATAAATACAAGCTGGAATCGGACATCAAAACACTCTTCCTAGAGTCTTGAGTCTAGTGTATTTTAGTAGTGCCTCTGCACCAGACCGACTGAACCGTTCCGCATCCGTTGTAGCTCCTGCTTCAGAGTCACAGTATTCTCCGTAAGTAACATCCTGTTGATTGGATTATTTAACCCCGGCTATCGAATGGTTTCTGTTTCAGAGCCGTAGAAACGACATTCGTTGTGGCTCTTGCTTCAGAGTCACCATTTTCCGCAAATGTAGCCTCTGCCGTAAGGCTACAGTCCGTTCACCATGTCGTAGTTTCTGCCACGTAGAGCTAGGGCAACCTCTGACGACGACAACCAAAAATTCGACGCACCGCATTTCCAACTTCGTGTGCTGGATCAAAGGCGTGTCCATCGTAATTTGCAAGTATAATATTTACTGTTTGTTTCCGCTGATTTTATGTACCAATTCCCTATTTATTTGTGTTTTAATAAATATGTCTGTTTCTTCTTTACACTTATCTTTGTTCACAGCGACCGAGCATACCGACCGTAAGCAACTCCAACAAGACCGCCAAGAGCGCGTCGCAAATTCTTAGAGAAGCAGCATGAAAAGTATGTGGAAGCGAAAAACTAATAGTAATCAAAAAAGAACGAGCTGCTGGAGTAACAAAATAAAAGAATCTTTGAAGAAATAAATAATGCTGCAGGAAAAATTCAAGAAAACTATCAATTGTATAAAACTTGAAGAAATAATGTCAAGAAGATGATTTTAGAGGCTAGAAAAAAATCATGCGAAGAATTCGTAGAGAAAATGAAAAGAACAAGACCAAAAATCAGAAAATGTTCTACAGGTTATTGAGAAGCTTCAAAAACAAGATAGAATATGAGCTACAACAAATAACTACTAAAAAAGGAGATATTATAACAGAAGAGAATAAAATTATTGGAAGATGGATGGAGTACTTCCAAGAACTATTTTGTAGAGAAAATTCCAATAGAATAGCTGGGATACAAATAGAATTGGTAGATACACGAGAAAAAACTACAAAAGAACTCATTGTTATAGAAGAATCGGAGGATGCAATCAGAAAAATTAAAATAGTGAGGGCAGCTGGAGTCGATGAATTGCTAGAAATACTTAAGTTGTGCCAGGAACTGGAGGAATGAAGACAGGAATAATAATCTCGATGTACAAGAAAGGAGACACAAAGAAGTGTTCAGATTATAGAGGTATAACCAAATTTACAACATACAAAGCGGTTTTAGACCGATGCACAGCGTATAAGACCACACATTTACTGTGCTACAAGTAATAGAGAAGAAATTGTCCAAGGATAAAGATGTATACGTGTGTTTCATCGACATGAAGTAAGCTTTCGATACATTTGATAGGAGAAAAATATGGGAAAGCTTGAGAAACATGAAAGTGAATGAGAAGCTGATAAGTATTATAAAAAACATATACAAAGAAACAAACAATCAAATAAGAACCTGCAATAGATTTTCAAGCAAATTTTCAACCAATTCTGGAGTCGGACACTTTTGTTCCTGTGTGCAATGAATGATGCCATCAAGATATGTGAAGAAAAAAGGGAGAGCTCATTAAAAGGCATGACATTTATAGAGACATGTGCATTCGCAAATGACTTCATGGTTATCAGCAATCAAGAAAAGGACGTGAGAATTACAATTATTGGAAATAATGACATTGAAAAAACGGATACGTATTGTAATGTGCGAAATAGTCATAATAAGCTCTGAATCCGGCCCTGTACGGGCGGGGCCTTCCGTCCCGCATGGTCAAAAATTCTAGTGAATGACGTAGAACATTTCCAGAAACGGACATCTGTTTATATATATGGACAAATGAACTGACTGAGGAACAGGGAAATAATTCGAAGGATTAAACTTCTATTCTTTTAATTTATTCATCAAATAGTGACTCTCATTATAACAATTACAATTTCTTCTAAAGCAATAAATACTACAGTATGAATACCTTGGGAGCACAATAACAAAATGGAAGACGTAAGCAACGAACAAAATAAAAGGATACAAGCAGCTAATAGAATTTACCCCGCACTGCATAGGAAGTTTCTGGATCACAAGGAAATAACACAGAAAACCAAATTATCCATCTAGAAGATCATGTTACTGCCGGTGTTGCTTTAAGGAGGAGATAACTGGATATTGATAAGGTAACAAGGAAGGATCCAAGCAGCTGAAATGAAATACCTCAGAAGAATATTAGGAAAGGCAGTATACTTATTGAAGAAGACCAACTGGAAAAATAGAGGAGGAGTCCAAATCACAGTGAAGGAAACCTTTAAAACAGCTTGCGAAAACTGGAGCTTAGCGAACGAAATAGCTCAAGACCACACTAAATGGAGGATTTTGTTTTCAGCAGAAAAGAAACAAAGAAGAAATAATTTCGACCCCCTAGGGTACAAGAGGACCGGATTCTGTATGCATTTATATCCAAGTGATTTGGCATCTTCTATCAATTAACTAAGTTTGAAATTGATAGATGGAGTACGCCATTTTTTTGGAGGAGAAAGTATACACGACCACTCTTCGAAGAACTGAAGATGATTAATGCGGAAAGAGACACATACTTGGAAAAGTCGTTTTCGACCTATTAACATAAAAAGAGGAGTTTTACTGACAGCATGTCAGGATGAATGAAATTTTACTTGTCGTTTTTAGCGCATTTTTTGGAAAAAAGCGCTATTATATTCACTTTGGCTGGCTGGCTGGCGTGACGCTAATTCTCAGCAACTATACTATTTATAGACTTGAAACTGGTACTAAATAGAAGCTGCTATTTCGTAGGTTTGCACAAATTGCTTTAATTCAAGCTCAGTGATTGTGGAAGATTGAATTATTCAATTACTTGTTTCAAGTGAAACAATGTCCATAGATATATATGACATTAGGGATATGGCAGCTAAAATTTATGAAAGTAGATAAAAATTTAGTTACAACTTTAGCCGTGAGTGTCACTATTATTATGTACAGTTGTCAAATCTGTCCGGAATTTATTCAATGACTTGTTCGACGCGAATTTGAAGCTTATTAGAATTAATTATTATTATTGGATGAAAATTTGTTTACTTTTGGTGTATTTTTTTCATATAGTTTTGATAAAGATCAAATTATCATTTTAAGATACAGTACTTGACCTCCCGTCAGTCAATAACTAAACAATGAAGATTAAAAGGTATTTTTGAGTTTGTACATGCATAAATTATGTACCTATCAAATAGTCAACTTGAAACTAGTACTAAATGGAAGCTGCTGTTTCGTAAGTTTGCCCAAGCTCAGTAATTGTGGGAGATGGTAATTTGCGAAATCTCTGAAGTAACAAGCATTCATGAGCTGTCAAAAATGCGCTCCCATCATCTAGATGATTCTTCCATTTTTTAATTATTTCACTTGAGGTGACATTGTAATAAGCTTCACTATTAGTGATTTTTGTTTTATGTCCTATGATTCAGAAGCTTTGTTTTCATATACTCAAGGCTTGGTAACACAAAGATACATGAAGATACTGTATCTGATATTTATGTCACGTCTAACTAATCCTTCATGAAGTAATCAGCATGACCGATTTTTGTTCAAGACTAGATCTTACTGAGAGTAGTTGAGTTAAGAGTGTATAAGCATCCCCTATTTTGTAAATTTAGATTGAATCTTTTCTAAATCAGTTACCTGCAGTTTCAAGATACAATCTACAGAGTCAATTACCTCTTAATAATTTCTATCACGCCAACAAAACCTCGCTAACAGTCCATTTTTCTCTTCAAGTCCTAGTACTTCATCATCCAAACCCACACATAAGACATAACCAGCAAACCAGCATCTTAAAGAGGCGCTCAAAACATTTCAACATGCAAGCACCTTGGCCGTCGGAAAGAACACGCCTTCAATCATCTTCACTCGCCTCTTCAGAGCATAAATTCCTCTACGGTGAGTAGCTACCGGTTCTTCTCCCAACAGATTCCTCAAAACGGTTCAATCACTTCAACTTATTAAGAACCCTTCGGAAGTTATCAATGTAACTTTAGGAATTTGGTTCACAAACGCATCAGATTGAGCCGTCAAAGGATTGAGATTAAATTATTATGTATGTGGTTTCTCTGATGTTGGTCAGCGGAGATCGAATGTAATTTCTGTGTTTTGGAATGAGGAATGAGTATAGTAGTAAAGATATATGTGGTTAAGTTTTGGTTTTATTTCTAGGATTTAAATTGGATAGTATTGATTTTCGAATTGGAATTTTAATTATATTATGCTTGGGCTATGAAAATTTTGCGGTGATGGAAAATTTGATTAAGTCATTTCGTGAAATTACAGTAGCACGTTTCGTGGAAGCAAAACAAAATTGCTCAAAGTTCTGATTGCTCTTTTTCGAAGGTAACTGTTTACATGATTTTTTATTTACAGTTGAGATGTTTGTATTTTTGTTTGTTTGTTGCCACATGAGAAAAAATATATCTTACCTGGATGCAATAATTCAAAACAGTATCAAAAAAAAGGTGGATAGTAATAAACACCTTGTTCCGTGCATCCCACTGCGTTCGAGAATCATCGTTAACAACCTACCATAATAGGATCTCCCATTTAAAACACCAAAATAATAATTTTCAATCGGATAGCTTATTGTCTCACACCCCACTGGGCCAACAAAAAACTTAATACGTTGCTCAACATTAAAATCAGCTTCTCATCAAGGTATGTTTAGAATAACAATGGGCTCGTGTGTGTATGATACAAAGCGGATAAAATATCATAAAATCTGATCTTTCAATTGACATCATCGTACAAAGAAACCTGTGTTCTGTGAGTTCAAGATCACATGGAACAATAATCATGGTCTACTCTTTTTTAGAATACCTCAAGGTGGACATGGATAATTGGAATAATTTAGAATTCACGGATGCAATTCAGTTTGTAATTTTAATCGAAAATAGTTTGATTTCTGACTGGATATTGAATGAACTACGGAATGATTTTGGATGTCAACATATCGTGATTTATATATTTCTTAAAATACAATCACATTTTTCATTGGACAAAAAATAGGGGAAAGTAGCGTTCCCTGAAAGAATCTCTAGCGCTCCCAGCTTGTACAAGTTTTGTAGGGAGGATTGATGTTTTAAAAGTCTGATTTTCCAAAAATAGCTCAAAGGTATGAATATCAGATAATGTTTATATTCTCCTCTTAAAACTAGATCAAATCCACTATTGTTTGGTTATTTTAGTCCTTCTTAATCATTAGAATTGGTCAAGCTGTAGTCTTTCAAGTGAACTCACTTTTCAATCCTGAACATTTTCAAAATATTTCCATGATGAAGAAAAATATTGTTTTTCCGATTCCAAGTAGTGTCTGGGCGAGGTCTTTCGTCTTTTGTATCGCACCGCACCGCCTCGCACGGTCAAAAATTTTAGTAACGTGCTCTCGAATGACCCATAACATTTCCAGAAACGGACATCTGTATATATATGAGCAAATGACCTGACTGAGGAACAGTAAACAGTAAAACAGTGAATAAGTGAATATCCAGTGAGTGATCAGTGTAATAAATGAATAAGTTGTTGAAAATAAATGTCTGTGGCTTTGTTATTGAAGATTAATAGTATTAAGTGAGCAATAAATTGTATACTGTTTGTTTAGTAATACTTCTAAGGATGGAGCTTTAATTATTTTTTTTCATTTATTGAATAGTGATTTTTATTTAAACAATAAACACGTCTTTAAGAGCAATTAACATAACATCATAATTATCATCCTAAAGTATAACTAAAACAACAATTGGAGTGGAGAAACGTCTGGAAGCTAAATTGCTGATTTTCTTCCAAGTATTTACTTTATTGTTACCACTCAAAACAAAGAAGCCATGTTTACTTTATTGGTTTTAGGTTAGGTTGACCATAAAAATTTACGGTTGTTGGCTTTCTGAACATCGGTGCTAACATATAGCAAAAAAGGGAAGACAGAAATAACAAAATAAAGCTGTACAGAGTATTTTGAACCTTATTGATGTTAAATGTTTGTTCTAATAAATTGACGAATCTTGACTAGTCTATCGTAATTTCAAACTGTTTCCTGGATTTTTATCGAAAATTCTACTAGACAGCCTTCAAATTTTTGAATGAGCTTATATTGTACTGCAAAATTATCTATTTTTGATATAAGAATAGTAGGCCACTTGAAGTCTCAAGGTATTTTATTTGGCAAATAGTTATTTTTGTATTGAATGTGCCAAGTGATTGTTTTTTTGATGCGCGTGAGAATGTCAATTTTAACCGAGACCGTAAGGTCGAGGTAACAAATTCATTCAAATGCGCAACAAAATACAATCACTTTGCACACGAAATACAAACAATATTTTTTCGCCAAATGTCAAAAAATAATAGATCAACAATAATTGTTGTTTTATTCAGTAAAATGTAGGAAGAAAGTACAAACTATAATTGATTTGCATTCACTTGGGTATTGTAACCAAAAGTATGCGCAATTGTTGTTTGATAAATAAAGAACTGTCAACAATTAATTTTTACATTAAAAAATAAGTAGTTTTGTGTACAAATTCATATTTCTTTTTTAATAAATACCTGTTTGTTTCTATCCTTGTAGCATTATTAAACTGAATTATATTAGATTAGGTGTGCAAAAATTGAATTTATTTTTTTACAAGTGAAAAAATATGTTCATTTTTTTACTAGTGAAAAAATATATTCCATTTTTTTACAAGTGAAAAAATCACGAATTTTGCGTATCCATAACAATACAAATATATCATGTTTTTTTGACAGTTGGCGAAAAAAAATTTTTCTGCACTTTTCTTTCATTGTCAATTCAATCAATTTTCTACTCATTCTCAAGAATTAGTTTACCACTACTTCTTGAACTGGGCACAAATGTGCCTATTTTTTGTTGTTTTTTGAAAGATTCCTAGCAGTTTGTTGGTGACTTTACAAACCAAATCCAGGACTAGTCTCTAATTATACTGCGTTAATTTGCAAAAGGATATCAATAGTTTAGAAGTATCGTGCGAAACAAGTAAATTAAATTTCAGTATTAAAAAATGTGAAATCATAACATTCACTAGAAAAATTTCTCACTCTTTTTCTATCAATAACGAAAAATTGGAACGAGTATATGATATTAAAGACTCATTAGACTTATTCTTATTAACTTATAACCTAATTATAGTTAAATCATATAGAAAACTGAGTTGTATATTGAGGATACGGATGTAATTTCAGTATTAACACCTTGATAATTTAATCCAATTCTTCGGTTCGTACAATTTTAGAATACACATGTGTGATTTGAAATCTGTTGACACAAATAAGTAGAGGAACGGTCGAAAAAGTACAGAGAAGATTTTTAAGATACTCATACTATAAGAGATACAACAAATCATCAATGTTTGTCTCATATTCTACTCATTTATTATACCATAAGTAGTTGAAGTATTATCGATTATTTTTGTGGTGCTATCACGAATGTTTATTGCGCTTGCGTTTGAATACCACGAGTGTGCAGCACGAGTGGTATTCACAAGCACAATACACATGTGTGATTGCCCCACAAAAATAGTCTATAATACTTTAACTACAAATGGTATATGGAGGACTATTCCAGGAATCAAACCATTTGTTCAAATTAGTTTTCTAAGAATCTAGTAACAACTCACGTAATTTTCATAGGAACGAGTAAACAAACTTCTGTCAAACTGAAAAATTAGAATTTCTTGCATTTTCTTTGACGAATAATAGATAAATATATTGCGTCTTGATATGGAATCTAGTTCAGAAAGGTTTGGTGATAGATCAGAAGATAAAATTGATGAAGATATTCAGAAAAATATTCCATTAAATACGAAGAAAGCACAAATTGGATGTATCCACATCTTTGAGTAAAATACTCACTTGGACCACTAGTGTAATACCCAATGGTATTTCTACACGTCCAAATACCCACTGATATGCACCGTTTTGACAGTTTTCATCTGGAAAATTTTGCATAATGAGATTGATGCACCTGATTAATTGAATGCATTATCATTTCATGTACCAGCTTTGAAATTGAGAGCAAGACACATAAGATTTCAAGAAAGTCGCACATGCTCTCCATTTTATGATTGCACTGAACTTATAAATGAAACTAGCATCTTGAATAAGGATTTTGATGTCTTCTATTGTATAATTGATCTTATTAAATAATTTTTTTCAAAAGTTACTGTCACTGTGAATATGTAAGTGAATTTGTATCTGTTTATTGTGATGCAGTTTGAATGAATGCTATTATTATTATTATACTGCGCAAATTATTTGAGACTAAGTCCTTCAGAAAAGCGTGCTTTCATTCGCGCCCTATCCTACCACACAGTTTTCAGTATGACGCACGTCCTTCTCCCGTCAGAAATGACCTTCTGCAGGCATTCTGGCACTGACTCCACCAGACAAGTGCAAATTTTTGCGTTCCTCTGCCAAATTCCTTATAACAATACTCCACAAGTCTTCAATTAAATCCAAGTCAGTTGAATTTTCAGGCCAATGGAGTACCCTGATTCTATCCTGCAGCATGAAAGTTTTTAGCAAACTGTGACAAGGAGCCAAGTCGCGCTGGAATGTTCCGTCGAAGGCTCATACGAATAAAACTATCTTACGGCCTAATATTTTGATTTATTCAGTCGAATTCATCTTGCCTTGATTAGGAACTAAGCTTCTAGCGCCATTTGTCGTGAAAACTCTTTTCAGCGGGTGTATTACATCGAAATATTATGCCGCAGGATCGTTGCGTTGTACATCCCAACACGACCCAGTCTCTTGTCACAATTCAAAACAAGAAAAGGCTCCTATGCTGAAAAGCCAAATCAAAGCTCCTGATTGGCCCAGGAACTCACCAAACCTAAATCCCATCGAGAAACTGGCAAGACGGATTGTACGACAGAAAAACGCATGACAGACAATGCCACTCAAATGCGTTTATACGATGATGACCTCAAGAACACATGCACCAATCCAGCGGAGACAACACCAAAACGTCTAAAGAAGATCATCTCCGCCAAGGAAAGACACACGTCATACTGAAAAATGCACTGCAGACCTAAGGAGCCAACAATACACTCTATTTCATCCTGTCTCAATTAATTTGCGCAGTATAATAGCTAAGGATCTGTAACGTGTGGAAGTGTCTTAATTTGTTATCTAGGCGGAGCCTGTTATCTCTTTACGGCACGCCAAGTGACATTCGAGAATAACGTAGAAATTTCTGGATGATTGGTTTTCGTATATATAAGGGCGCATAACCTGATTGAGTAAATAGAGTGTCACTTCAAAGCGAGAGCCTCTTGTAAAACTGGTTCACGTTGCCTAACAATTTTTTTATGGTCGTTTTTCGGAAGGGTCTTTTTTTGGCTTTTTCAACATTCTCCGAAAAGTTCACAGTCGATTTTTTTGAAATTTGATGTGTATATTAGAAACTACTGAACCCACATTCTTGAAAGAATCAATTCAGATTCGTTGAAAAATAAGTTTATTATACTATCTATCGGCCAGTTTAAGTACACCCAATACTAAGAACAAAAGGAAAAAATATTCCTCTATTAAAAATAGATTCTTCACTGTTCAATAACGACAATTAAATTACCTAGTGTTCGAAGTAGTACAGGTCAAAATACATCTTCATCTCGCTAGATTTATACAACGCTATGTAATAATGGCGTCCATGGGCGTTCGTGCGGGGTGCGCGCAGAGGCAACGAGCACCTGTCGCCACTCCGGCTGCCCGCGGCGAGACTATAATGACTTCATCAGCGGCCGTGTGGTGAACCCCTTCACCCGCACACCGTTGCTGTACCAGGTGATCCAAGGGGCCGACCGGGCCTGTTACGGACCTGGATACCGCCCGCCCAGCACGCCTCGCTGATCCACTGCGTTTATATGAGGGCCAAGCAGGAGATTGTAATCAAGAGTCGTGAGCATAAGATGCTTACAGATAATGGCTTTTCAATAAAACTACACTAAATATTTTGTTATCGGGAATCTTTTTGTTGGGTAAATATTTTAATTGGTTTCTCTCACGAAATCAAATAAATCGATGGAGATTATCAAGTATTATTATTAAGTTTTCGAATACAACCTTTACTTCACTTAATTGGGAATTCAACGTGACAAGCCAATTGTGTAGGAATTCACGAGAATTTGTCCCAAAAATGTAGCTACGGTGACATACAATATCTCACAGTTTCAAAATATTTCCATCAAATAATAGTAATTCAGGCGACGTGGTTTGCCGAATCACTCAAAATATTGTCTGAATGCTTGTTTACGTTCGTATAGCGTACAAGATCTTTCTATAGCTCTAAAAAATAGCTTTTGAAACGAACGAACACTGCAAACGAGGAGCTGTTGAAAAGTGAATGGCTGAAGCAAGAGATGTCGCTACCAGTATCAGATCAATGTTCTTCCTTGTAAATACCACTCTTCGAGTGACTAGTGTAAAATTATGGATATGATCCATGAAATAATCGATTGTAGATAGGAGACTGAATGCAAGATAACTGATGGGGCTGCAGACATCTTGATCAAATGAATGCTTAACATTTGGCATGAATACTTAGGAATGAGCAGGCTTTCTGTGAGGTCAGATGAGTGCTACATTTGTTTCCAGTCGATCAAAAACACAATCGTCCGACCTTTTCGAAGAAGTGTTTTGCGATGTTGAAGGGCAGTAGCGAATACATCTTAACACATTAGAAACCAATTGAAACATTGAATTGCTTCTACCGAATCGTAGTCGAGGAAGACCAGAGTAGGTTTATCTTACAGCAAAGCTGTGATTATAGTCGAATCGGTAGTACCATGCGCATACTGATTCTACGTCGAATTGTAGCGGAATAAGTCACATTTGGTGAGGAGAACTGTTTTTTCTACTAGGACAACGCAACGGTGCACAAATGCGAACAACTCAATCAATTGTGCCGTGAATCGGTTTCTCATGGACCATATTTTTCCAGATTCGATTCCTCCCTACTTTTATTCCTATCCAAATGTAAAGAAATAGCTTGGTTATAAGAGATTTGAATTGATTTGTTGAAATAATGACCTATTTACATACTTTTGTAAAGTTGTTGGAGGATCCGCTGCAGTAATAGGTTGAATTTGAAATAGGCCTTAAGCGATCCAATTATTCAATATGTTATTTAGTTGAAAATAACTTAGGACGTTTCGAGAGTCCTACTGCTCTCATCATCAGCTAAACATGAGTATTACAAATTCGGTAGGCGAAACTGACTACCGTCAAGACGAGATTACTGTCTCGGATGTGGCCCTGACTATGGATTTGAATTGCACTTTGCGGCAATTCTATTAAATATTTTATATGTAAATCACGCTTTAAAAACGAAACTTGTAATACTCATGTTTAGCTGATGATGAGAGCAGTAGGACTCTCGAAACGTCCTAAGTTATTTTCAAATAAATATCATATTAGATAATTGGATCGCTTAAGGCCTTATTTCGAATTCAACCTGTTTACATACTTAGAGAGCAGCGAAAAATTGAATGAAATATAAGAACGAAACGATACTATGTTGGGGGATGAAATGAGTTTTGCCGAAAAAGATATCTTCTCGTGCCTAGACTGATTCCGTTTCAATCATCATTCATAAGTTAATAATAAGACTATAAATGAACTAAGAACTAGATTGATGACAGATCATATTCACGGAGTAATGAGTTCCATATTTCCATATTCATCAAAAAGTAGCAACACCTCGAAGAGCTTGAAACAAGAGGTTGACAGTTCAATGAAGAGTAGTCCACCTATGTGAATAAATAGAAAAATTGAATTCAAGTCACGCAGTTTGAAAGTTGCGCGTATGTTGATGGTACTAGTCTTAGAAAGCATAAAATTTACTGTGGTGCATAAAGAACTACCTCAACGCAAGGTTGTAGAAAAAATTGATGGATGAAGTAAAGATGGAATATAGAATTAGAAACTATTATATCTCATGAGTTCCACTCGATAATGGTGAAGGAACGCATGAGAAAATATTATTTGAATCTCGAATTATTTGAGATGCCCAACAACTTGTTCTACATACTTTTGGAGCATAGTAGTGAATCCTCAGGATAGAAACAAATTATTCCACCAATTTGAGAAGTTCTCGACTTGACAAAAAGATGGCGTGTGCAGTATCACTTACAATTCTGAAAGCATGATGTCTCAGAAGTCGACTACTTCCTTTAATTCAATCAGATAAATTTCTTATTTTGACAAAAATGAGTCGATTGTTTTGAATTTTATATGGAAGATCTCAACGATAAAATAAATAGAAAAGAGATAGGGTATGGTTCGAAGCTGAGGTAAAAGGATAAGATTCTATGCATCTATTTACTATTGACGATCAGGTCATTCAATATCTGTTACCGCTAGAAAAACATAATTCCGTTTTGAAATTTTGTACGGAAAACGTAAGTACCAAAAAAGTGTTTTTTCCACTGTAGTCAATTGGATAAGTCCTCATGTATAACAATGATGATTGTGAATTTGATCTCTACATTTGCATTTTGAAAAACTATATCTAAAGCACAACCAATTTACGCAGCGTAGCCCTGTGAGATCTAACTGGAGCCCGGGACTATGAAGAAAAGAGCACTTAAAACCTCCTGTGAGGCTGAAAGGATTCATGAAGAATTTACTCTGTCTCATATCTGCATGATTTAAATCAGCACGCAACTTTTGAATCAAGTGACCGCTACTGAGCCGCATTCACCGCAGAGGCAATAACCAGCATTCAAGCCAAAATCGTGAGTATTTGCATTCTCTTCATCTTAAATTAATGTTTTTGTACTCAAAAGCTTCAAGCATGATGGACAATAATCAATCGGAAATGATTCCAGTATACTTTTTGAATACAATAATTTTTCAAATATTTTTCTGCTTTTGAAAACAATGCGAACAGATTCTCAGTACACCTTGCTACACCAATATGACCCAAAAACTGTAGTATACATAAAACCCAATTTTGAGTAAACAACCCTAATTATTTTCAAGGTCAAGCTATACAGGAAGCGTGTATTGCACACATTTGCATTACTTTGAAGTTGAACTTCAAGCGCTCAGTTTATTTGTGTTGTGCATTGTTCACTTGAATTATCTGAGCTTAATTGGCCATCATAATATTCAATTAAGTGTAGAGAAGTAGCTGAGAACTTCTTTCAATTGGTAAGTTTGAGTTTTATGAGTTTGGTATATTTAGCGTCACATGTGGAGGCGCCACGCTAAGTGTGCGTGGGGTAGGATCCTTTTCCTATGAATTGTTGGTATCCTTAGCTACCTGGAATATTGCTGCCAATCAATTGTACTCTGTGTTATTGCGATAACAGTGTTGTCCCAAGAGTGGATAAATCAACTAACATGCGTGTGTCGCAGGCATCGGTACGGCATTACGGTACTGATAGCTATTCGTAGGTGTCGTTCAATGTGAGATAAACAGTGCTAGGGACTTAGCTACCTGGGAGCTAGCATTATTCTGTCAATGTACTTTGTATTATTGCGGACAACAAGGTTGTTCCAAGAGTTGGTAAATCGATTCAGTCACGTTTGTTACTGGCATCGATGTTCAATACAGTATTGACAGCTATCTATTCGGTGAACTCAACAGCCTATCTGTTAGACAAATATCCTATCTAATCTCTGAGGCAGGTGAATGATTTTTATATCCGTTCTAGTAAACTAAACTGAACTTGGAACACCCCGATGGCGGAAAATTGGTGTGTGTGACTCTCTAAGAACATTTCACCACAGCATTGTGGCTCCAACTCATATGACTTTCAGAGAAATTGGGCCTCATTACGCCCTACTTACTTCCAATACATGTACCACCTAATTTAGTGGATATATAATTTTTGAAATAATTTAATGTTGACATTGTTCGATACAGTATCTCAAAATTTGGAGTCAGTCTCTTTAGCAGCTGAAGAGACTGACTTGATCCTGATGACTCCAGCTTTTGTAATACTCTATTCGCCCCGTGTACAAGTGACAGGTAACGCCTCTCTTGGATTGAATAATAACATTTTAGGGATGATAATTTCATGGAAAAATTAGCAAAATAATGTAAGTAAACGCAAGATAGAAGACTTCAAAGTTTATTGTTCTCATTTGCAATGAAGTTGTGAGTCATTATTAATGTATATTTAGTGCTGAAACTGAATAACTAATTTGACATTTCAGAATGAACCAAGTCATAAGAACCGGTTTCCATCCAATTACTTTTAATGTAGAATTTGAACCTCAAGAAATTAAAGGAAAAATGTTGGCAGCGTCTCATGTGATAAGGGTTGAGGAATTTGATGGATTTGGTTATCAAAAACTAATGCCAGGCAGTGCCAAACAAACTACATCTGTTATTCTACATCTATACAAAGTAAAACTACATAAAACTATTAAAAATTCAATTTTTATCACAAAAATATGCTTATGCATAAACATTAATAATCTTTTTACTCAGTTTTCAACAATTCATTCATTGGATCTGTCAAAAACGGAAAGTTACAAATACTGCTGCTGGTGACGCTTCGGTCGAATCTTTAGATGTGCACGGAGCGAATAGAAAAACTTAATAATAATCATTACTATCGTCACCAAACAGTTGATTGTCAATGGCAAGACAAAAATATTATTAATGTCCGACTGGTTTATTATTGTTGTCATAATAACACTGATTTAAGGGTAATTACTTAACAAATAATACCGGAGGGCATTATGTTCAAAATAATGTTCTCGGGCATTATTTTGAAAAATAACAAACAAGTTTCCTAGTTACAGCAAGTAACTAGAATGACTTCTCTGACAGAAATCACAATGACAGGACATGAATTGCTGAAAATTTTGATTGAAATAGTACAAAAGTTGGACATTAAACATTGAAGGCACCACGGGAGTTGAACGAACGATAATGCCTACAATCAACGTACACATCTCGGGCTGGAGGCCCTTGGGGGATATATCGTTGACCTCAGGCATTATTGTCTTTTTAACACCCTTGATACTTTAATTACTATAAATAGTCCCATGTTAATTGAACGTTAAGAGCCATTGCCTTAGCTCTAATTCTACCACTATGATTATTATTGAATCGGAATAGCTCATGATTATGAATTGAATTAGAATTCAAGCATGATATCCACTTGTTATCAACTTAAATTTGTAGATCGCATCGTATGCATTAATATACAATATTCAAATTCCTATGAGTGTAACTATATCTAGACATAATCGACAAATAAGCTGCAACCAGTCTCCAAGCTGTCTCTACGAATTGAAATATCTTCATTAATTTAGATAGAACACCTTCAAATAAATCGAGTGAACAATGCTCTCAAGATTATATGACTCAGTTGAGCTTATAAAAAGTGTACCTATTCATAATTCTTCTAAACAGAACAGACTTGGACTTATTTTGATTGTCAATAACTCAATTGGGAGCTGAAACGTAATGAAACAAAAAAGTGGCCCACTTTTGCTTTACATGAAACATTTTAAAGTTTGATCTCATCCTTATAGCATTGTTATTGGAAATTGGTTGGTTTAAAGGATCGGAATAAATCAGTCATTGTAGACACAGTTTATTTGGACTTTTTGGTTGACACAGCAACCATCTTCAGCGACTATTTATTAAATTCAAAACCTTGTAATTCATTAAATAGTCGCTGAAGATGGTTGCTGTGACAACTGAAACGTCCAAATAAACTGTGCCTACAATGACTATGATTTATTCCGATCGTTTAGACCAACCAATTTCCAATAATAATGCTTTTATGAAACGTTCTTGAAAGATGGAAATGATTACTTTATAATATGCGAGAATAATGGCAATTTAGATCTTGACTTGTGGATAAAAGTTTAAAAAAGTTAAATGAATCTAATTGCATAGTACTAATGCAAGTAATATTTACACTATGTAAATATAGCACACAGTTCATGAGAATAGAAGTTTAAGTTACTTAATTGTACGGTAAATTATTTTCGCAACTTCACTACTTTTTATAGGACTTATTAAAAATTCATTTTTCAAAAGAAAAAGCTGTTATCCACGACTTTCTGCATTAAAAAGGGAAGCATTTATCGGTACTTAAGATCTTAATTGAAACTAAGTTTTATAATTATTCTAGCTGAGCTATTATTCCAAATTACCTACAACTCACCATCAACTTCAAGACAATCAAGAATGGAGCCCAATCTCAGACTGGTTAGAGAGATGATTTGATCTGATTTCAACACTTATAAATGTTATTTAATAGCGGTGGAAAAACTATATTGCAGCTTTCTTCAGGTATTTAGCTTGTTAGATGATGATATACGTAAGAAAATGTAATAATTTTAAGCGACATGTGGCTAGTCAGTTTTTTACACTGCAGGTAATAGTGGTGGATAATCTGTATCGACTTGTTGCCAGGTCCTTGGTGCTGGCTTTTATATTTAAACTGTATGATCAATTTTTATATTGAGTTACGAAGAAATGGGTCAACGAATTAATCCATGGTTCCTATCTCTTATGCACTGATTTCTGATCGCCAAAATGCGTAATGACGTCACAGCGGCGCTTGACCAATAACAGCGTTTCATCGGTCACGAACGAAAATTTGAAAATTCCATTATTTTGTTGTTGACATAAGTTTTATTATACTATATGAAATGCTCCCATAATTATCTAAATATAAAGTAATAATGCGAAATCAGATGGCCCTGACAGATGGCGAACTATTTCTATCGACCTAACCCAAGATTATATAGTCTACGATATTTAGATTCCAAAGCTGAAACAATCATACTTCAGACCCAGACGTATAATTTTGGCAAAGTTTGTCGTTCGTATCCACCGATAATGATCTCGTGGTAATAATGTCTCAATTTATAGAGTCATCGATGTGGCAACAGCGCAGCTGACCGCAGCCTATGATTGTCAGTTGTTAATAATTTCTTGGGTGTGTCAAACTGCCCTTGTCATTAGATATCCTCTGCCTGCTCTGGATTGAGCAATTATTGAATTAAAAAACACTTTTATATGGTACCCTTGGTCCGTGGCTGATTAAAATGACATTTTAATGTCTCTTTTGTTGGAATAACCTCGTTAACTATTACATCGCGCATTTTTTTCATTCAGATGCAGTCCGCGCTGCCGAAATGCAACGTTGATGATTTCTGTGAAATGTAATGCGAAATATTAGTGTGTAATTTGGTTGCAAAAATGCGCCTCATTTTGTTTATGACTGCAAGGACTGCTAAAAGTAAATTCAACATGAAGTCCGTGATTTATTACACTTTAATTGAGTCTGTGTGTGGACTTAATGTCTTAATGCATAATTTTTGTTGAAAATTATGATGAAACTACGAACTCTTATATGATTATTAATTTTTTAGCGCATTTTTCGGAAAAAAGCGCTATTATATTCACTTTGGCTGTCTGGCTGGCTGGCGTGACGCTGAGTTCTCAGCAACTATACTATTTACAGACTTGAAACTGGTACTAAATAAAAGCTACTGTTTCGTAGGTTTGCACAAACTGCTTTAATTCAAGCCCAGTGATTGTGGAAGATAAAAATTTCAAGTGAAACAATGCCCATAGATATATATAACATTAGGGATATAGCAACTGAAATTTATTAAAGTAGATAAAAATTTAGTTACAATTTTAGCCGCCAGTGTCACTATTATTATGTACAGTTGTCAAATCTGTCCGGGATTCATTCAATGACTTGTTTGACGCGAATTTGAAGCTTATCAGAATGAATTATTATTCTTTTATTTATTTATAATTTGTTTACTTTAGGTGTATTTTTTTTATATAGCTTTCATGAAGATCAAATTATCATTTTAAGGTACAGCACTTGACCTCCCGTCAGTCAATAACTGAACAATGAAGATTAAAAGGTATTTTTGAGTTTGTACAAGCATAAATTATGTACCTATCATATAGTCAACTTGAAACTAGTACTAAATGGAAGCTGCTGTTTAGTAAGTTTGCCCAAACTGCTTGATTTTAAGCTCAGTAATTGTGAGAGATAGTAATTTGCGAAATCTTTGAAGTAACAAGCATTCATGAGCTGTCAAAAATGCGCTTTCATCATCTAGATGATTCTTCCATTTTTTGGTAATTTTTCGGAGGTGTCTGTCAGAATAACCTATTTAATCTAGTGATATATTGATAATGGTTATGTTGAGGAATTTGATGGTGTAGTGTGAACGTAGTATTCGTGGGTACCGTGTCAGACGGGTTTGCATGGCACGCTGCGATGATTGTATACCTGTGTAATGGACGCATTGCTACATAATGAGGTATATGGTTCTGTTGTGAGCTCATGGATCATAGCATGCCTTGAACGTGGGTAACTCCGTGCCGTGAGTGCCCTGACCCCACAATTTCTACCCAGGGCCCGACCAAAGCCCAATATACATTGCAGGCAGGATCGGAGTATGAAGAATCTTCGAAATTGTAACTTTAAAGTAAATTTTGAATTGATAGCTTTTTAATAGAATTAAATTAAAAATCTGACGTGGACATCACGTGACTTACTTGTACATCATTGGATACATATAATCAAACACAACATCTCATCATTCCACGGCTAGTCGGTTGCTATGGAAACAGTAGGTCACCATTCTTAAGCTACAACATTCCTAAATACTGATTTCCAGGATTCTACGGCAAACAGTTCTGAATTTATACGCAAAATTCCAAGATCGTCAAGTATAGTGCACTTTCGACTCAGTCGATCTCAATGAAAATAGGATATGAGCATCTAGACGGTACTATCGTCTAAAATACTGTATTCTAATATTCTACGTTAAATCGTTTTGGATTTATGCGGAAAATTAAAAAATGCTTCGAGTGAACTGCACTCCCGGCTTAGCCGATCACAATCATAATGCAAGGTGTACAACCAGATGTTATAAAAGTGCTTAATACGAAATCTCAATATTCTGCGACTGATTATTTTAAATTTATCAGAAAAATTCGAAAAGTCTATAATATGAAGTGCACTTCCGGCTTAGTCGATTAGGACGAAAATAGGAGATGATCATTTGGATGCTACAGCAATTTCAAATACTGAATTCCAGTATCCTTTGGCTAATCATTTTAGATTTATGCGGAGAATTCAAAAAAAGTATCAGGTAAAGTGCACTTCCTGTACAGACGATTGCAACCATAATGCGAGGTGCACATCAAGATCCTAGATCCTATACCAGTCTTTTATACAAAATTTCAGCATTATACGTTTGACGAATTCTAAGATTTGCGAGTTACGCACATACACACATACACACGTATCGACATCACGCCAAAAATAGTCAAAATGTATTCAGGGATGCTCAAAACGGATATTTACATCAAAATCTCGATAGGTGAATTTTGTCGATTCAATTCGTACAAGAAAGCTTGTACTCAGTACAAGTAAGTAAAAACAGCTTCATATCTTCAAAATAAGATGCATGATGCGTTTGTGATGGAACAGTTGTAAGTTTAGATAATTTGAATGATCTCATGGGTAATTATTCATAATGTGAACAGTTTGCTGCAATTATCCTTCCAAGGCACTTACTAAAATATCTAAACAAAGAAAATGCATGAAGTCTACGATATTAAATTAACCTTTCAAAATTATACTCACTTTTGTTAACAAGAGCGTTAAAATTTGGCATTTAAATGGTGTTCACACGCATTAACCTTAATGTCTTTTGAATGTGTATATTTTTCCATAATTTTCTTGAGTTTTAATTTGAGCAGAGCTTGACAGTAAATATTTTAGATGGACTGAAAATTTTTTTCGAGTATGTAGTGAATATTTTTGTATACGCTAGGTGAATGCTGACAATGCCCTCTATAACGTACATTTTCCCGGGCTTGTTAGTATGTGACATCATCGATATTTGTGAATATGATTGATTATTCCATTCGTAGTATTTATAACAAGGTTAACAATGCTAAATCGCCATAGAAACGGTGCATATCAGTGAGTATTTGGACGTGTAGAAATACCATCGGGTGTGGATATCTCTAATTTGTGCTTTCTTCGTATTTAATGGAGTATTTTTCGGAATATCTTCATCAATTTTATCTTCTGATCTATCACCAAACCTTTCTGAACTAGATTCCATATCAAAACGCAATATATTTCTCTATTATTCGTCAAAGAAAATGCAAGAAATTCTAATTTTTAAGTTTGACAGGAGTTTGTTTACTCGTTCCTATGAAAATTACGTGACTTGTTACTAGATTACTAATTTGAAAAAATGGTTTGACTCCTGGAATAGTCCTCCATATACCATTTGTAGTTAAAGTATTATAGACTATTTTTGTGGTGCAATCACTCATGTTTATTGTGCTTGTGAATACCACTCGTGCTGCACACTCGTGGTATTCAAACGCAAGCACAATAAACATTCGTGATAGCACCACAAAAATAATCGATAATACTTCAACTACTTATGGTATGATAAATGAATATATTTTTTTTGAGAAGTCAGTAAATTTTGAAAGCTATCGAAACCGAAGAGCTGAATGATTAACTACTATTGTTCTAAAGAAGAAGGTATTGAAAATGTTCTCAAGCATGTGATGTATATTATTTTACATATGTTAAGGTTAGGTTATATGACATAAAAATTTCTGGAACTATAAAAGTGAGTAATATAAAATACTGAATGAAGATATAGTTTATTGGAAGAGTTTTAACAATTTTTAGTTATAATATGATCATGACTATTTTATTTCAACCTCAGACAATGCAGGAAAGAAAGCTACTGGTAACAGCAGAACATGTTAGAGATGTGAAAGAATAACTTTTTTTTAGCATGAGTCATTTAATAATATGCAAGGTAATAAGGCAAAAATCAGTTATTCTGGCTTCTTATGAAACATCGTTGTACGCAAGTTGAATTGCATTAAATATTTTTTAAATTTTGTGTATCACAAGATTAATTTTGCTTTGCATCAAAATGGTGAGTCAAGATGCAAAGCAAAATATATTATTTAATGCAATGTGTCAAACAGCCCTTGAAGTTGGGTTATGTTTACTCAATTTTTGCTTTTCATTTCAAGAATTCATTTTTATTTATACTTAAACATTTAATTCGCGGTTGGGAAAGAGTAAAAGTTACATTCACTGATGTTTATGCTTGTATTTTTGCAAATAATGACACAAAAACTATGATGGCCCTTTTTTTAGCGCATTTTTCCGAAAAAATGGAAGAATCATCTAGATGATGAAAGCGCATTTTTGACAGCTCATGAATGCTTGTTACTTCAGAGATTTCGCCAATTACCATCTCCCACAATTATTGAGCTTGAAATCAAGCAGTTTGGGCAAACTTACGAAACAGCAGCTTCCATTTAGTACTAGTTTCAAGTTGACTATTTGATAGGTACATAATTTATGCATGTACAAACTCAAAAATACCTTTTAATCTTCATTGTTTAGTTATTGACTGACGGGAGGACAAGTGCTGTACCTTAAAATGATAATTTGATCTTTATCAAAGCTACATGAAAAAAGAAACACCAAAAATAAACAAATTTTCATCCAATAATAATAATTCATTCTAATAAGCTTCAAATTCGCGTCAAACAAGTCATTGAATGAATCCCAGACAGATTTGACAACTGTACATAATAATAGTGACATCAGCGGGGAAAGTTGTAACTGAATTTTTATCTGCTTGAATAAACTTCACTTGCCATATCCCTAATGTCATATATATCTATGGGCATTGTTTCACTTCAAACAAGTAATTGAATAATTTAATCTTCCACAGTCACTGAGCTTAAATTAAAGCAGTTTGTGCAAACCTACGAAACAGCAGCTTTTATTTAGTACCAGTTTCAAGTCTGTAAATAGTATAGTTGCTGAGAACTCAGCGTCACGCCAGCCAGCCAGACAGCCAAAATGAATATAATAGCGCTTTTTCCCAAAAAATGCGCTAAAAAGCGCTATTATATTCACTTTGGCTGTCTGGCTGGCTGGCTGGCTGGCTGGCTGGCTGACGTGACGCTGAGTTCTCAGCAACTATACTATTTACAGACTTGAAACTGGTACTAAATAAAAGCTACTGTTTCGTAGGTTTGCACAAATTGCTTTAGTTCAAGCTCAGTGATTATGGAAGATTAAATTATTCAATTACTTATTACAAGTGAAACAATGCCCATGGATATATATGACATTAGGAATATGGCAACTAAAATTCATCCAAATAGATAAAAATTTAGTAACAACTCTAGCCGGGCGTGTCACTATTATTATGTACAGTTGTCAAATCTGTCCGAGATTCATTCACTGATTGTTTGACGCGAATTTTAAACTTATTAGAATGAATCACTATTATTGGTTGAAAATTTGTTCAATTTTGGTGTATTTTACTTATAGAGCTTTGATAAAGAGCAAATTTCAATTTTAAGGTACAGCACTTGACCTCCTGTCAGTCAATAACTAAACGATGAAAAATAAAAAAAAATAACTAAACAATGAGTTTGTACATGCATAAATTATGTACCTCAAACTGTCAGCTTGAAACTAGTACTAAATGGAAGCTGCTGTTTCGGAAGTTTGCCAAAACTGCTTGATTTCAAGCTCAGTGATTGTGAGAGATGGTAATTTGCAAAATCTCTGAGGTAACAAGCATTCATGAGCTGTCCAAAATGCGCTTTCATCATTTAGATAATTCTTCCATTTTTTATAATACTGTGCACACAATATCAGCCCATAATAATGCTTATTTTGTCCACTAATCATGCTGCAATCGATTTAGTTACCCTCACTACGTATTTGGCACCCTGCGTATATAAAGAATGTAGATTGTGGGAACTTACCAGTGGATGAAATAATTTGGAAGAAAGCAACGTTCCAGAAATGATTTCATGAAAAAATCTGACGTGAACATCACGTAACTTAATTGTACATCATTTGATATATACACAAATTTATTCAATAAAGTTTTCTGTCACTCCAGATTATAATTAATATAATTTTAATAATATTTTGATATGTAAAATGTCAAACAAAATCAAAAAATTGACAACAGATTATCATTGCCTACTTTATCATCTCAATTGAACTGATTGTTTTATACGGCAAATTCTGAATGTCTGTTAAACTCATAAACTGCACTTCCGGCTCAGCCGATTGATACAAAAAAGTAGATAACCATTTTAATGCTACAAGTTCAAACACTAAATTTCAATATACTATGGCTGATCATTCTAGATTCATGCAAAAAAAGCAGATAACTATTCTGATACATCATCAAGTTCAAATACTGAATTTCATCATCCTACAGTTGATCATTCTGGATTTATTAGAAAAATTCGAAAAAAGTTTCAAGTAAAGTGCACTTCCGGTACAGACGATTGGAACCATATTGCGAGGTGCACAACTAGACCCTATACCAGTCTCAAATACAAAATTTCAACATTATACGTTCAACCAGTTTTGAAATTTGCGAGATACGCACGAACGCACGCACGTACGAACATACGTACCGACATAAGCCAAAATAGTCAAAATGGATGCTCAGAACGGAGTGTAAGTATTGATTTGAACTCATTCTGCAAAATATTTGTGATAATGTTGGGTCCCTATGTTGCCAGAATATTCTGAGTCCATCTCTGATCATGGTGGGCGATGAATCGATACATGCTACAGTAAAGCCATCAAGTTTTATATCTCACATGGTTTGTAAACAAAGGCGACTTTATATCATACACAATGCCTCGATAACATCATTCTCTCCACTCTCAAATTATAGCTGATGCTTCTATTAAACGATCCATGTATAACTAAATTATCCTAAGCTGATGCGATGACCTTTTACAGGGATTGTAACATCCGGTCGGAGTTATCTGATCTCATTTTTCATAAAATCATTTTTCAAGATCCAAAGATTACCAAATTTTATATACGCATACAAGATGTTCTTGAACATAAAGTTATGCATGGAAAATTTGGGAAACTATGAAACTGTGGATAAGATCCGTTGTGAAATTGATCTTATCATAAAATAACAAACAAATTTCATAGTTACAGCCAGTAACTACGGTAATTTCTCCAACAGAAATCACAATGACAGGACATACATTGCTAAAAATTTTGATTGAGATACTACGAAAGTCGGACATTAAACATTGAAGGCACCACGAGAGTTGAACGGACGATAATGCCCACGGTCAACGTACACACCTCGGAAAGCACACTGTTGACCTCAGGCATTATTATTTTATTTTGGGAATTTTTTAGCAGCATGGAATGCAATGGATATTTTAGGTATGACTTCTCTTCAAATATAAAGCTGTCAAACAGATCGGTTATCGAATTAGTATTCTCTCAAAAAAATTTATGCTGAGCTTTGTAAAACTCTCTTGCATAATTTAGATTCAAACTTCCGAAAGCGGAGAAAAAGACCAACAGAAGCTATTTTCTGTTAGCAAAAATGAGCAAAAAACTCTAGGCAACGGGTAGTTCATCAATTCGGCTACAAAGAGACGTTTTTTAGCGAACAGAGTGGCATTGTCCGCCGACGGCTGACAAGAAACACAGTGAAATCATTCAGTCCTCTCAACAAAGAATTGTAATTTATATCAATCCAAATCTGATGTTCACCGTTCGCAATCCGCGTCGCAAATAACTATCTGATGTACACTTAAACAAACCGAGAAAAAAATGAGTAATTACTTTCTTTGTAGTGACGTTTTGTTTGTGTAGCTTTCAAACTGAAATAAAGTGAGTCTTGTTACAGACCTGAAATCCTAATATGTCAATAATTAAAATGGAAAATGATTAAAAGAGTCAACAAAAATCTTGTCAACAATCAGTTTTCTCTTTTAACTGCAACCTGACGACTTTGTTTCCTCCCCAATCGTTGGTTTGTAACTCGATCAAGCTGACAAGATAACAGCGTTCCTCAGACACCGTTCAGCTGGGCGAACCTTACAAAAACTAACGGAGGAAATTATAGGTTTCAGTTTGGAAAATGTGAGATCAAAGAGATTTATCTCACATAGCGTACTCAGCTTCGGCAGGCAATCAGACAGATTCGTGTTCGACGAGAAGAACACGCGTTTGGAGGATTTACATCTTTATTTGTGTGCTCGTAGGATAGTTTGTTACGTATCTGATATTTTAAGTATATAGTTATAGTGTTACCAGAGTTTAATCACGTTTCATATTGCAGCGGTATATTTTTTAAGGTTTGTTTTTTGTTTATATATAAGTGAATTGAACAGAACCTGATTTAAAATCTCTCGTTTGGAACTCCAGTGTAGCGTTATTATTTTTTCCCATCTGTTAGCATGTAAAATTCTATAATCGCCAAGCTTTAGAATAGAATAAAATGACTGCACAAAATCGGTACCCTGCTCTCATTAACCAAACGAAGTTAATCTCAAAACAGCAACAAAATCTCTATCAGAAACTACTTCCAAAATAATGAGCATCTTGGATGAAAATTTGAACGGTGAGGGCATGTTTCGTGCTTTAATAAAGCCGTAGCAGGCTGTGAAACAAAAAAACACCGGGGAACAAAAAATGTTGAGCACGATAAATATGTCAGGGTGATAGAGTTATAATATCTCCTGGGATCTGAACTAGCCACAAATGCATTTCGATCGAAATAAAGCTGTGGAGTTCCAATAAATGTGTCCCTGGAAAAGCGAATGGATGGAACAGATGAATTTTCAGAGTTTTTGCGGTTATAATGGAGCTATTTAACAGAAAATAATGGTTTATTTCTCTAAAGTTAGCAATTACGATTACTTTTAGTTTGTCTTTCGTAGAGAGAATGGTATTATAATAAATCGATATTTCTGATAATGTATTATTTACTCTGGTAAAAAAATTACGTATTGTTTTAAGATCAATTTATCTCAACTAACGCTCTCCATAAATCTATCTCGCTCACTTTTATTACATGTATTAGTAATATTGTCATAAATATGAAATATTTGTAGTAATTAGCTCACATAATTATTCATTTAAATTCACTGTAACTGTAATCCTAGTTAGTATTGACAGGGTCGATGTTCAATTGTCGGACATGATTGACAGGCTATGGTCACTAGATGTTTGGTGGTTGCCAGGCAACAACTGCCAGACAATTGAATGTTGGCCCATTGTCGGCTTAGATATATAAGAGCGTAAGCTAGGAGAGGAATTCAGTCATTCAGAGATTCAGTGAGAGTAACTTTGAGCGATATTGTGAACATACGAGTTTGTAAAGTGAAGATTTTCACTGTAACCTGTGTTAATGAATTGATAATAATAAAATTTGTGACAATATATTTTGTCGCTGCTACGTACGTACAATAATAATGTCTACGATTTCCGAAATTTACAGGTGTAAAACATATTATTTAGTCACAGTTGATGAATCCTAGATTGCGAATGATTTTGATCTCTACACTGAGAGAAATTTATGAAATTATGACAACTCCGCGCGGAATTGACAAACTCGGAGTCGAGTCTATAGAATCATGGTTCACGCGAGTCTATCGGAATCAGTGTAACCGTTCAGCATCCTTAAAACCAACTGCGTGAAGGAATTGTAGTTAAATATCTCGTGAAGTTGAGCGGATTTAATTTAAGTTGGATAAACGAATCTATTTATTGATGCAACAAAATATATAGTAAAATGAATAACCCTTCAATGATTGACATGAAAATTTCTATATTTGAATTGATTTATTTTTAAATTCATTGTAAGCTTGAAAAATTCTTGGAATATTTTTTCAAGTAATCTCTTGATTCATAGTAACAATTAAAATGAAAAAAATATATATTATGAGTTCCAATAAGTGTAATTGATATAATTTTTCTAGTATAATTTATTTATCCATGTTATAATTTATGAAAATGGTGAATAATAATAAAATAATGAATCTGTTTATAACAGATTTCTTAAAAATGCTTGTTGACGTAATATCAATTAGATTTAAAAAACTGATCCAAATTTTTTCCGATACATGAATACATAAGCCAATTTATTTAAAGAAAAATTTGGTCTCTTTAAAATCTATTTATTTTAGATTAAAATAAAAATTGCATCCATTTAAGATCATTAGGTTGATTCATTCAAAGTTTGTGAGAGAATCTGATGTTTTCACTTGAATGAATCAATTTACGTTAGCCATTTAGCATTTTTTGTTTTTTTGAGTGGACTAAGCCTTGTTGAACAAAATATTAAATTTGTCTGTACTTTGGGTTTTATTACTTGAAATTCTTGACGCACATCTGTTTGTCCCTTTCGCAGCCTGTGTTATAAACCAGGGGCTTTCAACACCAGCCCGCGAGAACACCAATCTGGCCCCCGATAGCAGTTCAGACTTGTCCAGTAATCGACCCGTTATTGTTTATTTTGATTACATTGAAAGATTCAGAATGTGGGTGAATTATACAAAATTATAATCAAAGATGTTTTTATTCAACGATCAATTCATATTTTGGATCTTAAGATTTGGTGGAGCGTGGAGGAGTTTGAGGACCTCTGTTCCAAACAATCACAAAACAAAAATTTGTCCACCCTACCCTCAAGTTTTCTAGAATAATATTTACCGTTTTATTTTATTTTTGGAGAGTTCATTTAGTTTTGAGCTGTTACTGAAAACGTATTGAACCAGTGCTTGATACTGTTTTACAAAATAGTGGAATAACAGATGAAGAAATGCGAGAGATTTTGATGGAATAGAATATTGGAGCTCATAACTACTTTTAAAGGTAATTTATCGTACTGTATTCAATCATTTGAATTTATGTGAAATTATTGAATAACTGAATCAGTGATTGCATTTCAGGATCAAAAATCATCAACAATAGATTGAAGCTCCTAGATAATTCGTCTAATAAATAATTGATTCTGATTATTGATGACTGGCTGGAATTTACTTCTAAATAGAAAAATGTATTTCAGAAAGATGCAGCTAATGAGGATTGTCCTACACAGTCAATTTCTTTCGGAAACCCAGACAATAATAATGGAAATTTAAGTGACACTGTTTTATTATTCCTGTAATAATATAGTAACAATATTTATATAATATATAACAATTCTAGATGTCTGATGCAAATAGCAACAATAAGGATAATGAGAATTGTGTATTATGAAAAAAGGATAGCGAAGACAATACCCACATTAAAATACAAGGCGGAGCTGGAAATTGATTTTCTATCAAATCACAATGATACAGGGTCCATCAGCGGGTACTCAAACAATCGAACGCCTCAAGAAAAGTCCAAATAGAACTTTTAGGCAAGTATTATTCTGTCAGATCGTGTATTTCAGATGGAAAATACGAATAAATCTATCTGCTTATATTATCTATTCTTTATTCGTTACAGATTAAGTAAAAGATTCTTTGCTAGGCTGGAATACAATAATACTTTTCCAGAAATCATGAAGTATTGGAAAATAACCGCCCAGGCACGCTACCATCAATTAATTTAATCTGATGCTTTTCATATTACTATAAAGAATATTTTGCTCTTGCTGATGTTATTGAATATAAAATTAGTATACACCATATATCCCTATAGAAAAAATTAATCATCAATAATTGGATGACATTTATGTATATATGTATAGATTCATGTTCCGTATTTTATAATAAAAAAGTTTATCTGAACATTAATGAATAATAACATCAATAGCCCAATCCTATAAATTAATAATGAGAAATACTTTTTGGAATTTAGTATGAAATTCAGAAAGCGGTTATTGTGATTCTTTCGATGAAATGATTCTATTTTCTCGAATATATTCGATTTTACTTCAAATGCTTCCGCATCTAATTCAAAGCTAACAACAGTTGAAATAATTAGTTACATGTTTCTCTCAACACTTTTTAATATTTAATCGATCGAACACGAATTTAAGGAAGTTGGAGAAAATATTAAATGAACAATTCTTTTTATTGCCAGAAAAGTAAATCATTTTACCCGAAAATATTTTTTTATTTGTATCAAATATTTTTTTAATGTATTGAATGATGATAGCAATCAAATGAAATTAGTAAGTATTAGAATGAACTCCCAATGACATATCCCAATTCCTTACGGAATTGCTGTTATGAACCTTTCAAATGCGCTGAGGAATTGAGTTAGCACCCTTGCGCATTTCGCCGTATCCAAGTACGCCGCGCAGTTGAGAAAACAGAAAATCATTTGACTCAAAACAACATTTTTCTCAGTGTAGTCAACCAAATGACACTTCAATATCCATATTTCTATCCGTCTAGTGCTGTTAAATATCTTTTATACTCTCATGATGATACGATCGAGAAAAATATTAACATTCAAATTCTTATAGGAATAAATAATTCCTGTGCCATGCCGAATCTTGTGTCAAGATATTGGCAAGACTTTTCTCGCTTTTTTTGAACCCACTATGTACCTACCGAGAAACAGCTTCAAACTACAACCCTATTGAAGTTTATATATTTTTCTATTATAAAATTCTTGTGTGCCTTTTCAAATCTTATGCTAATGCCTAGGCATAAGACTTTGAATATTTCAGTCTCCTGCTCTGGCTATGTGTATTGTGTATATTCTTTGTGGACCATTTATTATGAGTAAGTGTTGGAATGAAATATAGACAAATTGCAAAAAAACCTGGTTATCTCACAAAAGAACAAATGAAGGAGTCGGTTTTCACACCATCATTCTGAATAGGGCGGTATCTGTAGATACGTGTTTCATCCTTATTTGGACTTTTCAGGACAGTCCAGTAAGCCTCAGATAGTCGAAATAACGAAAACGGAGCTGATCCATGAAATGCATATACAGGGTGTATCACGGAAAGTGAAACATAGGCGTTTAACATGGGAAATCAGTTTTTCCCTGCGCATTACTCTCCTAATTATTTCAGACAAAAAGTTTCAAATGGATATAGTAAAACAGAAATTTCTGCATCCGAATCAATAGAAAAAAATATTTTGGCAGCCTTATAACAGCAGAAATAGAATTTGAAAATTCACAGAATTACAGCTAATCGTTTAAGTCATGGAATCAGAAATAAGAGAAGAACAAAAGAATAATGCTTTATGCGTCAAATTATTATTATTCATTTTGACAAATTGTAATATTGTAATAAAAAATCGATATAAAAATTATTCTCAAAAATGAATAACTATTCTAATGAAGAAAATCTACAAATAATTAAATGGTTTTATTCTGGAAATAGTTTACGGCAAATTTGTGATTATATTAGTACTCTTTGGCGAAATCATGATATTCCGGGGATGTCTACCATTCAACGATTCATTACCAAGTTTGAGAAGACAGGTACACTCAATTTCAAGAAAGAGGAACAAAATATCGAGAACTACAATGAAAATGAAGAAAATGTTCTTGCTTTTATAGAACTAGAACATACAATGAGTGTAAGAGAAATTTCCAGGGAACTGAATATTCATTTTATGACAGTTCATAGAATTCTTAAGAAACATAAATACATTCCTTTCAAATTTCAAAATCATCAACATCTTTCAGAACGAGATTTTGAAGTGCGTGCATCATTCTGTGAAATAATGATGGAGAAGTTAAATTATGATTGAGACTTCTTAAGGAATATTTTATTCTCAGATAAATGCACATTTACCATGAATGGCGAATCCAATGGTCATAATTACCGGTATTGGTCCAAGAATAATCCACATAACGTTATACAGTCCCGGACACAATATCGACAAACTGTAAATGTCTGAGCAGGAATTTTAGGACATCAAATAATAGGCCCGTTCTTTATTACAAGAATAAATTCGGAGTCGTGTTTGAATTTATTAATGAATATAGTTGGACCAGAAATTGCCGAAACAAATGAAGAAAATGTGTGGTTTCAACATGATGGCTGCCCTGCACATAGTACAACAGAAATTGTGGAATATCTAAATCAAACGTTTCCTGGAAGCTGGATAGGACGAAGAGGACCAATTAACTGGCCAGCACGGTCGCCTGATTCAAATCCATGCGATTTTTCTCTTTGGGGTCATTTGAAAACTAATGTTTATAAAAGAAGGTACCAGAGTATAGAAGAACTTGAATATGCTATAACACAAGAATGTCAAAAAATAAATAATAGGCCATTAAGTAACGTTCGGCAAAGTTTCTACAATAGATTGGGTTATTGCTTAGCACAAAACGGAGGATTGTTTGAACATCTATTATAATTTGAGAATTTAAGAATATTTTGAGTTTGCTGTAGTTCATATTGGATTTAATTTATTGCATTATTTAATTGTTAGTGTTACTTTATTTTATTTCATCAGTCTTAAACAATAAATCAAATTAAACCACCCATTATTTACCATCATTATTATTAGATTTTTATTTAGTAAATTGATATTCACTACCTACGGAATATATCTATTTTGGCAATCATCATTCTGACACTGACGTATTAAACGTTACGCTTTTGTACGTCTCTTATTTATAATTTCATAGCTAATACTATTAAATGCAATTCCGTGAATATTCATATTTTATTTCTGCTATCATGAAGTAGCCTAAATGATTTTTTTTCTCATTAAGTCGGTATAGAAATTTTGCTCTACAATATTCATTTGAAATTTTTTGTCTAAGATAATTTGGGGAGCACTGCGCACAGAAGAACTGATTTCCCATGTTAAACGCCTATGATTCACTTTTCGTGATACACCCTGTATATATAAATCTGCAGCAGTGCTGTCAACCGTAATGCAGACAAAGTGAACTTCAAAGAAATTCGTGAAACAGAATTTGAAAAAATCAAAGCCTGATTGAGTCACAAAATTAAAAATTCAGGAGCTGTTTTTACACCATTATCCTGGATTGGGCGGCAATTGTTCTCTCCCTTATTAGAATACTTCAGTACAGTCTGGCAGACATCATAAAGTCGTACTTGTAAACCGCGAGACAATTGTAACGGAGTTTATAGTGTCCTGTATTTCTTTTCACCTGACATTTCGGCTTCATTATGGTGGATGGCACTGCTGCAGATTCATATCTCTGCATGCCATGTATCAACCTCATTTCCATTATCTCGAGGCTAGTCATTTTATTTCTTCGTTCGGTCGATACTATATTTTAGGAGTAATTTCAAGCTGTTACTTGACGGGCACAGACATTTTACTCTGTTTTCCTGTTTCTATTTTCATCGTTACTTTTCTTTTCTATTACAAATTCCCTTATTTTGTAAGAGAGAACTATCTTGGAAAATAATTTGAGTCTAAATGAATTATTATTGTTGAAATTTATTTCTGTGAGCCAGAGATTTTTACACAAACTTGAATAAACAACATGGTATTTGAGTCATAAATCGCTCTCATTCAATGTAATGATCGCAAGGATGAAGAATAACCTAAAAAATTGAAGAATCATCTAGATGCTTGAAATCAAGCAGTTTGGGCAATCTTGAGTCGGCTCCAGACATGTGGTGTTTGTCAAGTACCGAGCAAATGTTTCGGCAAACTCCTAGAGTGTGGATGGACTGCTTGACTAATGCTTGTCTTAAGACGAGCACAGACATTCGGGTGCTCGCTATTCCCGTAGATTGTCAGTCTTTTAAATACATCAAAGGAGACGAGCACTGTGCTCGTGCATCATCGGCCCTAGCTCCACATATTCAGTGTTCCTCAAGTAACGAATAAATGACAGGATTAAATTGAAACGACAGATATCGTTTGATCAGTGTTAGAAAACATTGATAAATTTCTATTTATATTGTTTATAATTTTGAATATACTGATGATTATATATATAGAAGAATATAATGAATTATGAACACCCACTTTTAAAGAAAAGAATCAGCTTTTTTGGTTTTCTGGATAAGAGTGGCAGCAAAACTCTGCACTGTATCTTGAAAATAAAACATGGATTTTATAGACAATTATTCAGATCAAGTATCCAAATTACTAGCCATAAGAAGTGAATACCTACTAATAGTTATCTACTTTTATTCACAACTGCCATCCACCATCTCCTACATATTTTTTTTACTGTTTTTCATCAAACTAGCTTGGCTTATCACAATAAATGCAGCTAGTTTCTTTTCTATGCCAGAATTATCGAGACTTTATGAATAATTACCAATTTTATCTTTAATTTAACGAAAGAAATCAAGCGGGTATGGCAAGTGAGACAAAGGCAAATATTCGTGTATGTTTCATGAAAAGCAAATATTTTGTCAAACATCGCATATCTGTATCCCTGTGCTCGTCATTTCATGAGCACCAAGCCAAGCACTAGATACTTGATGTTCGGTGTTTGGCGAGCAATGCTATTTGTCAAACATCTAATGTCTGGAGCCGGCTTTACGAAACAGCAGCTTCCATTTAGTACTAGTTTCATGTTGACTATTTGATAGGTACATAATTTATGCATGTATAAACTCAAAAATACCTTTTAATCTTCATTGTTTAGTTATTGACTGACGGGAGGTCAAGTGCTGTACCTTAAAATAATAATTTGATCTTTATCAAAGCTATATAAAAAAAATACACCAAAAGTAAACAAATTTTCAACCAATAATAATAATTTATTCTAATAAGCTTCATATTCGCGTCAAACAAGTCATTGAATGAATCCCGGACAGATTTGATAAATGTACATAATAATAGTGACACCCACAGCTAAAGTTGTAACTAAATTTTTATCTACTTGAATAAACTTCAGTTGCCATATCCCTAATGTCATATATATCTATGGACATTGTTTCACTTGAAACAAGTAATTGAATAATATAATCTTCCACAATCACTGAGCTTGGATTAAAGCAATTTGTGCAAAGCTACGAAATAGCAGCTTATATTTAGTACCAGTTTCAAGTCTGTGAGTAGTATAGTTGCTGAGAACTCAACGTCACGCCAGCCACCCAGCCAGACAGCCAAAGTGAATATAATAGCGTTTTTTTCCAAAAAATGCGCTAAAAAGGCGCTAAAATGCGCTAAAAAAATGATTGGGTAACTGAATTATGAAACATCTTCACAAAATTAGTACGATCTAATTATTATAAATAGAATGCCTAGTCTACAACAAAAATTCCCGTGAGTAAAATATTGAATAGAAGGATGTAAATGATTGAGATTCATTGGTTGAAGACAAACAGAATGATTGTGTCACACAGTAGACACAACTTCACACGAAGACGAACAGAATTAGTACAGAAATATGAAATAAAATGGCTCATGATAAATGAAATATTTGGAAAATTCCAAAAGATTATATCTTTTTCTGTGGATCTATTGTCTGTCATTGGCATCAGTTTAACAAGGATAAATTGGTAATACAATCAAACCTATGTATTTTCATCCAAGTAATAAAATACAATGTAGAGTTTTTCGTGCCCAGAGTGTTTGGAAATTCCTGCTGAATCCATTTGGAAATCCAATAATTATTATTTTGTTACTCATCTGTCACCGACAAATAATGATTTCCTCATACTGGTCCACCAAATATCTTTATTAAGAAAAGTATATGTCATGTGAAAGTAAACATATTAACGTACATAGCAAAATGATATGTGTGAAGTGATTACATGTAGATTTTCGCTACTTTAATCGCGATACTATATTGCAAGCTCTAATCTCAGTACGGAGTCTTTCTCGTAATTATTATATTTCTTTACACAGAACTTTCATTTTCTGACACATAACTCTATCACGCCTTCATTTTTGTATGGAATTAACATCTGCTATGCTGCTATTTCAGTACAAAACGTTTATTATATGTAACCAATTTTTCACGATATTTATTGTCAGATACAGACACTATTTTAAAATGGATTTCACATTGAACCCTGATGGATCGTAATATTCTTACTGAGTCCTGAGCTTCAATTTGAAATCTTACTGTGGTATCATTCTAGTATGGATTGATTGAAATATCGTTTCAAACTTCAATCGTCTTTATTATTGTAAAAATACATAGCTTTTCGATTGGCACAGATCTCCAATCGTTTTTTTGAATTTTCCTTTACATCAGTAACTTTCCTTGCCGATTATACGGCTTCTTACCGTTTTATTTGATGATGTTTTGTCCACGCATGATTCACAAAACCTGATTTCGCCGTTTTGCCCATTTTTGTGTTCCTTGATTCTGATGTCCAATGGTCTTTGTGATTTCCCTATATATGATGATCCGCGTTTACATGTTATTATAGGTTCGGTTTGGTCCCAGTTAAAATGCTCCCTAGAGTCCTGGTTGAGGTGAAATCTGTGCGGATGTTGTATTCCCTCGCAATTCTGTCAATTTTTTCTGAAGTGTCTTTTAAGTACGGAATGCTTAGAAATGGACATATTTCTTCCTTTCCTTTTTCATTTATAGTTCTACCTTGGCGTTCGTTTATTGTCTGTTCTATCAGCTTCAATTTGTAGCAATTCTGGATCAAATCTCTACGGATGTTATTCATCTTTCTGTCAAGTGCGTCGGTTGTGTTTCATAACTTAACCGGTCTATCATATAATGTCCTAATTATACCTTTCTTCACAGATGTCAAATGGTTAGAGTGATTGTTGAGATATCGTTCCGTGTGTGTTTTCTTCCTATATACTGCCATTTGGATGTGGTCTTTGTTTCTTTTGACTATGACGTCCAGGAATGGTAGCGAGCTCTGAGATTCTCATTCCATTGTGAAGTTATAGTGGTGTTGTTCTAATGTTCCAGGAAATTATGTTAGCCCATATTATGGAAGTGTCGTCCATGTACCTTAACCATAATTTATCTTTTCTATCAATTCAAAATACATCACTTAAGAATGTCAATAAAAATCTCATGTTTCATCGAATTCTGGTCGAAAGTTCGTGTCTGTCTTCTCGAATAAAAGGAACGATTGGAGAGCGACGAGATAAAAATTACAAGTGGCCGACTGTGACACTGTTTTCATCTTAGCTAATTAGTCGGCACTCATTTAGGCGGAAGAAAGACTCAAACGGCGAAAGAAAAACAAAGTCGCAGTGCTGAGGGGATGAGGTAGACGTGCGTTCTGTCATTTGCAGAGTTTTAACTTAATGTTCGCTAATTGCTTTTGCATATTAAAGAACCAATCAAGGCACAAAGGGACTGTATATCTGAAACGACTGATTTTTCTTTTCAACAATAGTGATTCTCAATCTCCCTTAACAATCAATTTGTCATATCATTTTACACTTCCTAGTTCGAATTACCTCTTGAATTAATATCCATCTGTTTTGAATAAGTTTGTATTGTAAAATTATCTCGTTCTGTTGTCATTAATTGTACCAGAAGTGTCAGATCAAGTGTTTCTCGACACTTTATTCCCAATTCAAAGTGAATATTGTTTCCTGACATATTCTACCTCGGAAATAATTTATACACTATTCAAATCCACGAACTGTAACATATCCGTTATGCTTTACCGCCTTCTTCGTACTTCTACATTCTCCATATTCGTTAGTTGCACGCATGAGGTGTCTGCGGCGGCCATGATGAATTTATCGCGGCCAGTGTCTGTTCAACAGCTGTAATTGTTTCACCGACATGTTGGAATAAATAATGTTGGCTTGGCGGCGCGTTTGTGTTTTGTTTGTGCCGCCGCCGCCCGCCGGCTCGGATCGGTGCTAATCACAAAATCAGTTATCGAACACGGGATAGATGCTGGACTGTGTTTTCGTTTCGGTTTTCGCTCTCGATGTTTGAAATTTAGACGAGGTTATCGCATGCTTTTTTTGTAGTCAAAACAGGTGTGGATCAATTATTTTTTGGGGGATATGGCGGAATTTTCAGCGGATTATGTTTTTGATTGGAGTTGTTTTTGTCGTTGATTGATATCGCCCTCGGATTCACACATACCCGCAAAAAAATTATCCTGAAAAATACGTGAGGAATCCAACTCAAAAAGTACTGATGAATAGCTTGAAAATATAGCTTGAAGTCATGCCTAAGACCGACCTGGGTTCGTAGAAGCGAAAAGTCCAATTACGTTGCATGAAAATTTTTTGAAGCCGCGCATGTTGAACATCATTTACTTTTATTTCAGGTACCAGTACTAAATGGAAGAGAAGTTTTGTAAAAATTTATAATTAAAGTGGATTATTATAATAATGAAACAGAAGTAGTGATAAGTTCAAGCAGCAGCTCTACCACTTGAGCAGTAAAAAACTCTGGTGTAAATAATAAAGATGCTAATTAATTTTTTACTCACAAGTAATAAAGATAATACGAAAGCCTTCAGCAGGAACATCCCTGCAAATATTTTCCCCAACGAAACAAGGGAGATGTTAATTTTTTTAATTAAACTTTGCTTAGGACATTACATCTTTTATTTACCTAAAACTCAACATCTCAAGACAGAGAGCGATACTTTCCATGTTCTTCATGCATGAGGAATATTCTTTTATGTGAAGCATCCTAGTTAACGTTGGAATTCGTAAAGTTTCCGTTTCCTGCGATGTTCGGATGTTCTCCTATCCCTTTCCACTTGCAGAAATGTGGAAATTTACTTTGCGCTTGAAATATATGTTCTCATTAAGTTTTGTTGGAGCAGCCACCTACAAAGTGTAAATTTCTATAAGTTGGCAGTACCTTATTCAACCGCGGAGGTTTCATTCTACTGCGTTCTAAATGAAATAAAAGTAGTGAAATGGAACAGATCTTTAAATAGGTCAAAGCAAAAGGGAGACAAATTTGTTGTTTTCTGTTTTCTCCTTTGGATAATTCAAGAGCTCGATTGATTAAACACAAAAAAGAGGCGATATCTGAATCATTCAATTTCAGAATACAAGGAATCATAGGAAAATACAGATCTTATAACTACAAACATGATACAAAATACCAGCAGAATATCCAATCAGATCATAGGATTTGAGGTGGGCGGAGCCAAGAACTACACAGTGAGTTTGAGTGAAAACAATAGATAAAACTAGTCCGTGAGACAGCGCCTAAATTTTTTGTTGATTACCGCTCATTTGAAACTTTGTGAGTGGCTTCATTGTGATGAGTCCGACAACTTTTTCATTTAGCAAAATTCTAGATTTGGGGGCGTTTTCCAGCGAGGGCTGATTAATTGAAAGAATATTGCCGTAATGCTGATCTGTACACTAATCGAAAGATTTTTTGATAATAAAATGAAGGAAAAATATTGTCTGACATGAATATTGAGGCTACCGGTGAATCTGACAAGCCGCACTTGTCATAAGTATGTTGGTACTAATGGTAAGTATGTTGGTACTTATGACAAGTCGGACTCACCGGTAGCCTCAATATTCATGTCGGACAATATTTTTCCTTCATTTTATTATCAAAAAATCTTTCGATTAGTGTAAAGATCAGTATTACGGTAATATTATTTTAATTAATTAGCCCTCGCGGGTAAACGCCTCCAAATCTAGAATTTTGCCAAATGAAAAAGTTGTCGGACTCATCACAATGAAGCCACTCACAAAGTTTCAAGTGGGCGGTAATCAACAAAAAATTTATGCGCTGTCTCACGGACTAAACCTGATTAAAGCCCACAAAAAAGGGCATATTCTTGTGTCTGGATTTTTCTATTCGTTATGCATGAAAACTATCAGGAAATGTCCAAGCTCCTCTTAAAGTTTGCTTCTGTAGTGCCTGTAGCAATTCTATCAAAAGCTTCAAAATATCAGGAATATAAGTGGCAGATCATTTGAAATTGAAAAATAAGTTCTTTGAATGGATTACAGAGCTGTTATAAAAAATACCCATGTTATATTTCTCTTCATGGGATAGCAGTGCCGATTTTCAGCACAATGTTACACGATCTTGGCCAGAAAGAAATGAATTCTAGCAAGATAAACACAATATTGAATGAGAGCCAATTTAAGAACCTGAAATTCCTCCAAGACCGAGTCTCCACCTCAAGTGTGAGAACGAACTTTCAAATTTTTCAAAAATCTTCAACCAAAGCTGTCAGGAGCAAAGTTAAAGCAAGAGTTCTCGTCGGTCCACAAATTGGAAGAATTCTTGGCAATGAAGGATTTCCAAAATTGTTCACTGAGGCTCAAAAAGAGCTTGGAACTGTTCCAAAGCAATATCTTGTTTTTTAAGAGACAACAGAGTTAAAAGCCACCAGAAGCTAGTTGAGAAATTTATCACGAACTTTTGCAGGATGTCTTTGAAAATTTATACGCTACAAGCTACATGCTTATTTAGAAAAATTGGAAAATAACATGGAAGCATACTCTGAAGAACACAACGAACGTCTTTATTAATACTTATGAGTTTGGAGCGCCGTCATCAAGGCCAATATGACGAAAATATGATGGAAGATTATATATGGCATTTAATGAGAGCAAGTACTCATGAACGTAATAAAAAGAGTAAGAGGACTCACTTTTTGATTTGACTAATATTGCAGTTCAGAGCAATAAAGAAGATCAGAGAACATATTCGATTCGGATTTACAATAGATGAAAGATGAAAGTTGCAGATGTTCTTGATTATTCCAAAAATGAATCCCTGGCTACAAAAGCAAACTTTTTGGAAGATTATAACTTTTTTTTGGATGAGAGTCACTTAACCTGTCGTAATTGTATATCCATATCTCAGGCACAAATTTTGTATTGACTTGTCTTATCTAAGTAGTCATACGTTATGCAAAACATCTAAGGAGTCATACGTTATGCAGAACCAAAAAAAAATAGAATAAAAATACAGAGTTTGAGGTGGGCGGAGCTAAGAACTACAGTGTTATAATAAAGTAAACCACAGGGAGAAATAATCATTTATTATACCATAAGTAGTTGAAGTATTATCGATTATTTTTGTGGTGCTATCACGAATGTTTATTGTGCTTGCGTTTGAATACCACGAGTGTGCAGCACGAGTGGTATTCACAAACACAATAAACATGCGTGATTGCTCCACAAAAATAGTCTACAATATTTCAACTACAAATGGTATATGGAGGACTATTCCAGGAGTCGAACCATTTTTCCAAATTAGTTTTCTATGAATCTAGTAACAACTCACATAATTTTCATAGGAACGAGTAAACAAACTTCTGTCAAACTGAAAAATTAGAGTTTCTTGCATTTTCTTTGACGAATAATAGAGTAATATATTGCGTCTTGATATGGAACCTATTTCAGAAAGGTTTGGTGATAGATCAGAAGATAAAATTGATGAAGATATTTAAAAAAGTATTCCATTGAATAAGAAGAAAGCACAAATTGGAGTTATCCACATCTTTGAGTGAAATACTCACTCTGACCACTAATGTAATACCCGATGGTATTTCTACTCGTCCAAATACCCACTGATTTGCACCGTTTCTATGGTGATTTAGCATTGCTAACATTGTTACAAATACTACGAATGGAATAGTCAATGAAATTTGATAAAGGGTTATCTTTTTCCATATATCTAGCTACTGACATGTTCAAATGACTGAAACAGTTACAGTTTTTAGGCGATTTCAAATTATTTTTCTCAAATTTTATGTATGTGGGCCAATCGAAGAGAGATATTGGGACTACATAGATTCAAGAAACATTTTTAGCATATTGAATGCAAAACTATATTAAAATCCGCTCCAGCTCACCACAACCTTAAAACAGGACGCAAATTAGAAACTGCTGAAAAACTGTAACTATCATAGTCACTAGAACATGTCAGAAGCAATATTTATGAAAAAACAAAAAAAATATTCATTGAATTTCGATCTGTTTCCTCTAGATAACCCTTTCTTAACTTGCATTGATCAATTCTCCCAGTGTTTTACTTTATTATTACACTGTAGTTCTTAGCTCCACTCACCTCAAACTCTGCATTTTGATTTGATTTCTTTTTGGTTTTGCATTACTTATATCTCCTTGAATAATCCTTACTGCATAACTTTGATTAGGTTTTACCTATTGTTTCCACTCAAACTCACTATGTAGTTCTTGGCTCCGCCCACCTTGAATCCTATGATTTGATTGGATATTCTTCTGGTATTTTGTATTATGTTTGTAGTTATAAGATTTGTTTTCTGCTATGAATTATTGTATTCTGAAGATGGTAGCTTTGCTACTGAAATGTATAGAAGTAATTTCAATAGAATGTGAAGAAAAGGTTTTATCGTTTTTTCCGTTATATTAGCTACATAAGGCAACATAAATAATATTTTTTAATTATTTTGATCTTGAAGAGGGGGTTTAGAAATCTTCTGTCTAAATTCTTTCTTGATCTGTGTTTTATGATAAACATTCTTCAAGGAAACAACATTTAAAAGTTTGATTCTATGAGATAGTTTACTTGGATGACATAATGCAAAGGCTCTCTGATATAAAGTTTCCACAGTAGAGAATTTTTGAGCAGAATAGTGATTTGAGGACTCATATAAATACCGATTTGTATGAGTTGGCTTCCTATGAACTGAGTGGATAAATTTACCATTATCTTGTTTTTCTAGTTCACGTCTAGAGAAAGAAGGCAGTATTTTCTTCAACCTGAATATTAAATTCAATGTTTCTGGGTTGCATGTTCAGATGATTCAGAAAAACATCCAATTCATCTCTACCATGAGGCCAAACAGCAAAGACATCATCAACATAGCGTTGCCAAACAGTAAGTTTCTTTATAGCTGTGCTGGAAGATTTTTGTTCAAAATTCTCCATGTATAGATTAGCGATGGAAGAAGAAATATGAGAATACTTGAAAACATTGATTTCTCGTAATGCAGCATTGATTTAATTTCTCCTTCGATCGTCATGAAAGTCTGGAAGATAATCAAATGATTCAATAACTAAATGAAGCTAAAAATTATCGGAAAGAACAGATACGGCCTTTTCATAGGCTTTTACACAATTGATGTAAATCTCAAAGGGTCAATGTCAGATTAGTGTGTATAATGCATATAATCCAGCAGCAGAAAATGCATCGTGTGACACGAGCTCAAGACAACTCGAACCTGAAACTGCCCTCAAGAACAAGCATGATATTTTTTTCTGCTGAAGTTTATCATGACGCCAACAGTTCACCCTTCATTCTATTAAGGGATGATTTCCTACAATCTCGTATGCGTCTATTTTTGCGTTGAAAGTGTGTACATTGAACTTTCCTTAATATAACTTGTGATAGACCTTTTTCAGGTCCCTAACTTGACATTTTTAAATATGTTAACTATTAGGGAAATGTCAAAGAACTATAGTTGCCTGAAGAGCTATGCAATACATCATTGTGTTAACAAGATTCTCAACATACTCCCCTGAACAAGAAAGAAATAGTAATAAATTATTATAAAATATTTGGACAAAGAAAATTTCAGAAATTTGTTTGGCTGGCGATTTGCCATTAGCTCAAGTTGTTTATTTTTCATTAGTGTTCTGATGGGGTGGAAAATTACAATCAGTGGGCGAAAACACGAGATGTCTCTCTATCCTGTTGACTGCGGTGACTGCAGTAATTAAGTTCTTGCCTGCACTCCATGCACGTTTACAAAATCGTATAGTTTTTTTACTTACATTTTGTTGATGCTGGATGGACGTACAATATGCTGGCTCTGTATCGCGAGATAGCTCGATGCGACTAGTTTTTTTGCTATCTGTTGAGTTGTTGAGTTGTATATGAAATAATTGAGCTTTTTCAATTGAAAGCTTAGCTCATTGCCCTATCAGTTGGATTTTTAGCCTCAATTAATGATGAGCAAATTTAGAAATTGTATCCGAAGGAAAGAATGAGTGAACCAAATAGCTTTCAAGTCCTTATTGTGAAGAGTTCCCCATGAATAATAATACTATCACAATATCTGAATATTCCATTAATGTGGATAGCGTGGGCAAGGATTCCATCATACGTACAATAATTACTTTATTAAAGTTTAACGACATTAGGGATTCGGAAACATGACTCTTCGCAAAAGTTTTCTTTTCATTACAAATCTGGCAACAAGCAAAACATAAAACAACCTTTTTGTTAATCATAAATTCATTAGTATTTCCAGTCAGAATGAGCTTTTTTTTCTTGCACATTCGTTTACATAAATCTCAAAAAAGTTCCGTTTCTCATTAACAGAAAATTAAATAAACAACTTTATTTCATCCTTACGATTCCACTGACTAAAGTTTAAGACTTGCACAAGAAGAAAAAACTTTTTCAACTTCATTTCCGTGTAATGCAAAATTTATAGCATGAGGAAACGAATCGTCTCAGATAGCGAAATATCAGCAATGCTGATGCTTGGAGTTATTTTACACTTTACGTATTTTTTACCTTCCTTCTCAGTCTTCTCTTACTTCTCACTTTTATCTTCTGGTGAAATATATTTAACTTGGCTTTGATTTGAAAAATACTGTTCCGTAATTATTTCAATATGAATTTGTGACATTCTCTGAAATCCGTGTAATACTTTATACCAGATATTTAAATAGATGATAATATGACATTGATATTCTAACCAAGGATAGTTCTTCAAGTTAAAATAAAACCATCAAATAGTGAATAAACCCGAACGTCGTACATAAGATACTCCCAATTATCCGGACGGCTGCGAATCCTTTTGGGAGTGAGTGACGTCTGCCCTGAACCTCTGAGACGAGCAGGATGTTGTAAAGTCAAGGGTGAAGTATCTCCCTCTTTGCTTTATCCCTTGAGGCCGATAGCCAGATTATCACCAGATAACGTGCTGTGAAAGGGACTTTACTTCCGCTACTCAGTCGCGGGTAGCGGTTTTATGACCACCAAGATGCATCAGTGTAACGAAAGTCGTTATAATCAACCCGGTGAAATCGACAGGAGTGATAATGTTCTGAGGTTTAAGTGGGTTCTGTCTTGTGGGAACTCATGGGGTGGAAAACTGGAGCTGAAAAATGTCTCTCCAGTAGTCTTCTATTATTTATACTGTGGTATATTATTTCTGCAATTTATTGATTGGTTTACAAATAACAGAGAACTACGTATTGCCTCAACTTCTAATAAACCTCACAGCGCAACAGATGAACCATTTTTGTGAGTAAAAGCAACAAATCCAATAAGAAACAATAATAAAAGAGATGTATTAATGATTTCCGAGTGAAGTCAAACATGGCATTATTTATCTGTGCATCTCTTGTTTATTTTCTCTTGCTCTATATGCAAGAGTAATCATGTGGAATAAAGTACTTCTCTACTTCCTCCAATCAGAAAATCAATACGTCCTTCTCGTCGAGTCCCAATGGGGATTAGCTGATCCTTTTAGAGTTATGATCGACATATCGGAGTATTGCGATCTGATTGGTCAATTTAGCAATATGAACGTTTTGAGTGACGTTAACTAGGGTATAAATTGTCATGAAGATGCTCTCTGATCTTAGATTCCAATGAGAAATTCCATATTCAAGAAAATTCAATATGCGTTGAGATCTCCTAGGTAGAATAAAAATAATTTGACATTAAAATATATTACTGTGTATTCTCTGTTGAGTAGAAACCATTTCCGGATTGAAACTCGCAATTTCACGTTGAAGACAGTTTAATAATTGAGCAGTAATTAGCGATGCGCAATTAATTCTCATCTAATCTAGTTTGACATGACAGAGGAGAATAAAATGATAAAATTCAATTTTGTACAGAACTATATATGAATTCAGTTTCCTGTATTAAGGATCACTGAAAAGAGTTATCCTCCACAGGAAGAGGTCTTATTTCGATCAGTTGTAATTTCCTCGGCTCAATTCAATTATGCCACAAAATTGTTTTAAAGTTCAATTATACTCCGCGAATCAGTTTATTGAGGCGCTGTGCGCAAGTTTTAATGCATGTCATTAAGCGACAAACGAGTAATTCCACCTAAGAGATTTTATTACCGATTCAAGTTACGGAGGAGAAAGTTTATGGTTTATACCACACTTTATCTGCCTTGTTTACTGTCTTATACAAAAATTAAAATTTTGAGAGCGCCAGCACATAATCCCCCACTTCCTACAAACAAATTATGGAAACTTTTTTAGATGTATGTACTTTGGTACTTGAGACACCAATTTCATTATTCTCACAATCGATATTGAAGAGTGTTCCAATGTTCTAGAATAAAAGGTGATGTGAGAATAAAGTTCAATTACAGCCGATGATCAGCAATACAAAAATGAACTTACAATGTGTTTACTCCTTCACGGACAATAAAGCATATACCTATTTATTTACCCTATACCATGTACTCGTGAAATGTGAAGAATAATCACATCGCATCACGCGTTAAGCGCAAAGGCAATTTCAGCTACAAATGATCACATTATACGAACTATCACAGATTGTAGTGCTAGATAGCAGCTTGGAGCTTTCAATTCTACAGCGATAAATTGTATTGCATACAGCAACAACAATCGAAATGAGTCAAATAGTCGACAAGCCCTATGTCGACATACCACGATACCAAAGTGTAGCATAGTAAAGACTCTACCATATCAAAGGTTTGGAGAAATTCCGCTAGTTTGACACTTATCACCTTTTTTTTCATAGGGTCGTAGAGAATGCTAACGCACACCCAGTGTCATGTCTCGTGGAAGGCTTTTCCAATATGGTTGTGTGGTATTCTCACCCACTTATCTCTTCTGTCCGTTAGTTAGTGGAGCACCGGCTAAGGATTACTTTGACGTATTTCATTTTGTGTTTTCTGGTTCTCTGCTTTGATGCTTTCAATCAGCTCTTACACGATTTTAGCTTCCACATTGCAGCAATGAATGCTTCGTTGTGTCTTTCAATCAACAACAGATACAGCCTGCATTTGTAATCTTCCTTGTACATTAAAGATATGCAGCCATGATCACTTATGAACTGTGCTATGTGGGAATCGATCTCTCGAAAGGGCTTCGTATCCAGCTTGTTATATCAAACGTCACGCTATGGTTCCAGGTGTTCATTTGGTTGTTAGACAAGAGTTCTTACCATTTATTCTTTCTTCTTTCGTTAGAATTCTTACATTCCTATCTTGACACAAAAAAATTTCTTCTTGTTCTTGCACAACTATCGTACTATCATTTCCACCATTTCATTAAACACAGTTTGAAAAGCTCTGCTGATACCAAGCTCTATTTCTCTGTGCAGCTTGTCCAAGAATTTCATATTTAGGTTTCATTGTAGTATATCCATCTAGACTGATGGTATATATACGACCACGTTTTGTGCTTCTCTTGCTTTCTGATGTTAGTGCCATCTTCGGCAGTTGCCTTTTCATCGCCTTGCTTGTTCTTTCAGTCTTGACCACAACTTCTCCAATGTATTATTATCAAACTGATCCACAAACATTCTTAGATACCTTACTGTCCGTTTTGATCCAAAATTGCTCTCAATATCTTATTGTCCTTTTTGATTGCATTTCTTTATTCTCGATTTTGGAGGTAATTTATTCGATTCCCTTCCTTTCTATTTAAAATATTGCCTCTTATTTGGTCGAAATAATTCTCATTTGTTTCTCCTCTATCCACTCTTCTATCGTCCGGAGGATACCATTTAGCTTGTTCTCCATTTCCACCTCGCTCTTGTCGGAAAATAATACTGCTAAGTTATAAGCAAAAGCAATGATCTGCGTGTCTTTAGGCAGGGGTAGTCTGAGTATCTTATCGTATACAATATAACATAGTAGCGGTCCAAGATGGAACATTGGGATATTCCATGTACCAAAATTTCACATTTTCGTAGCTAAGGTAAGAGCGTATCATACTGGCCAAGTAAATAAGGATAACTATGCTTAGTGCAGCTACGTCTGCCGTGACCAAAGCTTCACTTTTCTTCTTTATTTAATTTTTGACCGTATCATGTGCTATCTTTTTTAGGGGTTGGATCTGGAAGCTGTATTGATTGTCTTTCTCGAGATAGCTATTCATACTATAATAGACTATCTTCTCTAGGGAGTGTTTGACCTGGGGCTTTCCAGATCTGCTCTACCTGGTTTTGGTAGTAGAACAATTTCTGCTTCTGAATACCTGAGATTTCTGCGTCCTGCATCATTGTGATTCTGGTACTGCTATCAACTTTGTAGCTCTACCTGAGCCGGATGCATTTCTTGCTTTCATCCGTTATCCTGCCAATTCAATTTCTTCAAGACCTACAGTCGGAGTGGGAAAGTTAAGTGCTCTAATTTTTAACGCTGCACCACTTCGTGCCAAGGAAAAAGTGTATAAATTTTCCCACTAACAGGTTCTGTGTTTGGAGTTGTTCGTGCTATGAACTTAGCATTTTTCAATATTAATTGATAAAGCTTGCCCCATACATCTTCCCCAAGCTCTTTTATCAACTTCTTACACTTACTTGTCTTCTACCTCTTGATTCCAAGGCCTAGCTCTATTTTATCCATTCAGTATTTCTTCTTGTAATAGTCGGACAAACCAAAAGGTCCATTCACAACCGAATTTGAACATGGCACAATTTCATGCTAGCTTAAAATTCAAAGCTAAGCGTATGAGATCTGTAGTAACCATTCTCAACTAAAATTTGTAGTCTGCGTACTTTACGTTCGGATTGCAATGTTTGCAAAGAGCAAACTTTCACTTCAAGTCGCTAGCGAATTGGCATGTGCTTTGCATCTTCCGATGATTCAACATGTGTGTTTGACGTTTAAAATCAAATAGAATAATAGAAGTCATATGCAAACAGTGAATTGACGGTTATAAAGCTTGGTTTGATATTTCAACAATCGATCATTTCTTTTCTTTAATATGGACGAGAGATTATTGAATTTAGATTTAAAAAGTTTGGTAACTGATTATAGTTATTCACCTTATAACTTTATTTAATAAGAACTGAAATTCATGTGAATAGATAACTGTAACCAACAACTATTCTTCATGCTCCACAAGGAATTGACCACTGAATTTCAAAATATATCCTTTCAAACGAAAAGAAGAATAAAGTATCCAATATTTGCATTATTTTGTATTTGTTCTCATAGATGGCATTACAAAATTTCAAGCAATGTTGAAAGTGGTTGTGAATGCTACAAATTTAAATCCTACCTAATTTGAACTTACGTTTTCATATGTATAAGGCGGTAGGTAGGGTTTACAGTAGACCTCAGCAATAAAGTATGTCGGAACTTAGGTAGACAAACGTTATGTAACAAATTTTCCTTCTACATGATTAGTAAGAGAGAGATAATACTATTAGGTGGGGTTGTTCCTACCTCCAGAACAAAGGTTTTTAAGGGACATGATAGACTTGTTCGAGTATATCTGCGTTTCTTCCTCTGTTTCTATTCTTACTTAGGTTTGCATCTCACCACCTAAACAATGCAAAATTGATATGAATGACATTTGTTGATATTTCATATTAGACACTTGCAGTTATCGATAGTTTGGATTTTCTCTTTTTAAAAGAATTTGCCCAGCTCAAATTGAAGAATCATTCAAATATTATGATGAGGATTGGTTTTGAAGCTGACTGCCTACGAGTATATGATTCATTGACATAAAAACACTTTGATTCGAAAACGCCGTATAATATTATTACCAAATTGGCTTAAAGTTCTGTCAAACTTGATCCGATTGCCTATATCAGTCCAATTATCACAATGAGAAAACTAAATTGCGCTTATCAGGTATATGTATAAGAGCTCAAGTCTCTCCACATAGTGACCAGTTTCATACGCATCCTCAGACTCACGAAATACGAGATAAATGTATTGACAAAGATGCGAATTCAACTTATAAGATAGACGTTTGATATCTCATCTGTTCTACAACTGCAAGTGTTATCAATTTTCAATTCAAGCTTTTAGATTTTGCCAATCAAGCTGCAGGACTTCACTTCCAACCATCACAACAGCCCAATCCGTTTAAGTAATCAGGAGTACCACTAAAATTTTGATCTCTATTACTGAGATTGCTGCCCTTACCACTCAGTTTCTTTAGTCGCTCCGACTTTATTCAATATTCATATTGATAATTCTTGTTCTATATCTGATACGATTTTATCCTATCTGCTCTGTAATTAGTCGAAACTAAGTTGGACTAGATCATTCAATATTCAAACATTGCTAAAGCATATAGCAGAGCCATCATACTCGAAGCTCTCCCGTAGAACTTTGCTATTGTAGCTAATCTGATCGAAACCCATCTTCTTCAACCCATATTGATGGGCAATAGATCACAACGGTTTTCTGGACTGGGTCAAAACATCAACATTGATATTGACTTGGTTTTTATTATCAACCCACCATGCAAGTTGAACATGTTTCCGTAGTAGCACCGCTGACGAAGTCTTCGTGATTTCGCAGCGTTTGATTATTTTAACATAGAAGCACCGCTGGCGAAGTCTTGGTTGACTTCACAATGTTTGAATAGTTTAACGTAAAATGACCGCTGGCGAAGGTTTGGTTGACTTCACAGTGTTTGAATAATTTAACGTAGAAGCACCGCTGACGAAGTCCTTGTTGATTTCACAGTGTTGGATTAGCTTAAAGTAGCGTCGCCGCTGATGACGCATCTTAGTGTTAGACTGTTTTAACGTAAATTCACCGTTGAGTGAGTCATCATTGGCTTCACAGCGTTGAGCAAGTTTAACGTCACTACTTGGGAATCAGTCTGGTTTCACAAGCGTCGAAAATAAGTTGATTCACCGTTTGGGAAATCGCTTCACGATTTGTTTGTTAAAGTTTCTCGTTATCTGCGACCGCGTGGGTCCGTATTGCGACCGCTGAGGTCTGCCAAGTTATCACCGTAAAAGTTCCTGTGAATTATATGTTCTCTGTTCATCGTCGTCGTCTTTATGTGTGAATAACTCCCATGTGACACCTACCTCATGATGATTATTTTTGATAACCCTATCCTTTCACTTCTTAGCTATCCAGCCGTCTGCCTTAGAAACTGCGTCACCGATCGTATTGGCGCCCGAGCACACCGTCAGCAGTTTTCAACAGCGACTCCAAAGGTAACAACTCCGTCATCAGCCAAGGGTATCGTTACAAAAATGGGACATGAAAGATACTAGATCAGATTATCCTTCTACAAAAATAAGATCTAGATAATGATGACAAGGATTTGGAGTTCAATACGAGATGAGAATATGTCAATGTCCCATCTCGTCTTGAACTCCCAATCCTTGTCATCATTACCTAAATATCATTTTTATAGAAAAATAATGTCAATTCGTAGTGGTTTCACCACAAATCCAGTATTTATTCGGAAATTCGCAGCTGTAATATTTTGATATATCGCATGATCATTGGTTGCCTCACTTTTCATGTTTCCTGGCTGGAATACGTCGACGGTACGAACTGTCGACTAAATGATACTCATCTTCAGCAGCAAGCAACTAAATTTGAAAGTAATCACTTCATCTGATGCGGCTGCAGGAAGAGAAATGTAAGTTGTAATCGTTCAAGTGCAGAGCGTGGGATTGTGATCATCTTGTGCATTGGACAATGTGGAAATTATCTCTTGGAATGAAGACGCTTGTTGCAACAAATGAATTGCGCAGAGAGGATAATTATACGTACTGTTGTAGATGTCAATCTAAGATTACTTTGTTGTGGCGGTAACGCGGACCAAATTAATTATAAAGAACACTTGATCTACTTATATTATCTGTTTTTATGTATAGTTACACATAACCAATAGAAAAATGCGGCAAACATGCTGCAAATCTCTTCGAACTCAACATTCTGGATATAATTTGCTTGAGTAATTTTTACGACGAATCCTTGTACTCCTTGTAATAGATTTCTTCTTGAATTCTCTTTAATATAAACTTCAAATCTAGTTTCGTTTAACAGCGTCACCTCATAGTTACAGACTCTGTTAGTCAATGACATAAATTGACCGAGACGTGGCTCGTATATAATAGAATAGATTCCATCTGAATCATTCTGTCATTAAATTATCATTACATTACTGTCACTTTTCATCTCAGCTCCAACAATTTGAATGATTTGATTTACATATTCTCATTAAGTCGGATTATTTATACATTTCTCGTGTCCGTCTTATAATTGTCATAAAGCACGTGCTTAAATGTGGTCGTTACACATCGTTTTGTTGAGCAATAGGCTGTAGCTTACACACCCACCCACGCACATAGTCTCACTTAAGGCTTATGGCCTGTTGTTCTAGAATCTTTTGTGCAGGGACGGATCCAAACATTAATTTCACACCTTTCTGATCTTTCGCTCAAATGTAGGAAAGATCTCAATCTAATATCATTATCAGGTCAAAAATCAGACGGAGCTCCAATAACAATGAGCAAAATATGAAGTGACTGACTTTTGAGGTCGTCTCTCGATTTTGGGATCTTAATACAAACAATTTACAACTATCCAACCCTGTTTAAATTCATAATGAAAATAACGCGGCAACGCGCTGGCTTACATATGCATAGCCCTGCATGATGTCTCAGAAATAATGGGCTCCACTCAGCTTGTCTGTCCGACAAGACGTTTACATGAGGCTCTTGTAGCGTAATGAAATTAATCACAAGTGTGTATATGTGTACTTTCAGATTTGGACTTTTATTATTCGATGTGTGGGTCTAAGTTTTTCTGTTCATAGGAATCGTCTGCTGAGGAATTTATAAAACTCGATATGTAGGTATTTACGTAAGTGTTTTTGAGATAAGATCCTATCTGGAGTCATAGATTAGTCCGCATTCTTATCTGAATAAAATTCAAATAATCCTGTTTAAGAAGATATTGGTTTTAAGAAATGTACGACAAATTAAGATAGCATATATGTATCTACATTAATTAAAGCTCAAAAGATCCAAAATGAAACCCTAGAGCTGTGTTAGTTTGAGAATTGAAACTAAAGTTTGTGGACTACAAGAAATGTACACAATCCACTATCCTTATCATCATAATAGCCTTTGATCGACAAATAAAGATATTCTTGTTGTATCTGTTATTCATATTACTGTGCACTGGAATCCAAAGATGTATTCTAAATAGTTGTTATCTGTTATGATGTATGTTCTCATTGAAAAATGAACAGCAGAGCTGATAGTCCAGTCGGCATGTCGAAAAATAGGAATTAGGAAAAAATGCGAACTTGATGAAATTTTGGTATGTTGTTTCTGCTATTTCCATGTTTCCCGACCAAAATTTCGCAAAGCAATTTTCAGGGGAAGGAAAAAAACACGAAGTTTTGGCACTTTTTCCTACGCCTTGGATTTTCAATTTCAATTTCGTAGAACAACAAATTTCCGATAAGTTTGACTTGTGAAACTTGTTTGTAGACCCACTAAATTCCAAGATACAGCACTTCAAAAAAGGGAAAATTTCTTGAAAACTTGAAATAACATCATGGTACTATGTTATCTAGTTCCATTCTGACGCAGAAATCAATCAACAACTCACTCCCTATCCTGTCTACCAACGCCATGTCTGGAGGCATGGTAGTGCCCCCGTCAAAACGAGTCAAGCGAAGCGCAAGAGCCACTACCTATATTTCTCGAAGAGCTTCGTCGTTTTTAGCGCATTTTTTGGAAAAAAGCGCTATTATATTCACTTTGGCTGGCTGGCTGGCGTGACGCTGTGTTCTCAGCAACTATACTATTTACAGACTTGAAATTGGTACTAAATAAAAGCTGCTGTTTCGTAGGTTTGCACAAATTGCTTTAATTCAAGCTCAGTGATTAGGGAAGATTAAATTATTCAATTACTTGTTTCAGGTGAAACAATGCCTATAGATATATGACATTAGGGATATGGCAACTAAAATTTATTAAAGTAGATAAAAATTTAGTTACAACTTTCGCCGCGGCGGTCACTATTATTATGTACATTTGACAAATCTGTCCGGGATTCATTCAATGACTTGTTTGACGCGAATTTGATGCTTATTAGAATAAATTATTATTATTGGATGAAAATTTGTTTACTTTTGGTGTATTTTTTCATATAGCTTTGATAAAGAACAAATTATCATTTTAAAGAACAGCACTTGATCTCCTGTCAGTCAATAACTAAACAATGAAGATTAAAAGGTATTTTTGAGTTTGTACATGCATAAATTATGTACCTATCAAATGGTCAACTTGAAACTAGTACTAAATAGAAGCTGCTGTTCCGTAAGTTTGCCCAAACTGCTTGATTTCAAGCGCAGTAATTGTGAGAGATGGTAATTTGCGAAATCTCTTAAGTAACAAGCATTCAGGAGCTGTCAAAAATGCGCTTTCATCATCTAGATGATTCTTCCATTTTTTTGAACCTTCATAACTTGGGTTTGGATCATACCAAATAATATTGCACATATAAAGTTTCAATTGCATAATTCTTATATTTCAAATTTTATCTAAAGAAAAACCGATTTTGTCACTGACTCGCTCACTGATAATTATCAAGATTCTTAGGTTATTTTCTGAAGTCCTAGAATGCTGAAATTTGGTATGTAGATTAAGTAGTATTAGTCCACAAACAACAACAAAACTCAAAAACTTGTAAGTTCTACCCCTCAACCTCTCAAATTAGGAGATGGAAGTTTGTATAAGACTGCCGCAAATTTTGATGCTAGAGGTCTGAAAATTGATATGGGAACTCCTTGTTATGAATAAAAGTAAAATAGGAACTAACAAAAAGAAGTAGAATCCCCCCAAAAATATTTTCATGTAAAATGTTGCCAAGACAAGACCATATGGCTCACACTGTCAAAAACTTATATCAGATCTCATGTACAGCCAAGCTTCTAACTCTACACGCTCTAAACCTTAGTCAAAATATATGATTTGGCCATTTCGATACATTCACATGAGGGGTGGTCTCGATTTCGGCACCAAACTACCTGGATCTTCTGAATCCCTTACTCAAACTCGGCACTATACCATGGATGAATGACTGAATCGTTCTGCCTGTGTGAGATTCTCTGGACACATGCAATTCCATATCAATAATAAGTTCATTTGGGCCAAATAATAGGGAATTCAGTGCACTCTTCTCGGCTGTCTCGGGCCTGAGCTCTGGCCTATAGGCGCCCGTAGTGCAATTCGGTAAAAGTGCGAACGTGGGAGCTAGTCTATAATCATTGTTAGCCTCGTTATCAGCCTACGTTCATTGTTATAGACTGTATTTCAGCCCAACATGAGTGATTTGAAAGTTGAACTCACTCAACAAATAAAATCTTGCAGAGTCATCGTGGATTTATTCAAAGTGACAGTGCCAAGTTCATGTACGCCCGACTGATCGGCTTAGCATCGATGCTGATTTCATGTATTTGGTGCCGAATTCGTGTAAGTCCCACATTGGCATAATTCGAAAAATGTATTCACTGTTCATTACTCTGCTGTTATATAATAGTTCTTGTAGTTACCTATTGAATGAGTGGTTGATAGAAGGATAGATGAGGAAGAAAGTTTGATTGATCGAATAATTGATTAATTTCTATATCAGAATAGAACTAAGTACCATAATACCATGAAAAATATTGAAAAATAAAAGATATTAAGCAAAAACTCTCCTTTTTGATGCTTATTTAGATTTTCAGGAATTTTTCACTTTTTGAAGTGCTGTATCTTGGGGCTTAGTGGGTCTACAAACAAGTTTTACAAGTCAAACTTATCGAAAATTCATTGTTCTACTAAATTGAACCAAATAATCTAAGGCGTAGGAATGAAGAGGAAATTACTATAAGGGTGTTACAAGAACAATAATGCCTGAGGTCAACAGTGTACTTTCCGAGGGCCTCTGGCCCGAGGTATGTACGTTGACCGTAGGCATTATCGTCCGTTCAACTCCCGTGGTGCCTTCAATGTTTAATGTTCGACTAATGTACTATTTCAATCAAAATTTTTAGCAATGTATGTCCTGTCATTGTGACTTCTGTCAGGGAAATTACTCTTTGTACTTGCTGTAACTAGGAAACGTGATATTTTTGTTTGTTATTTTTCCAGAAAATAACGCCCTCGGGTATTATTTATTACCATTTTACCATGGAATTAGTATTATTACGACAAGAATAATAAACTAGTCGGACATTAACATTATTAACTTGTCCATCGTCCGATTAATCCATGCAACTATCGACTAGTGAACATCATAAGGGTGTCCAAACTTTGTTTCCCTCCTACTCAACTTCGAACTATCCAATAAGCTGCTGGACTATACTGGATACGTAAGATGGTCATAATGATCAAAAGTGGAACATCATGTTGTCAATCAATATTAATTGAGAAATTACCTTATGAAATAGAATGGATCAATCTTTATGTCTTCTCTACAAATACAGCTCCTGAGTTTCAATTGAATGTTGGTGAATACCAAAGCCATACATTGTTCAGATTTGAAAGAACTGAATTTGTTGAACTGCAAGCCAGTTTTAGAAAATGTTCGAAGAACGAAAACTTGTTCATATGAGAAAGCAAGAATGGTTGTTTTCATGTGAATCTTTGTTATTTCAATAATAACGCTTGCTATAACACTCACGAAAATATAACTGAAATATTAAACTCAGTCATAATTTATTCTCCTCGAATTTGAGCCCTGGAACCGAGGAGCACCACACAGCTCCATGCTTCTAGCAAATGCAATTACCGAATGCAGGCTGACATGAACAGCTTAAATATTTTAACTTCATTTAGTGTGTATTCACTGTCATGTTAGCTTAAATTGTTTATTTGTATACAACGTAAGCTTGTATTCTATAACGCAGTAGCAGTATGTTTGCAGAGGCAGTAATTAATAATTATGAGGTTGAGTGCTGAAATATTGAGTATTTGTTTCCACCTAACAGTCAGATGTCTAATTATTGGTCGTCAAATTAATTCTGGAAACGGTACATTCGAAAAAAATTGTGTTGACTTGCAGAATTGTTCCTTTAAATTTAACCAAGCAACTTTTGTAACGAATTCTTATGTTTTCTTTCAAAACTTTACGTTTGCTGTTTTGAACTTGGAATTATGTAGCTTGCTGCTCTTTTAACGTAGAGCCACCGCTAAAGAAGTCTTTAATGATTTCGCAGTGTTAGATTAATTGACGTAGCATCACTGCTGGAGAAATCTTTATTGTTCTCACAGTGTTGTACAAACAAGCCTTAATGTAACTCCTGTTGATGAAGTGCGCTTTAAGTTTTCATTTCAATATTTTGATATCATGGATCAGGAGCGATTTGCGATAACTTTCCGATGCTTAAGGGCTTTCCGCTGTTTGGGTCTCATGTAAACGTGTCGACAACGCACGCTAGATGTCTCTAGTGGTCCAATATGCTCCCCACACACAAGTTGAGCGATTCACCCGCTGTGTTGCATGCATAATACATCGTTAAGGTGAGCCACGTACTTGTGAGCATGTCACTTATTTATGTAATCGAGTATAATAAGGAAAAAAGAGGATGAAGTATTACATTGATTTCTAGTCAATGAATTAAACAACGTAGATAATTTTAGTGATAATCTTGTTCCACATTTTATACCTCAATATTAACCATCATCATTTACAAATGGATATTATCGCAACAAAAAATAAAATTCCTCGTCCCCATTTAGAAAAACCTAATCCATGTTCTTCTCGATGGGGTTGTCCATTACATTCCCTAGCGGGTGAGCATGCAATGATCCCATCCCAGCATGAAGCCTCTTGTCCGACACATTAGAGCTACCCCTTTTATGTATCTCGTACCACTGGCCACATATTTTTTTGACACCCTGGTGTCAGAGCTAGGTGGATTTTACCACACCCTTATGCATTGTAATTTTTTTAGTGTTCATTATGCTTATTCATGAATAAGCTTTCACATTTCATGTTGTCGTGTTGTTTGCTAAAGATTTTTAGGAGGATAAGCTTTTTTAGGGATATAGGTGACGTTTATTAGACGGCGGTGCTGTGAATGATATAATTCAATGACATAATTAGTTGGTTTTGAATTTCTACAGGCAATCCATGGAAGTTTTCAGAAGTTAGTAGTTAAGTTCTCTTATTATTTCCTTATTATAGTTTTTGCTTATTGCTCAAGCCTCGAATATGCGCAGTAGTGAACGTACGAGTGGAAATTTATTTCTTAATTATTCAGGTGAGTGTATTTGTGGCTTGCTTTTTGTACACAAGTTACAAATAAAATGTTTATTGCTTAGTTTTTGGAATATGAGACCTGAATGACTTAAAATTCTGATAATTTCTGTTGTTATAAACATAATAAGGATGCTACGATTGCACGCTATATTAGTTGAGTAACGGACGGAGGAGAGAATAGCAGAATTAGACGCACACACTGTTTGACTCTGTATCTCTTAAACAAATCGAGAAAATTGAAGTCTGTAAAAAATATCGTATTCCGCACGACTCTCTTGAATGTAATGAGAATTATTATTGAAATATTTAGAAAAATACAAATACCATTACCTGATAAATAACATTTAGAATATGTAGCTGTACTTTTTGACTCAATTGAGATAATTAAAATGTGTAGAAAGTATCGTAAACTACATACTTAGATGTAACGCGATGGTGAGTTTTATCACAATATCTTTAGAAATACAAATATGAACGATTTGAATTCAATACTCAATAATATCTCTAAAATCGATATTGTAGTAGCCCAATGTTTTTCGCTGTATTTTCTGAACGAAACAAGATGATAAGAATTTGTAATTAACATGTTGTTCAACATATTTTATCAAATCAATTAAAATGTCTTATAAATTGAACTGGCAAAATATTTCTGTTTCAAAAATAAGAATAAAAGATTATCAGCAATAACAAAATTCGAAAGAGAATGTAAATATTTGGATTTTTATTGAAGTCATTTTCTATTATGTATTGAGACAGTTTTTTATCATCTTCAATGAAGTTTGGTACATTCAAGATCATAGTCTGTAATTCTTCATACATTCTTAAGATTGGAAGTGACTACTTTCATCCACTCGTAGGACTGTGTGTAAATCTTGAAAGTTTTCTATCATTTGCTTACTGAAATCACAAATATGAGACCTGAATATCCTGAAATTTGTATATTCTAAGATACAATATGTCAAAAAGAATCGATTCGGATAATTTTTGTTGTTATGAACATCATAGCGATGCAACGATCGCACGCTGTATTAGTTGAGTAACGGACGGAGGAGAGAATAGCCGAGTCAGAAGCACACACTGTTTGACTCTGTATCTCCTAAACAAATTGAGATAATTAAAGTCTGTAAAAAGTATCGTATTCTGCACAATTCATTCTAATGTAATAAGAATTATTTCTGAAATATCTTGAAGGATACAGATACCATTACCTGATAAATAGCATTTAGAGTTTGTAGCTGTAACTTTCGACTCAATCGAGATATTCAAAATTAATAGAAAGTATTGTGATCTATATAATTGAATGTAACGCGATGGAGAATTTGAATACAATATCTTCAGAAACACAGATACGATCGACTGAAATTCCATACTCAATAATATTTCTGAAATCGACTATTGTAGTAGCACAATGTTTGTTGCTATATCTACTGAACGAAACAAGATAATTGAAATTTGTAAGAAACATGTTGTTCAACACATTTAATTAAATCAATGAAAATGTCCCAAAGACTGAACTAAGAAGATATTACTGTTTTAAAAATGATAATAAAAAATTATCAATAATAACAAAATTCGAAAGATTATGGTCCGTATTCCCACCTCTTAAAATCGCACTACTTCAGCAAAAATTTCAATAAAAGGAGATAGCGCTATAGGCTATGTGCAAGAGGGCGGAGTTTGAATAAATATCGATGCGAGCGCTCATGGTGAGCACAATTGTAAGCATCGAACTCCATTTCTCAGAATACGTTATTGAGCTGTCACTGAGCATTGTAGTTTGAAAGTGGAAATAATTGCATATAAAACATGAGAAAACGTTTGTTCTGTTTCAGGCTGTTGTGTTAAGCATGACCCAAGTGAAATATAGTTTCATATATTTCATGTACCCAGTTATAACATAAGAAAACGAGTGAAGTGAATCAAAGCGATAAATAGAGTATTTTCTGTCTTTTATTATTAATCTATATAACAAACATGTTTGTAATTCAATTGTGAAATTAGAAATGTGCATCATCGATTCGGGATTCATGAATTTACCTCTATCTCTAATTTGTAAGATGTTTGAGTGATGAAAGTTTGTCGAATGCACTTCGCAATAGTTTTGTCGTTAATATTGTCAGCAAGATATTCTTCAACATGTTTAATATGACAAAACTAATCTCACGCTTTCCTTCAATGCTTCCTCGGTAAAAGAGATACAGTGTTTGATAGATACAAACCCTATTTGTGAGATCATTGGCGACATAATTTGAGGTTATTCTGTCAATTTGGACGAATTAAGACGTTTTCTCTAATAGGTACGTTATAATTGAAGAAAAAAATACTCAATGTAAATAATTTCGACGTACCTTTCATGCTATGCAAGTTATATTATACGCACACCGCTAAATTAAAAAATATAAGTACAGTGAAAAAATTATAGGTATGAAACAATGATAAAATGGAGTTCAATCGTTCTCCATTGCCCGCTAGACACGCTAGTAGACTCCATGCACGTAGCCTATATGATGTAACGTGAGATGGTAAGAGGAAGTGCATCAATTTCCAGGAAGTAGCACTATTTTAAGAGGTGAGAATATGGACCAATATATCTAGATTTTGATTCAAGTCATTTTCTATTATGTATTGGAACGGTTTTTTTACATCTTTAATGAAGTCTTGTACATTTAGGATCATAGTTTGTGATTCTTCATACAATTCATGAGTTTGAAAGTCACTATTTTCATCTACTTGCAGGACTATGCGTAAATCTTGAAAGTTTTCTATTATTTGCGCTACAAAAATAAAAAATATTGCTCAATTTCTGAAACACGAGACCTGAATATCCTGAAATTTGTATATTCTAAGATAAAATATATCAGGAGGAATCAATTCTGATAATTTTCGTTGTTATAAACATCATAAGGATGCTACGATCGCACGCTGTATTACTTGAGTAACGGACGGAGGAGAGAATAGCCGAATCAGAAGAACACACTGTTTGACTCTGTATCTCCTAAACGAATTGAGATAATTGAAGTCTGTAAAAAATATTGTATTCTGCATGACACATTCTAATGTAACAAATATCTGGAAGTCATTTTCTATTATTCACGCTTACTGAAGTTGTTACTTTGTATTGATCTATCATTTTCTGTATCCCTTCATACACAACAAAAATATAATGCAATAAACAGTATTAGAAATTATTATTCGAGAGGTCTCACATTCCTAATGGACACTCTCCAACTGAAATTTATGTTTATGGTATGCAGTAAGCTTATGTTCAAAAAATCATTAGAAAATGCTGCGTAAGAAAACAAAAACAAGTGTTAATCATATTCAAGAATATTTTTGTCTTTTAACGTATTCCGGTTGAAACATTAGCTTCCATATTGTCATTCAAACAGTACAGAGCTAGTGAATATTCAGTGATAATTCTTAATTACCTCAAAATATACAGAAGAAGCAATAATAAAAGAAATTAAAGATATGAGGCATTCGTAAGTTCAAATGATTACACACATAACGATAAAATTAAAGTCGGATGCTCATAGAATATTCAAATAACTGTCGTGACGGGTTTCAAATGACTCTCGAAAACAAGATATAATATAACACTTTGTATTTTTAATAATCTATACATTTTTCAGAGTTTTGTTCAATAAAAACGACTTCTGATTTCAAATTCTGTATATTTATTGGAAACGTTTTGATCCTTTGACCAAGGATCTTCTTCAGAAAACAATGATACAAAAAAAACAAGACAAGTAACTAGATACTAAAAATATACAGAATACTAGATGTGATAACGTGGATATCACACCTGAACAAAAAGAAAAAAATCCTCTGGAATTCACCCAAGGCTTGAGGAAAACCACGTGAAAACCCCAAACAGAGGAATATGTCCTACTTGGTACAGCTCCGCACACATCCCAAATCACAAAATACACGACATTTCACAAGACAGCGTAGCGCTTCTCTTTGCTATTGGTTTGGCTCACAACTGCAGTGTCAAATCGACTTCAGTGTACTTTATTATCTTAAATATACACAGAACAACACCAACTAAAACATAGTCATTATACATGTGTGTTATTGATTACAGAAAGCCAAACATTTGATAATTCAAAACCATTAATATGGTTGAAGTTATTGGGATGTTTAAGTATCTCAATTGTTTCTCTGACCAATCTACCATGAATCGATGACCATCTTATCTTCACCTTATGTGAGCAATGTTTCAGAGAAGATCAGAAGGATCTTGTCAAGATATAATTCCCAAGTTTCCTTCGCTCCGGTAATGAAAATCAAACAGTTCATGAGACCTGTAGAGGACGTGATTCCCCTACAATCCTTGGGCATTTATAAGATCCCTTGTACCTGTGGAAAAGTCTACGTTGGACAGACGAACGGAACTGTGAACACTCGCATTGCTGAACAAAGGAGATGCATAAGATTGAACCATCCAAATAAAACTTCTGTAGCTGATCATGCCATCGAGTTTTGCATGACATCAAGTTTCAAGAAACAAGAATAGTCGCAAGATGCTCATCGATTCATGGTAGATTGGTCAGAGAAGCAACTGAGATACTTAAACATCCAAATAACTTTAACCATACTGATGATTTTGAATTATCAAATGTTTGGCTTTCTGTAATCAATAACACACATATATAATGACTATGTTTTAGTTGTTGTAGTTCTGTGTATATTTTGGATTATAAAGTATACTGAAGACTATTTGACACTGCAGTTGTAAGCCAAGCCAATAGCAAAGAGTAGCGCTACGCTGTCTTTTTGAAATGTCGTGTATTTTGTGATTTGGGATGTGTGCAGAGCTGTACCAAGTAGGACATATTCCTCTGTTTGGGGTTTTCACGTGGTTTTCCTCAAGCCTTGGCTGAATGCCAGAGGATTTTATTCTTTTTGTTTAGGTGTGATATCCACGTTATCACATCTAGCAATCTGTATATTTCTAGTATCTAGTTACTTGCCTTGTTTTTTTTTGTATCATTGTTTTCTGAAGAAGATCCTTGGTCAGAGGATCGAAACGTCAAAGTTTCTAATAAATTTACAGAAATTGAAATCAAAATTCGATTTTACTTTGTATTCTGTTCCTATGTAATAAAACAAGGAAAGTGTTCATCAATCCACAATTTGCAATTGTGTCATTGTATCGTTGGAGTATATTCTATAGGTTACATTTACTCTCGTTTTTCAAATTCCAAGCTTATGATAAATAAAGGACATCTGAATTTTCAATTTTCTGTACAACAATCAATTTTCTCTATTGTTTCAACTATAAAAAATAGAAAATTTCAACATACAGAACATTAATCCTGTGCATTGGATACAATTGGAAGTTTTATTACAAGATAATGAGCACCAAAGTGGGTATTATGCATCACTCATTTCCTCCCCTATTCTCAGCGAATCTTCTCAAGCGGAAAATAAAGAGCTCTGTCAATAGCTTCTATCAGATATGTCAAGACGTGTCAGCATTGCCATTTTGTCCTTGTTACTGTTTCATGGCATTCTTGTACACTAAAGTAGCATCTCGAGTTTTATCTTGGTCATTGTTTACTTTTTATAATGACGGCAGAGGTAGTAAGATTATTTATTTTGTTGAAAAGTAGATAAGTTCAGTTGTAGTGGAAGCTGCATTACCCGATTTCAAAGAATATTAGCTAGTAATTTTCTAGAATAAACTTTACTTTATATCAAGTAATTCAGTTGTCAATTCTTTCGAGTTATTATTGTCATTGTCATATTGCCCACTACATGACAGTTCCTTCAAGCAATATTGACATAATTCAATCGAAGCATATATATTGTAACGTGCAAAAGTGTCATAATTCGTAAAAATAAAATAAGCCCTGTCTAGGCAGGGCCTTTCGTATCTTTGTACCTCACCGCACCGCCCCGCACGGTCGAAAATTCTAGTAACGTGCTCTCGACTAACCTAGAACATTCCCAGAAACGGACATCTGTATATATATGAGCAAACGACCTGACTGAGGAACAGTAAGCTTAAAACAGTGAAATAGTGAATATCCAGTGAGTGATCAGTGTGATAAATATATAAGTTGTTGAAAATTAATATCTGTAGCTTTGTTATTGAATAGTGATTTAGAATAGCAATCCGATTCAAAGATATTCCAAGTACACAAAGTCTTTTCTTGTCTTTTTGTAAGAAGTTGATCTGTTTCTGATACTCTTTCGATTTGAATTGACAGATTACTATTTATATTCACATTTGGGTGTGACTGTACCTCGAATCTTTTCCTCAGCTGTACAAGGAAAAGTGAGAAATTAGACATAACAGGAATTCCCCTCGGATATCCTTGCAATCCCTGTCGATTATCTCCCCCAAAGCTTTTCCACCCTGATGAAAAGTTAGGCTACGTTAGCCCTTGGTCAGTTGCAGCAAACATGGTGACATGTGCTACATGCACAATCATTATATCACCACCACATCGAAAGAGATTTTCAACCCTTCCTGTGAGGGATGATCTGATGATAGCAGTGATGTGTGAGGGCTGTACTTTTATCCCTCATTTAGTTACACTGAAGTATCACGTCGTGATTTTATCCGCTAGGGAATTGAAAATGGACAGTCACTTGATGCTCAGTGGACAAAGTAAACGAAATGAATAAAAGGGAAGAATGGATGCAGTTGGAGGCAATTAGATTTCATGTAAAAGCACTCAAGAATCTGCAGTGAATTACGAAACATTTATTGTCCTTCAAAGGAGATAATTTTTAATAGACTAGTGAAGTTTTGCCTTTCTACACTTTACACTCAAAATGAGAAAAAATGGATTATGCTATTATATTCAGAATACTGCCTTTTATTTTAAGGTTACTTACAACCAGTTTTACGAGAGAAACTTGCTTGAACCACACAATAAAAATGGTTGTAAAACTAGATTTGATTTATTACATAACGAGATTTTATTTCAAAATAATCAACAATATTTCCCCAACATCTGCTGCATGCTCTCAAACCTTCAATTCATATTCAGCGATCACAAATGCAAAACTGAACGCTATGGAGTTACTCTGTCTGTTTATATCCTGAAATGCTGGATTCATCTTCCTGCATCTCTCCAGGGTTTGACAAAAGATATTTGCATATTGCAATATCCGATTGCACTCCACCGCCGAGTAGACTATCGTGAAATTCGACCTCTAGCGAAATATTTATATCGAATAAAATGTAGTGGGGGATCTCCTGCTTCTAGAGCTCGATTTCTGGAATGGAGATGCTGTCTGCTGTCAACGCGTGGAAATGTTATTTAACTTTGTCGGAGCTCGAATGTGACTGAAGTTTTGAAGAATATATTCTAGTGGAAACTGAATTATCGCAACCCACATTTCTTTATAACTCAATCTTCTTCCTTATTAAGAAAATTTCCCAATAAATTTGTTTGATTAAAGTTCTGATTAGAGTGAAATCCATTGGGAAAATGTGATATTCAACAATATGAGGTACTTTTGAAAATATCTGCAGAATTATTATCGAATAATCGTCAATTCACGTTTGTGTTTTGTATTCCAGTGTGCACGTACATTCTCCTATAAAATATTCACACAGTGAAATATTTATTCTGAGACCCTTTTCCAATGCAGTTGTTGAAGAGTTGGCATTACAATATATTCTTTGTGGAACACGACGAAATATAAAAAGTCGGAGTATCTTCCAAAGGAAATGCAACTTGCGGCATATCAAATATTGATACAATCGATATGCATATGTGTCTTGTGAGAAGACAGATTAGTGATAAACAGGTAAATTTATAGTTTCTCACGTTACCATATCAACAACTGAACTTCAATTCACATCTGTTTAAATGTTTTTTGAATTTATATCTGCTGTTTGCTATCGAGATTAGAGTATTTTATATTTTTTGTTTGTCTAATTTTCTGGAAATTTCTGTAATGTAACCCTGGATGACAATGCAACATCTGCACCAGTAGCCGTGTAGGTATAATCAGATCTCATGACTTGCATTGTCCGGCATCTTTTTCCCGCAAAGTGTTGGCGCGCAGAAGTCGTCGCATTTTTTACGAGTGTAGAGATTAACCAGAGCGAAATGGGATTTTCGTGTTAGGATATTACCAGCGGTGTTTGGTTTGCCGTTAGATATGAATGCTTCTTTGTTTTCCGCACAAGGCGCCCTTAAATGAAGAAAAATTGCAGCGTGAAAATGAAACGTAATTTATTTTACGTTTGATATAACCGCGAGACCTTGCAGTTATTAATGGTCGTGACTCTGTTTCATATTTTTGGAACGGTGTTAGCGATACTGGCGATGTATGTTTATGCCCAAATCGGAAATGGAAATGTTTTCATCAAGAATGACGTATTACATGTATATACAATTCTGTTTTTCCTTTTTTCACTTTTGTCCTCGAATTAATGAATCTGACGTTATGATAAATAACCTGGATTTTGATGTTTCCATTAGATATAGATAACGGGATAATTCAATATGGCTTTAAATTAGTTCAGGAGCGCAACTCAATATCAACTGCAAACTTATTTAAATGATTATTTCTATACTTTCGCGATAGTGTCGATGAGTCTTTTTCTAGAAGTAAACTTTAAAAACGATAACTTTCTAATGAATGTAAATGTCTTCTTCTTATGAAATAGTTCTGGACCTCTGTTAAAGATTTTTTGTTTTGGTCCGCAAACCATTCTTCAAAAGCATTTAACACTCTCAAAATATTCTCGACAAGCTCGGAGATATATATAATGTCAAGAAAAAAATGGAAGAATCATCTAGATGATGAAAGCGCATTTTTGACAGCTCATGAATGCTTGTTACTTCAGAGATTTCGCAAATTACCATCTCTCACAATTACTGAGCTAGAAATCAAGCAGTTTGGGCAAACTAACGAAACAGCAGCTTCCATTTAATACTAGTTTCAAGTTGACTATTTGATAGGTACATAATTTATGCATGTACAAACTCAAAAATACCTTTTAATCTTCATTGTTTTGTTATTGACTGACGATAGGTCAAATGCTGTACCTTAAAATGATAATTTGATCTTTATCAAAGCTTTATAAGAAAAATACACCAAAAGTTAACAAATTCTTATCCAATAATAATAATTCATTCTGATAAGCTTCAAATTCGCGTCAAACAAGTCATTGAATGAATCCCGGACAGATTGGACAATTGTACATAATAATAGTGACACCCATGGCTAAAGTTGTAACTAAATTTTTATCTACTTTAATAAATTTCAGTTGCCATATCCCTAATGTCATATATATCTATGGGCATTGTTCCACTTGAAACAAGTAATTGAATAATTTAATCTTCTACAATCTCTGAGCTTGAATTAAAACAATTTGTGCAAACCTACGAAATAGCAGCTTTTATTTAGTACCAGTTTTAAGTCTGCCAACCAGCCAGACAGCCAAAGTGAATATAATAGCGCTTTTTTCCAAAAAATGCGCTAAATACTATGTCATTGATTACAAAACACACGTTTTTAATGCCTGTAGTCGATATTCCGCTCAATCTTTGACTTAAACACTACACCATGAGATGTGCTCAAGTATTCATTTCATCATTTTTCAACTATTTCTTCAAATTTGCAATGGAAAAACTTATCAAGTGCTAGTCAAGTTTGTCAGAATGAGATTTCATATGATTCAAATGAATGGATGTATTCAGAACGAATACTATGAATATTTTAGGACTTATTTTTGTTATATTATCCACATTAATGCTTTCTCAAAAATAAATATCACTCAATTGGTCATCAATTCCATTTACTCCATACACTTTTATACAATCTAAATGATGATTAGGCTGAAATTATTATATTCTGTATTTTTTTTTTTGAATTTGTTTTGTCTAGTACTTCGAGGAGTATGATGAGAAGTGATAAATGTGACGGCATGTAAACGTATTATCAATTACATAATTAAACCTATCGTGAATTGATGACGTAGTGCTAGCATTTGTGAAATTATTGTATCCAATAATGCTAAGAATTAGAATCCAGTATAGCTTTACGTTCCTGAAAAATAGATTAGTAAAACTAAAAGAATATAAGAAAGACTGACATTTTTATTTATCTCATTCCATTCTCCAGAATACAATTAAATATAGATTTTATTGGTTTGAAATCCCAAAAAGGGCAAGAGTTCTCCGTAAAAATTGCATTAGAAATCATATGAATTCATTTGTGCAACATGAATTGAAAATTTGAACATACATTTTACCAGATCGTGGCTTGCTTCGAATTTGTATCAGTCCACTAGCTCTAAATCAATGGGGGTTGATTAATTACTTCAAGATAGTGTTTCACAAGAATCAAGAAATAATCTTGATCTTGTCTTGAAATCAAAACAAGGAGTACTTTCTATTCTCCAAGACAAGACAAAAAGTACCATAAAGACTGAAGACTTTTCGCCAAGAAATCTTGATATCTTGACAATAAATTTTTCAAGTCCGCATTATTATTATTATATTATAAACTTTTTAAATCTCTTAATACCCTTTCGGGTGTCGAGATTGTTCTTGTTTTAATTATTTGCATTCATTACTATTCTATCTTGTTGATTATCTCTTTCCATTTTTTTTTGTCCCTTGCTAACTTCTTTGCTTCTTGGCCGCTACTGTTGTTTTTTGTTAATATCTCTTCTATATTATTTTCCCATGTCTGTTTTGGTCTTCCCCTTTTCTTCTTGTTTTGTATTCTTGCATTCCACACTGCTTTTGTTTGTTTATCTTCGGGCATTCTTAATAGGTGACCATTCCACGCCAACTGTTTATTTTCTATAACATTATGAATGCTCTCTATTTGTACTCTTCTTCTTATATCTTCATTCTTTATTTTATCCATTATCGTGACTCCTTCCAATCTTCTTAAATATTTCATTTCCGCCGCCTGTATTTTGCTTCTTATTCTCTTATTCATCAACCATGATTCACTACCATATATTAATATAGGTCTATGCACTGTTTTGAATGGAGTCATTTTTGTCCTTTTCGTTATATGTTTATTTTTCAATATTATTTTGTTGATTACATGAAAACTCCTATTTGCTTGCTGGATTCTCGTATTTATTCCCTGCTCTAAGCTTCCTTTATTATTTATTGCTGCCCCTAAGTATTTAAATGTTTCTACTTGCAATATTTCTTTCTCATTCAGTATTATGTTTATCCTTAAATTCTTCTTTGATATGATCATTACTTCCGTTTTTTCTACATTTATCTTCATATTATGTTTCCTTAGCTCTTCGTTCCATATTTCTAAATTAAGTTTTATATCTTCTTCACTCTTTGCCATCACTGCTAAGTCATCTGCGAACGCGCATTCTGATAATGAGATTTTTTCAACTTGTAATGTCCAACCTCTACCTTTTTTATTTTATACCTAATATTCTTCATTATTTGGTCTAAAAATATAATAAATAGCAATGGGCTTAAAGCTCTTCCTTGTCTTAATCCTTGGGATGTTTTAAACTCTTCTGATGTTGCGTTGCCAGTTCTTACCTATGTAGTTGGATGTTGTTTCGTATATGCTTTTTATTGCTGTTAATAACTGTTCTCCTATTTTTCTTCCTCTCAATATATTCCACAACTTAGTCCTCGGTACTCGGTCGAACGCTTTTTCCAGGTCTATAAATGTGATATACAGTTTTTTGTCCGTTTTCATTGTATTTTCTATCAAGTTCCTCATAGTGAATATGTAGTCTTGTGTCGAATGTCCCCTCCTAAACCCACTTTGCGATTTCTCCATTGTTGTTTCTATCGCAGCTCTAAGCTTGTTTTCGAGTATTGCTTCGTAAATTTTCGCTGTTGTGCATAAAAGTGATATGCCCCTATAATTCTCACAATTTTTACTGTCTCCTTTTTTATGTATGGGAAATATTACTGCTTTCTCCCAGTCTGAAGGTATTTGCCCTGTTTTCCAGATTATGTTTAATATAAGCAGCAATAATCTTTATCCTTCTTCGCCCATATACTTCAATTGCTCGGCCTTCATACAGTCATGTCCCGGTGCTTTGCCATTCTTCAGTTTTTTAAGTACTCCAATTAACTCTGCTTCAGTTATCATCTCTGTGCTTTAATTTATACTTTCTGTTTGTGGGGTCTCCTCACTCTCTGTTTCATTAGTACTTTCGTCACTTACTAGTAGGTCTTTAAAATGTTCTCTCCATCTTGTCATTATTTCACTATCCTCTGTCAATATATTTCCTTGTTTATCTTTCAGGCTTTCAATTGTTACTTTTTCTCTTTTACTTCTCTTAAAGGTTCCATAAAATAGTTTTTGGTTTTCGTTGAAATTTTGTTCTAGTGTCTTTCCAAATGTTTTCCATGCTTTTACTTTAGCTTTTTCAACACTTTCTTCAACTAAACTCCTTTGTTTCTTGTACTCTTCGTAGTCACTATCGTTCCCTATTTTCAAATATTTCTTCCATATCAGTTTCTTCTTCTTAATGTTGTCTTTAATTTCTTCATTCCACCAATGTGTTCGTTTATTGTTGCTTTCGTTGCTGATTGTACCACAGGCTATTTTGGTTGCTTCTTTTATTATATTTTTGGAATAATTCCATATTTCTTCTACATTGTTTGTTTCTTGTTGTGGTGTATTGATTATTAATTCCTTCATGATATCTTGATAATTCTTTCTTGTCTGTTCATCCTTCAGTTTGTCTACTTTTAGCTTTAATATTTTATTTTTATTTTTTGATGTTTCTTGTTTTTGCTGTACCTCTTTCTTCCCTACTTTTACTTTTGCTACCGTCAAGAAGTGATCACTTCCGATTTCACAACCTCTTAGCACTCTTACGTCATTTATTCTTTTCCTTTGGTTCTTATTTGTTAAGTCCGCATGTGTTATTCTATTATTAAAATTTTTAAATCTGCTGTAGTCATTAAAGTTTTTCCTCGACCATAAATTTCATGGCTAGTTTCATCACTGTTTCATGAATTTAGAGTGTCACACCAATTATCACAGTGACAGTTGTCATGGTCAAAGTGACAGCGTCATTATCAAAGTGACAGCTGTCATTGCCAAAGTTATAGCTGTCCTCAAAATAATAGCAGTCATTTTTATGGTGACAGATGGCGGTTATATTTTGGTGCTTACAAAATAAGTATTTTTAAAAATTAAGAGTCTCTTTCTAGATTCAGGGGTCTCTCATTCATTGGAATTAGAACGTATAACTATGACACTTGATTGTCGAAAGCGTAATTCAAAGATGTTAACGTGGTATAGTCGAAAAATATTTCAGGTTAATGTTGTCATAACTTATTCGAGAATCAATTTTAGCTATTATATCTCATGATGAATATTACCTACCATAAAATGAACTATTATATATAGATCGGGGAAATGAATGAACATGCGCAAGGTATTGTTCTTGTTGACAAAAGGTAAAATAAATTTGATAGGAAAATGTCGACAAATTAACTGAACTTTCTAGAAAGATGAAGATAGATAGATATATAAGATTGTGCTTCAAAATTGTATTTAGCAGGTTCGAAATTCTAGGAGCCTTGCCAGATTAGCCTTAGTTTTCAGCTCGAGGAATTAAACTGGACCAGGAGGATCTTTTGTTGGGAATAGGCTTATCATTATCTATTCTCGAAATTCGAAAAGCTTTTGATTGGACACAAATTTAGTTTGAATGAAGAAGTGGATAGGCTTAATCGACAACTGATTCGCAGTCCAGTACCAATTTTGATCGCACAGATCTTAAGTTGCTTTTTATCTTTGTAATATGAGTGTATACATAGCTGTACAATTGGCAGTACTTTGATCAATCATATGCTGTGCTGAAAAAGGAGATATTAGGCTTGTGATTATAGAACGGTAGAATGTAGAGCACTTTAGCACAATGTTCAAAATAATAGAAGGATTATAGTCTCTACTTTAAAAGTATGATATCCATTGTAAATCAGCGGGTGTCATGCCAGTAAACCCATTCGAATTATTCAGGAAAGTTCTTGTGTAGGAAGGGCGATAGGATATTGTTGTTACAACAACAACGTGTTGTAAATTACCTTGAAAAGGTCGTAAAGCACTCGCTGCGAACGTTGACGTATTTATAACACCTGTAACATAAAACTGACGCCTGTTTCGTTCGCTACTGCAACGAATCATAAAGTTAGAACTCTGACAATAGCACAGCATACTGCTATTTTTACGACACCGATATCTATCTGTTCTGGATATGTGTTTCCATGAGGCACGATTTTTATTCTATGATTTATGAGATTTTCAACTTTTAATGCATGTAGTTTCAGCAAAACACGATAAGCGGGACAGTGAACACAACAGATTCAAACATCGCGAATGAAAGAGCTGTGGGCTTCCATTCCATTTTACAAAAAAAAAACATCATAATCAGACTATATCAAATTAATTCTGGCTCAAAAATCTCCACCCCAAATATTCTTCCCTTCATTCTTGTCAACTGTTTGTTATTCTCATCATCACAACAACAAAATATATCCGTTAGTTTGACATTCAGGTAACATCAGATGTCCCCGAAGTCATAGCCACAGTAACCCACAACGACATTTATGTCTTTAGACCCCACCGAATGGTGCAAAAGCGCGTTAGACTAATCACCGTGAACGGGCAAAGAACTCCACGGCCATGACCAATCAACGCAGCTGTGGCGAAGAGGACAATTGGAGATCGCGGAATGTCATTATGTGTGCTTCACGCTTCATAAGAGTTGGTCCATGTGTTTGGTATTTGTTAAGATAGTCGGATATGTGCGAATGATTGAATGTGAGAAAATAAATAGTATTGAATAGTTTGATTCATTCCATGAAATCCATAGATACTCCGCTCAAAAACAGGATTATCGCATGTAATTTATCAGACCTCCAAAATATCTAGAACATCCCGCAATTTGCGAACACGTAAATATATCAGCGTTTCATGTAAACGTCGCTCAATCCGAATTTAGGGCTTAGAGAATTATTTCAACACGGATGTAAACAGAGAAAAATATTCCTGCTCGTCAGGGTAATTTCACATTCACGCTTGAGAACATTTAAATAAAAAATCCACTTTAATTTGCCGATTTGAACGATGTAACACAAGGGAATTGGTAATGTTAGCATTCATCACAGGAAGTTTCAACAGAATGTGATGTGAGAAATGTATCACCCTGTTGAAACATTTATATGACTCAATTGAATAGAAGCTTTGATGGCCATAACATCATTCTCATTGATCTATCAGGTTCACAGCAAATGCAAACACTATAACGAACACATTTCATGAAACAAATCTGTTCTAGATGTCAATTTGGCATATAACAATGAAATAACAAAGTACCAAAGGCAATCATGATCAACAATTATAAATTCTTCCCTCTTCACAGGGAATTAATATACATTAGCAGCAGAGAATTTTGTTTGGACTCGAAAACTTACGAATCAGAATTCACACATTAAACATTGAAAGCACCACGGGAGTTGAACAGACAATAATGCCTACGGTCAACGTACACACCTCGGGCCAGAGGCCTTCGGAAAGTACACTGTTGACCTCAGGTATTATTATCTTTAACACCCTTGATACCTTAATTACTATTCTGCAATCTGAGTAGCCAAATTTCCGGTGCCAAATAATGGAATAGATTATAACGTATGAAAGATAGCAGTACAACAAGCTGTCCTTTTGAAATTGAAATTTGAGGAGAGTCGTTGTTTACCATTGAATAAATATCCTCCGATATCAAGTATGCAACATGAAGCTTCTAAAATAGTTCTCGTTTATTTACGATTCATCTTTATTTTCAATAGAATATTTAATAGATTTAGTTTCTGGAATCAGCATTATTCCATTTGGGTACTAAAAATCTTTTTGTGAACCGTCCAACAAATGCCAAAACAGTTCGTTAAGACTGATTGGAATTCATGCAGTCTTCAAGCTGGCAAAAAAGAGGAAATCAATTTGTTGTTCTATTGATTACTCCTTAGACTAATATTTATATCTGCGAAAATTTTACTATGAACGACATGTTGTAAGTTTGGAGCGTTGATACCATTGCAGATACTTGTACGACAAAAACTGGCCACCGATAGTTTTATGAATAAAATTTTGGGTCCAATCAAACTAACTCCAATTGAGTATTAGGTCCAGTCTTAGTTTAGAAAAAAGAAAACTATTGTTGGTAGAAAATAAGTATGATTTACGTAGTACACTCCGAAGCAAATTTAGACGTAGAGAACAGTGACAATATATTCAGAAACGCTAGTTATACTTTCGTCACTTTCTATCAAAATTACTTATTCACATTTCAGTAGCAAAGCTTCCATCTTCAGAGTACAATAAATCAGAGCTGAAAACAAATCTTATAACTACAAACATATTACAAAATACCAAAACCATATCCAATCAAATCATAGAGTTTGAGGTGGGTGGAGTCAAAAACTACAAAGTAAGATTGAATGAAAACAATACGTAAACCTAATTAAAGTTATGCAGAGAAGATTATCTAAAGGACACATACATAATGCTAAACCAAAAGGAATCAAGTCATATTACAGAGTTTGAGGTGGGCGGACCTAAAAACTACTGTTCAATAATAAAGTACAACCACATGGAGAACTCATCAATGCAATTCAATAAGAGGTTATCTAGAGGAGACAGATCGAAATTCAATAAATTATTTTTGTGTTTATTATTAAATTACATTGGTTAGTTCTCCCTGTGTTTTTACTATATTATTACACTGTAGTTCTTAGCTCCGCCCACCTAAAAAACTGTGTAATTTGACTTAATTCTTTTTGGTTTAGCATCACGTGTGTTTCCTTTGGATAATCTTTTTCGCATAACTTTAATTAGGTTTGCCTACTATTTTCACCTAATCTTACTTTGTAGTTCTTGGCTCCACCCACTTCAAATCCTATGATTCAATTGGATATTATTTTGGTATTTTGTATCATGTTTGTAGTTATAAGATTTGTTTTCTGTTCTGATCTATTCTCTCACGAAAGCCGAGCTACAAGGACATCGTCGCGCAGTCTTCGGACTGTAAGATGATCTACCTTGGACACATGACACAAACATTAACTTAGCTTAGGCACACTTACACTCATACAATACTCTGAAGAGGGGCCCACGGGAGTCCCTATACCGGAGCACACATGATAGATTAGATTAGATTCTGATCTATTGTACTCTGAAGTTGGTAGCTTTGCTACTGAAATGTACATGAGTAATTTAAATAAAAAGTGAGGAGAGGTTTTATTGTTTTATTATTGTAATCTTCACGTAACTCACCTCAGTGTTTATCCTTAGTTTAGAGTTTGTGGTCCTAGTAAAATTCTTATGTACTCACATACAAATCATGAGCTTCTTGACATTGATATCTACCTTTAAAACAGTACAAAGTACTTGGAAAAAAGCAACATCCTCATCAAAGAACAATATGGATTCAGGGAAAGTGGATCTAAAAAAGATGCACTAATATCATTAGAAACCGAAAAAGCATACAAAAACAAACAACACTTAATTACTATTTTCTTAGACATACATAGAGCCTATGACTCTGCGTGGAGATCAAACATACCAAAATCAGTGGAAAAACACAAATCAAACAGATACATTTTAGAATACAAAAAAAACTTCTTCAAAAACAGGAAATTTAGGGTAAAAACAAACCGGAGCTTATCAGAAAAAAAGATTGAAAAAATGGGGTACTCCAAGAAGAAATCCTAAGTATCACTTTCTTCCTTATTGTCATGAACAAAATGAAAGAGTACATCACAAACAACACCCAATTTTCACTTTCTGCAGACGACTTAGTCATATGCCTACTACAGAGGAAAAAACATAGAAACAGTTGAAGAACACATGAACAAATTGGAAGACTGGTCAATGGAAACAGAATTTTGCCTCACCGGAAACAAAATCAAAGCAATACATTTCTGCAAAAGCAAAAATGCAATGAATAGCCAAAAATAAAATTGAATGGAGCGATCAGGTCTAGCACTGGCCAAAATTATCTTTGGTACCACATATTCTGACTCTCAAGAAACAATGCATACAGAAACTAAACATCATGAAAACTCCAAATCATCTAAAAAAATTGGAAATACGTGATCCAGTACACAATACTGCTCTACGTCTAGCATCAGGAGCCTTCCGAACAAGCCCAGTAGATAGAATATTAGTAGACATCAATTAATCCTGAATTATATATTCAAACTGTCAAGCAATCCCCAAAACTCAGCATAAGACAAAATATAGGACAAGAAACTCCCCTACAAAACCATATTAGTCAATACCTCAACAGGCTTAAAACATCTCTTCCAGATATAGAGCACAAATCAAATAATAAATATCCACCATGGTCCCTATAGCTCCCAAAAATAAATCCAATGTCCAATAAGTTTATCATATTTGTTATGATAATACTGATTCCAGGGTTATTAAGTAACAAATAATGCCCTTGGACATTTTGAATAGTAACAAACAAGTTTCCTAGTTACGTCAAGTAACTAGAGTAATTTCTCTGACAGAAATCACAATGATAGGACATACATTACTAAAAGTTTTGATTGAAGTAGTACAAAAGTCGGACATTAAACATTGAAGGCACCACGGGAGTTAAATGGACGATAATGCTTATGGTCAACGTACACACCTTGGGCCAGAGGCCCTCGGAAAGTACTTTGTTGACCTCAGGCATTATTGTCCTTTCAACACCAATGAAATAGGATATATACAGATGGATCGAAGCAATATTAAGAAACTGGAACCAATACCGTAATAAAAGACAGGACCTATATGTGCCACATACCTCCATTTTGCAGCCAATACACAGCCGAAAGTTTCAGCATGAAAAAAAGAAACTGTCGAACTAATTGAAGTGGATGAATATAATGAAATCGTGATTAACGTTGTACAGAGCATAAAAAACCTCTACAATACAAGCAACTGTCTACAAAGAAAACAAGATGACTTTCATGAAGCAATAAACTTCCAAGGAAAAAACATACAGATACTGTGGGTGTCAACCCATGGAGGTATAAAAAAAACGGAGAAGTAGATCGTGCAGCAAAAGCAGCCATGAGCAGAGAAAAACATGACAACCCTATCCTAACACACGACCTAAAACCTCTATTAAAAAAGAGTATAATGAAAATGTGGAAAAATGCATTGGAAAAAATACAAACAACAAACTCAGAAGTAATAAAAAAGAAATCAAAGAATAGTCAATACACGAAGAAAGAAGACCACAAACAATACTTATAAGACTACAAAGAACTTCACATGAAACACAGAAAACACAGTTGAACACATAATAATGAACTTTACCAAATATAGCGCAGAAAGACATATCTACATACAAGCCTAGAGAAGCTTCAGGAAACATTGACACAAACACAAAAAACTTGATAAAACTCATCAAAAAAGCAACATACAACAAAATATGATCAATATGTGAATAACAAATGAAAATAGAAAGTAATCTGTTAAATGAATGCTGTTTCTGCTATCTTCAGCAAAAACAGAAGCTATTGTACATTCTGTTATCAAAAATCGTTCAGCATTCACAAAATTGTTATAAAAATAATACTGAAACAAGAAGAAGCTTAGACTAAATTGATGTTTTATTGATAATATCGTAAGAAAGAATCTATTCGAATTACATATTACACTTCAATAGTTCATGCGATCATTTGGTTTAAAGTTTGCAGAATAACAATGAGCTTATGTTGTGATGTCACAGATATATTTGTCAATTCTGCAGACTAATCAGTCAATTGAATTATTCTGTCAATAAAGATCACTATTAGGTCTAGTTTCATAACTAGAGCCATGTATCGATCGGAAATGATCCTATAATACAAATATTCAAATCCAAACAAAAGATTTAAGACCTGTGAAATTTTTCGCGGACCTGTACTCATCTTTAGATCAAGCCCAGTCGTCGCGGTACGTGAGCAGGGCACAAGATGCGACCCTTTGAATCGAGTGCAATACAACCCGTCTTGGGCAAGAAGAACAGAGACGCTTTGCCATAGTTTTAATTGCCCTTGGGAAATTCGCAGTCCAAAGCTATCGCGCGTCTGGTTAAACGATTTGATAACCCTGCCATCCCCTTCGCGGTGCGCGCTGGAAATCTCCAGCCGATACAAAAACATCCGTATTATTACCTCCAAATTAGTTCTGCACCCCTGGTGCTCGTCATGTGTATAAAATATTGCACTGCTTTGGCCACGGCCACCTCTGTGTAATCTTCCCGAGCTGTTTTTATCTCTGAGCCTATTGTAGCTGCTTGCAGAGGGTCTCTGTTTAAATATGAATGAGGGATCATGCATGGAATTATTTTGGGAGCTGGATACAGCTTATCGGATTTCAGATAATATTTACCTAATTATTGGGTTGTTGGATTTAACCTAACTTTAACGCTTATATTTCTGTTTTGCCGAACCGGCAATGTTTTACTCAGGATCGTATTTGGAAATTACAAATTCGATAATAGAAATAAAAAACTTTTTACAGTTGTTAGTTAAATGAAAATTTCTGATATATAGTATTATTAACGTATATTGAGTGACGCACGAGCCGTATTTGTTTGTTTGCGCATTGTTCATCCGATTGAGTTAAGACTATGTAATTTTTTTTGAATGGCATTTGTTCCAAGATTTCTGACAAACTAATAATAATGTACAATTAGTAGCATGCGAATCGTATCGGATAGCTGTTTGTTCGCGCATCGTTCATCCGATTGGGTCAAAACCCAATCTCTCGATTAATATCTTAATAAGCTACTCAGAAAATTCATAGCCTAGGCAGCTCCTCAAATAATTATTTCAATGTTTGTTCTATACAGTGGGGGCTCCGCCTACTAGGACGGATCACCCCCGGAAAATAAACCCTCTGATGCAAGTCATCATCATTGGGCCAACAATTATAGCACCCTCCGGCCTTGAATCCATCACTGGATGACTCACAAATAGGCTGCACGTTTGGCTAGCCTCTCACGAAGAAACCGCGGCAACGAAATAAAAAAAGCTAATAAACTACTTGAAAAAATTATGTATTTGTTTTTTATCACCTGAAAATTGTGTGACATATTTTAAATTTAAACAAGAAAAATGGAAATATTGTTGTGTGGTAGATGTTTTTATCTGTTCATTTATCAATGTCCGAGTAGTTTATTATTGCTGTCATAATAACACTGATTTCAGGGTAATAACGTTACTAATAATACCCAAGGATATTATGTTTCAAAATAATAAACAAGTTTACTAGTAACAGCAAGAAACCAGATTAATTTCTCTGACATAAGTCACAATAACAGGACATACATTGCTAAAAATTTAGATTGAAATACAACAAAAGTCGGACATTAAACATTGAAGGCACCACGAGAGTTGAACAGACAATAATGCCTACGATCAACGTACACACCTCGGGCCAAAAGCCCTTGAAAAGTACACTGTTGACTTCAGGCATTATTGTTCTTTTAACACCCTTGATACCTTAATTACTATAATTAACGAAGGATTGGTAGGAGGTCGGTGGGTGATTGTTTATGGGCCACCTCACTTCAAAGTGAGTCCGAAAAGGTTCCTCAAACCTTAGTGAAGTAAACTTCTATCAAGGAGAGGGCGACCCAAATCTTCGTTTTTCAAATGTAATATATGTCTTTATCTGTTCGTTCATTTATTAAAAAAGAATTGGTGGGAGTTTGATGCCCATCTTAAAGGGAATAGGACAAAAGTTTCCTAGACTGCAGTAAACTATAAAAGAGACTATATGTTTTTTAAGGTAGCGATTAGTCAAAGAACGAAGGGATGTTTATAAACAAGGAGTTGGAGGAGGGCCGTGGCTGGTCACCTTTTTTAGGGAAAGGATGAGCCCAGGAACGGAAAGTTCCAAATAAATCAATAGATTTGTTCCAACAAGAACAGAAACCAGTCCGGAACTGTCCGACGCATGCGCATTTATAAATAAGCGTTCCAACAGATTTCAAACGTGGATTTTGACTATAAGTCAAGCGTTCCAACAACGTGCGACTCAATCCGCAAACCAGTTTGTGGACAGTCAAAACAGTCCATGGACCAATGCTTGTACTATTCGTCAAATAAGATAACCTCAAATAAAAATAAGTGAATTAAGTACTGAAAATGAATTTCCATCACATTCTAGCGATGAGGAATTTGATTTAACCGTGGGAATACATCAAATTAAAAATATAAATTATATAGGCATGTAGAATTATAAGAAAATAGGCATTTTTATTCGATATGTTAAAATGAAAGTTTCAAATAGAATATACAGAATTTAAAATCAAAAGTAATCTATTATTCACTAAAATTTTGAAAAATGTATGGATTTTTAATTGAAATTTTATTTTATGCGGTTTTTGAATTTTATTTTAGAAGAAATAGTTTATTTCTTATATTTTGACATGTTTTTTGAATCCTTCCGCCTGAGCAGAGAAATATCTGAGAATATAGCAGATAGTTTTAAGAGAAATGATCAGGATAAACAGCACTTTGGATGATATAGAAGACTCTCCATCGAAATTCAGGTGTACTATGTCACCATTATTGTCAATAGGAATTAAAATTACATGGTTATATGAGAAACTATTTTATATTTTCAGTTTTCACCTGATTTTATCTTCCATGTTTACTACTTCTAAATAGTTATAACCTAAAATTATATGATTGACAGTTAACAGTCAAATCTTGTCAGAAATGCGTTCCAACACGCGCTACGGTCGACTCAGTCCGAAACTGCTTCATTCGACGCGCATGCGAATGAGTCAAATCTGAAACCGATTCAGAACCAGTCCAGAACTGCTTGTTGGAACGAACCTAATATTTCCATTATAGTTGCGTACTTTGACCTATAAGTGAGGAGAAGGACCACAATTATGATCCCAATAAAATTTATTGAATGTGAAATGAATTATAGAAATAAACTTAAAGCCGAAAATATGCAAAGGGTTAAAGTGAAGTAGCTGCTAGAGGTTCCTTGAACTTTAACTATAGAATAAATCAACTCAAGTTACAGCAAGGTCACCTTTTCATAGAATTCATGGTTCCTGATTGAGTTTGCAAGGATTTCAACAAAAAACTACCCTTTTATAACAAGTACGGGCTGTGTTGAAATAATATCGTTTGTAGTGAGCAATGTATGTAAATATAAATAATGGAGGGCGTCGTTCATTTTATATTCAATAACAAATAATTTTGTTGTACTTTTTACAAATAATAAACAATATTGTTAGAAATATGAAATATTTCAAGTAATTAGTTCACATAAATATTCATTTGAATTCACTATAACTGTAATCCTAGTTAGTATTGACCAAGTCGATGTTTAATTGTCAGACGTGATTGGCAGCCTACTGCTACTAGATGTTCGGTGGTTGCCAGGCATCAACTGTTAGACAATTGAAAGTTGGCCCATTGTCGGCTTAGGTATATAAGAGCGTGAGTTAGGAGAGAAATTCAGTCAGTGATTCAGTGATTCAGTACGAGTAATTGTGAGCAATATTATGAACATACGAGTTTGTAAAGTGAAGATTTACACTGTAATCTGTATTGATGAATTATTTTATATAAAATTTGTGACAATATTTTGAAATTATTAGGAAGCTTTGCTGCTGTTTGGAAGGAGTGACACAAATGGCTGTTCAATTTATATTTATAATAACTATTACTTTAGCATAATGTTTCAGATAAAAGTGAAAAATAATTAAATCCAGTAAATTCAAAGTTAAAAATGTGAAGTTTTGTGTTTGTAAGATTTAGAGTCGTTTGTGCGTTATATGTTTCTTTTTATAAATGCTTGAGTGTTTATAACGGAGTGCTTGTACCTATTTATTATTGTATGCTCTGCTGGAAGCAAATACATAATTTATAACTTGATTAGCAAACTACCTTTACAAAATTATCCCGAAAATCGGATCGGACCTTTGAATCAATAGCAAATAATTGTTCCACATGCCATTTAAAATAAATGTTTTCAAATTATAATAAACAAATATTCAAAAAATCTAATTCTAATAAATCTTTCCACTTGTAGCCTGTTGAAAAAAGTAAGTGTGAATAAAAATTGAATTGAAAATCTGTATTTGCGAACTGAATAAAAAATTAATGTATGCTGTTACTGTTTATGTCTTTTGCCCTTTTGGAGTCCCTTGGAGGGCCCTACAAGACCCTGTAAGGCCTGCTGATCTTTCTGCTGGAATTTAACAATGTATAACTGTACTGATTTAAAAAATATTCAAATAAATACGGCCAAAGGGCATTGTGATCTTTTCCGATAGTTTTATTTTGTTTTACACGAACGAAGTTATGAATTTATTCTCATGAAAATAATAATTCGAGTACAGGTTTATATTATTAATTATCTTACTACAAGAAGACGTTGCATGTGCCACATGAAAAAGATAATAGAAATATAATTTTATATAAAATATGAAAAAGGGATAGAGAAGAAGGGCACATGTTTTTATACTGAACCTTAGCCTTCTGCAATCGTCTGACCAGCTCCTATAACAGAAGAACAAATAAAAGAATAATAAACAAAATTAGTATTCCCAAAAGCCGTGCATACCTTTAGAAGGCAAATTTTTTGGTCTTAGTACAGCCCTGCAGCAATCTGGATCACATTGAAGTCTTTTCCACTTCACACACTATAATATCACCGCACTTTGAACACTATTTTCTAATAAAGTATCACTGAAATGTCCGTCATTCTTGAATTTCAACACAGAACTATAGCAAATACAACATATTGAAGCTACTCGGTTACATCACAGCGCGCTTGTTCAGACAGAATTAACTAACTAAAAATTATTAATACTGAATAAATCGACATAAAAATAAAAAGATTTTATGTTTAAATTGATCTATAGTTCATTCAAATAAAAAATGCACATTATTAAATTATTGGTATATAATGAAAATATCAACCCTAAAAGTAGAATTGAAGAAAATAAAACAATCAGTAATTGAACAATGCCCTAGAGACAGCATCAACTAAAATAAAACGCTCTTCTTTTGTTGTTACTGTCTCAGTCAAACGGCTCTAATAGTAATTTGATCATGCAGAACTTGGAGTTCCCTGGAGAGCTGGAGCCGGCAGTCTCGGCCTCGGTCTATCTACGTATATGGCAACAAAACACATTATTTGATTAAGTTTAACTTGATTAAGAGGGTCTGATTAAATTACAAATGGTTATATCCGATTCGGGATCGGAAGCGCTATTGTATTGTCTTTGAACTAGTGAAGTCAGCATCAATTATCCGCAGAGATTTCCAACTTTTATTCCTTCATATGTATCTTTGTCTCATCTATTATTCAAACAAAGTCAAGTAATTCAATTTTTGGGACAAAAACTTGTGACCATGTAAATTTTGGTGTAAATACTTCCAAGGTAGGGTTGAGGAGGGTTATAAGAGCTTGTCGTATAGTCATAGCGCGTTTATCCACAGACCGGATACATTCCGGGCTATCTACCCTAACGGAGGCTTATAAAATATATAGCTTAGTGCACAATGGCGGCTTCGGGGATTCCCCACAGGAACCGTCCACTGCAGCGTCTTGTAATCGCGTTCTATGCTCACTACCGACACGTCACCATCCTACTACCATATTCTGTTAGTGAGAAACTGAACTTGGAAAGGTGTTACCACGTATTTTGTGCATTTTTTGCTGCATCCCACTTTATATTTCAATTTTGCATGAAGCTTCGGACCTGAGGTATTAACTGTTTCTGAGAATATTCACACCGCAGCATAAGAATAAAGAGCATGACGTTGAGGTTGGAATTTCTTGTACATTTTCATTGAAATGAGCCTTGTCTTGGACTATAAAATGAAAATGACGGACCCAGGCGGTCGCAGATGACGAGAAACTTTAAAACAAACAAATCGTGAAGCGATTTTCCAAACGGTGGATTAACTTATCTTCGACGCTTGTGAAACTAAACTGGTTTCCAAGTAGTGACTCTACGTTAACTTGCTCAACGCTGTGAAGCCAATGATGAACCACTTAACGGTGATTCTACGTTCAAAAAATTCAACGCTGCAAAATCACGAAGACTTCATCAGCGGCGACGCTACGTTGAATTGTTGAAACACTGTAAAGCCAACAAGGACTTCGCTAGCGGTGACTCCACGTTAAATTAGTTTATTTGTATGGATTTCACGGGATATCTACTTATTATATTATTTTTTGAAGGTAATTATTTACAATTATCTATTTTGTTTGAGAGCAAGAAAAAATAGTTTATATTTTCAAATTGCTTAAGCCGACTACCATTGAAAATGCAGACTTATAAAGTGTGGCCGAAACTAAGTTAAATAGGAAAAAAATTATATAATCAACTGAATTCTCTTATTTTCACTATACCTTCATTCATTAATCCAGTCAGCTTCAACCATTTTATGGATCAATTATATTTGAAATCTGTACCTCTTCTACCCACTGGGTGTCGAGGTTGCTTCGCTCGAATGTCTTCTATGAATTTTCTCTACTCGTTCCGGTTCCTTGCTAGCTCGTGTGCTCTTCTGATTGTTATTCTCATTTTAGTTATTATTTCTTGTATTACAACGTCTCACTTCTTCCGTGGCCTGCCACGGTTTATTTTTTCCGGTGTTCTTGCTTTCCATATTTCTTTTACTTTTCTTCCATCCTCGAGTCGAATTAGATGTCCATATCACCCCAATTGTTTCTGCTCTATTTTTTTCATTACTGACTGTAGTTCCAATCTCTCTCTAATATTTTGATTTCTAATTTTGTCTAGTTTTGTTATTCCCTTTATAGCTCTAAGACATTTTATTTCCACCGCTGTGATTTCACTTTGTTGTCTTTTATTTAGTACCCAGATTTCTAAACTGTACAGCAGCATTGGTAGTATTATTGTTCTGTAGATGGTCAGCTTTGTTCTTTTGTTCACTGTTTTGTGCTTCAATAGTGCCTTGCTAATTGAATAATAAGTTCCTACTATTGCCTGTATTCTGCTATTCATTTTATTTTCGTACCTTCTTTATTTTCGATTATACTTCCTAGATATTGGACTTGTTGTATATTTTCATTATCTATTTGTATTGTTGATTGTTCACTTGTTTGCTATTATCATTACCTCCATTTTGTTGGCATTTATTTTCATATTTGCTCTGAGTAGTTCTATGCTCCATATTTTCAAGTTCTCTTGCAGATTTTTCTTTGTATTCGCAAAGATTACCATGTCGTCTGCAAAAATGCACTCTGCTATTTTTATTTGTTTTCTTGAATAACCTATGGTAGTTTTTATTGTTCTTTTGTTTGCTCCAATGTTGTTTTCATCCATGTATAGTATGATTAATGAAGGAGTTAGAGTTCCTCCTAGTCTTAATCCTCCATTTGCTTTGAATTCTTTTGATAATAAGTTAGCAGTTCTTACATAGTTTATGTTATCTTTATATATATATTTTGGATTCCTCCTAGTAGCTTCTGTCCTATATTTCTCCTCTTTAATATTTCTCACAACAATTCTCTGTTAACTCCATCGAAGGCTTTTTCTAGAACTATAAGACATGCAAAGATTTCTTTGTTGTGTCTTAGGTTTTTTCCATTATCTGTCGAATTGTAAATTCGCTTGTCTTCTACTAACTTTCTCAGTATCGTTTCGTACATATCCCTCGATAATTGCAACAGTTGCGGCTGTCTCTTTTTTTGTATATTGGCAGTATGATTGTTTTTCTCCAGTCTGTAGGTGTTTGCTCTCCATCCCAAATTTTGTCTACTTATGTGTGTTTGTTCCTTCCTCTCTCATGTGTTTTGGCTGTTCTGGTTTTATCTCATCATATCCAACTGCTTAACCTATCTTCAACTTTCCAATAGCAATTGTAACTTCTTCGATGCTGATTTCTGTATTCGTAATTTCTGGATTTTGCTCTGGTACAGAGTCGTTATTGTACGCGTTACTTATGGATAGTTCTTGCGGTTCTAGTTCTGGTTCTTTTTAGTTTGTCTGTATCCTTTTTCAGTATTGTCCCATTTTTGTCTTCCAATTTTTGGCTAATTTATAGAAGAGTTCCTTGTTTTCTTTGTGGTTATTATTCATACATTTTCCGAAATGCTCCAATTCTTGTCGTTTAGCATTTTGAATTGATTGTTTTGCTCTATTCCTTTGCTCTTTGTATTTTTCATAATTTTCTTGAGTTTTATTATGAAGGTATATTTTTCATTTTTGTTTCTTTAATTTGATTTCTTCTTTTATTTCTTGGCTCCACCACTTTGTTTGTTTACTGTTTTGGCTGTTTTTGTAGATACCACAACTGTTTATTGCTGCTTCGCTTAGTATATTTTTAAGAGTTTTTCATATGGTTTCTACATTCCAATTTCTATATTGTCCTTGTTTTATTATTTCTTCTTGCACTAGTTCATTGTACTTTTTCTTGACTGATTCTTCCTTAAGCTTGTAAATTTTTGTTAATTTTTTTTTTACTTTCTGTATTACTTTCTGTCCTTGTTACTTCTATTTCATTTATCTTCTTCATTTTAGCTTCCAGGATGGATATTATTGCGACGATAGACTTTGATAATTGATTAATTAGATTTTAGGAATATTTTCTCTTCGAGGAATGTGTTCCATCCGAAACACACAGTCATCAACATTTATCCTGCTTTGAATAATGCAAATAGGAGAAGACATTATGATAGAATTTGGAGGTGTTATATTCTGTAATTCACAAATTTGATATCAAGTAAAATTTCAAACCGGTGCAGGATGTTTAAGTTTCGATGATAACTCTTGAGTTGTGTGAGCTGCCGTTCTAATTGGATGAAAATTTTGTTCATACGTTAGGGCTTACCTAAGGAGGAGCTTTAGTTTGATACACTATATTTTACTTCAAACACTCAAATTTTCACGATATATTTGTTTCAACACAAAATGATTACAGTCAAAATCTAATGACAGGTAATTTATGTAGGTTTTCGTTTTGTGTCAAGTCCTAAGCTGTTATAAATTCGTGTGGGCAAAACATTGAAGGTGTGTACACTTCGATTTTAAGACTCTTCACCTGTAATTTATTCACTCATTTAAGTTTTGTTTGTTCCCTTCCAGTTTGAAATAGTCTCTCGCTTTCCTCTTGTCATTGTATGAATACACTTAAGAATGTTAATGTCAAAACGTTGTTGTATGACGTAGAGAGCAAAGTTTGTTTGACATCAACAAACACTGGAGGCTTGAAGAGTCTACAATGCAAACTATCTTACACTTAACAAATTCGATTTGATTTTAGAAATATTTGGGGATTTGAATGAGACTTTTCTCATATAACCCTTGTTCTAAATTTCATCCAAACAAGGCAACAGCCATTGAGAAAATACATATTGACAAAATAATGGTCGCATACAACAGGACAATTCCAAATTTGTCTATTTATGACGAGATTTTCATGAATAATTCATTGCATTAAAAGTTGTGTATTTCAGTTTGTGATTTTAATTATCTTTGATGAAAGTTCCACAGTGTACATGAATATAGGCACCTAGCTTGATGCAACTTTGCAATTCAGGAGTCATTTGATTTGCATTTGCATCTGAAGTTTTAATAGTGTACAATAATTAGTTGCGTTCAACTATAGTCAATATAAACGCGCATTCAATATGAAGCACTTTGAGATTTGACCTGAACTTTCAAGAGCCTTTCGCAGCAAATAATTGCTTCCAAGTGAACAAGTTGTATCTAATTACTAGCTATGACCAGGACTCAGATTCAGTTTTCTGGCTGACGTTCAATCATCCCTCTTTTAATCTGAATTTCGGATCATGTATTTTGTGGCGCAAGTATAAACTTAAATTTCCTCAACATGAGATCAGAACCCTTGCGGTTGACTTTCCCTGAAAGTTCCAACTTCATCTTCTTGCGTGTAGATCCTAGAGCTCCCTATACTCTAACCTCAACCCTTGTCCCTCTGCCTCTGTAAACCACCTTCGCTATTACCACAGCCATCTTCGACGCTCTCAACTTGATAAAGGAGATTAATCACACATGCTGTCCAATAACTATCACATAAAATCAATCAGAAATTACTTTCTCACTTTCAGAAACGTTCTCCATTTTAGTCTTCCCTAAATCCAGGCCTGGTTGTAGTCGCATAGAATGAAGAGGTTCCACAATGTAGATTATGTTTAAACAGCCTTGTGGAGCTCCGAGATACTCTGAGGTGTTTGATTATGTTGGATTAGGTTTGTGAGATATTGTGGTTTGTGGTTTAACTCGACAATATGTAATTGTAATCCACTTGACTTGTACTATATCTGAAGGATTTATATTGAATTCATGTCTAGTCTGATTGTATCAATCTTTGTTAGATCAAATATTAGTTAATCTGACAATCCAATAGACTTATGGACGTTAATTCCTGAGACATGTCTCATTTGATATTGTATCATTAATAGTAGGTAATGCAGAAAACGTAGAAATATTTTTGGGAATAGCGCTCTCCACCACTGCTTGAGATGCGGAAAAGGTCCAATAATTTACTGTGGTAAATGAGGGTATCGTAACTAGTGACAGACGTGATGCGATGCCATGCAATAGGAAACTGCAGCAGACGCACGTACACGTGTCAGACTTGTCAAACGTTTAGTCACGTGGAACGTCCTCTTCCTGTTTCCATCGTGTGTGGGAGTCTACCGAGTGTCGGATGAAATTTTTTTTATGTTTTGTACTGGGTGTATTCGAAAATTCTCTGAGAAGTGCTGCTATGAGCAACAGTGGTGAAAACGAGAACTAAGATAATCTAATTCTAAGGAAAGGTCAGGAATTTCATAATGAATTCATGTTTCATACAGTTTAATGTATTTTTATGATAAAATTACCTTACAGAGCGCCCCTTGATAAAATATGAATGCTACGACACTGTCAATCGACACGTGAGGGATGCCTGAGTGTGGAGAAAGATTTAGGAACAGGAAGTGAAAGATTATCGCTCACGATGTTGTTTTGTTTGTATTCAGATGATTTAGAAGAGGATAAATGGTTTACTAACGACCGATTAGTAACAGTGTTGCCCGTCATATATTAATGTTTCCATGAAATCTTCCGTATTTTGGTTTAGAATTTCCCGTAATATTTCTGGCATGCAGAAATTGAGTGCATCCCGGATGTAGAACAGCAACAAGGATGTAACATGACACAAAGTATGTGGATTTTACAATAAATAGCTACCTTACGAACCAATATCTTCAATTATATCTGATATGTTTCTATTACATTATACTGAATGAATATTTTCAAAGCGATCGCTTATCAGTATCCAAATGGGGCTGTATCTGGAAAGGGTACAGTAGCAAAATGTTGAAATCTGAGAATTATAGATAGAAAGCTTCAGACAATGCGCAGAATCAAAGAAAAAAGTAAAATAATGTAAGTAATTGGATCCATGGGATCTCGTGATTTTTTTCTGTTGAAATTTCCGTGTCATTATAGTAATTAAGGTATCAAGGGTGTTAAAAGGACAATAATGCCTGAGGTCAACAGTGTACTTTCCGAGGGCCTCTGGCCCGAGGTGTGTACGTTGACCATAGGCACTATTGTCTGTTCAACTCCCGCGGTGCCTTCAATGTTTAATGTCCGACTTTTGTTGTGTTTCAATCAAAATTTTCAGCAATGTATGGTCTGTCATTGTGATTTCTGTCAGAGAAATTACTCTAGTTACTTGCTGTAACTTGGAAACTTGTTTGTTATTTTTCAAAATAATGCCCTCGGGTATTATTTGTTACCTCATTACCCTGAAATCAGTGTTATTATGACAACAATAATAAACTAGTCGGACATTAAGAAAATAATTGTGACTACCTGACTCCTGACGATCCGGATACCCTGAAAAAAGGACGGATGAAAAATCTATATCAAAGAGCAATTAAATTGATAAAAACACCGATCAAAATGAGCTTCCTGTGGACAGAGCTTTATGAAACCATGGCGACCCTATCAATCACATGATTACTATTACATCAATCAATATGTTGAAAATAATATGACGTTGTTACCAGCGTTTTACTTGACTTTATGAGCAAGTGCTTGAGTTTGACAAAAAAACTATATATTGAAATCAGTACTGAAATCAAAGTTTGTCACACAACAGAAACTTGCTACACATATCGAACGCATCTTTCTTATACTCGTCCACTCGCTTTTTTTATAGCCTAATAGTATATTATTGTCTTAAAATGTTCATTCAACCTAGTTGTGCCCTACATTCTGAGTTAGAAAAAAGTCAATCATGCTATTTACTGACTACGGGAGTGCCAGGAACTTATTGTGCCATTTGAATGTTTGCATCATAGTTTTAGTGTACATTATAACTTAATTTGAGACTGAGGAATCTTTGTTGCTTACTTCCTATCTTGAAGGGTGATTTTATCTATTTCAAGTCGGACTAGTTTATTATTGTTGTCATAATAGTACTGATTTCAGGATGAATACGTAACAAATAGTAACCGAGGGCATTATGTTTGAAAATAATGCCCGAGGGCATTATTCTGAGAAATAACAAACAAGCTTCCTAGTTACAGCAAGTAACTAGAGTAATTTCTCTGACAGAAATCACAATGACAAGACATACATTGCTAAAAATTTTGATTGAAATACAATAAAAGTTGGACATTAAACATTAAAGGCACCACGGGAGTTGAACAGACAATAATGCCCACGGTCAACGTACACACCTCGGGCCAGGGGCCCTCGGAAAGTACACTGTTGATCTCAGGCATTATTGTACTTTCAACACTCTTGATACCTTTATTACTATATTATGTGAAAGACTTTTTTCAAAAGAAATATTCGTCTTGCCCATAATTGTCATAAATTTCTGATCTCATCGCTTATGCGTCATGCTCTTTTCCTTCCAAAAATATCTGCCCTGTAGTAGTTTTATCTCGACTGTCCTGTTTTCTCACCATATATCCCGCTAACCTCCATTTTAAAGACCTATTATTTTAGTTAGGCGTGATATTTTTCTTTTCAAGCTCAGTTCTAACAATGGGCAATACCCGGCAAAGGAGAATAAAAATGTGCCAGAATAAAATGCTCCAAATCCAACTCGAAATTTTGAAAGCCCTATAACATTGTTTTATGAAAAAATTGGTCCAAGTTAAGCGAACAGTCTTAATTTTGCTTTCGAAAATTGATAAATTTGGAATAATCAGCCATAGCATATTGAAATTTAGTGTTTGAATTTGTTGTAGCATCGAAATGATCATCTTCTATTCTCGTTTCAATCGACTAAGCCGGAAGTGCACTTCATATTACAGACTTTTCCTCATAAATTCAAAATAATCAGTCGCAGAATATTGAGATTTCGTATTGATCACTTTTATAGCATCTAGTTGTATTTACACCTTGCATTATAATAATAATAATAATAATAATATTGTGTATTAACCCAACAGTAATCCATTAATAGGGTATCATGCTAAGCAAATATGTCTTCATATAATTTATCTGCGTTTTGGCACATGATATTCAATGAGGAATATTATAGAATGCTGGTTTTGGGTGCAGATAGGTAAAATGTGGGCGAGTTCCTAGATGTCAACCGAGGAACATGGAACGGTACTCTGGACAGTAGAAAGGGAGCATCCATCCTATTATGAAGTAGCATCCATAGGAACCTAGCGCTAGAAATTTCTCTTCTGGAAACTAATGAAGGCATAGAGTGACGTTCAAGGAGATATAAAAGATCAATTTCTCTGTCAGGATATACACCGTCATTTTTGAAAGAAAGATATTTTAAGAACCGCTTATGCACTTTATCCAACGCTAAATGTTGATAAGCAGAGCGTGGATATCAAATTAGGCTGCAATATTCAATCTTACTGACCACATAGGCAAATATAATGATTTCAACACAGATATGTCGTAGAACATACTTGATATTCTTATTAGAAAACTCAGCGTCTTATTTGCAGAACTGCAAACGTGATTAATCTGTTCAGATATACTGAAGTTAGATGTAAATATGACACCTAAGTCTTTCACAAGCGTTTTTCTCTCCAGAACTGAATTATCCATTGAATATTGATGGTCGGTACTTGATGAGGAGCGAGAGAAGGACATACTGTAGCATTTGTTGATATTGACTCCCAATTTGTTACTCTCACACCAAGATAATAATTTATTTATATTAGTTTGTAAAAATTGACTGTCAGTTTCAGAATTGATACTGCAAAAGAGTTTTATGTCGTCAGCATAAGCCAGTGCATTACATGAAAGTGATTGAAGAAGTTCATCAATATACAAAATAAAAAGCAAAGGGCCCAGGTTGGATCCTTGGGGGACGCCAGATGATGCTATGAAATCATATGAAGTGTAACCATTATAATGTATGTATGTATTATGATTGTGATCGGCTAAGCCGGGAGTGCAGTTTACTTGAAACATTTTTTAAATTTCCGCATAAATCCAGAACGATTGAACGTAGAATATTAGAATACAGTTTTCAAGATGATAGTACTGTCTAGATGCTCATATCCCATTTTAATTGAGATCGACTGAGTCGAAAGTGCACTATACTTGACGATCTTGTAATTTTGGGCATAAACTCAGAACTGTTAGCCGTAGAATCCTGGAAATCAGTATTTAGCAATGTTGTGACATAAGAATGATGACATACTGTTTCCATAGCAACCGACTAGCCGTGGAATGATGAGATGTTGCGTTTAATTATATATATCCAATGATGTACAAGTATTTCACGTGATATCCGCGTCAGATTTTTTCTGCATAATAAAGGGATCATTTAAGGCCAATTTTTTCAACAATAACCTTTCACTACAATTTTTGGATTCACCAATATCACTACAAGTAATATTTTGAAGAGGAAAATCTATAACGCAGTGAAAATATTGACATTGGATTAAATATAATATGACCTAATCCGCTAAAGCACACAAACATCACAAAATATTTCCGCTTTGTCAGAATTCCAGGGAGTCTCAGGGTGTCAATTGCAGTGCGGCTTTTCATTTGCGGTCGAAAATGAGCTACAGAATAAAACCAACACAATACAATCGAAAGACGGTAAACGCACCGACGACTTGGTGATTTATTCTTGTTCATTCAGGGTGAATTCGGCGGCGTTTAGTGTGAAGAAAGACTTAAAAAGAATTCACCCTAGTGTCGGTGTTCTCACCTGCGTAAAGGCGAACCGCCACAGGAGCCGAAGACAGCAAAACAGAGCTATAGTTACAATTTGTGTTTTGGAAGAATGAGGAAACAAGTCGACTGTGACTTTTCAAACACGGGAACGATTAGAATTGGAGTTTGTGCTTTATGTTCTAGAAAACGAATAAATCTTTGTAAGACTGTATTGAATTACTTCTTACCCACTGTCACAAGTCTCCGGAATATGATTACATGCAAAATACACATAACATAGATCAAAGCATTAAAAATCTTATTACAGTAAAACAAAAACCAATTTCCTTGAAATATTGATGATTATAACTCTCAGAAGACCCAATCCATATTCCTCCCCTTCTAAATGTCTTCTTATTCGCTGTTAAAATAAAATATGTTGTCTGGAGCTCGGTCCATGTCTACATTCTAGAGCCGCAGAACATAATACTTTCTACATCCCCAATACCAATCACAAAGTTTTCAAATGCTGTGATATTTCTATCTGTCGAGGCATATTCGACTTGGGACTCTGCCAGGCAGGCCCGGATTCAATTGTAATATTATGTAAGTTGAAGAAATATAACTCCAGGTGGAATTTATAGGACAATTTAAATAATTTCACTTTTATTTGAATATATGGGATAAATGTTCAATAGAAAATAACCTACAAGTAAGTCGAAACATTGTCACTGACAGTGACAGCTGTCACTTTGACAATAACAGCTGTCACTTTGACAACGACAACTGTCACTTTGAAATATGCAATTGATGGACGCAACACTCTACATTTATAAAACAGCGATGAAACTGGCTATGAAATTTATGGTTGGGGAAGTATGTGCCCAATAGGATGGAAGAATGTAGCTAGTTAAAGCTTCTATGTTAATCAGAATAATTATTCCATCAGGAAGCTATTTAGCTTATTAGTGGGAGCTCTCAGCGTTGTATGCAAATGACATTTTACTGCACATAAACCATTATATGCAAATAAAATATTGGAGTTCTCAGAAAAGCAAGCAGCAATAATGAAAATTGCTAGTGAATATATGAAATATAAACCATTAGATAATTGTTTCGGATATAAGTGCATTTAGTGCTGTGCAATTCTAAGAGTCGCGTTTATTTTCCATTAATTGCAAGATTGCAACTGCGAGAAGCTTAAATTGGCGTCACTAGCGCCACGCTCCGGCTTGCGCTACCAACCACGAAATGCATTTCACATGTTCGCTGTGAAAATTCCCTAATTATCCGCTTTTATCACGAATTAGCTCTGAATTTAATTTAAATGAAATATTCGCGACGAATTTAACAGTGGCGTATTTTTGTGACAGTTAATTCGTTTTAATTTACCGTAAAATAATGTTAATACCGCTCGTGTATTGCAGACAGCTCTAATTTAATAAATTTTGTTTCCGAAATTGGCAATAGCTCGAAAAATGCATCAGATTATCATGTCAATTATTCATTTACTCCCATGTAACACGTATATACTCTGGATAATTTTTTAATACCCAATTTATTCTGCATGCATTCCAAATAGGTTAGAAATTGGTTATCTGAATTTACCTATTCATGAACTGGAGTTTAATTTGATGACCTGGAAGCTTAAAGGCTTAGAAGATCCAATTGTTCAGATATTGGCTATATATGGATGCTGATCTATCAAAAGTCGTTCGAAACTTTTCAAAATTCCATAAATAAACAATTCCTATTTACGTTTGAAAAAGTAGCACAGCACAGCAATTCATCATCAAATTCAAAACTCCTTTTGTAACTCTCAGCACCACCAATCCTAAATCAAATTAGTTGTATTTGTCCGGTGGAATTGTCACACGAACACGTCACGTGATCGTGTATGTTGTACACATCAGCACTGTTCAAGCCAATAACATTTCGTGCATTGTTCTGGTGACTGATGACGTCGATCAATCATTTATTGACAGTGACGAATTAGTTTAAACCTAATAATCCACAGTCATATTTAGCTACCGCAACGCAGAGCCCCAGGGACTGCGGATTGGATGCTGACCGAGCACTGATATGTCATTGATACTATATTACAAGAGTACCTGTTTGGTTTGAATATTGGGAATGCAGGTACAAATTTAGTTGAATAAATCAATTATAAATTAGCGTATTTTCTAATATTTGCTTGCTAATATCTAAAACTGCATGTTTCTTGTAAAGTTTGCAGACTTCTTCATAAACACTTCAGATCACCGACATGACAAATGCTTTCTTTCTGTTTACGAATTTGAACGATTCTCAAGCAAAACGATGAATATACGGTTGTAAATAATCTCTGGAAAGTGTCAGAAAAGTTTGGAGACGGGGAGGATTAGAGGATGTAAGAAGTAGAGGCAGAACGGTGTTATAGGAGCTGCAGCAGATGTGCAATCTGTTGAAACTGATCTACTAATATAACTATTAGCGTTTCTTTTATAATCTCAAGAGAGGTTGCTACCATTCTTTGTGTGGTTGGATTTTGGTTATAATCTGCGGTTGCACAGGGCTGTACTTATTGAACTCATTCCACAGAATTTCGTTCCTCAAAAAAAAAAAAAATTAAAGAATCATCTAGATGATGAAAGCGCATTTTTGACAGCTCATGAATGCTTGCTTGTTACTTCAGAGATTTCGCAAATTACCAACTCTCACAATTACTGAGCTTAAAATCAAGCAGTTTGGGCAAACTTATGAAACAGCAGCTTCCATTTAGTACTAGTTTCAAGTTGACTATTTGATAGGTACATAATTTATGCATGTACAAACTCAAAAATACCTTTTAATCTTCATTGTTTAGTGATTGACTGACGGAAGGTCAAGTGCTGTACTTTAAAATAATAATTTGATCTTTGTCAAAGCTATATAAGAAAAATACACCAAAAGTAAACAAATTTTCATCCAATAATAATAATTCATTCTAATAAGCTTCAAATTCCCGTCAAACAAGTCATCAAATGAATCCCGGACAGATTTGACAACTTTACATAATAATAGTGACACCTACGGCTAAAGTTATAACTAAATTTTTATCTACTTGAATAAATATTAGTTGCCATATCCCTAATGTCATATATATCTATGGGCATTGTTTCACTTGAAACAAGTAATTGAATAATTTAATCTTCCACAATCACTGAGCTTGAATTGAAGCAATTTGTGCAAACCTACGAAACAGCAGCTTTTATTTAGTACCAGTTTCAAGTCTGTAAATAGTATAGTTGCTGAGAACTCAGCGTTACGTTCAGTAACACTCATAGTCCAGTCGATAAAGCGTTTATAGAAGGAAAATCGAAGAAAGACCATTTTTGACTTCGAAACTTTGTTTGGACTAGGTAGGAGGTGAACACACTGGAAGTCATCATTCCTATGAAGCGAGCGGAGTGTTTACATCGAAACAATATGTCGCAGGATCGTTGCATATGCGAACACGCCTCTTGTCATTTCAACACGACCCGGTCCCTGGTCGCAATTCAAAACTGGTGAAGGCCTCTATGCTGTTTCTGATCGGCCTAGGAATTCACCTATCGACAACCTGTAAAACATTGTGACGAAGCGACTAGGCAAGACGGATTGTACGACAGAAAAATAAATGGCAGACAATGCCACTCGAATGCGTTTATACGGTGAGGAACTCAAAGAACACATGAACCAATCCAGCGGTGGCAACACCAAAACGTCTGCAGGAGATCATCTCTACCAAAGTAAGACACACGTCATACTGAAAAATGTACTGCAGATTTATGGAACCAACAGAAGCACAGTCCTCTGAAAAATGAATGCATTACTTCTCATCCTGTCCCAATTAGTTTACACACTAGTAGAACAATTTAAAATTTATGTGGAAAAAGTAGCAATGTTGTGTTTGATGGCTATATGAGCCCATCATCAAGCACCAAATTTGCTGAGTAGCAAAAACGGTACCTCTTCAGCAAGTCAGCTGATAGACATTTCAATCAGGGGACAATCATAACTGTGAAGCAGGAAGACTTCCTGTCGAATGTTAACAATAAAAGTCGGCTGAATAACATCATGAAGATCAAACTACAGGTACATGGAATCAGAACACTTGAAGCACGGCTACGGAGTTGTCAAAATCAACCGCTGTTGCTGTTATTGGTGAGGACGTCGACCTAATAGTCTTAATAGTCTTGTTGGTGGTCAAGACTCCTAGTGATCACGACCTAATTTTCGTCAAGTCTGCACGTGGAAATTCTATCCACGTGGTTTAGACCCATTTTATTTTTACACGTCTTTGCTGGGTGTGACTCCAAAAAAGTGAGCTGGGGTTTTTCAGAATTTATTTGAATTCTCCAAACTTCCAGGAATCTGCTTTAGTTTTCTCAGACTCTTCCTTAACCACGGTCTTATACAGAGGTCTGGAAACTCGGGGCTATTTCCTATAAGAGAAGTGAGTCTGCTAAGTGTCGACTGTCATTGTGTATTATGTAACACTTGAGCTCAATATTGCACTAAAAATATGCGGTTATTATCAACTGGAATCTTCATTCGGTGACACTTGAAATTCGAACGATTAAGCGCCTTATCGTGTCAACATGCTTAGACCCATGCACCACCTGATGACATACAGGAGACTCAACTTGAACGATAGGGTTCCCAGACCTGTATATACGACTGTGTCCTCAACCAAGGATGGTATCGTCGAAACTGGGAAAAAATGTATGTTGAGGTGGTATGAGACCCCATTTGAAGACAGATCTCTAAACGCTTACCGTTACCAATTCTTGTCTCTCATCAAATGAAGGGGCAACAAAACAACATCCTCTGAGGATATATCATCAAGTCTAGATGTGGTTAAGACATGAGCTGTCTCCTCATATGTTTGGGTGGGAGCTAGCTTTCAATAAATTTCTAACCCTGGTGCACAATGAGCAGCAGGGTTCCAACAAATGAAGAAGAAGAGTGTGAAACGAAGCCTCTCCAGAACCAAACTCCCATCAGAAGACAGGATTTTCTCGCCCAAAGAGAACCAGGTATTGACTGCAAAATATTATGTTATACACAAGTTGTGATGTGAATAGATTGCCATCAACTGGATGAAACAGTTTGACAGAACATTCAGGAGTTAATGTGTTGATGATCCAAGGTATTGTTGTTGACTCTGGAATGGCTTCACCCCATTGGAATCTTGTATATGATGATTTTATCGCGAGTGATAGTTTCTGAGATATAAGCGAAAAATCAAGAAAAGGACATCTCTACGTGCTCCCTGCCTCCTGATCGCCTCCTAGAAGTGAGGACTTTTAGTCCAAACAAAGACTGGAAGTCAAAAATTGTGTTTCTCTGATTTCCTTCTACACACTCCTTTTGAGCATTCATTAATAGTGTTTGCACAAGATATGCAAGACGAGAAATGCCTCAAGAACAAGAATTTGATTTTGCAAGAAGATGCAAGACTTGGCAAGAATTACAAGATTATCTTGCCAGAACTGCCACTTTGTATTCCAGTCATGTCGGGGACGGATACAAAAGTGGGAACGTATTTTCTCCACGATGAAAGTATGATTATTGTAGTGTACGGCACACGTAAGTAAATAACTTTTGAACTGCCTTCGCGCTGCGCTGCTCTCTAGCAAATCCTACGAGTGAACTTGGTGAACCCCCGCAAAGGCAAGAGCTGTGCAAGACTCTTGCACAAAAAGCAAGAAATCCGGTAACACTATCTATTGTAAATGTAAAATACTTAGTTAAATATGCAAGACAAGAAATGTGTAAGAGTCTTGCAAGACAAGACAAAAAATTACCTTACAAGAAGTGTGCAAGATAAGATCTCAATACAAGAGCAAGAATCTGCTAAGCAAGACAAGATTTCTTGTCTTGTGAAACACTTTTCATTGACTGGACTATCAACAATGTTCATGTAGTCGGAAGCCGACCACATTTTGGATCCCTAATTGGACTCGATTTGGAATATAGTGGTCAACCAGACTTCATAAATCTAAGATCCTGTCCTGAGTGTTGGAAAAAAGCTGTTTTCTGTAATAGAATTGAAGATTGAAAGTAGTACCAATCGATAGTAAAGGTCAAGTACTTCAAGAGAAAATCAAAGTGCTACTCCCTGACCTGTCAGAGAAGGCAGTAGCCACACCTAAGTGTAACTTATTTTCGTATTCAGCTCCTCTGATCAAACTTACAATTGTTGTTCATTTTCTGTTACGAACAACAAGACAGAAGATGGAATCCTAATTTTGTCTTGAAGAACTTGATATGCGCTATCGATTGTTCTATCAAGAAAGTTAACCTCGAGAAAACTGATCGGGGATGGAATTTTATCAACACTTAGGACAAGATCCTGAATTATAAGGTCTGATACCTTATTGACCTTTATATGCCCGATTGTTCCAATTTGGCAGTAAGTCCGATCAGGGAAGATAAAGTGCGCTCGACTCCTGGACTGATGTAAACTGTGATACATTACTATCTAGAACACCGGTGCTAGTAACACATATTTTATTGTTGCTTTTGTGCTGTTTACAAAATACTCTTGTTTCAGTGAAGGTCGATTTTACCATCCATTTATAATTTCGATTGGTACGCCTACAGTGTAACAAAAGCTGTCTGTACTCATGATATTTATTACATTTCAATTTGCTCTGCAAGTACTACACATTAAAATAATATCGAACGCTTTGAAGATGCTGGAATCCAATCAGAATATATCAAGTGGAAAAGATTATGTGAATTCATTGATAAGTGCAGACTGTGGACGTGTATAAATGAATCAATGAAGTGGAGAACGAACTGAGGCGTTCAATTTAATGCGACTAGAGTTTCGACCAACTTTGCTCCGCTGTAAGATGCTAGAACCATCTTTCAGGCAAATTAGTGATTCGAAGAATATCTACTCGAATGAAAACTTATGGTATTACCTGAAACAGTTGCAAAGACCGTTTGCTACATTATTCAAACATATTCTTGATGCACCATCAACTTGCCGTCAGAAAAATGCTTGTAGAATGTTTCCACGAATCTTTGTTGAATCTTAAGAAGCTAGTTTAAATAATATTAGAATACTGAAATATATACATATCTATGATAGTTTTCTAGTCGATACTATCTTCCTCTTCAAATTCCGCTTACTCCAAATGAAACCCATTTCGCTTCCCTGGTATCAAAACAGTGGGTATACTCATTCTCAAAGCAATGTCATCAGCTCACGCTCGAATCTCCCTGAATCCTCCTCTGATTACAGGATGTAATGTTCTCCGAAGCGTAGATCAGTACAGCAAGGTATCCTCTTGGTGGTGAACCACGATTCTGAACGGACGTGAATCATGTTTGACAGCGTTTAGTAACCCGGTAGCTATTGTCCATCGCTTTGGTTAATACTTCCACTGCTGAACATATCAGTCGGTTAGCTCTGACACTATTGTTACGTATTAAGTATTGTCGAATGCAATCTACTACCTGAAAGATTGATGTTTGAAGTGACGGAAAAATGCCACAAAATATATCCTGGGGTGTTTTCAATATGAGAAATTAATTGATTCCATTCATAATTGAAATTTTGGTATAAAATTGAAAGTAGTATTTGAGCTGTCAGTGGTAACCACAACGAAAATGATTAATAAAATTTATTGTTAATTTAACCAGCCTCGAAAGTTATGAACAGAAAATACACGCTGTGGTCACAATAATATTGTTCATGACAGAATTCCAGCTTCACCTCTAAATTATGCTCATTAATTGAATGAGACCGCATTTGTCAATCATATTATAGCTGTCAATAGTTCAAAATAGAAATATAAATCATACACATGTTGAAAAAAAGGATATTCAGATATTTGGCTATCTGTCAAATCACTGATCAGTATTCGGGTTTAATGTGAATATAATTGTTACTTTTCTTTTGAATTCTGTACCTAAATCGTATTTCCATAAAAACTCTTGAATGAACTATAATTCACTTAGGAAGAAACTGTGGATAGACGTCCATCATATATAGATTGATAGTTCATTAATTATATAAAGTCTCCGAGGGAATAGAATGAGGCTGTATGAATAAAGGCATAAATGTGGATGTGGAGAAAGAAGTGTGCTTGCGTAATGGTGTCTGACGTAAATTGATTGCCCGGCTTCATCTTATGTTAAAAGAAAGTACTATTCAGTTGTTCTTCAATTGGTGGTGGGAAGGCAACGGAATAATGGCATCACCAACTCCCGAAGTATCTACATAGAGTACATCGACCAAATATCTGTTCAGTATAGATCCTTATACGTATAACAGTATTCAAAAATTTGTTTCCAAAACTAGAAATACGTCACTGTAGTGTGTGTCAAAATTGAACAAACTTTATTAAAAACGACTTTTGATTTTTAATTCTGTATATTCATTGGAAACTTTGACGTTTCGATCCTTTCGACCAAGGATAAAAATATACAGAATACTAGATTTGATAACGTGGATATCACACCTAAACAAAAAAAATAAAATCCTCGGGCATTCACCCAAGGTTTAAAGAAAACCACGTGAAAACATCAAACAGAGGAATATGTTCTACTTGGAACAGCTCCGTACACATCCCAAATCACAAAATACACGACATTTTAACAAGACAGCGTAGCGCTACTCTTTGCTATTGGTTTGGCTCAAATAGTCTTCAGTGTATTTTATAATCCAAAGTATACACAGAACTACACTAACTAAAACATAGTCATTATATATGTGTGTTATTGATTATAGAAAGCCAAACATTTGATGATTCAAAACCATCAGTGTGGTTGAATTTATTTCGATGTTTAAATATCCCAATTGCTTCTCTGACCAATCTACCATGAATTGGGGAGCATCTTGTGAACTATTCTTGTTTCTTTAAACTTGATGTCATGCAAAAACTCGATGGCATAATCAGCTACAGAAGATTTGAGACGCAATTGAGATACTTAAACATCCAAATAACTTCAACCATACTGATGGTTTTGAATTATCAAATGTTTGGCTTTCTGTAATCAATAACACACATGTATAATGACTATGTTCTAGTTGGTGTAGTTATGTGTATATTCTGGATTATAAAGTCCACTGAGGACTATTTGACACTGCAGTTGTGAGCCAAACCAATAGCAAAGAGTAGCGCTACGCTGTCTTGTTGAAATGTCGTGTATTTTGTGATTTAGGATGTGTGCGGAGCTGTACCAAGTAGAACATATACCTCTGTTTGGGGTTTTCACGTGGTTTTTCTCAAGCCTTGGGTGAATGCCAGAGGATTTTATTCTTTTTGTTTAGATGTGATATCCACGTTATCACATCTAGTATTCTGTATATTTATAGTATCTAGTTACTTGCCTTGTCTTATTTTGTATCATTGTTTTCCGAAGAAGATCCTTGGTCAAAAGATCGAAACGTCAAAGTTTCCAATAAATATACAGAATTTAAAACAAAACGTCAATATTATTGAATGAAATTCCGAAAAATGTCTAGATCATTGAACAAACTTTTATAATTTCCTGAAAGATGTTGAAGACGGAGCTTTGTGACTTCGTGAACTGATAATATTAGTATCAGAAACATCTATCAAGTACACAAATTATGTGATTTCCTGTGCGTAAACTCCCATATAATTTTCTCAATTATTAAGGAAAATTTCGAGGAAATTATAGCATAGATGATTATGATCATGACGATATGTCAATATATCAAAGCCACAATAGTAATTAAGTTATCAAAGGTGTTACAAGGACAATAATGCCTGAGGTCAACAGTGTACTTTGCGAGGGTCTCTGGCCCGAGGTTTGTAAGTTGACCGTAGACATTATCATTCGTTCAACTCCCGTGGTGCCTTAATTGTTTAATGTCCGCCTTTTGTACTATTTCAATCAAAAGTTTTAGCAATGTATGTCCTATAATTGTGATTTCTGTTGGAGAAATTACTTTAGTTAATCGCTCTTACTGGGAAACTTGTTTGTTATTTTCCAGAATAATATCCTTGGGGCATTATTTGTTACGTAATAATCCTGAAATCAGTATTATTATAACAGCAATAATAAACTAGTCGGACTATCGGATTCTTAACAGCATCATGATCTACCAATAAATTACAAGGTCTTGTTGGATATTCAGAGGATCACAATAAGAAAATAATGCGGCTTAGAGAAGCTAAATATTTGAATTGGCTACGCCGTAGGCAGATAAAATATTGGTTTTTGAAGTGATGGACAGATATAGCTTATACTTTAATCCTGGAGAATGAAATATTAAAAAGCAGTGAGACAGGAATGAAAAGTTAGAGGAAAAATTTATACAGGAAATAACTTCAAAAGTAGTATTTCTAGCTTTTATTAGAGAAAGTATGAGCTTGGAAGGCACAACTGCTTTTATGTGGAAATATAGAAACTATCGTCTTGAAATATCGGCTGATCGATTAAAAAATCAACTTGGCTTTTGAAATGCTCGAACCTCAATATTTTTATTTTTGGGATATCAACAAGAATATTATCATTACGTCCTTGCATATACGAATGAAACCTTCGCGAGTATCAAATATTAATAATCAATTATTGCTTGAAATCATTCAATTGAAAATTGAATCATATAACCCAGTATTGCGTTTGCTTATTCAATACTACATGAGCCCTCATCATAATAGCAATAAAACCTCTTCGTTGTCAGGATAGAATCGCTTTGATGCACTAATATGGGCTTTTATGTAAATGTGATATCTCCTCTGCTTTTATCAAACTCTGCACCCTCTACTTGGGGTACCTATGTGACTTGAATTTTAAAGTGTACTCAGATTTGGTTGAAAAACCAAATGAATATATTTGGGAGAAAACTTTGGAGTTATTTTCAGGTGTAGAACTGAAACATTGAGTTTCAAGTTATCTTAAAAAACAAGTTTATACCATGAGAAGCTTTGAAGTAAAAGAGGTCCTAATTTGATGTCATAAAGCATTTGTTGCAGCTGTAGAACATATAAAATGAACAAAAGCTGAAGCACATTGATGAGAGCTTTTCTGTAAAATGAATTTGAGTTGTTATGCGGACTTGTACTAAAAATATTGTATGTTATATTTAAATTCAAGTTAACAGAAATTTTACTTGATGTTAGACATTTGTTGGGTTAAATGAAAAAATCTGACGTGAACATCACGTGACTTACTTGTACATCATTGGATATATATATAATATGATGTGATTTTGTGTTTGATTATATATATCATTGGATATATATATATATATATATATATATATATATATATAATCAAACACAAAATCTCATCATTCCACAGTTAATCGTTTTGGATTTACCCAAGAGATTCTAAAAATCTGTCAAGTAAAATGCGCTTTCAGCCAAGTCGGCTGCTATGAAAACAGTAGGCCATTATTCTTATACTGCAACATTCCTAAATACTGATTTCCAAAATTCTACGATTACCAACAGATCTGAATTTATGCGCAAAATTAAAAAATAAATTCCTACTGAAGTACACTTCCGGTTTAATCTATTGTTATGAAAATAGTAGGCAATCATTCAGATGCTACAGCAGACTGGAATACCAAATTTCAATATTCTACACCTGATCGTTTCGAATTTATGCGAAAAATTCCAAAAGACTGGCAAGTAAAGTGCACTTCCATCTGGTTGGATCTCAATAAAAATAGGATATGAGCATCTAGACGGTATAATCGTCCTAAATACTGAATTCTAACAATCTACGTTCAATCGTTTTGGATTTATGCGGAAAATTCAAAAAATGTTTTGAATAAAGTGCTCTTGCGGCTTAGTCGATAGCAATCATAATGCAAGGTGTATAACTAGATATTAGAAAAGTGCCTAATACAAAATTTAAATATTCTCTGATTGATTGCTTAGAATTTATGCAGAAAATTCAGAAAGTCTGTCATATAAAGTGCACTTTCGGCTCAGCCGATTGTTACAAAAATAGGAGATGATCATTTAGATGCTACAGCAATTTCAAATGCTAAATTCCAGTATCCTATGGCTGATCATTCTGAATTTATGCAAAAAAATTCAAAAAAAGTTTCAAGTAAAGTGCACTTCTGGCCTAGCCAATTCTTACCAAAATAGCAGATAACCATTCTGATACAACATCAAGTTCAAATATTGAATTTCAACATCTCACGGTTGATCATTCTGGATTTATTAGAAAAATTCGAAAAAAGTTTCAAGTAAAGTTCACTTCCGGTACTAGACCCTGTACCAGTCTTAAATATAAAATTTCAACACTATATTTTCAGTGCACGAACATACGTACCAACATCAAGCCAAAAATAGTCAAAATTGATTCAGGGATACTCAAAACGGATATTTCCATCAAAATCTCGATAGGTGAATTTTGTCGGTTCCACAATACTTACTTGTTACTTCGTACAAGTAAGTAAAAATGTTCATTTCCATTTGAATGAACTATAGATCAATTTGAACATAAAATCTTTTTATTTTTGTGCCGATTCATTCAGTATTAATAATTTTTAGTTAGTAAATTCTGTCCAAACAAGCGCGCTGTGATGTAACAGCGTAGCTTCAATATGTTGTATTTGCTATAGTTCTGTGTAAGAATTCATGAAAGATAGACATTTTAGTGATACTATTTAAGGAAATAGTGTTCAAAATGCGGTGATATTATAGTGTGTTAAGTGGAAAAGACTTTCATGTGGTCCATATTGATGCAGGGTTGCACTAAGGCCAAAAAATTTGCCTTCTAAAAGTATGCATAGCTTTTGAGAAAATTATTTATGTCTATTATTTTTTTATTTATTTTTCTATTATAGGAGCTGGTCAGAAGATTGCAGAAGGCTAAGGTTCAGTATAAAAACATGTGCCCTTCTTCTCTATCCCTTTTTCATATTTTATAAAAAATCATATTCCTACTATTTTTTTCATGTGGCACATGCAACGTCTTCTAGTAGTTAGATAATTGAATCGTGCGCCGATTACAAATAAAAAATATAAACCTGTATTCGAATTATTTTTTTTTTGCGTTTAAAATAAAATGGAACTTCCGGAAAAGATCACAATATTCCTCGGCTGTATTTATTTGAATATTTGTTAAATTAGTTCAGCTACACATTGTCAAATTCCAGCAAAAGGACAAGCAGGCCTTACAAGGTCTCGTAGGGCCCTCGAAAGGACTCCAAAAAGGCAAAAGACATGAACACATCAATTTTTAATTCAGTTTGCAAACACAGATTTAAAATTCAATTTTTATTTACACTTACTTTTTGCAACAGGCTACAAGTGGATTTAATAGAATTTTATTTTTAGCGCATTTTTTGGAAAAAAGCGCTATTATATTCACTTTGGCTGTCTGGCTGTCTGGCTGGCTGGCGTGACGTTGAGCTCTCAGCAACAATACTATTTACAGACTTAAAACTGGTACTAAATAAAAGCTACTGTTTCGTAGGTTTGCACAAATTGCTTTAATTCAAGCTCAGTGATTGTGGAAGATTAAATTATTCAGTTACTTGTTTCAAGTGAAACAATGCCCATAGATATATATGACATTAGGGATATGGCAACTAAAATTTATTAAAGTAGATAAAAATTTAGTTACAACTTTCGCCGCGGCTGTCACTATTATTATGTACAGTTGTCAAATCTGTCCGGAATTCATTCAATGACTTATTTGACGCGAATTTGAAGCTTATTAGAGTGAATTATTATTATTGGATGAAAATTTGTTTACTTTTGGTGTATTTTTTTATATAGCTTTGATAAAGATCAAATTATCATTTTAAGGTACAGCACTTGACCTCCCGTCAGTCAATAACTAAACAATGAAGATTAAAAGGTATTTTTGAGTTTGTACATGCATAAATTAGGTACCCATCAAATAGTCAATTCGAAACTAGTACTAAATGGAAGCTGCTGTTTCGTAAGTTTGCCCAAACTGCTTGATTTCAAGCTCAGTAATTGTGAGAGATGGTAATTTGCGAAATCTCTGAAGTAACAAGCATTCATGAGCTGTCAAAAATGCGCTTTCATCATCTAGATGATTCTTTCATTTTTTGGATATTTGTTATTATAAAATCTCGATATGTGAATTTTGTCGGTTTCACAATATTCCCTAGTACTTTGTACAAATAAGTAAAAATGTGCAAGAATAACTTTCTTCTTCATTCTGTGGCACTACAACCCTCGTGGGTCTTAGTTTAATCAACCATTTTCCTCTATAATTTTCGGCTTTCAACTTTGGTTGTCCAACATTGCAATTAGTGATCCTCAAAGAGATATTTTTCTTGGAACTTGCAATAACTAAACTGTATTATGACGGAAAATTTGTTCGCTTTTCTAATCTTTTCGCACAAAACCCCACTCTTTAATCTTACACAAATGTACTAGGTGTAAAATTACTGCTCCATAATCCAAATTCCTTACACCAAGCTTAAGAATTCAAGAATCGTCAACCACATCTCATCTTCAACTTGTCATGTAATTTCAAAGCCTTATATAGTGTAACATCAGCAGTAGTTGGTTTACCGGATGACCATTTGTGCGAACAAGTGCTAGAAATACAATAGGTGCCGTGTCGGACATGGTTCAAAGAGGGTGAATATATTTGTCGTGCAAGGGGTGGAGCAACGGGAGAGAATGTATGAGCAAAGTGCATCCTATAGGGTGCCATTTGCATTGAGGTGTTTATGTCAACGCATTCAATTTTAGTAAAGAAACCAAAAAGAAGGAGAAGAATATCAGTACATTCAGAGTTTACACTGTATTTGGAAATATATACGGTAATGACTTGTTTCCCTGACTATTCCATTCGTAGTATTTATAACAAGGTTAACAATGCTAAATCGCCATAGAAACGGTGCATATCAGTGGGTATTTGGACGTGTAGAAATACCATCGGGTATTACACTAGTGGTCCAAGTGAGTATTTTACTCAAAGATGTGGATACCTCCAATTTGTGCTTTCTTCGTATTTAATGGAATATTTTTCTGATCGTCAAAGAAAATGCAAGAAATTCTAATTTTTCAGTTTGACAGAAGTTTGTTCACTCGTTCCTATGAAAATTACGTGAGTTGTTACTAGATTCATAGAAAACTAATTTGAAAAAATGGTTTGACTCCTGGAATAGTCCTCCATATACCATTTGTAGTTAAAGTATTATAGACTATTTTTGTGGTGCAATCACTCATGTTTATTGTGCTTGTGAATACCACTCGTGCTGCACACTCGTGGTATTCAAACGCAAGCACAATAAACATTCGTGATAGCACCACAAAAATAATCGATAATACTTCAACTACTTATGGTATAATAAATGGATATCTGCTGCAATGAACAATCACAAAAATAATGAAATACTTTCCTAAATTACTTTGTACACTTGTTCAAAACGATTTTCTGTTGTAGAAAACAATAGTATTTCTGGATAATGTGAAAAAGGTATTAATTTAAATTGCTGTTACATAACTTAATTTCATACAGCCTCCTAAATGAGGATAATAACAATATTTTTTCCAGCTGTACAATGAACAGTTCTCATTTTGACGTCTTTATTCACATAATAACCAGTTATCATTCTTTTTTCACCTTTTCATTGTTGCAGGCAGTAACGGTTTGCGAATCCGCCTCCGGCTTTGAAAATGCGACAGAGTTGTACTAGCCAAATATGATAACTATATAAAATTTTGCTAGCATGCATAGATCAATAAAATGCTTTGAAACAACTACTTACTTACTTAAACCCTATTAGAAGAGTCATTTTCCAAGACAAATATTTAGTTGTCACGTGAAGTCCACGACAGTTTGAAAAAAAAAAATTGAATTACAATGATCCCAATCATGATACGAATCAAGCTAATGTTACTGGAAAGTTATACCGGAGTTGAAATTATTTTCGTTCGTTCAAATTTCCACGAATATACTTTGGTGTTTTCATGTTTCACAGACTTTTGTGCTCCCTATTTCTCTTATTGCAATTGAAAATTGATCCGTGTTTGAATAATGCCTTCATAAAAATGTTCATTGAATGGAGTATTCTAAAATAAAACAAAAAAATATATTGGCAGCATAGGACTGTGGGGGTGCTGCAATCAATTGCCACATTTCGCAGAGCAAGTCAATGAATATCACGTTCTCTACTTACAGCAAGTAACTAGAGTAATTTTTCTGACAAAAATCACAATGACAGGACATATATTGCTAAAATTTTTGATTGAAATAGTAAACTAGTTGGACCTTAAACATTGAAGGCACCGCGGAAGTTGAACGGACGATAATGCCTACAGTAAACGTACACACATCGGGCCGAAGGCCCTTGGCAAGTACACTGTTGAACTCAGGCATTATTGATGATAATAATCAAACTTGGAAACTAGCAACATGGAATATAAGAAGTATCAATGAAAAGAAGTTAGGCGATTTCAATGCTAGAGTTGGGAGGATACAACAGAAATCATAGGCAAATATGGTGAAGACAGGAGGAATAATAATGGCACTCAGCTAATTGACTACTGTTCTTTAAATGATTTAATAGTAGCAAATACATTTTTTCAACACAAATTAATTCACACATACACGAGACACGGACCAGAGAGCGGATCGTTGATAGACTACATACTAGCGGAAAGAGGAAACAGAGAATTGATAAAAGATGTCAGAGCTAGAAGAGGGCCAGAAATATATAGTGATCATTTTTTGGTATTAGCGAAAATAAAGAAAGAATACAACAAGCAAGGAAATGTGAGTGAAAATGTATGTGAGAGAGAAAGAACTCACAATGGATAGTGAAACTGATATTGAACAAAATTGGTTAACGCTCAAAATAATTCTAACAAGCGTGGCAAGAGAAGTTTGCGGAACTTTCAAAGTAAAAAGTAAAAAGAAACAAACACCATGGTGGAACCAAGAAATTGAAGAAGAAATAAAATGCGAATCAAAAACTGTTTTACAAAGCAATGAAAACTATAAGAAAGGGAGAAACAACAAACAATTTTCCAGTAAAAGACAAGACGGGATCCCTGATAACAGAAGAAGACCAAGTAATGGAATGATGGAAAGAGTACTCCGCAGAATTATTAGATACAACAGACGAAGAGACAAACATAGAACTGCAAACAAGAGGTGCATTGACTGCAACATCTACAGAAGAAATAAGTATAGAAGAAGTAAAAGAAGCCATTCAAATGCAAAAATGTGAAAAATCGCCTGGTCATGACAGAATAACTACAGAAATGTCAATAAATGTGAAGGAAACAAAAGTAATGATAATAGGTAATGAAGAAAAAACTATTAAGCTAAATAATGAAAACATAGAACAAGTAGAAAAATTTGAATATTTAGGAATAACAATAACAAAAGATGGAAAACAGGACGAAGACATTAACAAAAGAGTAGATAAAACAGTGGAATTATTTCACAGCATGAATAATAGCTTCATGAATAAGAAAGAAATTAGCAGGAAGACAAAATTAACAGTTTACAATACAATATTTAGATCAGTTCTAACATATGGCTGTGAGTCATGGTTTATTCCGAAAAGAACTAAAAGTGAAATCCAGACATTAGAAATGAAATATTTGAGAAGGGTCAAAGTTGTAACGATAATGGACAGAATAAGAAATCAAGATATAGTAGAATCTATTGAGCAAAAACAACTGAGCTGGTGGGGACACCTGGTCAGGATGGAGGAAAATAGACCTGTAAAGAGGACTTGAACATCAAGGTATATACCGAAGCGAAGCCGAGGAAGACCGAGAGAGAACTGGAATAACATCATAGAGAAACTCGAGAAGAAAGGAATCACACTACGCGAAGCCAAGCAGACTGCAAAAAACAGGAAACAGTGGGCAAAGTGCACGAATAAAGAATAAAGACTAAAATCCCTACACTTAACAGTAAAAGGGAATCGGACTATATATAATATATTATTGTCCTTTCAACATTCTTTACATTATACTGAATCGTAAACGTCTCATAACAGAGCTCTGTCTCTAATAGTAAAGTGAGTTGTAACGGGCTAAGCCTGTTAAAATTATAACGGGCTGCCCGTTATAATAATAACGTTATTTATTGAAAGTATCGAAAAATACAAATACATACAATAATTTAGAAACAATTCTGTTTGCAGCATAAATGGACATTAACTGTACAGCTGGAATTCCCCGTAATCACCAAACCAGAAGAGGCTGCACACACATTTTCGGTAGAAACTTCCTCTGTCGAAGATAATAGAGCAACGATAGCATTTGACGTTTCGTTGTGTGGGTTGGTCGAAAGAACCATATTTGCAACTTTCATTTTGCCTGCTATAGACTCTTCTATATATTCTTCTGCCACTTTTGATGATTGCCAACCACCAATTTGTTTCACTGATAGAATATTTTCCGAAGACTCTGCAACCATGCTAGCACCACTTCGTCTAACACAATGGCCCGTGTACTTTTCAGGGTGATCTAAACCAAGGAATTCTGCTACTTTTCTCGGTACACCTCCAATAGTATGCATACCAGCCGGCTGCGCAACACATTTTCCTTGTTTGTACCCCAAAAAAAGCGTCTAGTTCCAACATTACGCGGACGTAGTTTAGCATACTTTTGGTAAATATCATAAGGCTTTAATAATTCACTTGCATCCGGAATAATGAATGACCTGGAAGTATATGTCTTGGTATCTCGCAACTTTACTAGCACATACTTCTCATGGTCCTCGATATCATCTACTGTTAGTTTAAGTAATTCATCTCGGCGACAAGCACCATATAGTCCAAAGATAAGCACAACTTTACATAGTAAGAAATCATCCGAAGCTTCCAAAATAAATCTGCGACAATCCGCAACACACAAAACCTTAGATTTCTTCGGCATAAAATTAATATTTTGTTTCTTCAAAAATAGAATAACCTTGCTAAATCTACGGAATCAATTTTATTACTACATAACTCATAAGGTAATTACCACAACAAACCTAGATATATTAACGTCGCCATTAACAATTAAGACTTTCTTCAACATTGAAAATTTAGTCCATAAACTTGTCGGTTTGTATTTCTTTGATAATTTAGATACGTATGTCAACACAACAGTTTCGTTTAGGACCATACTGACATTATTTTTCCACTCATTAAAATCTTCTACTTCTTTATCATATCGGTTGCGTGACTTTTCTGGTATAAATTTTCCATTAGCTTCTTCAGCTTCTTGCAGAATTTCGTGAGGAAGGTTGAGCGCGTTGAAACTATCCATAACTGACAGCTCAAAATAATATTTTATTTTGTTTTATACATCATTTGTCATAGTAACATTTGCTTTATGTTTCAAAGACTATTACGATCAAATAATTTAATATATTTTACTGTACGTTCCAATAATTTATTTTTGATATATGTACGATTCAGTATAATGTAAAACATTATACAATGCTCGACCGTAACCCGAACTTCACTTGCTCGCACGGATAACAAGCTCGCTTCGCTCGCTCGTTATTTACCGTGCACGCCCGTAAAGTTCTAAGTAACGGTCTTGCAATGTAAATTACTATAATACCTTAATTACTATATTATTGCTGTTGAATTAGATTACAGTTGATGCTTTTGTGCACCCATATTATTGTCTTTCAAATTTGGATTCTTCAGTTTCTTTGAACGCAACTTCTGTTGGAATCCGGCTCTGGGTACAAGCACGTTGTATTTCTTCGTCATCTTCACCGACGGCGGTGAATTTAGTGCTTTACAAGATTTCTTAACGCAGTACCGACAGGAAATACATTTCGTCGCAAGAATACAATCTTGCAAGCAGCTTTTCGAGTTTTAGATAAGATTGTACGTTTGTACAAATGGAGACGTAGCTACGTGAAAAGCAGAATGTGCATCACTCCTATTTTCAGATTCTGTCAAGTGTACCAACACATGCAGATTACCCTATATTCAGTTTATTTCATTTTTCAGTTGTAACTGCTCTGTGAAAATTTTTCTCAGCTTGTTGGGAAATGTTGAGCTGGGTTCACAGGTCAGAAGAGTCAAGATTTATTATAAGCTGTGATTAATTCATATCAAGAGGGATTAGATTTCTGAATTATACCCAAGATTGACGTCAAATGTTCTGACATAGGTAAAGCTGCGTAATTTTCTTTTACTTATTCTTATAATTGAGTTTGCACGTCTTTGATACAGAAAGAGTGTTACTCTGTATTTGCAAGAGCAGTTGAATATAAGATAGAAGGACTTCGTCAGTTTTCACTTAAGTCATATATCAACGTGTGGCAAAGAACTTTGTCGCTTGTACAGTGTAATATTATCATGGACACAACCATCTGAAATGGAGCATGTCAAACACTAATATCGATAGCAAAAATCTTCCAAAGGAAAAATCCTATTATAAATATATTATACCCTCAATTTCCAATAAATATTGATAGAAATCTCAACCGCAATCCATCAAAAACCCATGAATACTCTTAAATCCATTCTTCCACCACTGAATCATTGTCTTGCAGCTATGAATGCATGAACACGTAAGACAGCATTTGACACAGCGACTGCCTCCGAAAGACATGAAGACGGTATGACAGCAACAACCCTCCCAACCTTTTGCGACGGACGCCGCTGGCGACAGACAATGCGTGCGAACTTGCAGGTAAAAGTTTGACAGCCCCACGAGAACAAGCAAGGGTGACCAGTGGACAGAAGAAGGAAATTTTGAATTAATGTTTACGCAAGAATGATACAAGGGTGAACTTTTCAGATTTGAATGGAACGGAAGAATTGAAGGGTATTTTGCACGGGATATGAAAAGATAATTTGTTCGGTGAAGGGTACATGATTGGAAGATTGCATAATTTAGTACTTTTCAGCTTTCTCATCGTGAATAAGCAATCCATGCACATCCTGCTTGAAAAAGACCGTATTGAAATTGTTGTAACGCCTTGTGCCGAGCGGTTGGTTGATGTTTGACAAAACAACACAGTGGGTTCTTTTTGAGACTAGTAAATTGTAGTAGTCCGAAAATCAAAATCTCTACGAATAAGAATCATCTACGTATGATGGTTGGATAAAAAACGGTAGGCTCAGGCTTATTTTTTAATCCTTATTGTGGTAAAACTTCCAAGAAAATCCAAACATGCAAATAATCTCCAATTGAAAGGAAACATCTGCTGCACAATATGCAATTCCAATTCCATTGCATTTGTTTGTCAAATGTCTCCTAACAATCTTCCGACTTCCTTGTGAATACTCACAAACCTAGTAATCCCTTGGATGTCACATCTCTGGGACCTTTCCTTCTGATTGTCACATAAGTACATGACAATAGATCCAAACATATCAGCAATTTAAACATGAATGCCCACATTCATAGGTTAGATTAGAAGCTGGGCTACCGAACGATGCTAAATTAAACAATCATAAACATCCGATGCCTGGACCTATTCGCTATTCCCTATTTGAAACCCGAAGGCTGGCTTAGCTATCTTGATGCTCTGAACTGGAAATTATCTTGTAGTATGCATTGCATATTGCTATAGGATGTGTCGTGGTTATATGCTTTACTGATCGAGTGTTCTTTATTGTTAAACCTTAAACAGAGGTAGTCAAATGTTTATTGTGATTGGATAATCTGAAAAAAACTACCAAATAAGTGAGTTGATAGTTCGTGCCATCTTCATTTGATGAGACAATTTTCACTGCCTCTGATTGAGTCGTTAGGTTCACATTTGGACTTGAACAGAGGTAATTTGTTAAAGTTACGGATCTGTAAGTGCAATTTACCAGCTTTATGGTAAATAAACTATATAATTTATAACGATCTTCGGACAGCAAGCAATGTAAGAAGTGAGTAAAGAAGAGAAAAATCTTTGTTGCACAATCCAAATACAAGATTCATCTACACTTTTTAGCGCATTTTGAGCGCATTTTTTGGAAAAAAGCGCTATTATATTCACTTTGGCTGTCTGTCTGGCGTGACGCTGAGTTCTCAGCAACTATACTTGAAACTGGTACTACATAAAAGCTGCTGTTTCGTAGGTTTGCACAAATTGCTTTAATTTAAGCTCAGTGATTGTGGAAGATTAAATTATTCAATTGTTTCAAGTGAAGCAATGCCCATAGATATATATGACATTAGGGATATGGCAACTAAAATTTATTAAAGTAGATAAAAATTTGGTTACAACTACAGCCGCGGGTGTCACTATTATTATGTACAGTTGTCAAATCTGTCCGGGATTCATTCAATGACTTGTTTGACGCGAATTTGAAGCTTATTAGAATGAATTATTATTATTGGATGAAAATTTGTTTACTTTTGGTGTATTTTTCTTATATAGCTCAGTTAAAAATCAAATTATTATTTTAAGGTACAGCACTTGACTTCCCGTCAGTCAATAACTAAACAATGAAGATTAAAAGGTATTTTTGAGTTTGTACATGCATAAATTATGTACCTATCAAATAGTCAACTTGAAACTAGTACTAAATGGAAGCTGCTGTTTCGTAAGTTTGCCCAAGCTGCCTAATTTCAAGCTCAGTAATTTGCGAAATCTCTGAAGTAACAAGCATTCATGAGCTGTCAAAAATGCGCTTTCATCATCTAGATGATTTTACAATTTTTTTGTATAATAACAGTTTTGGAAACTCTCTTTATATAAGGGTGATCCACACAACATTCATATTTGCTCTACTTGACTGCACAATTCCCGGTGCAGATGTCTAGGAACGATTTTTTATCTATTTGTGGTAATAAAAGAACTATTAGAAGTAAGTTACTTATCCTTAAGCATTTTATGCCATAATAGGTCTCAAAAATCCGTTTCTATCTTTTTATAGAAAGTAATATGGAATATTTATTGCCAGACAAATACACTTGAGTTTCCCAACAAACATTTAACAACGGAAGAAGTATAAACAGAGCGGAAAATTTGAACTAGATTTTCTTACTTCGTAAACATAGCGTTTTTCTTTCATGAACACATGACTGCACATTTTGAGGATAATTGTTTGTGAAAACGTTGTCTAACAATACAAGTCGGGCGAAACAAGGATTTTCTTATTTTCATAGAAACTGTACAACTTGAACGCGATCCTAGAATTTAATAAGATTCTTTCAGGCAGTTTGAGAAGTAATAAAAACTGATTTGGAAATCTATCAGGCCATTTGATTGAGCCAATATTCAAAGTTCTTTTTAATATACAGAGTGTTTGCATACTTTTGCATAAAACTGATGAGATAATACATTTCGATACACGGGAATGGTTCAAGAAGTTTGTGTAGAGCTAGAAGAGTGTACGATTCGTCGTGAAAACATTACCCTGAGAAGTCAACGGTGCCATTTTTAATTTTGCCAGAAGCAATTACTATTAATTATTCATTATAAGAATTTAGCGCCCAAATAATCATTTTGTTAGACACTTGAAAATGATACTGAAACATATATTTTATTATGTAAAACTCACGGTGCCGAGTCTATTTAAAATATCGATATATAATAAAGAAGTCCTATACAAAAATTATAGGCAGAGACCTGACGAATTTAAAAGCCAACGGTGCCGACTCTTATGTTGCCAGAAGTCCTCGGCACCGTGGATCAAATCGGCGCTCGCGCGACATATTTCTAGTCTAAATTAATGTTGCAATTCTGTGCAAATCCATAAGTCTTACAGATCGACTTTTGTTGAATAATGTCAATTTGTTCATAAAGATGACAGGTTCGTTGCTATTTTGTCCATTATTTACAGATTCATGAAATTATAAGACTTATAGTTTTACGCAGAGTTTCAAAATAAATTAACATATATTTATTTTTGGTGCAGTAGTACTTTGAGAGGGAGAGTGTAAGTTGTAACAGTAGAACGTAGGTCGATTTACACTATACGAAACATCAACATAACGTCAAGGCACTTCCGGTCAGTGGTGTAGTCTCAAAAAAAGAAGTACCGGAACATCCGGATGTAGCGGGGGCGGATGGGGGATTGCGAGCTGACTTTTTTATATTTGGTTTTTCCGGCGAGGAGAACTATGAACTACACATCGGTGAATAAGTACATGCGGGGGCGACTCGCAATCTTTTCAATCTTTAGTCTTTTACACATTTCATCTCGAAACTCTGAGTAAGTGTAATAAGATATTTAAAAAAAGTAATATTTCTGGAAAAATACCAGAACGCGTGCCGACTTCTCTAAAAAAGTACCGAAACACCGTTCCAGCCACACTACACCACTGTTTCCGGTCCTGAAGCAGACTGAAGTACTGAATTTCAATACTCTACGGTCGATCGTTTCAAATCTATGTGAAAAATTCTAAAAGACTGTCAGGTAAACAGTATTTTAAAAGGGAGAGTGTAAGTTGTAATATGTAATAATATTTGATATCCTTTCATCCTATCATCTGAGAATGATCAAATCTAGAGTAACTGAGTTTTAGAATATATTTATATAATTTCAATTCCGGTAAATTGATAAGAGCAATTAGAGAACAAATCTAAAAATGAAAAGCAATCAATTAATTATTATCGAAGCAAACCAATAAAAATAATAGATTTCAGTGAGTTTTTTACTTGTATGAAGTACTAGTATTGTGGAACCGACAAAATTAAAATCTCGTGATTTTAATGGGAATATTCGTGTAGCGTTGAAATTCTGTATTCAAGACTGGTCTAGGGTCTAGTTGAGCACCTCGCATTATAGTTGCGATCATCTGTACCGGAAGTGCACTTTCTTAAAACTTTTTTTCAATTCTTTGTATAATACAGAATGAGTAGCTGTAGGATACGAAAAGTCAATATTTCAAATTGTTGTACTGCAGAAATCAAACAAGAGAGTCAAAAGCTCTAATTTTGAAGTTAAATTACATCAAATTTCAGAGGACACTATGCAAGAAACGCGAATATCGCGTTGAAGGGAAAAAAACAGGAAAAAACTAAGTGATAATTTTGGAGTCTGAAGCATTGTGCCATATACAATTAATAGAAGCCCAAGTTGCATTCTCCACATAAGGCTCTTTTTTTGGATTTCTTTATCCAGCACTTTTATGTTTTCTATGAGGCTTCTTTTTTAATGGATTTGGGATTATGTAGGATACGAAGTACTATCAGCCTTGTCACGTTTCGACAAATATTGTGTATGTTCTACTATTAAGAGCGCTATTTTTCCGTTCTCATAGGACGTGCTACTTGAGAACAAGGATAATGCGAAGGATTCGACAAGAAAAGAGCGTCTTTCGGTGCAGTAAAAGCTCAAAAATCACATGCAATATGATAATAGCGTACTTCACTCGTGGTTAGATGGTTAATCATGAGATTCACTCTTATGAGTCATAGAAATGCCAATCGTCTGTTTGGGTGCTACAAGTTGGAGAAAATCCGACAAAAGCCATCTGCTCTCGAAGTGTCGTGACATTAATTTGTCTCAAAAGCAGGTCATATAGCAACAATTCCTCTGCAGGATCAAAGAACTGTTAATGCCAATTGATATACAACCATTTTCTTTACCGCAAGTTGATTGCTGAGTTTCGAAAAACCAATCTTGAACGACGAATCATCGTGTATCAGGACAATGAAGTTCGCACACAGCTCGAAAGACTATTGAATTTTTAAAGCAGCAAAACGTTGAATTATAAGACCATCCTCATTACAGTCTCGACCAAAGGTTCTGGCGATTCTCTACTGTCCCAAAAATCAAAGAAGGACTGCGTGGTCAAAGGTTTCAGTTGCCAGAAGAAGCAGAAGATTAACCCTGACTTCCTTCAGATGTAGGAGGGATCCAATAAAATTATAAAGCTGTCAGATGTGGAATAGTATTTAATTTCATGGTAATTACTGAAAATTGGTATATTCCAAATATCAAGTTTGTTTACCCAATTCAATGATTGATCCCTCTCATAATTTATGTTGAACGTGTTTGTCTGGAGCTTTACTTGGCATATTCTGCAAACAACACAAGTGAGTCTACACCGTCGTATAGTGCTGCCACCGCTCTGCTTTCTAATGAAAATTTACAATTGTCGTTCACGCGATAACTGTGGCACGTGCACATGACAGAACAGAGTATTTACTCCATCTACCCCTCCGTAAGACTGCCATGTACCCAAGTTAGATTCCACCCTTTCATGAGGTTGCCACGAACCAAGACACTTTGAGGTTCACTTTGATTTTATGGGAGATAATTGAGTAAATTGGATGGATGCAGGGTAATTGTACACCAGGATATAAATCATGTCTCATTTAGTATGCAAGGCTCTATGATATTACCAATGTTTATGTGTTTGGAGTAATGAGTAGCTAGTTATGTGACTTAATCGAGGTACCTTATGAAACACACTGTATATAAGGCTATGTTCCATTTCACTTCATTCATTTTTTACTTGCAAGTTTTGTTCAATTCACTCCGTGGTTCTCCCCCTTCATTTCTACGAATGTCTGCAAATGAGTTCCAAAGTTTTCAACAGCAATATGTTATGTTCTCCTTACTGTTCACTGTGCCTTTTCGTGTTCTCTCTTCCATGCTCTATTCCAATTCGTGAGGCCCTTCGTCGGATCCCATGTCCTTTATCCGTGTCTATAAGCACAATATGATTCCACGTTTAATCTGTTGGACCGCACTTTGCGCCGTATGAGACTTTCGTGTATCGAATACAGAGTTTTGGTCCCTCGGTATCTTCGGGCTGTTCCATAAGACGTACGGGAACATTTTTCAGACGAATAATACGTGATTGTTGTTTTTATGGCGAATTATCGAGATCATTTGAATTCTTATACACATCCAATCGCTCAATAGCTGATTGTGTAGATATTTGATTATAATAGTTTCACAAGTTTTCAAGTCCTGATCTCCAAGCTCTAGTTCAAGATCAATCACTGTCAACTCATCCAAACTAGCCAGTCTTACACAATTTTCATCTATCTTCATCTGTATATGAATAGAATTCATTTGTAAAACTCAATGCTCATATTTTTGAGTCAATCCCACTTCTGACACCACTTGCAGTGTGCGAGCAATCAGCTTCAGCATACTTGAAACATCGATCGTCCAGTATGGAAATATAGATTTCACTATAATTTCGTCAAGGCAACAAGAAGTATGAGGTTGCTAATAGTTCACTGAACATAGAAATTATGTTCTATTTCTTGGTGCTTACACAGCATAACGTATTTCCTCAGCAACTTTGATTACAAAACATGATAAATCCATCATCATATTACATCCTATTTACTATCCATTCACCACAACAACAAATCTCTTCAAAACAACATCCTCATCCTAATCCCCGTGGGTTCGATCCACCTTCGGTGCCATCTTGCATGGCATGCATGTTAGTGCATCGCATCCGTTACTGATTCATTGCGAAGCGACTCTCGAGAGTCGAAGACAGCACTGAAACAACAAGATGCATTAGCTAGTAATCACTTACAACTTCCCAAACACCGTGTCAGAACTTAGTTTCCAGATAATTAAAGCCCGCTTTATTACTGGAGGTTCGCTGCATTTAGGATCTGGATTCGTAAACAGACGGAGTGCTGAGGTGACGGTAAACTAGGATAATGCGATATTGCGAAGAAATATTCACTGAATTGTATTTGTGCGAGTTATGCTTGGTTGTAAGTAAATTTGCTCTTGCAGCTAATCATATTCAATCCAGCAAATTATAAGATCTGATTCACAGTTATTTCAATGTGATTATTATATTTTTAAGTTGGAAAGACGTATTGTCAAACATCAGTATTAGAGAACAGATTCATACCCTTTAGGGAATAGCAGGTTCTTTCATTGCGTAAGCTGCTAAACCTTTGCAAAAAATGTTCGGGGGAGGATCTGGTAGAAAACTTGAACTCCTGCTGAGACCGAAGAGGGTTGTTTATGAAGGTTGACCTTTTGATTATTGATCTCCCTCATCTGTCTTGGAGAGGGCGACCCCAAGGAGTCATTAGTATTTGTAGCCGGAGGAGGCGACCACTTGCAGACTTCTTAAAGGGTCACTTGACTCATGCTATCTTGTTGTTTTTTGGTGCGAGAATATGTGTTCAAAAAATATTTACTGTTCTTTACGACATTGATTCTTTTTGTTCAAGGTTTTATAGGAGTTTTTAGATAATGATAGATGCAACAAAACGCAGTTGTGAAATCTAAGTTATTGCAGAGTCAAATTATCACCCTCTTTTCTTCACGTGCAGCTCAAGACACTAGCCATAAATCGCAACTTGTGGGTGATAGAGAAACATAATTAATAACATCCGCTGTTAGAACAGAACAGAGCTCGTTCTCCATTTCTTGTTGTCATTGCCATTGCAAATGTCGTTGCCTTAATCGCTACACCAAACTTCTGTTTGGATTGCCTTCATCGCAATATCGTACACTAGTTCTCCTTTGCTCCAATTCTACTCTTCTGCTGCGAATGATGTTTAATTTACATTGTTAGCGGAATTGTGTACTGTAAGACAATTGAGAGTGCTGTCGTTTTCAACAATTGCAGAGTAATTTTTAGTGGAACGACTCGCTTTGCACTAAAACTCATATACATTTGGTTCATATGTGTATATACTGTTATGGAATAGTCACAAATAATTTCAAATTTGTTAGTTACGAAATATAACATAAGCTAACTGCTTGCTTAGTTACAAAAACGTAATACAATCTATACCATCAAAATCAAATCACAAAAGGGAATGTATAAAGTGCGAAAACACATGAACAGTATCTTCAGGGAGCGCCGACCAGTCGACCTGCTTAACTCGACTGGAAGCGCCGAGCTGTTGACCTGCTCAACCTCTGCCGGGAGCACCAACGCTACATCTAGCTTGACCTGCTCAATCACGAGTCCTCAAGACGACGTCAGCCCCACAGGCTGGTCCGTCTAGGAGTCGGTCTGCCCTTAATTATCTAAGCTGCAATCATCCCAGCCTTACGAGGCGTTCGAAAAGCCAAGGTAAATTAGTGACTCAGCTCACGCTTTCCACTCAGAGCTAAGACCTATTTTGTCGTTTCTTTGCTTATGGTTCCTCCGTTAAATTCAAACTGTCAAAGAATTTCATGATTTGGTGGGGGGCTGTCTGTTTATTATCTTCAGGTGTAGTGAGACTGTCTTCGAGATGTAATAGTCTCAGCCGCACAGGATGTGTTCCGCCGTTTCTCTCTCATCATTAGATAGACCCATTGGCCCATAGTCAGGACGCAGTTTTAAACCTGGTTCTAGGTCTGGCTTATGCATAACCATGACAACATGTGTTATAACCTAATCGATTTTTAAACGTCGTTATGGTTATATATAAGATAGACTCAGGCCTGGGTTTAAAACCGCGTTCTGACTATGGGCCATTATTTTAAGATGGTATTCAAGGTGACAGTGATCTGTTAGGAGCCCAGTGATTATTCTGATATCCTGTTTGTTAAGTTTGCTGCTCTTGTGCTTGAAGGTAGTATGAATTTTTTGGCTTGTTTATGACCATCGGTATTGGGCAAATGTGAGGCTTCACTGCGTTCCACCCATGAATTTATTGTATTTTTAATGTGGACCAATAAATGCCTTCGTGGCTGGGTACCCAAGTTAAGTAAACTTTTGCTGTGTACTGCCAATTTATTGAGGATGGACACGCATTTTTCTACTATTGCTGATTTAATCGTGTTCGACTTGAGCGCCTGTATAGCTGAGAGGCTGTCTTTTATTATGTATATGTTTGTGCCTTTGCCATCTTTTTTGAGACAAAGGTAGGCACAACTAGTTATAGCGCTTATTTCTGCTTAAAAGATGGTTGGATATGTGCCTAGGGCCTCTGAATGAGAAGTACTTGGCCCGTGTATACCAATTCCAACTGTCCCGTTGATGTTGGATGCATCTGTGTAGTAGACAGAGGTTACGTTGTCTTTGGGAATCTTCGTTGTATGTGTATCCTCCAACTCTGTGAGTATTTTAATCCTGTTGGATTACCAGACTTGTATTGGTTGCTTCCTTTCAGTCTGAGGGCGCAGATTGATGCAACTTTTTCTATGTATAGGTGTAGAGGTGCTAAGTCTAGTAAGACCTCCATTGCTGCTGTTGGGCAGGAGCAAAGTGTTCCTGTAATACCAAGACAAGCTAGTCTCTGCAGTTTGTTTAGTTTGTGTTGTGCCGTCACTTCATTAACTTTTGGCCACCAGATTAGTGAAGCGTAGGTGACAGTGGGCATAATAACACTACAAAGTCATTTTTGGCTGCAGTCCTCATGTTTTTCCGAGTAGTTTAGAACAGGAGCACATAATTTTGGTGGTCTTATTGATAGTTCTACTTATGTGTTCAGTCCATATACTAAGGTATTTTGTTGTTTTACTGAACTGAAGATTGGTGTTATCCAGAGTAGGAGCTTTTAAGTTTTGCTTCTTTCTTCTTGTAAATGGAATTTCTACAGTTTTGTTTGGATTGACATGGAGATTAACCTCCTCGCACCAATTCCAGGCCCTTTTGCATAAGACCCGAGATAGTGCTTTCAAATGATCCTCTTACTATAATTACTATATCGTCAGCATAGCCTAGTAGGTACTTCTAGGTCAGTGCTGCTTAATTTTGTAAGGAGTTCGTCAACAACTAATAATCACAGAAGAGATGATAGTACCCCACCTTGGAAGCATCCCTTAGCAGCTGTTACAGTGATTGCTTCTCCTCCACTGTTTGCAGTGATTAGTCGGCTTCACAGCATTGCGTTGATCCACTTCCTGGTTTGGATGTCTAGCTCTTTATTGACTGCTGCCTTATCCATAGCTTCAGATGAGGTGTTGTCACACGCCCCTTCTATGTCTAAGAAGGCGCATTTTTTTTTCTGCCAATATTTTCTTGAGTTTTGAAACTAGATGTTGTCTGGCTGGTAGGCAAATTGCTGTTCGTGTAGCGGTGAGGTTTTTATTTTGCCTCTTATGTGCTGATCTAGTATTTTCTCCATTGTTTTCAGGAGGAATGAAGAGAGGCTTATAGGGCGGTAAAACTTTGCGAGAGAGCTAGGTCTCTTCTCAGTCTTTGGTATGAAGACTCCCCTTGTGTTCCTCAATAATGTGGGGATATGACCCAGAATAAAACTAGCTCTGAAGATTTTGGCTAAGAGCTGCAGAATATTTCATCACCTCCTGGAGATTTGTATGGTTTAAAGGAGTTTACAGCCCACTTTACTTTGTTTGATGTAAATATTCTACCTGAGAATGCCCAGACTCGTTTGTTGAGTCTACTTGGTAACCCTGAACAGTCGTCTTGTTCTGTCTGATGTGTAACTATCTTGCATTCTGGAAAATAAGTTTTTATTGCTGTTTTCGGTAAACGTTCCAACTGCCTTCAATAGGAGTCCTTGACCTTTTGAGTGGTCTAGTGATAGAACCTTCTGTATTCGCGCAGAATTCGCGCCAAGACTCTCGCTTGGATCTCTTGATTTCGTGTTGTATTTTGTGAGAGCTTTTTCATATTCGTTCCAGTTGCCAGACTTTTTGGCTTTTTTGAGAAGTTCCACAGTTTCTGTACGGAGCTTTGGTGACCTACGATCTGACAACAGCACAAAGAATATCTCAGGGATATAATCACAATAACTTAGGCTTAACGTGTACACAAATAAAGACAAACAACTATTCTACTCACGCTCACTCTCAACCAATGCACTGCTCACTCATTTAACTCACACACCTAGTAACTCAATTCATATCTAACTCTCCTAGAATATTCTAAAACACTACAGAACTTATCTTGCGTGAATAAAAACACAAACTGTGGTAACAAATGATTGTTAATAACTCACGTATTGTGCAATTGCCTGAAATACTCAAAGAATGATATGATTATTGATTTATGTACAGCCTAAAAACCTTAGAATAATATCTAGGGCAGAAACTGCTTCGTCTTTTATCATTAAGTTTATCCTCATACTCTTATCACTAAAATTAAATTAATTAAATACCATCTAATGTGTGTAGATAACTAGGCGCTTCAACATGGAAGTGCTAATATTACTGTGCTCCTATCGGTGTACATGGCAATATGGAAGTGTGTACTTATGGAAGGCAAAGCAAGCAAGCAATTGTCTCCAGATGAGGCAACTGTTCTGTTCTGTTAAGCTACAAACGAACTTTATGCTACACATTTAGATATTAATCCCTGATGCAATTATAATATTATGTTACTCCATAATTTGCTTGATTAAAATGAAACACGGCATTGTGTGATAATGAAGTATTGAACATACAAGTAAATTAAGTTGACATAACTGTATACAGAAAAAAGATAATGAGGAAGCTTACACCTCAAGTATGCTCTCAATTTACCGCAGGTGAAAACCTAGTCGCGTTAAGCCGCAGTCGAAGTAACAAATACTCAACTGGATAGCGCACCTAAGTCGATGGTAATTTGTGCTAGTTCCAAGAAACGCCCTCTGCAATGTAAATGCATTATTAACTGCATTCATCTTTGTGAATATGATATGCGATACGCTGTATTACAACTTACAACTTCTTGTGCATGCAAAGAAAATGTCTACTTCATTATGCATGTAAGATGTTTGTTTTCGATATAAGTAATACACTTCTACTTCTGTTGGAGATCTTGTCTGCTTTGCTTTGAATAATAGAGACAGTTATGCGTTTTGTTCTTCAGAGAGTATATAATCCCGAGTTTTTAGACTTAGGGTGCATTTGAAATATTCTTCAGGCATAAGCATACTAAACAGTAATTGAATTTGAAGAAGTGATTAATATTTCAACTCCTATTCATGGCTATGTAAACTCAATCGCTTTGTGATTTACACATGGTGTACAGTAGATACCAGAACAACATAATACTTTATTTATCTTGCTTAGAGCATTGTTCAAAGTTTCGACAATTCAATACAAGTTGTTGAGAAGCGTCGTCGACTGTATAATACAACCATTATCTCAGCGCGCGGGAAGATTTAAGGCCTCAGTTGAACTCCTCCACACGAAATATTATTATTATTACAAACTTGTAGTTGCATATAAGCTTTCAGTGCCCCGGTTCTTAACAACCTAATTTATGCAAATCTTTTGTGTTGGATTTTATCATTCAGGAAACACTTCCTAATGAAATTATTCTCACAGACGTTTTATTAAACTTTTGGAAGTATACACCGCAAGAACTAAACGCAGACAAACTTGAATTTGTCTGAAAATTGTAGAAAAGTAAGGCAATGTGTCTCGTTCTCGCTTTCTATTGTAAAATTGATTGATAAAAATAATTGCAGTCTATCTTCATCCTCCTCAATTGAAAATAACGACGACGATGAAGATCAAAGCTTGATACCTTTTACATCGTAAATCCTCCCTGGTAGCCTTCAATTCAAAATGATTTGCAGCATTTAACAAATAAGCTATCTATCCTTTTCGATAATTGAATTACCTCACATCGCAATCTGTAAGAGTCTATAATATATTCCATCAAAGTTAATCTGCTTGTTGTACTGGTCTAAAAATAGACTCATCCAGGTAATCTAGTCGTTAGTTTATTATGCAGCTAATAACAAATTTATTACTTTCCGGAGATAAGGTATTGGATAACGACTGGGAAAACCAAGGAGCGTCTCCTGCTAAGTTCCAATTAAGTAAATATTTCCTCAAACGACCTTTAATATAGCGAGTTCTGAGGGCTGGTAGCCCTGTCAGCATATTCAACTTTAAGTGCGTGACCAGTGTAGTTAAAACTTGGAAATTGACCGTGCTTTATATCTCCGCAATGACGTCGGGTACCCATCTTGTTCATGTTATGTAAGTGAAGTGAGAAGAGCTTAGCCATCTGCGGGCATAGTTTCGTATTAACTTCCAAGGATGTATTAAAACGGAGCTCGACTAAGAGCACTTGGCGAAGATGCGGTCAGGATCAACTTGATAACTATCTCACACCGACCTTGTTAACGGCTGGTCGACCAGTACAACGAAATTCAACACAATTTTGTAAGAATATATTGTACTCTTTTATTGTTCATTCCTTTGTCCACTTCCAACAGAAACGTTTATAAAAATACTTTCAATCTCATTAATTTCTGCAGGAATTTTGACGTTTTTCGACATTGGTAACTAAAAAGAAGTATTAAAGACCTTGTAGGGTGCAGTTCGATGATATTTTTTCCTGCTAAGTAATAAAAGATTTTATTGACAAAATGTGTTTACTCCTCACCTCCAGATGGCTTGCTCACAATTTAATCTTCTAAATATCTACCAATTTTGTCGAGTAATAACTCCTATCAAATAGAATGAAACTTTGGAATGGGTGAATAATGGTTTCCCATGAAGTTTGACATCTGCTACACGGGACATGTGTGAATAAATGGCTATATTCGTGTTCACTATGATTTCAAGTTGATAAGGGTGTTGATCTATAGGCAATTATCGTAAAAGTTTATCACATTTATCATAGTAATATCTACTGATATTAGTTCGTTTCATGCAATGCTGCATTCAAAAATGTTTTGATTAACTTTAATGTTGTCGTGCCACTACATTAGGTGTTGCAGGTTTGTTTCAATATACAATTTCGTTTCATGAAGTAATAAAAATTAATAGCCGAATTATATTTCTCATTATAAGACTAGATTGGTATTCGCATTTAACTCAATAGGGAAGTAAGAGTTCTTGGAAATCAAATACAATCAACTGACAAAGTTTTACTTGGAATCATTCGCTTTCATGGAGTTTCTCATTCGATCGTTTTTTATACCTACTAATATAAGAGACTTGATGTAGCACATACGTTTGATTTCAGAGCTTCCAATCAAGCTGATATTCATTATGACAAAAATATTATACGCTGCACACATTTGGTCTGATGTATCGACTCCACCCTTTGTGGAATTATAAAAGACAATAATTTCAGGCTTGTTGATTTCTTCATCAATGTTTGGAGTATGGTGCATTGAAGAGATAAGCGTCACCGTCTATTTCACCTCAGGAACATAAGTTACTGAAGTCAAGTCTTGGATAGAGCCAAAGAGTGAGCTTCTTCAACTCTTCAATGAGCTATATCGACGTGAATCAATTATTATCAGCGGTTATATTTCTGCTCGAATGTTCAATGGGTTTCACAAGACGAAGTATACTTTGCATCGGATTGGAAAGTCTTTTCTCATTGTCATTCAATGTCAAGCCGTTAGAATCTTTTTTTGAGCAGAGGTGGGCTTTGAGAATGCAGTGAGTTGTAGCATCATTTAGGATTATTAGTAGATTTGTTGAGGGTATACATGCGGAACGAACATCGACCTTTGAAACTAACCAACATTTCATCGATATATACTCGGTCACCAATTATGTAGCAGAATTTGACAAATTTATCTAAAGCCCAAAATATTTGAGCGATAGGGTCTTAAGGTCTTTTCCCACAACGGATTAGCAGCGTTCTATAGCCGTATAGTACGCGTATGATAAGCGTTGTTTCATTGCCATTATTTTGGACAAGCAGAAAGAGGAGGAATAAAGAAAGAAAAAACGCTACTGGATTCACAAATCTTCAAGAAAACAAAATATCGTAGAAGTATATCAGACACTATATAGGGTGATGAATACGTAGTTGTAGCCCGTAGCATACGCAGATCAAACGCTGATAGGCACCGTAGCTTTCCATGCACGGAGCGTTCTGGATGGACATGGTCATGCTACGATACGGTGTTGTATTGTTTCATAACAATCTATAAAAATGATATTTTTAGCGCATTTTTTGGAAAAAAGCGCTATTATATCCACTTTGGCTATCTGGCTGGCTAGCTGGCTGGCGTGACGCTGAGTTCTCAGCAACTATACTATTTACAGGCTTGAAACTGGTACTAAATAAAAGCTGCTATTTCGTAGGTTTGCACAAATTGCTTCAATTCAAGGTCAGTGATTGTGGAAGATTAAATTATTCAATTACTTGTTTCAAGTGAAACAATGCCCATAGATATATATGACATTAGGGATGTGGCAACTAAAATTTATTGAAGTAGATAAAAATTTAGTAACAACTTTCGCCGCCGGTGTTACTATTATTATGTACAGTTGTCAAATCTGTCCGGGATTCATTCAATGACTTGTTTGACGCGAATTTGAAGCTTATTAGAATGAATCATTATTATTGGAAAAGAATTTGTTTATTCTTGGTGTATTTTTTTATATAGCTTTGATAAAGATCAAATTATCATCTCAAGGTACAGCATTTGACCTCCCGTCAGTCAATAACTAAACAATGAAGATTAAAAGGTATTTTTGAGTTTGTACATGCATAAATTATGTACCTATCAAATAGTCAACTTGAAACTAGTACTAAATGGAAGCTGCTGTTTAGTAAGTTTGCCCAAACTGCTTGATTTCAAGCTCAGTAATTGTAAGAGATGGTAATTTGCGAAATCTCTAAAGTAACAAGCATTCATGAGCTGTCAAAAATGCGCTTTCATCATCTAGATGATTCTTCCATTTTTTGCATGTATCGGTACGGGAACGGTCATGGTATGGTACGGTGTAGTGGGCAAAGACCTTTGAGCCTTTTTTTTTGTTCCTTGTAAGAACATCATCTAAACTAAAACGAACTAATAGCGCTCGTGATTCGACTTGAATGGCGCTGAATAAGAATATATGCCTATAGGCTACGTGCATGAAGTGTACTAGCGCCTCTAGCGGGCAATGGAGAACGACTCAAATTATGACGCCCATGATCTTGCAGATCGTGTTTGTATTCATCAAACACTGTATCCATTTTACCGAGGAAGCATTGAAGAAAATCGTGAAATTTGTTTTGACATATTAAATATGTTGAAGAATATGTTGCTGACAATATTAACAACAAAATTATTGTGAAGTGCATCTGACAAACTTCTATCACTGAAACATGTTACAATTTAGAGATAGAGGTAAATTCATGAATCCCAAATCGATGATGAATATTTCTAATTTCACGATTGAATTAAAAACATATTTGTTATATAGATTAATAATAAAAGACAGACAATACTCTATTCACCGCTTTGATTCACTTCACTCGTTTCTTTATGTTATAACTGGATACATGAAATCTATGAAACTATATTTCACTTTAATCATCCTTAATACCACAGCCTGAAACAGAACAAGCGTTTTCCTATGTTTTATATGCAATTATTTTCACTTTTAAACTACGATGCTCAATGACAGCTCATTGAAGTATTCTGAGAAATGGAGTTCAATGGTTACAATGCTGCTCACAATGAGCGCTCGCTTCGATATTTGTTCAAACTACGCCCCCTTGCACATAGCCTATAGAGGCTTTTATTTCAGTGAGATCACTGTCACGGAAATGGCTAGCTTGCAAGGTGAATTTTACTCTTGCCATCTTCAGCTTTACATTTGTGCAGGTTACGATTTCAGTAAGAGTTTCATAAGTGATGAGAACATTCCAAGCAGATTCTTCTAAACAATATGCCTCTTTTTTGGAGGTCCTTTTACAACAGGCAGTTGGCGAAGTATATTGTGAGCTCTTGTCCGAGAAAATATACTTGGCGGTTGTGAACTTCACTCGAATCTGTTTTTGTCATAGTAGGTTTTCTGTTTTTCTTTCCGAATTCTCTTTACAGTATTCGCTGCTTTCGGTTTTTGGTTCTTCTTCTTCTGGCTGATCATTGCTAGACAAGATCGGTAACACTGTGCAATCTGGAATTTCTTTATCAGTTTGGGTGAGAGCTGAATCCTCCAAATCGGACATTTCTGATTCAGTGTCGTGCACGATTATTCCAGTGGCCTGCAGTCCATATGTGCAGGGTGTGCACTGCACACCTTATCAAAATATTAGAAATTACGTAAATAAAATCAATATAATGGTTCATTGAATACTTCATTTCATTTCACAAATTTTCATTATAAAATTAGAGAAAGAGCGTATTTTATCTATTTATGCAACTAGAAATACGAACGCGCTTCGCGGGCCACTCTGCTATATATTTGAAACGAATATCGACGCTTGAGGTGCAGATTTCTCACCTGCACGGCGAGCAAGGTCTGTTTAGCATAGTCAGTATAGGGGAAGTGAAGAAATAGAGTCTGACATAGAAAAAGCATACCGAAATTAGCGATCTCCTATCGCTCGTTCTCTCTCGCTGGGTACAGGCGGACTCTCTGCACCTGGAGCTGAATATTTAACGTTTATGAGTTCTTTTTTAAACGCCTTTTATTAATTTGTTTGAAAATAGTTGAAATATTGTTATTCGTTATTTAAGACAGCAATATTAGGTAAACACTCATTTTATACGTTTCTTGAATTATTTATTTTTGTGAAATTATCATTTGTAGAATGACAACTGAAAATAGATCTTTAATTTGTGATCTACTGGAAAATCCTTTTTCACGTCGTGATGTCGGAACAAAAAATGAAATTATGAAAACAAGACCAACGCCAGACATAAAATTCACTCAAAATATAAAAATTAAAGGCTAGCAGTCCGTGCGACATTTCCAAATTGGAATATATGAAAAATTTAAATGGATTGCAGGTTGTTGCGAGCAAAATAAGCTGTATTGTTGGCCATGTATATACCCTTCCTCACCTAGTCCTGAAAGCTAGGATCTGAAAAAGAAATAAAAAAGATGATCACAAAATATCAAAAACGAAATTGTTATACGAACTGTCAGAGGGGTTTTTTGTACCTGAGGTTAAACCAAAAATACACAGCACTCATTGAATTTCATGTCAAAGCAGCAAGACTTTCTTCTAAGCCAATTTCGTACATACTGATTATAAGATACCTCAAGCGCTTGAACTCAACCTTGAGCCTGCGCTGAATGACAGCGTTTTGAACTTTCTCTGAGATCCCATGTACCTCCTGACAGTTATATGCCATATACTATAAGTGAGATTGATGTTTAGAGCATATGTTGAGGCCGGTCAAGGGAAAGTTTATCATTTTCCTTAATCTAGTGTGTTTTGGGTTTATATTTTGAATTAATTGGCTATGTGCAAGGGGGCGGAGTTTGATCAAATATCGATGCAAGCGCTCATGGTGAGCACCATTGTAAGCATTGAACTCCATTTCTCGGAATACGTCATCGAGCATTGTAGTATAAAAGTGAGAATAATAGCATATAAAACATTAGAAAACGCTTGTTCTGTTTTAGGCTGTTGTGTTGAGGATGATTTAAGTGAAATATAGTTTCATAGATTTCATGTACGCAGTTATGACATGAAAAAACGAGTGAAGCGGATCAAAGCTGTAAATAGAGTATTATCTGTCTTTCATTATTAATCTATATAACGAAGATGTTTGTAATTCAATTGTAAAATTAGAAAAATTCGTCATCGATTTGGGATTCATGAATTCATCTCCATCTCTAATTTGTAAGGTTTTTCAGTGATAGAAGTTTGTCGGATGCACTTCGCAATAATTTTGTTGTTAATATTGTCAGCAACATATTCTTCAAGATGTTGATTATAACAAAACTAATATCACGCTTTCCTTCAATGCTTCCTCGGTAAAAGGAATGCAGTGTTTGATACATACAAACCCGATCCGCAAGATCATCGGCGTCATAATTCGAGGTTATCCTGTAAATTTTGACGAATTAAGTCGTTTTCTCTAATAGGTACGTCATAATTGAAGAAAAAAATACTCAAAATAAATAATTTCAACGTACATTTTATGCTATGCAAGTTATATTATACGCACACAGCTGAATTAAATAATATTAGTTCATTTAAAAAAATTATAGGTATGAAACTATGATAAAATGGGAGTTCAATCGTTCTTTATTGTCCGCCAGAGGCACTAGTAGATTTCATGCACGTAGCCTATACTGTTCGCGCAAGATAACTTGGCAGTCAGAAAGAATGTGATGCGATTCAGTATGCTTACGATGCGCTGTGTCAAACTTAAACTTTTGCTTAAGTAACGCACTACGCAAAATAGTGAGTCCTACTTTTACAACCATTTATTGCTAAACTTGGGGGTTAGAGGGATAGGGCAGCAGAGAGAATGCATCATAAATGATCAATGAGGTACATTTGAATCTGTCTGTCCATTGGTGTAGACAATAAAAAAAATTTCATGTGAAAATATTTTTTTACGCTAAAACATGAAACGTACAAATGATTTTGTTACAATAATTTCAAATTAACATTCTGCAAGATGATTTTCAGTGCCCTTCACACAAACAAATTAGATAATCCCAGAAGAGATATAAAATCTTAAAGCTAATGACAAAAAAAGTACCTTTTGATAAGTGAAAATTTATAGACTTCATAACATTCCCCTGTACAAGTATAGATATAATAAAGATTTGGATTGAATTTTCCAATCACCAATAACAAGTACAATTTATGATTATTCATATATTTGTATGTTCTATGAAAATACAATTTTTTTGGGCACGCCTATGGTTTTTGTTGATTTTACTTATATCATCCCTAAAATTTTACACCCCAGGACTGCCAAGTTATCTTGCGCGGACAGTACATCTATTTGGAAAACATAATAATTGACAATGTAAACGTAACTATGGGAGGTTACTTGTAGAACAAGAGATGCAAACAAGTTAGTTTCAATACACCAGTCGAAGAAGTAGGACGTAATTCGACGGCTGTTCCATTTTGGTATCTGTCCGTTAGCGGAAAGGCAGTGGCTTCGGAATCGTTGAATTCACTGCATTGAACTCAAGTAAAGAAAAAATTTGGTATCAATTTGAAAAAACATCGAAATTTTGGATTTGGATATTGTTGGTAAATTGTTATCAAGCAAGAAATCAAGTCGAAATTTTGGATTAAAAAAGGTAATAAACTATTTTCTTTTACCGCTGCCAAATTTCTTTCTCTGTCGTATCGTTCATTCAATTATACAGTCCACTTAAAATGTGGCTTATTTAATAGAAGCCACAGTAGCATACAACTGTTATTTTGGGGCAAAGCCCGTTTGTGTCCGAGATTTTTGATGTGTTAATATTCATACCAAGAGAGAATTGAGATCTATGTAACACTTCAATCTTGTACCATCAACATATTCCATGTGGCGCGCAAGCCATATTTGTACGTTCGCTCATTGTTCATCCGGTTGTGTCGAAACTTGCTGTAGTTGTTACAAAGGTTCGTGAAGGTTTTTACTGTGTTATCCGATTGAGCTGAAACTTTGTACAGTTGTTGTTGATTTGATTATCTTACAGACAAGTAATCAAATTGTCTTGATGTGCCATCTAGTAATGTTGAAAATAATAGGTGCGGGACAATAAAGTCCAATGGATATTTGAGAATATGCTAATTATTCCATATGTTGCATAAGCAATATGTTGGAATTAGTACAGCAAATCCAGTTACGCATACGAATTCGTCACTTAAATCTAAATTTCCTAGTTGATGACAATGACGATTTTCGGAGAACAGCACATCTAGCTGGAATGATATTTCACGTGCAGACATCACTTGAAACATTAACCAAAATGTCCCCGTACAACAAGAACTCTACTCTGCAACAGTCAGTTTCACTGACCCAAACAACAGAGTTAGAGATCATAGTTGCCACGGATGCTGCAATAACAACCGGGCGTCGTTTGCATCCTATCTCGTTTCGTGGACTGTGGATTGGACAATGAATGCCACTGGATAACAGCACTGTTGAATTGGAGAGGAGATATAGCCTGCGATAGCCTAATTTGCACCCAGCCAATTCAACTAGGTGTGATATATTGCCTTTTCTAAATCACAATAGCAATAGCAATATCCATTCTCTTGCTAGAATACTGTTTGATAGTTTGAAAGCTTTCCTCCTGAAAGTATTCCAAAGTATTTCGGATTGTTTGTTCTAACTGAAGTCATGAAACTCAGTCATGTTTTATTCATCCCTACACACCTTTAACTTTATCTTCTTGTGTTTGAATTGTCTTGGTGTAAACTGCCCACAGCAGAGCACAAACAGTATCAGTTCACTCCCACAAGTTGATCCAGGTTCACGTCGGCTCATTTGCATTGCTGAAGAGATGCGGACACTAATCGGCAGTTAGACAGGACAGGGATGAGTTTATTGGCGACATGTTATGTTATTCTCGCCTGACCACCATGCTCATGTTCTATTCACTTTACTACAAGTATCCTCTTTCGTCCCAATACCGCATGTTTGCTCCAATTTTATGTTAATTTGTATACATTTCATTGGAATTGTTGCTGTGTGTTGAAGTTGAAGGTAAGGCTATACTCCATCTAAAGAGGGTTGGATTAGATTACATGAAGGGTTAATAGGGTTTGTATCAGATAATACCTTTATATTGTGTGGCTGTTTCTTGTGTCATATTGAATGATGGGTCGAATAAATTTTGTATGAGTATCTGCTACTTATGCACATTAGCAAATAGGTGCTAACGTCTGCAGATCCTCTAATCTAATAATGAAAACATCTAATTCTCCCTTTCAAAATAAACTCTAACGGTATTTTTTCATGTTGTTTCAATGTCTTACACTCGTTCGTAATGATTTCTGTCAGACTCAAAGGTAGTTAACTTTGACTTTTTTCTTTGCGTCATGTATCTTTTTTAAATTTTGTTTGGGTTGTGTCGCTGTATTTATACATCCTCTACGTAATGGCACACACACTTCTTATGTAAAGTGTGGGTTTAATAGCTTGTGACTTGTAGGAAACAGTCTAAAAAATTGTAACTTTATGTTGTTGTTTTTGAAAGAAAAGTCAAAGTGTAATTGGGGATAATAAGACAGTGTGGACACCATGAGGTGATTATTAAGTTGAAAGGTTTATGGCGCTTTTATCGGAGGAAGAGTTGTAAGGGAAATTTACACTCATTGGCTTGTCGTTAAATTGATAAGTATTGAGATATACCGGAATGTTTTCATTCATGATTATTGCTTTATAATGAAACATCACGAGGCATTTGCATTGTGAATATTCTCTGAAGATATAGTGGATTGAATATTTTGCGATCTTCTAGAAATTTCTACGTTATTCTTGGATGTCGCTTGGCGTGACGTGAAGAGATAACAGCCTCTATTTCATGTCAAATAACACTATATTATATTATATTGTTACAACAGCCTAAGGTTCTAATCTATTCCAAAAGTTTCAAAAATATTGCTCAAAATATCATGAATGCCACCACTTAATCAATTTCTAACACACATATAAAAAAAATGTCTAACACGATTTTAAAAGTCTCAAATTGCACTGCAAAACTTTCTCTTCCATTTTTTATCACATAAATTAGAATATATGGCCCATTCCGCAATGTTGAGATGCATCACACAAATTATTATGAAATGGATATTAAGTTTGATGTCAAGAGAACATGGCGTGTTAATTATCGACCAGATGTTTGCCTCCATTCACCCGCGCTTATGCCATTACCGCACGCCACTGGTGATGTTTAGTCTGCGATGTGTGCGCTCGTATTTCACCCTGAATGGTTGGAAAAAGTGTAAACGTAGAGATTCTTAACCTTTTTTAACCCCTATCTATACAATATTTTATCTGGAGTGTGATGCTTAATTTTCAACTGAATTAATCATAGGTGTAGATATAGAATAAATACTGCTAATTTACAATGTGATACCATAATATTTAGCGCGATTCAAATACTTTTGGATATTGATGAGCTTTAAAAAACAAGCTATCAGAAATAGAGGGAATTTTGGGCAGGAGTGAGGAATAGGTCCCTATGGTACTTCGCACAATTTTAAAGAGATGGCGTTACTGGCGTCTCTCAAGTAAGAAGAAATTTTGTCAGTGGCATTAAAACAGTGTTTGAATGTGTAGACAAGTGTTCATGTGCGGCTTTAAAAGACATCCCTAAGTGCGCGCGTCTCTAGGACTGAGCTTGAGAGGAGGCCACTTTGAAGGGTGAACTAAACTTCTCCATGTTGGACTTAAATAATTAAACTTACGAATAAATATCTATATATAACAATAATATTCTTGATGTCCAACAAGTTTATCATTGTTGTTATAATAATACTGATTTCAGGGTAACTACGTAACGAATAATATCCGAGGGCAATATTTTTTATGATGCCTGAATTACAACAAGTAACCAGAGTAACTTCTTTAACAGAAAACACAATGACAGGACATGCATTGCCAAAATTTTTGATTGAAATAGTACAAAAGTCGGACATTAAATATTGAAGGCACCACAGAAGTCGAACGGACGATAATACCTACGGTTAACGTACACACCTCGGACCTGAGGCTCTTGAAAAGTACACTGTTGACCTCATGCATTATCGTTCTTTTAACACCTTTGATACCTTAATTACTATATTTTTATATGAGATGTTTACATGTCACGTTCAATCTTTTACATATTATATTTTGAGATTACTGCCTGGTTAACACTTACATAGTTGATGTGCATTTCAAGCGCAAGCGCTTTACGATTGGGACCTATTGTTCACTTTAAACAAATTTCGATGGAAATTATTTCAACATGAATTTCTGTTTCTGGTAATAAAGTCCCATATCAGTCGACAGTTTCTCAGTGGTATGGCAAATTCAAATGTAGACAAATAAGTCTCAGTAACAAGCTAAGGACATGTTTCCATAAACGACAGTCGCTCAGAAAAAAATTAATGCCGTGCGCAAGCTCATCAACAAAAATCGACATGTGACATATCGCGAGATTGAGGCATTATTGTTGATTACAAGAACCTCAATTCTAATAATTTTGCATGAAGAATTGAGTGTAATGACATCTGTCTCAAAAGCAGGTTATATTGCAAAAATTTCTCCGCAAGATCGAAGAAATATGACTGTCGATTAATATACAGGCATCAAAAACTAATCATCCTACACCAAAACAATGCTGATTCGCTCACAGCTCGCAAGACTATCGAATTTTTAGAGCAGCAAAGCGTCGAATTGCTAGATCATTCTTCTAGAGTGGAACGGCAATACAAGCGACAATACTAACTGTAACGATACCTCGCTGCTGGCGGAGTAATTACGTTTGAACTCACTGTTGAAATTGCAGACGGTATGCTCGGGCGTCAGTGCGGTCGGTAACACAGTTTCTAAAGGCAGGCGGCTGGATAGCTCAGAAGAAAAGGGTTAGGATTATCTAAAATAATCATCAGGAGGTAGATGTCACTATGAGATTTATCCGCATAAAAATAACGACGGTGAACGTACAACATATATTTTGCAGGAATTAGCACTGGTGGCAGTATAGCTCAAGGCTGACGGTGACGAAGCGGCTGTACATGACACTCGACACCAGCGATCGCAGTACAGATCTAAACGGTCGAAGACGGCGAAAAACTTCAAAACAATAACCGTGAAGCGATTTTCCAAACGGTAGATTAAATTATCTTCAACGCTTGTGAAACCCAACTGGTTTCCAAGCAGTGACTCTACGTTAAACTGAAGGAAAGAATTCGTCACAAAACACACGTATTGGAATAGAATATCGGATGGTCCGGAGGGGAGCGATGCAGCAATGAGCGCTATCACCGAGATAAGAGCGAAGAAATCAAACATACTTGTTTTCATCGCTATTATCACTGGTGGCTTGAAACAAAGTGCATGTTGAACATCTTTTAAGTGAAGTGTTCGTGAAAAAAATGTGAGCCGTCATGGGACGCCTGGCAGATGTGAAACATTGTGTGTGTACAAGTAATATGCATAAAAGATAATATTATTACAGGAATTAAATATAGCCTAATGAAAAAATGAAGTATTACGAATTTGGCGTAGAAGATACCAAGCAGCTTCTTGACTACTCATCTCAATGGTATTTAGCATGTCAACACTCATTTTACGAGTTATTTCAACAATATCAAATTCGGGATTCTCATTCATGACTTCTATTATCTTACGTTGCAAATTACTAATACCTCTGTTGGTCTTATTTACATATTCAACCACGTGTGCCGCACAAGAATATTCTTCAGTAATTATTTGGAAATCCATATTAGATTTTAATACATTAAAAACAAACGGATTGAAAGTATTGTGCCATTTTTTGGATGGATGTCGTTTAAAGAATATTTTTGGCCTACTAATACCAGATCTTAGAATATCTGTGTATTCTTCGTCTGATCTGATATTATTACTTTCATAATAATCATCAATACTGTCATAATCATTACTTTCTAAGTTAATTCTTATTTCATTATATCTTATCAAATGTTTTTTGTAAAGTGGATCAGTTTTTTCCATCGGTATTAAAATCATTGTGGATTTACAAGGCATGAATGGTGCTTCAAATCGGCACTTTTGCACTGAAGTAGATCTTATTTTTTTGTAGCACGTGAAAGTATGCTTATGGGTGAGTAATTTTATATTTCCGGATGTTTCTGAAGTTGATACTGACACTAAACGTACACTCTACTACACATAAAATATATATATATATATATGTATACCTTAGTATAGCGTGGCGACCCGTCGCCACGGCAAGCGTCGCCACGCCAACAATTCGGTTTACAAGTGAGCCTATAGATGTTTCACATCAAAAAGTCCATAACAGTTGACAGGAAATTTGGAAAAGTAAATTCCGTTGTAGAAGATCCGTCGCAAAAAAGCTGAACAATGCAACCACATCCAACATTCCGACTGCCAGTGTGTACGAAATACGAAATGGATCCAATAGAAGTAATAGCTTATTATAAAGCTTCCAGCAAAGATTGAAATCAAAAATATTGCGTACATCCTCTGAATACTCCAAGATTTTGAATGGGCCACTTTCACACATTATACCTATGTGAAATTAAAACTATATCCAGAAAAGGTATTTGCATAATATCTAATGTCAATTCAATTGTTTTTTTGCCGTTCTTTCCAACTTTTATCTAGTATCCCAAAGGCAAACTCAATTTTAGACTTCCAAAATAGATCTTTTAATGTCAAACATCCTGTAATATGCGCACACGACGTAAGCCACTCAGGAGTTTATTTTCTGAAGAATGTGCCGCATTGCATAAAGTAACATACAAACATGCTGCCCGACGACCGACGGCAAATCATATGTAATAGAATGTATTGGCATTCCGCGACCGACTTTTGATTGAGGTATCATATTTCAGATGAAGATTTTGCCGTTAACAGCAAATTCATTGTATGAAAAAGAGGAAATCATGTGAGCACTGATGAACACGACAAAAGACAACCAAAAAATTGGACTTGGTTGTCGCCATCGTCGCTCAACCTCCGCACCACTATGCAATGTCATTCTCTTTCTTCAAAGCTCTCTTTGCTTCGAGCTCTACCTTCGCGCCTATCGTCGCTTGTATCGCTGCTTCAATATGCGGTCAACAGTTCCGACATATATTTTCCCAAAAATCGGTTCCAATCACCAGAGAAGCAGTCGACGCCCTCATGAATGCAATTTTGTGAGTACCAGAAAACGAGTGGAATAACTAGAAGACAGTCCTCGAATTCAGTTCCACGTAATGACAATTCAAATTTTTACCTGCAGCTACTTCCAAAATTAACCACCTTGAGCACTAGTATCGCTTCCTAACGTTTGTGCAAAGAGTTTATTATAATAATATCTTCAACTTTGGAATATTCTATTAATTGCAGTGATCGTTTAGACTTCAACTCCTACCGGTATCCATCAATAAATACAAAATTATATATTGATTCAAATCGATGAGATATCTTCTATTTTTTCTTGTTTATCCATTTATCAATATCAATTTGTATTCCTTTCATCGTGAATTATGGTTCTCATGCTACAATCTGTTAATATTTAGAGACCTTTGATACAGAATATGATGTGGCGGATGAGCGTTCATCACAGTAGAGCTAGGTGGCACTAAAGGTCATGCCGGTGGCGGTTTCCGGTGTCTATGACTTCCGGAACGGAAGTCCCTGTGGCTGCCGAAGTGCCTTTATTGACCTACCGGCTTCACATCAGTCGAAGGAGGAGCAGAAATCGGCAGAGAACTAATTTGTGGAAAATATTTCAGTGCCCAAGATTTCTTTTGCAGTATTGAATTATGGATAAGGTGAACAACATGGGTGATTTGTTTGACATCAGATGATATTTTCTCAAGCTTTTTCAGTTATTTATCCCTGTTATCGCTGCTCACTCAGAAATAAACAACTTGAAATAAAAATTGAATGATATCCCGCACAGAGATGAATTATTGAATAATACGAAAGACCTTCATCATGAATCTTTGATATATGTCTGTATGTCACTATAGATTTCTTTAGGAACGATTGTAGTTCCAGAATTTACAGTAGATTGTAATAAAACAAGGTTACTAACTAAATCTAAATTTTCTATAGAATATATCCCAGAATTTCTGGGTGACGGATTCATGCTTTTTTTGCTCATAAATCTCCATAAAAGCAAATAAGGCTTAGTTTTGCTCAAATAAACATAAGAAAAACACTGTAAAAATAACCGGATCGGTCGCAAAATATCTCAATCTGAAATACACACCTAGCAGAATAAACCATGTGCCGGGCAATAATTTTTCCACGCATATTTATTTGTTTGTCCGAGAGGACGTTAAGCTCCGCTAAGCTTGATCCAGGTCGTGAGGTCACGTGATCATTCCTGCAAATCTTCTCCTTCCCCCTCGATCCCTTCAATATCACATATATATATACTCTGGCAGCAGGGAATTTGCGTACACATTCTGGTAAAAATCGATAACAAAAATATTTGAATTCATATACATAGTTTCATAGTGTTTAGTGCTTTCCTCAAATTCCATTTTGCTACACTTCCTTGCAAAAAATGTGTCAACCTATTAGCAGCACCACTGCTGAATCATTAGAGACATTCTTGCTAAACCACAGACTGTGGCGTAGAAATTCCAGTGAAGTGCGGGGTATATATGACATGTGTTTGATGGTTGACACTGCCATGAGACCCGGACTCGGGTTCCGCTTAACGAGCCCAAATGTCCGTTTTAATAGTTTACAGTTGATGAACAGTGCACAACGATATACAAGCCGACGTAGCCTGGGACATTTGATACAGAATCGGGTGGATTAGGAACAGGAACTGTTGTGGGCAAATTGTGGTATGTACACATGAATAACTCCGAAATTTGAAAAATCTTAGGTACAGGGTTGGCAAGATAAATGAATATTATGAGGTATTTTTCCAACATAGTTATCCAACAATTAGCAGGAAAAGCATTTTCCTGCAACAGAACATAGTTTTAAAATTAATTAACTTCAAAAGTAGACAAGAATTTAATGCTCTATTTTTGTGTACGGTCGTAAATTAATTTCATGTAATTATGTTCAACAGAAACAACAAAATACAGCCGTTGAGCTCAAGAGTTTTAGCATGGGTTAGATTTAGAGGATGACAAATGGAAAAAATTACAAAATCTGACCGTCAGCTTCCTGAAATATTTAAGCATATCTGTTTGAGTTATCATCCGAATTTATCGCCACAAAACTGGGGACTGTCCCTTCCAGGTTTAACAATTTAACTCTTCAAATGTCAACTCGTCAATTTTATCACAGCGGACATCAACATTCCTACCCCAAATGACAATCACATTTCATCTGTGACTAAAATCACAAAATACGAAGCTTCCATTTGAGTGGCATTCGAAACTGCAGACGGACACGCAGAGCCGAAATACACTTATTTACTAGTTCAGGGTAGAATTATATAATTTGTTTGTAAGGTTACTGATAATTCAATATTTGGGCACGAATCCTGTGGATATGACTACAACATTGATTTGTTGTCTCAGATTTCCCCTGCAAATTGGTAATGGAGTCAAAGTTACAAGTCGGAATTGCTGCTTGAAGATTATCAAATTGTATCAGAATTGTATATTACGGGCTGAATAGGGAACAATATTATTTGTGAAGACAGACCTACTTTCGTTTACAGGCTTGAGTGAAAAAGTTTTGATTCAGTCACTAACTCGCGCGGACTGGAATTACTATGTGATGGGTTTGATCGGACCTTATGTGGCGAGGATAGAGAAGTTCTCAACAAATCTGGAAAAGCTGAGTACGAACCTCGTTGATTTGACTCAGCCAAATATATTTTTCTAGAAAATTTGGAAATTAGATAGGAAACTACCTTCAACTGATCATCTATCATGTTGACACATTTGACAAAGGGTCGATCGATCTTTAGTAATCATGTGGAACCAAATTGCTTGTAATTGTTGAAGACGAGCAGGTAACTCTGGAACTTTTCATGCCTATGTGATCGTAGTTTCTTTTTCATGATATTGCACAAGATTTTGATAGGCAAGAGATCTAGCCTACTTTGAAAATGAAGTTCTTCTTTCCAATATCCAATCTTTCGCAAATGTATTTTTGGAAAAGATGATGTTGCTTGTTATACAGCAGGATTAGTGAAAGATTGTATGTTGAAGAACAGAATTGCACTTCCAAAGGGAACATCCAAAAGTCAAGTTCTCTTAACGAACGAAAGCTTGTAGCATGTTATGATAAAAGGTCCGATCACAGCGGGTATGGGAAGTTTCAGAGTTAGGTACACCTCAGATGATCTCTCACATCAGTTGATACAAAGTTGGACGCATCAATTTAGTGGATAGTCAAATTGTAGGCGATTAAAACTTTTATTCGATTTTCGTTGGTTCTCTGTATCTTAAAAATATTGTAAAATGTTTAGAGCTTTCCTATTTCCTCAATTCAGATGTAGATGAAGATTTAGAAATGATGAAAAGTCTTGATACAAAAAATCGATAATATTGATAAATTTCCTAAACACTTGCTAAATCTTGTTGAAAAAGCATATTTTCTCTGGCTATGCTAATTCCACTGAGGCGTGGCTCGTACAAGTATATGTTGTATTTGAAGAATCGACAACTCATTCAAGGTTATTGTAGTACAAGGAGGTATTGGCAAATAAACATAAGCGATACTCTATCTGGTGGCAGAATTTCAAACTAGTGATGTTAGGATAGATTTGGCGGGCTACATATATATTATACATGAGCTTATAATCAAATCAATAAATCATATTCTATATTCGGTTATTTAATTAGTATTCATAAAAAACATATATGAGATAGTAACTCTGAATGATTTTAGCAAAAATTCATGAAAAAATTTTGTGTTAATTGATTGAAATTTCAAATACAAAAATTTACCATGGAGGATACGGTGTACTAGTAATAACTGATGAAGCCATAGCCTGCGCATTCGCTGTCTGATAGTTGATATAATAAGGTTGTTATTTCTTTTTGTTGTACTTTTTACTTTTGAATTGAAAAAGAAGATAGAATCCAAAGTTTTGGAGTTTTTCAAAATCTTTTCTTTCATGCAGGGCATTTAAGATATTGCAATTGGTAAATATTTTTGTCTGGATTGTTTCCTATTTACCCAGGTATACTTAACAAATACAAATTATCTTCAAATAATTGATAGATTTTTTGAAATAACAAACAGTGCAACTAATAAGTACAAATCTAATGTTTATTTAACAAAATTAAAAGGCATTCTCCGCCACTTCAACTTTTCAACACATGATACACAATAAAAAAAACTGCAGTCATATGCTCGCTGTGTTCTGCTTTGCAAGAACAAGTCATATACTCTCAATCTCCAAGGCATCATATTCATTACAATTCAATTCTCCTTCAATTTCATACGGATTCTCAAGCACTTTTGATGTTTATATGCAAGAGCATGCAAAAATACTCTCTCGCCACTATCATCATTTAATTCTCGACAGAATAATATAATGTCAAGCATTTACTAGCTCTTCACCCTCATTTACACAGCGTGACTGACATTTGCATCAAAATATTCTTCAAGTTTCAATATCATTAACTAGAAATTAAAGGTTAAGTTCAATTTAAAAATATGAATTAAATATAAATAAACAGATGGAATAATTCACTTGCCTGGTACTTACGAATAATATACTTTTAAAAAATATCCATGAAAAAGCAAATCTTTATTTCATATTCACGATTTTTATCTTTAAAAATCGTAAAAAGCCCATTATTATACATGTAAACTTCAAGTTTATTCTAACTCAGTTAGTTCAAAAATATCCGCTGCGGCGCTGCGATCTTAAATTTATTTGCCAATAGATACAGAGGACTGGGTCTCAATATTCTGCATGCCTAGTTAGATCGAGTCTTCAAATTCTCTGGGTCGGGTTGGCCTTAACTCTAGAAGCAAGAATAGTTTGTTTTTTACTTCCAGACTCCAGCCGAGACCATATTTCGATAACAACAGGCTTAAACCACCTTTACAAGTATGCAGCAATTGTTCCTACTATACAGTGAAACACATGTTTGATCCAATAATTATGGAAATAGCTTTGATAATGATGATCTTCAAATGAAAGCAGAAAGCAGTAAGTTGATTGAGGTATCAGAAATTTGATTATCAATGGAAATGAAGTTCATATAAAATGTTGAAAAGAAATAACACCGACTTGTTGAAAGATGAAACAATAATTCAACGGAAATTACGGTGGTTGTAGGGCAGAAACACTTCAGCAGAAAAGTCTCATTTAAATGTTATTTTTATTTAAAGTCTAATATTTCGTAACAATTTTGTTACCCCATCAGGGATACTGAAAACGTACAAAAATTTCTTTTAATACTTATCCAAAAATAAATTTGGAAAACAACTTACAAATAGTTATAACTTGGAGTAAAATTGTGAAATTTTTTGAAACAGTTGAAAATTTTTCATTTGTTAATAGTCTTCGTAGCACACATTTATTACGTGACTAACTATGTTAACACAAACTCAATTTTTTATCAAACAATACAGCCATATTTATGATAAAAATTATTGAAAAATTCACAGCCAATGTGGTGACGCCATTTTTTTGACTACCGGCTACACGTAAACGACGAAAACGAACTCAACAAGAAGAGGGGACGATAATCCTGTCATCAGGAATAAGCGCGCAAAAATTGAAATCATTAATACTTTTAAAAAGACCCCAGAAGATGAGCATACATTACACTCAGGTTCTGAGTGTCAGTTTTATAGTTCACTGTGATATTTTTATTTAATTTAATATTACACATTTCAAGAAACAATCTTTTTCTATAGTTATTTCCAAATTCTAAAATGATTGTTTGGTCATAGTCCACAAAATGCTGCGTTTCTTGAACATGTATAGCCATAGCACATTTATTGTTACGGAATATTGGACTTTAAATAAAAATAACATCTAAATGAAACTTTTCTGCTGGAGTGTTTATGCCCTACAACCACCGTAATTTCCGTTAAATTATTGTTTTATCTTTATATAAAATATTATGAAATAAGATGAATCTTGACACGACATTCCTCCTCCCTATACAATTCCCTTCCTCCATATGAACAACTAGAACCAACGAGCACTTTCTTTTAAAGTTCAGAAGCATTTTTTCATATCGGTTAAAGAATACAGATATCAACCGGAACATGGTCTAATGCGAACGTTTGATGCTCGTCATAGGCTACGTGCATGAAGTCTACTAGCGCCTCTAGCGGGCAATAGAGAACTATTGAACTCCCATTTTATCATTGCTACATACCTGTAATTTTTCAAATGTACTTATATCATTTAATTTAGCTGTGTGCGTATAATATAACTTGCATAGCATAAAAGATACGTTGAAATTATTTATTCTGGGTATTTTTTTCTTCATTATAACGTACCTATTAGAGAAAACGTCTTAATTCGTCCAAATTGACAGGATAACCTCAAATTATGACGCCGATGATCTTGCGGATCAAGTTTGCAAGTATCAAACACTGTATCCTCTTTACCGAGGAAGCATTGAAGAAAAGCGTGAAATCAGTTTCGCCATAATAAACATGTTAAAGAATATGTTGCTGGTAATATTAACAACAAAATTATTGCAAAGTGCATCCGACAAACTTCTACTACTGAAACACCTAACAAATTAGATATAGAGGTAAATTCATGAATCCCAAATCGATGATGAATTTTTCTAATTTCACAATTGAATTACAAACATATTTGTTATATAGATTAATAATGAAAGACAGATAATACTCTATTTACCGCTTAGATCCACTTCACTCGTTTTTTTATGTTTCAACTGCGTACATGAAATCTATGAAACTATATTTCACTTGAATCATCCTTAACACAACAGCCTAAAGCAGGAGAAGTGTTCTCCTATGTTTTATATGCAATTATTTTCACTTTTAAACTATAATGCTCAATGACAGCTCAATGACGTATTCTGAAAAATGAAGTCCAATGCTTACACAATGGTGCTCACCATAAGCGCTCGCATCGATATTTGTTCAAACTCAGACCCCTTGCACATAGCCTATAAGATCTCGAAAGTTTGAACAATACAAACGATATTACGAACTATTAAACGTTTAACGTTGGAACGTGTTTGTAGCATCTTCTAGGACCAACTTCAAAATAATCAGGTTCAGTCAAAATGTATAAGTCCCAGTTCAAATTCTGCACGTTCAGAACAAAATTGCATAATATCATCCCATTGCCACTAAATCATTGAAATTAGTGACCTATACAAGCTATAACATAGATTCACAACTGTTTTGCAGAACAAAATCATAAGAGATATTTAGTTAATTTTAGTTTTAGAATTCAGTCCAGGTCCCTAAATTGAGACCTCAAAGAATATGTCAATAAATATTATTCTCTTGGCCCGCCCGGAACAAGACGTATTGTGATCGTGCTGATTCTTTTTCACTCTAAAAATTACATATACTCTTCAAAGAATTCCAGGGTGCTCATATAATATTGTCACAAATTTCAATGTGAATAATTCATAATCACAGGTTGCAATACAAATTTTCACTTTATCGTTCACAGTTACTCGTATTGAATCATTGAATGAATTAATTCTTTTTCTAGATCGCGCTCTTATATACTTAAGCCGACAATGGGCCAACATTCAATTGTCTAACAGTTGTTGCCTGGCAGCCACCAAACATCTAGTGACCATAGCCTGTCAATCATGTCCGACAATTGAACATCGTCCTTGTCAATACTAACTAGGATTACAGTTACAGCGAATTCAAATAAATAATTATGTGACCTAATTACTACAAATATTTCATATTTGTGACAATATCAAAGATATTACTCAAAATTTGGTATACAAAGTTAGTCTCGGTAGTGTCTCTAAATCAATATTTCTGGAGGTTGAGTTTCTGCAGTTCCTCAAAGTTTCTAGACATGAAGTTATAGTTGTCTTCATTTGAAGAGAGTTTATGCGAGTGTCATACGATCATGAATATGACAATTGTTTTCGGTCAAATAAACGTGATTTTCATGTCTAATTTGGATGTTCTATTCCATAAATTTGTCATATGAATGTTCACAGGACCACGCTCTAAAATGCGGTCCTGACTATTGATCTCATTTCTTTCTGAATGATAGGTAATGAGTCGAATTGTGCTTTGGTCAGGTCATCGTGAATAACAGTTGATAATTATTAGTATTTGCAATGCAATAACATTGAATTCCCTTCGGAGAGGACGTCTGTTTCAAACGGTTGTTTCAATAGAATTTAATTATGCAAAACGCCGTTTTCGTTTACGATGGCGGTGGAAATTTTCAATAATTTGTCAGCTATTGTTCAAAGGATTGGTTTAGCAAGAGATTTTTGTAAATTTCTTGTTTTTGTTGAGCTGGTTCTGCTTTGTTCTTGTGCGATAAATTAATTAAACTCCTTTGATCTCATATTAATTGCATAGCAACAAAGATGATGGGATCTGAATAATATAAGAAGATTAATAATTGGGTTTCGTCAGTTTATTTTCTCTAGTACCTATTTGTTGTACTTACAAGTATTTGAGAGAATACTATCCTGTGTTTGAATCATTATGAAACATTATTCACGACTTGGATGTTACAGGAATTGAAATTTTTGATAGAATATCCAATAACTTCTCAAACAAATTGTGTCTGAGACATATTCGTTACATATTTTCAGTTTTTAATATCACTTTATAAATATTCATTTCGCTATTGTGTTCCTATCATCTTCTAAACTATTATTACAAGCTTATTGAAGTAGGTAATTGAAGTATAAATAACGTCGCTTCCTTTGTGAATTCCTGTCAGAACGGAAGAGCAGTCTGCACTCGAGCTCTCCGAGTACTTCAGCTGCGATGCCGTGATCATGACGCGTTATGACAATAATTGAAAGGTTTCTGGATCTCGGGTGAAACCTTCCATCATGTCCGGTCGTAATGAAGCATTTCGGATTTTACGAGATCATTCAAAAAGCATTAGTATGGCTTCCGCCATCTACCCTTCACCGCAGTCTTCATCTCTCTGTAGATTTACCTTCTATTTGCTAGTAAATAAACAAGTTTTAATGACTACTACCAGAGTTATTACGTTCCATGTTTCATCTTTGTATGTAGGTAAAATTGTTTGTTTTGTAAATGAAATGTAGGGAGCTTTTTTTTGGAATTGACTAAGAGAGATGGAAGCTTCATTGAATTCGTATCCAATTTGCTTCCTACAAAGTCTTCATTTTCAGACTAACGAATTTTTTTGTAAGCTAGACCTTTATTACAGTATCATTCGTTTGATGAACGTAATTGTAATTAATAAGCAAGTCTACCAAGTCTATGTTCTAGAGTCAGAATAAGTGACGCAGTTTGCATCGTGTGCTGCAAAAATGAGTCTCACACCAAGCACAGCTCAAAGTGGCCCAGAATTGAATGAACAAAATTGCTTTGTGTGCGGCTGGCTTAACTCTCCAATATCACTAGGAGAGGCCTCAATGAAAGATTAAGTAAAGTGTTTTTTGCATTCCATATAATTTTCATACCAATTAAGCTTCTTACACTCTCTCAAACTATTCTGACATCAATTAATCTTTGAAAAATCAGAAAGCATTGAAACTATATTTCCTAATAAACGTGAACATTCCTTCGGAATACTCCACAGTCCAACGGAAACAGCTAATGATTTCAATTCCACACAGAAGTTGAGTTTATTTTTATCCGCGATACCTGCTCTTGTGGAATTCTCTCACTTTCCCTCATGTCACTTCGGTTTTATCAGCAGACACAAGATGCGACAGTCTGCAGCGCTGAGCGGGGGAGAAGGACTCGTGGCTTGAATTCCTGTTCTTGTAGTTCCCACCGATATTCTGTCGCTGAATGTTTAACCTCCGTTTGTCTTAAATGATGAGCATTTGTTCCTGTCGAAAAAAAGTCTGATGGTTTTAAATTTCCGAGACTGAAATAACGAAAATAGGGATTTTGAATTGGGGATCTTTATTCTCTACTCTATGAGATTTTTGTATATTTTGATATTGAAAATGAGACGACTGAACTGGTTCACGCATTATTTGCGATGTAAAAACCAACAAGTTTAGAGGTCGTCATAAAAAGAAGATATACGTTATTGGTGGCTCGGAGAGTTGATGACATGATGCACACTGTTAATAAATAAACTTTTAACGACCACGTAATCCAACTTCATATCAAAAGTGGTTCCGCTGAAATGCTGAATTCACCTAAAAACTTAGTTTTTTCTGCGTCTCTAAACTTAAGTACATGACTGTTTTTCTACAACTTTTACACTCGTAGCCTCATGCATCGCATAAATTACCCACAGTTTCGTTGCGCCAATCTGCTCTTCGCTTGAATCTCATCATAAAACTGCATTTCAGCAGGGGCATTGTTACAGTAGTTGACACTGCAGGCGCATTACATAAACTGTAATTAAAAGTAGTAAAATATTTAATCACTCGCTTGATTTCACACAGGGCAAATGTTATTTTGTAGTGCTTTGTTTTAACAACAGTTCGGTTGATTCAATGAGTTCATGAATTTATTTACTACGTATATTTTCGAGCTGAACGACCGCATACGTTTCTAATATGAGAAATATAAATATACTTTTTTCTGAGCCGAAAAGCAAACATTTTATCTCCCAATAGATCAATAACCTTTCCTCACCTATCTCCACATCAAATATAAAACTTCGTCTATTTAAATAACCGTGAGTACACAAAAATTTCCGAGATTTTATCTTAAAAATCCCATTTCGAGCGCAATTGATGGATGAGTGTCAACATGAACCATTGAGCATAGCGTTCCTGCTCTGTGGCTTATCGGTTCCGGTGACAGTTGGACACGACGATATCGCCCCCGATAAATCTGCTTTGTGACGGCTTTGCCCCTCCTGCACCCGTCCCTGCAGACTCGAGCACGTGTAGGGCGTGCTGATTTGATGTTAAGTGAAGTTGTGATATGTGTAGTGCTGTACGCTGTATGTACGAAGTACGTGATATGAGAAAGCATAGTGCATCTAAGTAGTTTTATTTTTAAGCAAAAAATGTACAGGTTCGAAGGTATAGGATTGGGGAGATCGATGAGGATTGCTAGAAGTAGAATGGAGTGACAGAAGCTAAGTTCACAATAACACATGCAAGAATTATCAACGTAAGATAAACAAGAATACAAAACTGTGCTAACATTTTGGTTGGGTGAAGAATAATTTATGCACATAAGTTGGTTGAAAGTTATTATCCAAGATATTTCATACAGTTATTCCTTTGAGTCGCAGATAAAACGTTAAAGTAAATATAATTCTACATAAATATGTCTCCATGACTGTACATCGCAGAGATATTTGCATGGTAGCCAAAATGCGTGAAGAAACCGCCTCGTAATGTCGTCTTGCCATATGGTAAACTCCTTGGAAATGTTTGTTTTACGACAGGCACTGTTTACCATGAGAAATAAACGTGACACAAAAGACCAATCTAAGTATTTTATTAGCTCCGCCGAAACATTCTGCAATCATAAGTACAAATAGTGACATCTACATTCACGCCAACAAACTTTCATAACATTATAAGTATAAGTCATAAACCAAATTCTAACAAGGCTGATGATAAATGTCATTTTGTAATTTCAATACACACATTCTTGAATACAATGTAAATAAATCATTGTACTACTGTTGTACTAGCAGCGTTAGCTGAAAATTTGAAGCCTCAGTCAAGAATCAATGAAATATTCAGCAAAAATCATAATTTCCGAACAAACTGTTCAATATAAAAGCTACTAAATCTATCTATGGAATCACACTTATTGTAAGAAATTTATAACCAAGACAATTTGATCGATTTTATTGAATTTCAATCGATCATATTTGTATTTCTGAAAATAGTCTGACGAAACTTTTCATCACGGTACATCTAAGTATGTGATTTTAATAATCTCAATTGAGTCGAAAAATACAACTACAAATTCCAAATGTGGTTTATCAGGTAATGGTATTTGTATTTCAAGAGATATTTCAATAATAATTCTTATTACATTAGAATAAATCGTGCAAAAAACAATCCTTTTTACAGACTTTAATTATCTCAATTCGTTCAGGAGATACACAGTCAAACAGTGTGTGCTCCTGAACCAGCTATTCTCTCCTCCGTCCGTTACTCAAGTAGTACAGCGTGCGATCGTAGCATCAGTATGATGTTTACAACTTCAAAAATTATCAGAATCGATTCTCCTTGATACATTTTATCTTAGAATATACAAATTTCAGGATATTTAGGTCTCGTGTTTTATAAATTAGGCAATATTTGTGATTTTAGAAAGAGCAAATAATAGAAAACTTTCAATATTGTATGAAGAATTACAAACTATGATACTAAATGTACTGGACTTCATTAAAGATGTAAAGGAACTATTTCAGTACATAATAGTAAATAACTTGAAGGGAACGTATCATTTTCTTCATTGTTCGGTTCATGAGGCTGTGTATGAATGAAGAGCTCCCTCCCGGAACCATACATATATAAGTTTACCAATATGATTCATTAAAATGTCCTCCGCAACTACGAATAAAGGAGTGTATCCGGTTATTCGGTCATTCTGTAGTATAAATCTGCAATCATTTCATGTAGCTCCATCAAAAATAATAATCTAATGGTATCAAATTGCTGCTTCTTGGGGGTCAAGCATTCAGTTGAAGTTATTCAATTATTGTTCTTGAATATCTCGCATCACAAGAAATCAATTTTTTAGAAGACTTTCCTCTTAATAAGTCAATGATTCCACTGAAAGAGTAACATTTGGCACCATCTTAATGGAAGAACCTGTCACCCCAATTCCTCTGTTCCAAATGCGCAACAAAAAATCTTTTATCATCGTTCGATACATTTCACTGTTCATTATAACCGCATTTTGGAAATAAGTAAGGTTTAATGATGCCAACATCTCATAAAGTCATAAACGAAACCAGACAGTCAGTGCCATAACTGGCCTTTTAAGCACTTGGTGCGAACATCTATATCCACGCCCTTAAAAAATGCTACTAACTACCCTGCATGACCTAAAACTTTGTTTTGGTAATCTCTGCGCCCCTTGAGGCTCTACACCCTATGCCTGAGCACCGCTGGCACTACCCTAGTTACGCTTGTGCGAACAGAGACTTTTTCTGATTTTTAAGTCTCTTCAAGAAATTCATCTGGCCATTTCACACCAAAAACGACAGTTTTGCTTGTTTACTATTAGGCCAAAAGAATCAAGATCATTTCCAAATTTATCTTAAGCCTGATTGCTAAACTAACTAACAAATGGCTTCAATTTTTGAGTCAGTATAATTTTGTGAGGATGCAAGTCCCAATTCGTCAACCTTGAGAGCTTAAAATCTTGAGAACGACTATTTGCACTAACTGCAACACTGGATCTCACAGAAGTGTCACATTCTGTAAAATTATCATCGCCCGATTTCATGAGTCTATCAGTTTATTAATTCAATTAGTTATATGATCGCTCATAACTGGATGATGAGTCCTTAAGTTATTCTGGTAGTTCTTTTTTATTTTATTTTATTTTGGAGTTGATTAAGTGATAGTACCAGTGTTAGGTGAGTTGAATTACTGGGTGTGTGAGTTCAGCTACTGGGCGTGCGATTCTAGTTACTTGATGCCTGTGTAAAGCCTAGGACAAACCAACCAACAGGTGAATACAAACCGACCAATAGAATGTTGGCAACATGTTGCGTGTATACAGCAACTAGTATCTGGATACATGTTTTCAACTTTGTTGTGCGTCCAAACCAAAATCAGTTGCGTGTCCAAATCAAATGTAGTTTAGAATTGAAAATGGAAGAGATCATTGCTGCTGGTGCTAGTGCTGCTTTCATGTTAATAGCTGCCCATGCCCAAAAACGAAAAAGAAGGTGGTGGCAGAGAGACTTTTCGAAAATTGGGACAAGTCATGGCAATAATTTGATGGCTGATTTACTTTCAAACGACAGTAGCTCGTTCCGAAATTTCGTCAGACTGATAAAATCTGATTTCAAAGAGCTTCTTCGGTTGGTTGGCGATTACTCTTAGATATTCAGCTAGAGGCGATTCGTTTACTAGTCTAATATATTTGTTCAAAATAACACCACTTGCTAAGAAGTTGATGTTGACAACACCATCCACGGTACACACTGAGAGATGTTTTCCATTTTGAATGGAAGCAACAGAGAACAATTTTCTTTGATGAAATGCCGCTCGATATTGCCGAGTATCCATCAACTTGTAGCTGGTTGACGGGATACATGTTGACAACACCAATTTCAACATGTTGCCAACATTCTGTTGGTCGGTTTGTACTCACCTTAAGAGTGAAGTATTTATGGTACAGCTTGAGGAGTGCAAGAATGGAGTGTCTATGGTGAGCATTAGAGCCGGATACATATGATGTAACTGTGGTTGGTTATCACGGCTGAGCGAGCAGCTTCGGGCTGTATTTACCAAGTTGTTGAAATTGTAGCAATCTTGACCAGGCTGCTATTGGAGAAAAAGTATGTGTCTGTATGACGATGGTATGTTTATGGTACGACTTGGAGCCGGGTGTGTGTGTGATGCAATTATAATTGGCTGACAACAGCTCAGAGAGCGCCTTTGGGCCCAACAAGAAAAGTATGTGTGTGAGAATGGGGTATTTATGGTGCGACTTAGAGCCTGGCATGTGTAATGCAATTATGGTTGGTTGTCGACGGCCCAGCGAGCAACTTCGGACTGTAGCGTGCCATGGCTGGCCGCCAACTATGCAGCTAGCAGATTTGCCAGCTTACCAACGGGTGGAATTAAGCAGTGGAACTGTTACAATCCTGACCAGGTTGCCAACGGGAGTAAAGTATATGTGTATGTGAAAATGATTTGTTTATGGTACGGCGTGGAGCTAGGTGTGTGTGATGTTACAATATAGTTGGCTGCCGACAGTTCATGAAGCGGTCTTGGGTCCAACGAAAAAAAGTTATGTGTGTGAGAGAATGGAGTGTTCATAATGCGGCTTGGAGCTGAGCATGTATCATGCTTACTGTGGTTGATTACCGACGGCTCAGCGAGCAGCTCCGGGCTGTAGCGTACCGTCAACGATGCAGCAAGCAGCTTCAGGCTGTAGTAACCCTTGCTGGGCTACCAACGACTGAGATTAAGCAATGGGACTGTAGCAATCCTTACCAGGTTGCCAATGAAGGAAAAGTGTGTGTAGGTGTATGATGTGTGTCGAAACTATTTCAACATCTTCAAAGCTTCGAGCTAACCACCAGGTTCAAGAGGAATGAGGACTCACCTGGATGCTACATCGCAGTTATGTTTGACACTGTTATTATAACAGGAGATCAATAGAACATCTTTAGTGCATGGAAATCTTTAGAGTAATATATTTTTACTTACGGTTTTCAACGTTTATAACAGAAGCAATGATGTCTTGACTCATTGCATTTTGTCCTTGCTGTTTTTATTGGGTTTTCGTATATATTGAATAAACTCTCAAAATTTCGACGAATTGCAATAATCGTAGATATATTTCTCTCTTGCAAAATTTTCACTAACTATGATGAAATACTAGACTTGGCACAACTGTTCAGAAATGGAATCTCTTTTGTTCTGTTTGCGTATTATTGTTAACGAAGTGAAATCGTACCTTTGTATAATGCTGTCTGCAAACGGAGCATATTACGATCAGAGTAATTCCAAGGTATTTGTTAGTAGGCAGAGCACTATGAATTTATTGAAAACAATTTTCGAGACAAATGAATTAATAATTGAGGTATCAAGGATTATAAAAGGACAATAATGTCTGAGGTCAACAGTGTACTTTCCGAGGGCCTTTGGCCCGAGGTGTGTTCGTTGACCATAGGCATTATCGGCCGTCCAACTCCCGTGGTGCCTTCAATGTTTAATGCCCGAATTTTTTACTATTCCAATCAAAGTTTCTAGCAAAGTTATTGAAAAATCTTCACTAAATATAGATCAAAATGAGAAATAATGTTGAGTTGACTGCTCATTCTTGGCTCAGGTCCTCCAGTTACTATTGTACAGGAAATAATTCTTGTATTCAATTATCCATGTATACTGCAATATCTTAAGTTCCCTTACCTTATCAATACATCAAATCATTATGATCCCCTGGGCTTGTACAACGTAATAACTTATTTTACTTTTATTCGATTTCCTCAATTCAGTCTTTCCCTGTCTGGGGACGAAACTGCGATCGGGTCTTGATGGGCGTTGCAAAAGCTACTTACGACGGCTTGAGGGACGGAATGATTCATTTCTGGGACACGCGCCAGAGTCTGAACTGGACAGCGGATAGTTTACCGCCACGTCTGAAACAGATCTAACACAAAATCAAGATTTCCCTATAATTTTCAACTCAATATAAGTGGGTGCCGCATAATTGGAAAATGAAGTTTTGGAACAGCCTGTAAAGAGCTTGATCCATTCCAAATTAAAAAGATATCGATGTGGTTGTTATGATAGAGAAAATGAGACAAATAAAAGATATACTCAATGGCGTCCGCTTTATGTGAGATAAAATGGCTTAAAGAATAATCAAGTAAATTCACTTACTGAAAAATACAAAAAGAATCCCACGATACTGCAGTGAGTACAAGAAACCCTTTTCCCTAGAACAGCGGATCTGAATATAAATAACGACGACCAGTATAATGCGTCCAATAGAAAGATACAGAAAACGTTTAAGGAAAAGAATGAAACAGTGTATACGAATAGCATATAACATAAAAAGTTTTACCGTCTCCAAATGGCGGGCTATAATATGAAATTTATAGTTTAGCAGCGGCGGGGTTGCCAGCAGCGGATGAAGGTGAACGCAGCCCTTTAATAAATTAACCTCATGTAAACAGCCCTGCGTTTGTTATCTGAATTATGTTTTATCACTTTACCAAGGATTTGTTTTTATTACTTTCACTGTTCTCCTTTACTCTGATTTCCGCTCCCACAAATCATATTTCCGGTATATGAGGTCGCAAGCAATTCGGCTAAAATAATTTATCAATCGATGGTATAAACAATAAACATTGTATTTAGATTCAATTAATCCGCGGCTGTAGCACCAAAACAAGAAAACCAATCTAAATACCATTACCGCAAATTAAAAATACATTGGAGACCTCGTGCAGGTAAACAACAGAACTAATGGCAGCTAAAATAACTTTCCTAATCCCTAAAATCTCGCACGGATTACATAAACTACATACAATCATTTAAATCGCCAAACAATGATTCGTTTAACAGCACCATAACCAGTTTCGGAAATGGCGAAATACAGTCTAAATCAGAACAAAAGTGATCAATAAATAAACAGAATCGTTGAATAACAACAGTGCAGTAATAAGCGTTTGTCCCGAATTTCCATAAACATTCAATATGACCATTTGTGTAAAGTTTTATTGTGCAGAAAACTGTTCCAATGCAACGTATGGATTCGTTTGTACTGCAGTGGTCATCACGACTGGCTTGGAAACGAAAGGGGATGAGAATATGGTCACGTAGTCTTGTCAGAGGGGATATAGCCCACTGCACCCTGGGGGGATATTTTTCCCGAGGTGATGCGAATTTCCATATTTCATAAAAGTTTATGTAGGTTTAATCCAAAAGTGAGACGGGCCGCAAAACCCTAATATGATTTTTATTGTCAAGGGGTCAATTTAATTCTAGTTGAATTATTGTTATTGCGAAACGCATGCATGAAAATTTTATTAGTTAGCCTGAAAATGAAGTGTCTCCAATTTACATGTTTTGATGAAATTAGCCTCTTTAAAAAAAACTTGAAAATCATTGAAAGTAAATATACGGTAACACACAGCTCAAGATGAATAAAAAAATATTTTGCCGTGCAAACACTTCGACAAACCCTTGTGAAAAGATATGTGAGAGGAGATGATTTTTGAAGGGATCTGTGAAAACAAATCTTGAAAATAAGACGCAGAGATGTTATATGAAATTCTGTGAAATAATAATGGAATTCGAATATATTTGAAAAACGATAAACAAGTTTCTTAGTTACAGCAAGTAACTAGAGTAGTTTATTTGATAGATATCACAATGACAGACATACATTGTTGAAAATTTTGATTGAATGGTACAAAAGTCAGACATTAAAAATTGAAGGCACCACGGGAGTTGAACGGACGATAATACCTACGGTCAACGTGCACACCTCGGGCCGAAGGCCCTCGGAAAGTACATTGTTGACCTCATTGTCATTATTGTCTTTTTAACACCCTTGATACCTCAATTACTAATTCATTCGTCTCGAAAATTGTTTTCAATAAGTTATTCTAATCGTGATGAATTCCCTCTGCAGACTGCATTACACAACGATACGATTTTACTTCGTTAACAATAATACGCAATTTTCTTTGGGAGTTCATTGCCTTTTATATTTGAACTTAACAAGATATTGTTTCTGAAAGATCGTTACGTATGCTAAAATTATCAGACAGCGAAAGGAGCTTATAAAACTTTCATTTAGAAATTAAGAACTTCCAGCAAAGCTAGGAAAAGTTGGGCGACAAAATGAAGACTCAGGGAAATGTGTACAATACATATTCATATTTCCGAACTAATTTTTGATTCTCTTGTTTTAATTTCACAGCTTCCAATTTCTTATTTCGTTTTCGGTTGAGAGAAGAGAAATGAGGTCTAGAAGAAGCAGCTCTTGCTTTTGAATAAGAAATACGAAATATTTGAAATATCAACAGATTCATTGTACATCTACGAGTATATGTACCCTAAATCCAGATTCATAGGAGTAGGCGTAAACAGACTCTATCCTAATACGGATAATAGCCAATTTAGTTCGTCCATATAATCCGCATTTCATAATAGCAAGCTGCACAAGTAACTTATAGGGCTGAACGAAGTATTAGCCTTAATGGCCATTTCCCGATTACTTCCCACATTTACCCTCAACCGCCATAAACGTAGGAACAGAGTATCCACTGAATAATTGAAAATATCTGACGAAAGTCAGTAAGCAACAAAATACACTGGCTGCTATTCTGCATACATTTATCTACGCATCATATGCACATTCTGTTGTGAATGCGCTGTATCCACCTACATGGCCAAATATAATGAATACGAGTACATAATGTCTGTTTACATGCATACATTTTTTCTACGACATTCTAGTCCTATTTATAGACGATTATCAGGTCCAAAGCACAGGTCATAGAGCACTAGTTGTAATTGATATGAAATAAAGTCCTAGGAATGTTCAATTTTTGTCACAAAAGTTGAATGCCACGCATATCTACAATATGCCCCAGATGGGAGTAGGACAACATGGGATTCTTTTTTACTATTAAAGATGGGAATTTGGTTAAATAGACAATGTTTTGTGGGATGATTTCAATGTATTGGGCGCTTTGAGCTGCGCTTTGTGTGACACTAGTTTTCGCAGCACATGCGGCAAGCTGCAATACTTATGCCTTGATTACACGTAACAAGTACAGTGGCGAGACAGCAAATTGTCACTAGGCCGAGACAGTAATTTGGGCGAGTGAGTGTTCACACGTACTCGTGTACTCGTTACGTGTAAACAAGATTCAGCGAGTCAGTCAGTCAGTTTCAAGCACTCTTTTGAGAATGAGTTCATTAAGCTGCGCAAAGATGAATCGAAGAATAATAGTTAAATCACGTACTAAACTATCGCTCATATTGGAAGAATTAAGGAAGTTGTTGGAAGAACAGAAACGTATATGGATAAGACCACGGATTTTGAGGAGATCTGGCCTTGGTGCTACAAACACTCTTTTTGGAGAATTGCAGAGTGGTCATCTCAACGTCCCACTTATTAGCCATGTTATTTTTTATTATAGCAATATTCTTTGCAGAAAACAGCTTGAGAACAACACAATATTAAATGGACTGAACGACAAACGAGTGGAGAATCCGCGATTCAAAGTACCGAGTGCATGTTTAGATCTGCCGAGTAGGCTGGCGAGTCAATGCGAGAGTAGCACTTGGCCTAGTGAATAGAAACAGGGCCGAGCTACTGTCTCGCCCTTTCGCTAGGCCGAGCGCTCGGCCGAGTACTCGGTAATGTGTTTATACCTACCGAGTACTCGGTCGAGAGCACTGTCTCGCCACTGTACTCGTTACGTGTGATCAAGGCATATTGTGACTATAGAACGTGGACTTGCTTATTACAAATATGGATGATGCCGGAAATAATTGTCTAAGAAATTATTTAGAATGCGAGTCGAAAAATTTTTAGAGAAAACTGTGTTCAAGAGAATGGCTGCTGGAAGGGTTTTAAGACCGCGTTGTTCTTATCATGCTCGACGAACTACACTGAAAAAAAATTAATTGCGCCCCTCAAGTGGTTAGAAGTATAAGAGGTGAGATTCAAGTGGTGTAAATCAAAGTTGTAAGTCGATTGCGACATATTTTTAAGATGAAAAGTAGATTTTTTGTATGCAAAAGATCACTACTCTTCGTATAGACTATTTTTCTCAAGCTGATGGTGAAAATATATAGTGAAATCGGATACTTGATTATATAATGCAATGGTGTGTCACAAATATAAGATATTTGTAGTGATTAGGTCACATAATTATTTATTTGAATTCGCTGTAACTGTAATCCTAGTTAGTATTGACAAGGTCGATGTTTATTGCCAGACATGATTGACAGGCTATGGTCACTAGATGTTCGATGGTTGCTAGGCAACAACTGTTGGACAATTGAATGTCGGCTTAGGTATATAAGAGCGTAGGCTAGGAGAGGAATTCAGTCAGTCAGTTAGTCATTCAGTGATTCAGTATGAGTAACTGTGCGCGATATTGTGAACATAAGAGTTTGTGAAGTGAATATTAGCACTGTAACCTGTGTGAATAAATTAATCACAATAAAATTTGGGACAAGTGTTTTGGAAAGAGTTTGGCTATCAATAAGGTTTAGATGTGATTCATATATTCTAGTTGTCATTATCTGCAGTTCTTGTAGATAATGAAACTACCTGTAACATTGGATGATTAAAGATTGTTTTCATCGGAAAATAACTACTAAAACGTATCTTTGGAAAAAAGGTTCAAGAATATTCTGTGGTGATCATTTAAATTTCCAGTTGCCTGTACCACAGTATCATGGGTATAATTATTTTTTTTCCTTGGTAGCACCTCCTCGTGTTTGTACGACTATTTGGCATCTTGTTGGCATGCCTATAATACAAGTATCCCACAGTGTAGGCAGTATTTCTGTAAGCTGACTTGGGGCGTTGGATGGGGCATATGATCATCTAGTTGTCTCTAAAACAATTCAACAGTTCTATTACGATGGAAATACATTTCCTAACTTCAAATTCCTGACGTTGGACACCTTTTTGTTTCACAATTGCATGTGATACCAGTTATTAGTCATATGGTTGGATATTACAATTTAAAACTGCAATATGTAACCAATTACCATCATATCGACCTTACCACTTCAAGTTGTTGGTAATACCATTCAAATTGCTCACGTACAACTTAAATTATCATCCTCACTGCCTAGATTTCTGCATAGGGTGCAGGAGAACTTTGTCTCATTTTTTCCTTTTCTTTTACTTTGATTGTTAACGTTTGAAGTATATTTGCAATGCACAAATTGATCTAAATGTTATGTCCAAACCATGTTTCCAACTAATTTCTCACAATTAATTGTTTTCATTGTTTGATTGAGCTTGCTGCGTCGTCTAGTCAAAATCCAATGCTTCATTACAAATAACCGAATATGCAAGCCTTCAGAGCAACAATTTCTTTGAATTTTACGAAATACATGTTACTAGGGCGTGATAAATAGTACATGAAGCTCATGTTGATATAGTTATGTGATTTTGATACCCGTTCTGATTGGCCATGGATAGCAGCCAGCAGCGAAGCAAGTGCAAAAAATAGCACCAGATCTATCTTGTAGAATAAGTCGCATGGCAAGCCCAGCATCAAGCATCGGACCAAGATTCTAGCATTGAAGCCAGCATGGCCCCAAGCGAACAAAATTATTTGAAAAAGTGCCTCGTGTACGGCGGACATCAGAGTTGGGATACGTGAACAGTAAGCTCCCACATTGTTTGTGTGTGTAGTAGGGATAGTAAGTAAATGATTCAGGACATAAAAATCCTGTAAAATATTCATTTTAGTATGCACATACCAATCACAAAATCCAGATTCTTACAAAAATTATAATATCAAAATTAAAAGATATGTGAACTGAGAATAGAATATGCCAAAACATGTGAAAGTACTTCTACACAAAAACCTTATAATATACATAATGTTGGCGTAATCCACTCCAATTGAGATTTCTATATGAGCAACAAACTTTGATGCGTTTTTAAAAGAAGATTGATAATAGAGTCGTTATTGATGCTGCACTAGATAATCAGCACAAGTCAAAGTGATGATTTGCTGTATCTGAGAATAAAAACATAAGAAAAATAATAGTATATGGCGAGAATACTGCTGCAGATCTTTGATGAGCTGCATATCAACCATCTTACCTTTTCGTCATCATCTCCAGACTTGGACCCCGCAGAACATGTATGGGATATGCTTCAGAGACAGCTTGATAATCAAGTTCTTCATCCCACAGCCCCAAGCCAACCTGCAGAAGTATCACTCATACAGCGGTATAGGATACGACAGCAACAAATTGACTATACTATTTACAGACTTGAAAATGGTACTAAATGAAAGCTGCTATTTCGTAGGCTTGCACAAATTGCTTTAATTCAAGCTCAGTGATTGGGGAAGATTAAATTATTCAATTACTTGTTTCAAGTGAAACAATGCTCATAGATATATATGACATTTGGGATATGGCAACTTAAATTTATTAAAGAAGATAAAAATTTAGTTAAAACTTTCGCTGCGGGTGTCACTATCATTATGTACAGTTGTCAAATCTGTCCGGAATTCATTCAATGACTTGTTTGACGCGAATTTGAAGCTTATTAGAATGAATTATTATTATTGGATGAAAATTTGTTCACTTTTAGCGTATTTTTTTTATAAAGCTTTGATAAAGATCAAATTATCATTTTAAGGTATAGCACTTGACTTCCCGTCAGTCAATAACTAAACCATGAAGATTAAAAGGTATTTTTGAGTTTGTACATGCATAAATTATGTACCTATCAAATAGTCAACTTGAAACTAGTACTAAATGGAAGCTGCTGTTTTGTAAGTTTGCCCAAACTGCTTGATTTCAAGCTTAGTAATTGTGAGAGGTGGTAATTTGCGAAGTCTCTGAAGCAACAAGCATTCATGAGCTGTCAAAAATGCGCTTTCATCATCTTGATGATTCTTCCATTTTTTATTACATTAGCCTTCATGTAAGATATAATTGATCATCCTCTAGAGATATAGGTCTTCTTCCTTCTTTTGTAGCACAACAGCCCTAAGAGGGCCAAGGCCTCGAGAACATGCGTACTCGTTTCGTTACCGAATCATTCTGATAGATTCGAAGCCTCAAGCTGTGCGACGATCTCAAATCACCAACGATCGAGCGGCATTAGAGAGATTTCTCATGCTACCAGGATTACCTTTAAGAAATACAGGTGGTAGGCCTTTAGTGTCCAAGCATGATTCAAGTACTTGACCTTGTAGCACTCTTTCGGTAAATCATACATACCGGCTGGGAATCGAACCATGGACCCTGGATTCGTATATCACAGACGTGCATTGAACAGCGCGCTATATACCTGCAGCTTGAAATAATTTACAAATGTCCACAAGAATAACTTTGGTGGTTGTAAACATTCATTAGACTAAATTATCTGTAATAGCTGCAATAAATTCCCACAGTAATAGCACAGGCAAAAATTGAAACGATATTCTAGTAATTCGGCACGTAGCACACATATTTTGGCTTTCCTGGTAAATGAAACTAAAACGGTGAAATAGAAGCGCAAACTGCAAATAGTTCTGCAGCACTTATCACAATTACGTTAATCCATTAGTGAAATTAACTGCATCCCCTAAACGTGTGATATTTATATTCAACGTCTGCAAAGCGATGTTTTCTGAATTCGGACTTTGCACACCATTCGAAAAGCTCTAAAGTGCATCTTGAATAGAAGTCTTCGTGCAACGCATTCAGAGGTGAGAATGTTTTCAAATAGGGCAGGTTCTTATTTTGCTCACGTGAAAAATTCACTGGCATGTTTATAAATAAATTGCTTTTCTACACTTGCTTTACCTTTTGTGAACTGTTTCTTTACATACTAATTTTGAAAGCTTTTCAGGATTAAATTGCAACAGCAACTATTATGAAGCGTTTTGCAGAGACCTGGATATTTTAATTTGCAGCAAGATATTTGAAGATAGTAAATCCATAAATCCTACTTTCTGTTAAATTTGTTTGGAAACAATTATCGGTTCAAAACCCAACTGGATAATTTTACAATTCCTACAGCCGTCAACTACACCACCTCAAAATTTCCTCCGGGACGCTACTGACTGGACTTCCTGTTCCGGCTGGAAGTAAACTAATCCCTGTGACCGCTGGACGATGGTTCACGACTGGACATCAAAACCATACGACAGGGCTTCGCCCAGCATCTGTCTCCCCGCAAATAACTCGTAATGACCGTCACAGGGCTTCCAACCACATAGTGTATGTGAAAGTACACAGACGGAGCTAATCAATTTATGTGATTGGTCACTGGATCCATGAGAATAATAGAACAATATATAAAATTTTGTGTAACGCCAATGCACAATAGAAATTATAGCCCAAAAATTAGTTACTTTGTACCCCCTAATAATTATTATCAAGGGTTGAGGTGTACCACGTGTGTGAAGAATCTGATTAACGCATAAGCTTAGAGGACATCGTGGATGGCTTACGAGATTACCGCCGATATTCGATGTGGGAAAGTAATGGTTACTTACTGAAATGCTTACAATTTTGGGTTCAGTTTCAGGGGGAGGATGTAATAGGGCTACAAGAACAATTACCGATTTAAGGTAATTTGGTAAATCACTCCCAGATGTTATTCCCCACACATTATGGTCCATTCCCACGACAACTATGATATGGGTACTTTACTAGATGAAATTCAGATTCAAATCTCCGTTTTGTGGCGAAAAAGCAATATTTCGCAAAGAGTTTTATGAACAAAATTGCAATCAAAATACAATATAGATCTTGAGACTTGCATCTTAAGTTTTTTCTAATTCATGATGAAAATCTAGGATAAAAATGTTATTACACTTTGAAGAGCAGAACAACTACTTAATATATTTATTCCGGGTCTAGAAGGAGATTGAGGGTATCCTCGGTCTTGTAAAGTTTACAAGAAGACTCTTCTGTTCGTGTTTTCTTAATACCACCCGCCCCTAGTCCTCGCCGAAGGGTTTCTAATGCTTCACTGAGCGAAGGTTATTCAAATTTGCCTTGAGACGAACCAACCCAACACACAGACATTCCACAAACTCTAATATTAAATGTCAGTTGTGTACAAGGTACTCGGCAATAAGTACTTGCTGACTATAATTGCGCTATTTCAAATTATCTTCAACTATTTTGGGACTTGCATATTCACATCGAATGACTGACTATTATTAAAGTTTGTTATTAATACGCTAATCTTTCCGATTTAATCACTCCGAAATAATACAAGAATGAGTTTCTCATGACGCTCCTCTCATGGAGATTATAAATCTACTTTATTATATAGAAAAAGGGAGACTAAAAATTAATTTTAAGAATACTGCTGTAAAAATTAATGCACAGGCATTAAAGTCTTACTCAAACATTTCAAGTGTAAGAATCTTGCGTATGAAACGTTAATTTTTCTTAGTTTATGAGCAGTGCTTGGCGAAAGACCAGAGCCTTATAAAAGCATATATGGTGCAGAAATGTCGCTAACGACAAATACTTGCAACATTTGGCTGCCGGGAAGACTTTTGTCTTTTGTTTAAGAAATGCATAAAAATGATGAATACAGATGGCACTGTGTAAATATCAATTTGAACTGCAGTGCTCTGTCGTTTTGGCAGACAGCGTGTCATTCCAACGACTGCTACTGCCTTCTTGACCCAGATTGCTTTGCAGAGATGGACCATACAATTTTCATAGAAATTTCTCCCACAGGTCTTCATTAAAAGACATCCATTTCTTGTAAACAATATAAATTTATGAATTATGAATAATATTCATTGAGAAAATGGACAGCCTGATTAAAATTTGATACAGAAGTGTAAAGGATCATATTTTGAATACTAACAGCGTCCTTTGTCATGATCCAAAACCACAATTTGAACAAATATGATCTTCAAACAAGGTGACGTCGCTTGTCATATGGTTGGAATAGGGAATATGGATAAAATTTGAATTTGGCTCAAATAATTTTATTCCAAATTTTTATTGGCCGGACATTTGTACTCAACCATCATTTTGATAATTAATATGTTTTCAATTGCCCAAAATTAATAAATAAAAGTGCAAATTTAGCAAGGGAAATTCATAGTTCTAAAACGCAACACCATTGGTTAAAATGAAATGTGACGTCAAATACTATGTCAACAAGTGCGCACTGCTTACATTTGTATGTCATTGCAGGCTTTTGATTAGAAAACATAGTAATAACGTGTGTGTTGTAAATTCATTAATTGTTTAAGTATTATTTTAGCATCCTAGTGAGATCATAAATCATTTAAGACAGTGGTTTTGTAAAAGCACAATCGGATAATCTATCAAGAATAGATCCATTCATGATGTCGTCTTATTTTCTTTCAAATCCAAATCTTACGTCCGCTGAAGTAAAAAGAGTGAACACTGCAAAGTAATTATTCAATAACACATAATGTACGCTATTTTAATAAATACAATTCGAAATATGATGAGCAGTAAAAAAAACCTATAATTTTTGTTTATTTTGAGAATGAGCAAATGTTGAACGAAGCCGCATACATACACTGAATTTTATTGCTAAAACTAATCACACATAATGTTATTCATGATCTGTCAAGTTTATTATGACACTTAATCTCTTTTGATAACCTTACATCATTTCTTACGTATTTTAAAACTGACTGGATTGGAAAAAAGACTTTATCAGGTACATTTCTGATAGTATTTTGCGTACAGGCACAATGCGATACTTATAAACTGATTTTTAACCTTTTTTAATGCTAAAATAAGTTGAGAACGAAAACACCTGTAGTAAACAATGGACTGTAATGTCACTGGACATGTTATTTGACGTCATCAATAGAGCACGCGAAAATAGCGGCATTAAAACAGCTCAAAATTATTCTCAATTTTAAATATTTTTTTAAGCTTGATTACAGCACTTTTAAACGTAATTAATATTTTTACTATGTTATAACGATGTAAACAATGAATTGGAATACGAAATATATTCATCAATATACCCTATTGTGAAGAATTGAATATTGAAATACAAAATATCGGCTCCAATATCTCTCTACGAGGAAAGTCATCACCCTCAATTCCAGCTCAGAAAAAAGCAAGTAAGCTCAATACCTTCAGAGTTATCTTCAAAAAACAACCAATGCCAAAAATTGGATAAGGCCTGACGATTGGATTTGCTATACCAATCAATTAATCAAACTAAATTTTGAATTCCAAACTAGAAGAAAGGAAACAAGCGATATAAAACCACTCAAAATGTTTTTCATTTATTAAAATTTTCAAAATATTCATGCTTTAATTTTTTTATATTGATAATGCTTATCTACTTATACCAATGAAAATAATCAAGAAGATCGAAATTGATGTTAAACTAGTCCCAGTCCTGTGGAAAGAGGAAGGACGGACATTCGGTGTCTCTTTTCTGAAGACCCAGATCCATCGATGTTGCCTCCTTGTGGTGGATGTTCGAAATATGCAAGTGGAACTGGGTGCGTTTTGGAATGATTCACTACGACAAGTATTGCATATATCGAAACAGGAAGGCCCGATTTTCTGCAAGTTCACACACCCATACAATCTTTCTTGCACTTGCAGGAAATCAGCTTGAGGAGCTGATAGAGTAGTGCTATGGTAGTAGACCCTAATGGTTCTTCTTCCATCCCAAGGCGGTTGGTTCTTTGTCTACCCCTAACCATGTTTGTATCTAGTGGTTTGTGCGGTAAAAGTGGTGAGCTGCTGCTTCTGCGATTGAAGAGTTGACAGCTGATCAAACAAAGTGCTTATAGCAAAAAGCGTGGGGTGCTATGTCTTCTTCTTCTTCATAGATCGCTACAAGACACTTGGAGCCAGCAACTTCTTCGCAGATGGTGTTACGCTTCAAGAATGTGATAGTCAGGTCTACCAAGGCAACATTCCTCTCGAAGATTCTCATTATCCTACTCTTCCCTCGCTAGAAATTGGTAGAGGTGGTGTCGCAATCCATGAAGGCATGCATAAACCATTCCAATCCAGGATTATTGGCACTTCCCTACAATTGAAAGATTTTGAAGAGTACTGCATCCTACCACTTTTCTAGATTCTAGAAGTCAACGTTTCTTAATAACGAGCCCAAGCCATTGATAAGAACGAGCAAATCGACGTCTTCTCCAATTAGTAAGACACTTCCATTGGATTTATTCTTCTCCAACGCCGTTCTGCATCCTCTGTACCGTGTGAATGGCGTCAAGAATGAGCTTGAACAACAATAAAACAGGTTATACAGCCGTAGGAACACTCATGATAATGCCTACATTACTTAAGACTGTTCGATAAATACACGTACGAATTTGGTAACTCAAATTTTAAATTGTGAAATTTATCAGATGAGAACTGTGTTAACCACACATTTTCATGACTATTAGGTGTCACATTTATTTTCATCTCCTTCAGAATAGATGAGAACCGCAAATCTGATCATCAGACTCCATTTCTCAAAAAATCCAATTTTTAACGTAGCTTCTTTTTTCAATGCCCGACTAGTTTATTATTGTTGTCAAAATAACACTGATTCTAGGGTAATTACGTAACAAATAATACCCGAGGGCATTATGTTCCAAAATAATGCCCTCGTGCATTGAGTTTTCTAGTTACAGCAAGTAACTAGAGTAATTTCTCTGACAGAAGTCACAATGACATTGCTAAAAATTTTGATTGAAATACAACAAAAGTAGGACATAAAGCATTGAAGGCACCACGGGAGTTGAACAGACAACGCCTACGGTCAACGTATATAGCTCGGGCCAGAGGTCCTTGGAAAGTATACTTGTAGAATAAGTATTAGAGCAAATATTTTGCTCAGAGAAGGGCCAAAACTGCAACTTCCAACTTTTTGGGAAAAAAGTCTGATGTTTGAGGCTCTGTACCTTAGGATCTTTCAACTCTAAGTAATCATAGTTGGACTCAAATTACAGGCAATGTTTATAGCTTTAGAAAAAACATTTGTAAATTTTTATGTAGGAAACATTGTTATAAGAGTTTTTGGCTAAGAACCGATAACAACTAAAAAATTTCGAGGCTGCGAGCATCACGTAACTAGCTCAGGCCTCTCGAAGCTGCAAACTTGAGTTGACACTACTGGAACATAGCCTAATAACATATGAGAAAAAAAGGAATTCATGCGAACTTTGTCTTTTTCCTTGTCTAAAATCAGTGGACTGAATACTGCTACTTCGCTAATAATATGAAGGAAACGAAATGTGGGAATTCAGTCAAGAGTTTTATTTTCATTCTACTCTTCAGTTTCGGTCCCACCTGGACCATCTTCAGGAGTGCTACATGTGTACTTACAATAAAATCAATGTGTGTATGTGTTGTCATCTGTGTGTTATAATAAGTTAAATAAAAGTCGGTGTTCCTCATTTTTATAACTCCGACTTTAATTTAACTTATTATTACACACAGATGCCAACACATACACACATTAATTTTATTGTAAGTACACTGTCCATTTCACTTCGTCATTTTGATCCTCATGTTCACACTTTTGTACAATGTAGCATCCCTGAAGATGGTCCAGGTGGGACCGAAACTGTAGAGTAGAATAAAAATAAAACTCTTGACTGAATTCCCACATTTCGTTTTCTTCATATCATCTAACAGTCAGCATTATCCACTACTTTTATTCGCTAATAATGTCTATAATTTGATTGTGAATGCTATCTATCATTAGCATAGTGTCAAACTTTTGCATCCAGCACTACCGTTCCCACTAAGTAATTCTGCTCTTGACATGGTTTTTTTTTATGTAAATGCTACTCAAGATTTCACGCTTAATATCTGACTCTTTAGATCAATAAAAGTATATTGAATTTGAGGTAAAAAGTATTTTATCACAGCCAAGGACTTTTATATTGCGCAAGTTTGAAATGAAATAAATATTGGAATATGTATTTTATTCAACAATCATTCCTAATTATTGGAAAGTAGCAATTTAACTTCTATTTAGCAAAGTTTTAGTTATTTTTTGAGAAAAATATGCTGTATACAATCCTGCTGATTTGAAATTTACTGGATTTATGAATTGAGTCATCGATATATGTATTAATTGAAATTGTAAGTAGTGAAGATGACAAAAACAGCGGAATGGAGCAATATATCCGCCCCAAGTTGAATAAAGATGCTACTAAAGACGTTGAAGAGTTGTTGCCCCAGATAACCAACAGTCGTTACATGATAGTTTTATATCAAACTTATTTAACCCTTCTAATATCACGGGGGTACATGGGACAACGGAGCATTTTCAAAACGCTGTCATTCAGCGCAAGCGCAAGGTTTAGTCCAAGCGCTTGAGTCAGTATGTACGAAACTGGCTCAGAAGAGAGTCTTGCTGCCAAGGCTCGGCCTTCAAACTATCATTATCAATCGGAAAACTGTACTTTTTGACCTTATTACTCGAATAACTATTTTATTTCATGAGACTATGGCACAACAAGAGAGGAGTTCAATGCACTCTTTAGATCCCCGTTTTCAAGATTGAGCAGACGATATTCTGAACGCAATTGGAAGCGATGTCAATGGAAATGAAGAGGAAATAAGCGTACATAACACTGAATCAGACTCAGTTCCCACCCAAACTGATAAAGGAATGCCAGATTGCACAGTATCACCGATCTTGTCTACGAATGATCAGCCCAGAAGGAGAAGAACTAAAAACCGAGAGCAGTGAAGAAGATGAGACTCTTGCGAATATTCCTAACGAAATTTGGAGAGAAAAACGGAAAACTCACTTAGGCAAAAACAGATTTAAGTGGAACTCACAATCGTCAAGTGTATTTTCTCGGACAAGAGCTCACAATGTAATTCGCAAACTATCTGGTATGAAGGGACCTGCAATAAAGGAGCATACTGTTACCAAGAATCTGTTTGGAATGTCCTCGTCATTGAAAATACTGTCACTTTCCACCTGTGAGATTTTTATGGCATTTGGAAGTCATATATTCATCAACCTATAAAAGATTGAGAATCGACATGTTACTATAATAATTGTGAATAGATTCTGAAGAAGGATACTATATTAAGAATATCAGCAGAATCATGTCAGAATGTGGTTTATTCTAGCATTTGCAGTTCACAAGCAGGTTATGTGAGCACAGTATGTAGAATCAATAAAGACCGTCGTCCCAACATTGCAACGAGGAAAATAAGAGTTTCCAGAACTACTTTATAGCCACTTTATTCCTACAAGAATGCTTGTACACATCGTTCTTTCGGAATGATTGGACACCAAAAGTAATTCCAAATTGTACTGCTGAATTTGATTACCAGATGTTTTGAAGTGTACTTTTATAGATCAAATCTATAATGTTGTTGAAAAATACTGCGACTGTAACTCCGAGGTCAATAATTTCTTATCAAAGTGGAAACAAGAAATAGATACGTGTCATTTATGATTCAATATTTGTGTAAGGAGTACAGAAATCCTATTCAACGGCACATATCGATAAGATAAAAGCACTAGATACCCTGGACTGCTTCCAAATCGCTTGTTTACAATATAACAATTATTTATACTCGATCGTAAAAAAAAACGAAGTAGCCATATTTTATGCTCAATATCTCAAGTTTTTTATCAAAGAAAATTGAATTATGCTACAGTTGAATAGATAGGACTCCAATTTTTCTTCTTGCATTCGTTTTTGTTCCACAAAATTCACCAAACACTGAACAATTTTTCGCAAAGAAGCTTAAAGTGAATTAATTCCAAAATAAAATGAGTACGTAAAAAATTACAGGTATTTATTAAATTCTTCAAACGTTGCTTTATAATTTTTTACAGTGAATTCATAAGAAGATATTCGTAATTGCATTAAATTTGTACAGAACCATACTGAAATTACGAGTGAAAGAAAATACCATCAAAATGATCATAATTTTGCATATTGAATAGAGAACAACATGTAAACATTAAAAAATATGTGAAAATCTCATCATTGGATTATTCCATTTCATCCCCTGACATAACCAAAACAAATGAATTTGTAATCATACCGAATGGAAAATCAATAAAAAAATCATAAATCCTGTTTAATGTGTGCAAAGCAATAACTTAGGAAAACAAAGGATCAGGGGGGGAGCAATGCGGGAGGATTGTAGGCTTTTTGCCCTATTTTCCAAACACATACATTAATAACGTTATCAGGGAGAATCGAATGGCTGCGTGTAGTTTGAATCAACAGACATGAGGTTAAATGTAACTGTCAATATATGATTGAACAGCACTCCCAAATAAGTGCTGTAACCTCCGTTAGTTACGTCAAAATTGTTGATTTTTATGTTTTTTGTGGATGTTTTGATCCAAAAGTATTCGAAACCCAAACACCCCATCTAAATTAATAAGGGTAGTGAACCTTCCCTTTACCGGCCTTAACATAACTGGTTATTTGGATGTCTGTCGAAAGACGATTTTCTCACGACTACTACAACTCAGAATATATATAGCACACTGTATCTAATTTCGATCCCTCATGAGGAAAGTCATGTAGAATTAATCGCATGTCCAGTAGCCACCCAATTATCATACCATAAATCAAATGGAATCACTCCTCAACACAAATGTGGTCAATCCACGTTTCTATTTAGTTCTGATTCTGAGAACATGACCATGGTATATTGCAAATGCATGTTCTGCAATCAAACAGCTGTATCAGTCCAGCGGTTCGAGCTGTAATGACTTCATTATTGAGTGGGTCACTCTACCTGAGTGTTGCTGTTAGTATGTAGGTGCGAGTGTGAGACATCAGAGACTCTGAGTCTTCACTGGAAGTCTTGAGTAATTGATCATTCGTGTGTAGTTTGTCTAATTCAATAAAAAAATGATGTATATTTATTTGAAACTTTGACGTTATGATCCTTTGACCAAGGATCTCCTTCAGAAAACGAAAATACAAAATAAGACAAGGTAAGTAACTAGATACTAAAAATATACAGAATACTAGATGTGATAACGTGCATCTCACATCTAAACAAAAAGAATAAAATCCTCTGGCATTCACCCAAGGCTTGAGGAAAACCACGTGAAAACCCCAAACAGAGGAATATGTCCTACTTGGTATATCTCCGCACACATCCCAAATCACAAAATACACGACATTTCAACAAGACAGCGTAGCGCTACTCTTTGCTATTGGTTTGGCTCACAACTGCAGTGTCAAATAGTCTTCAGTATACTTTATAACCCAAAATATACACAAAACTACACCAACTAAAAGATAGTCATCATATATGTGTGTTATTGATTACAGAAAGCCAAACATTTGATAATTCAAAACCATCAGGTTGAAGTTATTTGTATGTTTAAGTATCTCAATTGCTTCTCTGACCAATCTACCATGAATCGATGAGTATCTTGCGACTATTCTTGTTTCTTCAATCTTGATGTCATGCAAAAACTCGATGACATGATCAGCTACAGAAGATTTATTTGGATGGTTTAATCTTATGCATCTCCTATGTTCAGCAATGCGGGTGTTCATAGTTTGGCCCGTCTGTCCAACGTAGACTTTCTCACAGGTACAAGGAATCTTATAAATGCCCGAAGGTTGTAGAGGAATCACGTCCTTTACAGGTCTCATGAACTGTTTGATTTTCATTACCGGAACGAAGAAAACTTTGAAATTATATCTTGACAAGATCCTTCCGATCTTCTTTGAAACATTGCTCACATAAGGTAACGAAACATAATTTTTACTCGCGCTAGTATCCTCAACAGTAGTATTGGTAGACTTGGATCGAAGAGCCTTATTGATGAAGTGATAACTGAAGCTTTCTTTCTGGAAAATCACTTCTAGACTATTAATTACATTATCAATACATTTGAAAAATAGCCATATCCAGTAAAAATTATATATTCTAAAAGATCATTGGATGATGGATAAAAAAGAAGGATGAAGAGTTATTGAATCATCTCTCCACGTTGCAAACGTTTCGGTTTTTATTAAACCTTCATCAGTGCCTATAGGACAATAAAAAGAACAATAGGATATACTATTAAACAACGTGCAAATATTCACACAATGAACAATAAAATAATTAAAAAATAATTACCTCAGAGAAAAGTAGAACATAACCAAAAATTTACAAGATTATGCAAAAACATCTTTACACTTCTACAATACAGAAGCAACTGAATTACAAACGGAAATGTCAACAAGAAATCACTTGTTACTGAAACTGACAAAAAAAAACGTGCGCCGAAAATTCAGCGGCAAATATGAATCCACAAATAATTATGATAACAAGTGCTACCTTTCACAAAATGACAAATCCAAGATATTTTGATAGGTTTTACTTGAATATTCAGTATTAGTTCTAAAACTAATCGAGTTATGATCTAGATCAGGGGTGGGGAACCTCCGGCCCGCGGGCCGTATGTAAGTCATTTAATCTGGCCCACGAGCAGTGCTGCCAACTCGTGGAAATTTTCCCATTTTCGAGAATTTTAAGCCTCAAATGGGAACTAGGGAGTTGTCTCTGAAATATGGGAATTTTTATCATTGAGATACTGTTTCTTTTTCATAATAAAATAATTAAATACTGCATTTATGCACTTCTTTGTGATTAAAACGAAGCATTCCGGAAATAATTGTTGAACAATAAAAACTATTATTATTTGTCTGGCCCGCGAATGATGTTATAAATTTCTAAATGGCCCTTGGCAGAAAATAGGTTCCCCATCCCTGATCTAGATTAATGTATACCATCTCCAAAAAATTCCTTTTCTCATAATTATCTTCATGATCTAAAATTTTTACATTTGCAAAATCGAAACGACGATTATTATCTATACTGTGGTTGGATAAAGCTGTTTTTTTATCGTCTGATTCCTTACAATCATTTTTCTGATTATTCATACGACTTTTAACATATTGTTTCGTTTGACCTACGTACACGCCATTGTATTGACTGTAATTTTAGATCATGAAGGTAATTATAAGAAAAGGAATTTTTTGGAGATGGTATACATTTATCTAGATCATAACTCGATTAGTTTTAGAACTGATACTGAATATTTTAGTAAAACGTATCAAAATATCTTGGATTTGTCATTTTGTGAAATATAGCACTTGTTATTATAATTATTTGTGGTTTCATATTTGCCGCTGAATTTTCGGCGCACGTTTTTTTGTCAGTTTCAGTAACAAGTGATTTCTTGTTGACATTTCTGTTTGTAATTCAGTTGCTTCTGTATTGTAGAAGTATAAAGATGTTTTTGCATAATCTTGTAAATTTTTGGTTATGTTCTACTTTTCTCTGAGGTAACTATTTTTTGTATATTTTATTGTTCATTGTGTGAATATTTGCACGCTGTTCAATAGTATATATTCTATTGTTCTTTTTATTGTCCTATAGGCACTGATGAAGGTTCAATAAGAACCGAAACGTTTGCAACGTGAAGAGATGATTCAATAATTCTTTATCCTTCATTTTTATCCATCATCCGATGATCTTATGAAATATATTATCAATACATTCATGCTGATTCACATCACCATCCTTCACAAGAAAATGAAACGATTACATTAATGTTTATTCCGAAGGGCCAATGATATATGTCATCCTGATGAACTTGATAATGAAATTAATAATCTAGAAGTGATTTTCAAGGAAAATGGCTTCAGTTATCACTCCATTGAAAAGGCTCTTCGACCTAAGTCTACCAATGCTACTGTTAAGGATACTAACGTGAGGAAAAATTATGTTTCTCCACCTTATGTAAGAAATGTTTCAGAGAAGATCGGAAGGATCTTGTCAAGATATAATTTCAATTTATTTCGCTCCGGTAATGAAAATGTGAAGGACGTGATTCTCCTTAAATCTTCGGGCATTTATAAGATCCCTTGTACCTATGGAAAAGTCTACGTTGGAAAGACAGGCCGAACTGTGAACACTCGCATTGCTGAACATAGGAGATGAATAAAATCAAACCATCCAAATGAATATTCTGTAGCTGATCATGCCATCAAGTATTTGTATGACATCAAGTTTGAAGAAACAAGAATAGTCGCAAGATGCTCATCGATTGAGATCTTGAACATCCAAATAACTTTAACCATACTGATGGTTTTGAATTATCAAATGTTTGGCTTTCTGTAATCAATAACACACATATATAATGACTATGTTTTAGTTGGTGTAGTTCTGTGTATATTTTGGATTCTAAAGTACACTGAAGACTATTTGACATTGCAGTTGTAAGCCAAACCAATAGCAAACAGTAGCGCTACGCTGTCTTACTGAAATGTCGTGTATTTTGTGATTTGGGATGTGTGCGGAGCTGTACCAAGTGGGACATATTCCTCTGTTTGGGGTTTTCACGTGGTTTTCCTCAAGCCTTAGGTGAATGCCAGAGGATTTTATTCCTTTTGTTTAGGTGTGATCTCCACGATATCACATCTAGTAATCTGTATATTTTTAGTATCTAGTCACTTGCCTTGTTGTATTTTGTATCATTGTATTCTAAAGAAGATTTTTGGTCAAAGGATTTGAAATCAAAAGTTGTTTTCAATAAATACAATTTTGAAAAATGTACAGATTATTGTCTATTTCACATTTTTCCTTTTCGTATCATTCTCCGTTGCACCATGTGTCAAAAAACACTACTTACCAAAAATTGAAATTCCCCTTCCTAAGCACTAATAGCGTTTTCCGTAGATATTTCCTGACATTTAGTTTCCAAACTCCCTAGGTGGATATATATTTTACTTCTATCATCAAAATGCCTCCCGTTTCGAACAAGCGTATCCGGTGAGCGATGCTGTTTCCCCTAAAAACATTACGAGAACCTGGAGGACATGCCAATCAAACCCCCGTCGATATCAAGCGGCATGACACTCACACTTTGAGAATATTGCCTTAAACATCTGCTGCGCAGACAGTAAGCATCAATTATGTATCAGCAAATTAGTTCCAATATAAAGAACAGAAATCAACAGTATGTACAGTAGAAAAAATATGAAATTACTTTTTAATTCATCTTTACATGATTCTCAAGTTTATAGTTCTTTTAATAATAGACATAGTGAAATTAATGAATACAATTGATTTGTCGTCAATTTAAAGCAAAGACGGCAGCATGCTTGACTCTAAACTCAAACGGTGCAATAATGATTTAGTAATAGTAATCTATGTGAGCGATATTAGCCAAATGTCACGTGCGTATCTAACTTGGGGTAAGGGAGGAATTAATAACGGAGCTGAAGCGAGGGTATAGAAGTTTGATTCCCAGGAATTTATTAGTGGAAAAACAAATGTGGGTGGGAAAATTGATTGCGGTAATATCGTGACTTGTGCAATTTCGTAGCGCAATGAAAGATGGTGCTTTCACACATTAAAGATGGATTAATATCGGGGGAAAAGTTGCTGATGCTCGCTCAATCAAACTTTCCGAATTAATTACAGTCATTGGAAGTTTGTCGGTAATTAAATTAATTCTAGTACAGTTCCTGATCGGGGACACTATTGTCATATCCGAACTATGAAACATATGGCTCTTAGCAGGACTTTTCTTCCAGCGTATTTGGAAACCTATAAAAACCGTTAATTCATAATCACATGTGCAGAATTGACATAATAAGTGACAAACAAGCCATATCCGTTCGTTCGCACATAGTTCATCCAATTAAATAACTTCTGTATGATGAATGAATAATAATTCCTTAATTCAATGTAAGAAAACGAAAGGTTATATGTTGACTACATCAGTGCTTGTAGAAACGATTCAATTTTCAATCCTAAAATAACTGGCGTGTTCTTTGTTTCATGAAAATAGTGCTCGCCTTATCAAGATTTATCTTCTCCTAAGTAAGATAATATGACATTCTTTCTACCAGAAAACTCAGTGGATTCCATCTACAAAGTAAATGAATCTTGCATCCGAGATGGAGGAAAACCTTGTTCTTTTCTCAGGTAAGTTTTGTTCATCATTTTACGCTAAGAAACGTTTCAAACACAAAGATCCACTATCGTATTTTCAGCGCTAGGATACAAACTCCATTTCGTTTTATTTTGCTGTAAAATCCACTGTTGTATTTACTAACGAACTTTGTTCATAAACATCAAATACACCGGGAGCAAAGAGTCGGAACGAGTTGAAAAAATCTTAAGTACGAACAGAGAAACTGCTATAATTGTAGGTCCAGAAATGATGATTCGACGGAGTTGCTGTTCAGTTCTCTGGTGGGTGATCAAGGAAAGTATTTTTTCAGAGAATAAAACACAGATGAATCTCTGAGAATTCGTGAACTCCTTTTATCATTGTTTGACAGACATCTTCCTCCAAACAATGTTTTTTTGTTTTATATTCTTTCTACCCGGAGACTCTCTCTTCATTCACCGGTAAAGTACCTAATCTATCACTAAGGCAGGCGCAGGATTACGTTAATAAACCGATGACAAACTACTTCCAAATATCTTGTTAATACCAACTTAATATTCAATATTCACCACAAATCTTCAAAAACATCTACCGAATAGAACTGAATATTCATTTTATATAGAACGAATAGAAATAGAAGACTCTCCACGTGTACGGCAGGAATTGTATATTCGTTGGAATGATTTCCAATAAACACGTGCAGTTCGCTTATATACGTGCTCATGAATCTTTTTCAACCAAACGTTTTGTGAAACCAGCAACTGATAAACTTGTTACATGAATATCTGTGATATTCTTGTCTGTGTATTGGATTGAAAGAACACTTCTCATGAAGTGATTTCTGCTAGCATTGCAAAATACGAGAGAAGTGTTTTATTCCGATGCTGTGATAAAAGTATTAATTATAGTAATGAACCTGAAGGATTATTTTTTCATGTACGATTGACTTGAACACTAATAATATACGTATTTATATAGCCAAATCTAAGGCCCAATATTTCAGTCCTTGGTTTACCTTAAACGTAGCTTAATCTCTATAGTAATGATTGTTAGAACAATTGTAACTTAGGTAATTAAGCTTCGCTTAAGATAAACCGAGGGCTGAAATACTAGCCCTAAGACTCTATTTTGCTTGCTACATATTCATTCCAACCTTGACATACCTCTATTAAACTACAAAAACTCTCATGTCGTGGCTGCTTTTGAGTGATATAATCAATGCGTCGCGAATATAAGGCTGACTTACAGTATCCGCAACGTGTCCAATGGAAACTGGTGCTAAGATGTAGATGTAGTCCCATCGCTTTTAACTGATAGCGTTGTAAAAATGTTTAGCTGAAATCGCACACTGTTATCTGGTGACTATATAAATCGAAACTCAAATTGAAAGGCTTGTTCCTTTCAATTTTCCCATTAGTCTTAAACATCGTTTTTTCTTGAATACCGTATATATGAAATCAAATTACTGGAGCTGTAACGATACCTCGCTGATGGCGGGGTTGTTAACTTACTGTCGAAACTGCCGACAGTATATTCGGGCGCCAATGCGGTCTGTGATGCAGTTTCTGAAGACGGACGACTGAGTAGCTCAGAGGAAAGGGTCAGGATGTTCAAGAGAATAATATTTAGGAGGTGAGTGTTACTACGATATTTATTCACACACAAAAATGGAGCTGTTGAACATACACATATATTGCAGAGATTTGCTCGGAGATAGCTCGACGCGCGACTGCCCAAAACAATCAACATTCGCGGAATCCAAACTTGTTTCCAAGCAGTGGCTCTACGTTAAGTTGTTTGTGACGATGTAGCTAAGTCACTCCGTAATTTACAACAAAAAGTGTACATGTACTATTGGTCTAGGGGTCAGCGTGCTCGCTAAATGCGCCATTGTTCGAGGTTCGAGACTGCATCAAGTAAAGTTTTATATTTTTATTTTTGATTCAAAATTTGTATGCAGCAAGTCGATTCTAAAAAATTAAATACTTAATGGATAGGTAGTATATAAAGCCTCCGATTTTGAAGAGAAGTCGGTTGAACTGTAGCACCTTCCTACAGTTGTGCTCCCTAGAGCTGTGCTGTAGCGACTTCCTACAGCCCACCAGCTCCCTAGACTAGTGGACAGCCAGTGCCGTTCGTCAGACTAAGGGTAAGCACACCGATACCTAGTGCTCGACTTGTGTCTTCCAAGTCTCCATCCTAGTATCCGGCTCGCGTCTTCTGAGCTACACCTTAGTTCCGACTCGTGTCTTCCGAGTAAATAAAGCCCGAGAATTAAGTAAAAGTTAGCGACAGGCCAAACAGTACGTCACATATTTCTGACGTCCAAGCGGAAACGTCGCATGTCTCAATACTATCAAGTCACCAATTGATCACTCCAGCAATGATTCTACGCTAAATATTTCTGACACTGTGAAGCCAGCAATGACTTTCCCAGCGGTGGCTCTACGCCAAATTATTCAAACACAGTGAAATCAACAAAGACTTCGTCAGCAATTACTCTATGTTAAATTATTCAAACACTGTAAAATCAACAAGGACTTCTCCAGCGGTGATTTCACGGTAAGACAATCTAACACTGTGAAATCAATGAAGACTCCTCCAGCGGTGACTTTACGTTAAGTTAATCCAACGTTTGCACAGCGGACGGCAAAAATAAAACGGAATGACTCCAAGTTGAACTTTGCTCAAGCTCAAAAACAGCAAAAATATTCCAAGCTCAACAACAGCGAACACAATGGCAAAATAGACTAAGTTCCTTTTGCGGACGTCGAACGGTAAACACTGTATTACTTTGGAAGATGGCTCGATGAACTAACTTTTGAAAGAAGTGACTTAAATTGGCCGCAAGGCCTCATTTATACTAAAAGTTCAATGAAACCTTACTTAACTTGACTTTTAAATTATTATCAATTTAGTGCTGTAAGAATAATGTGAAGAAGAGATACCAGGAGAAAGAATAAGATACGTCCTTATATCGGTTACTTCTCATTCACAGAACATTAAAAACATCAAAATATTATCACACTAGATATTTTGTTCACGTCGGTAGTTTGGTCATCTCTCGGTAGGGTTAAAACTGTCAAAAGTCGGATTTTTATTTGTCATGTTACAATAAACGAAATCAGAGACAAAATATTTCACAGAACAACGGTTGATTACATTCAGGTTACATTTACGGTGAGTACATGACATGAAAACAGATCATACAGTACAGAGTTGCATTTCAGATTTCCAAAACATAGCCTTACTAAACATATTGTGAAATATTAGAACGTATTTATTCCAGCTGATGGCTGGTGACGTTAAGGTAAGTGGTGGTGTAGTGTTTAAACATAATCACGGTTCTTCAAAATTTATAGTGCAAGCAAGATGTGATGAACTTCAAAATGTTGGACAATAACGGAAGGCTCTAAGATGTGCAACTGTGACGGAGCTTTGAGAGAAGAATTCGTCACAGGACAAAGCAACAAAATACAGTAAATTTTTCATCGGAATCACAGTTCTGGAGGGTCATCACTCCATGTCATGGACTCTAAATTTGTACCAATGTACTGCCAAAATTGAGAACCATCACAATTTTCAACAATTTCAGTGAGTTACGCAGTACATAAGTTATTTAAACAGTTCGACAATTATTTGTTACGGCAGTTTGTGTTATTATTCACGTGAGATAAGTTCTAAAGTGTTTTTGTGTATCTTGAAGAGTTTAGAGAGTTGAGTTACTAGGTGTGTGAGTAGAATCAGTGGATTGAGTTACTAGATGTGTGAGCTGAATGAGTATGCAGTCAAGAAAGTTGAGTTGTTGTTGTTCACGTGAGTGTCCCAAATTATCCTATGTATTATTGTATGATTGCTATCCTTTTGTACGCTGCAGTCACTCCAGAGAAGTCCTCTATGTGAGTTTTGACGGGGAGTGACAACCAAGCAGCAGCCAACGGAACACGACAAGGCAAACTTCATGCCAAGCGTTTGTAATTGCATGTTGGCCTTGTAAATATTGAGGGTTTCATCCAATAAGACCGTGTTCAACGTTGGAATTGGATTAAGAGTTCTGCCTACTCTGTATTCCAAATTGAAACATTTGTAATAAAAGTGGAACGTTTTCTGTAGAAAGTATAAAATTACTCTAATTTTACCTTCAAACAATAGTGAGTTTGACCCCAATGTCGAGAGCCACACAAAGTCACGCCACTTTTTCGCACAGGACGCGGGATAAACATGACAGGAACATTATAAGTTTACGTGATGGCTGATGGAAATTGTTCGCGTGACATATTTCTGCCGTAGCTTGTTCCACCCGTTCTAGCTTTGTTTTACTTTCATTGCCTTTGCACTTTGCTTCTCCGATCTCGCGGCACGGCTGCAGCGAGCGTGACTGCCAGATTAAATTTCTTGGAGAATTGTTGCTGTTATAATTCTGTTGTTCATTCTGGGAACAAATTTGATTGTGTTAATCAGCAACCTTTCACCCAAAGAGCCGTTTCATGCCACGTTGCCAGCGTTATCGTCAAAATAAAAGATTTCTAGTAGAAATCGATCTTAAGACACCTACTTTATATTATTATGATTTTCGCCGAAAACCTTTTACGCAACATTTTTTGGCTTCAGGGTCAGTATTTTTGGTATGAGGGCACTCTTTGCATGACCGGAAGTTATATTCGTGACGCCATGATGTTGAGTGCCTTGTTTTGTCACGAAAACAATATCCAACTCCGATAAGAATTTGTTTTTTGTGTTAATTCTTTTATTACATGTGGAAAATACTACCAGTTGAAAGCTCAAATTCTCAAGATTATGTCACAAATTTCGGGAGGTATATAAAAGTTTATTGTAATATAATGAGTGCTTAGAGCTCTATTATTGCACGATATTTTTCATGAGTAGTTCCTAATTGAGAGAAAAGTATATCACTTCTCGAAAGAGCATCGATAAAACTATTCCAGACCACTTATACACTTCCTAAAATATTCAACATAACATTGAGTTGTAATGAATATCATCACGTAATATCGGAACCTTGTTATAATATAGTAGACATATAAATATTTGAGTAGGAGTGTTGTAGAGAACAGTAACATTAATTCTAGTAAAAGCCAAACAAAACCACGATTCCGAACGACATAAAAATAAAACAGAGTTTGAAAAGCCATTCATACAAAATTCACTTGGAGACTTGGAACACATCCACATGGAGTGAATTTCAGTTTCAGTGCAACAGCTCGGTCGGTGCCGACAGAGGCGTCGAGCCGACTCACTGCAACTTGCTACCGCAACTATCGGTAAATGCCACGCAGAGATGGATTCACTTTGTTTTCGATTGGGAATTAATAATGAATGATTGTGAGGACTTATAGATCAGGGAATTGACAATATAAATATACATTCAGACTTTGGTACAAGTTTCTGAACTCTGAAAATGAGCATGAGATTCAAATTGAATGAGAATGTCAGTGCATTATTGGATTGACTATCGTGTGCCTTCCTAGTATTTTAATTTCCACTCATCTAATTTGTTCAACAGTCATATCTCTTATCTAATTTTATAGTCCGCCTCTGCGGTTGTAACACTAGATCTCAGAATAGGTCTTTAGCTTTCTCATAAATATATATACGGGATCGTTCGAAACAGATGTAACGAACGACTGCGTCATGCCTCAACCATTATTCCACCCGCTTTTTATTGGGTTCTGCTGTCGATGCTAGCGACATGCGGTCACAACGCACACTACGTTTTGGGATAGTAGAAAACAACCTAAGATGGAGAGGATGATGTTGAAATAGATTATTAGAATCTGAATCACAACAAAAGTACAAGATGACTGACATCCCTATTTTCTTCTTTTGGTTAATGTTGACCAGAGAATCAAAAAGAATGACAGTTAATAGCTTTCATGCATCATGCATCAGTACAAGCCCATGGAATAGGGTTTTTGTTTTAAAACAAGTACCTAGCCAAACTTTTTACTAGATCCTGCCGGCAATCCTTCGAATTTCAAAGAGCTACCTACCTACGTGTAATAATGTTGACGAAAGTCCATACCTCTTCAGCGAAAGACATCCACCCGTAGAGTAATGAGCCGAGGAGATACACCAAATTAAGAGCAATATCAAGGCGGAGCTTACTGTTTTTAGCGTATTTTTTGGAAAAAAGCGCTATTATATTCACTTTGGCTGTCTGGCTGGCTGGCGTGCCGCTGAGTTCTCAGCAACTATACTGTTTACAGACTTGAAACTGATACTAAATGGAAGCTGCTGTTTCATAGGTTTGCACAAATTGCTTTAATTCAAGCTCAGTGATTGTGGAAGATTAAATTATTCAATTACTTGTTTCATGTGAAACAATGCCCATAGATATATATGACATTAGGGATATGCCAACTAAAATTTATTGAAGTAGACAAAAATTTAGTAGCAACTTTAACCGTAGGTGTCACTATTATTACACTGATAAAAGTAAGGTTTTGATCCAAAATAAATAACATTGACTGAGAACGTTTTTGTTTTCTATATGGCGAAAACGATTCGGTTTCCAATATAGAAATTAAAAGTTTTTAATATATCACTTTGTTTCAATTCACATAAGTTTTGACCTAGAACTTTCATTATTTGTATGAAAATAACACAACTATTTAGTTGAAAATTAAAATCGTATTTCAAGAGTATCACCGTTTTCAAACAAAATTTAAAAAATCTGATTCTATATCACCAAAAGCAATTCTATTTTCTCTAGAATAGTTTTTGTTTTTATTGAAAACTAATTATGTTTTGTGGTGAAATTGAACTGTTTTGAATTCTATGTGAATGTGTGTGTGGATGTATATGTACCCGTATATATATATATATATATATATATATATATATACATATATATGTGTGTGTGGGTGCGTGTGTGTTCACTCGCATAGGTTGGAAAATACAAAATTTGAGCTATAAAATCTATTTATTAATAACAATGAATACAAATACAAATTCATAAATGTGTACATAGATACAAAATATTTTTAAACTTCAACAAAGAATCACTCATTCGCAAATTGATGCACACATATAGGCATGAAGCTATGTAATGCTAAAACTTCTAGATGCAAATGCATCTTAAGCTTATACGCTATCACAAAAAAAAATTGCACAAAAATTAAATTTGTTGTTGACCCAAGAAAACGTCGCACTAATGCTCGATGACTTTGGATGAAGAAAATCTGGAATTAAAGGTGGCCGGAGTGATGCTCACATCGTAAACCACAAGCCAACACCTACTTCACGCATTAACAGTGTACCTGCAAAAAATAATGAGACAAAAAAAAACTCAATTTTCAGAAATTGTACAATTTAAGGCCAAGTATTATACTCGCTAATAAACCCAACGAAACTGAAGATTCATTTTCATATAAACAATACTGTAACAATAATTGTATCTATGAAAATAAATCTTCATATAGTCAGAATTTACTGGCGAATGTAATATTTGGGTTTAAATTATTATTTGGACAATTTGATCTTATTGAATAGCTTTTAATGATTCTATATCAAACTCACCTTTTAATTGCAGTCAGAAGTAATATTACACAACACAACACAAAAATCAAACCGCTACGTTCAAACGATGAATAGCATATGATGAGCCAAGATGGCGAAAATTTAAAAAGGTAATTCCCAGATCACGCAGCTGCAACATTGCGAGATACTATATGTTTGTTTGAAAAGAGAATACATTTTCAGTCAGAATATTCATTCTCAATATGAGAAATTATATTTTACATGAAAATAGTACCACTTTCATGAGAAAATATTTAAGTTTTACATTAAATAATTTTAAACACTCATACAAAATTATTAATTTCTCTTTTAAGACTGAAATTACTTTGGGAAAAAGGCTTACAGTTTTAGTTCAAGACTAATAAATTTCAATTTCATTTGTATGAGTTCAAATCAGAAAGCATTTGAGTGAATGTACATCAAGTTTTAAGACAAAACTTAGAATTCAAAACCTAAAATATTTTTATACGAAAGCCTGTTGCGTTTTGATTTAAAATCACAAATGTTGAACCAATGATTTTCGTTTTCTCCACAAACGAAAAAACTCAAAACTGAAAATAGTTTTAATTCAAAGCTACCATTATTCTCAGTGTATGTACAGTTGTCAAATCTGTCCGGGATACATTCAGTGACTTGTTTGACGCGAATTTGAAGCTTATTAGAATGAATTATTATTATTGGATGAATATTTGTTTGCTTTTGGTGTATTTTTTTATATAGCTTTAATAAAGATCAAATTATCATTTTAAGGTACAGCACTTGACCTCCCGTCAGTCAATAACTAAACAATGAAGATTAAATGGTATTTTTTAGTTTGTACATGCATAAATTATGTACTTATCAAATAGTCAACTTGAAACTAGTACTAAATGGAAGCTGCTGTTTCGTAAATTTGCCCAAACAGCTTGATTTGAAGCTCAGTAATTGTGGGAGATGGTAATTTGCGAAGTCTCTGAAGTAACAAGCATTCATGAGCTGTCAAAAATGCGCTTTCATCATCTAGATGACTCTTCCAATTTTTGACACAAAGTGTGCTTTTTCTCATCACAAAAACGCTTGAAGAGCTCAAACAGTGAACTGAGTGATGTATGTAACGCACTGAGAAGGAAATAGTTTGATTTGTTAGAAAGTAACGACTGAAAGCTTCATCACGACAAAGCTTCAATTCATTTATCACAATTTGTTTGATGTTGTCGCCTACTATTTTGAACTATTTCCTAAATTGAAATTCTACATTCTATTCTGTATTCCAGTGATACTTTTTGGAGCAAAAAATGTAGAATGAAATGTATGACGTCAAACAGTACTTGAATACAAATACCTGACAACAAAATGCCGCTAGATATCTCTCAAAATCAATACCAACTTTCATCTATATTGTAACATGCGAAAGTGTCATAATTCGTAAAGATAAAATGGGACTTAGTCCGTCCCTGCTGTCTGGGCGTAGCGAGAATAACGTAGAAATTTCTGGATGTTTGATTTCCGTATATATATATGGGTGAACAACCCAACTGAGGAACAGTAAATAGTGAAATACAGTACAATTCAGAACGTGATAAATGAATAAGTTGTTGTTAATAAATATTGGTGGCTTTATAGTTGAGGTTTAATAATAGTGAGTAAGAAATGAATTGTATAGTGTTTGTTTAGTTGAATGTTTATTTTCAGTACGGTACTAGAATTTGTCGTTCAATGCTGGAATAATAGAGAAAATCCGAAATTAATTCATACGCACTGGGAGCACTTGTATCATATTTCATATTTTTATGGCGTTTTGAATGTAAAACAACGAGCGAACCAATATAGCTTGTTTTATGAGTGAATTTTATGTCGCATAGCATATGACATTCATTTCTGGTTGATTTGATACTTAAAACTGTAAAAAAAACAGGATATACCCGGATTTGTAAATATTTACATTCAAAATGATATAAATCCATATATTATCAGTGTCAAGATAACAGAACATCAAAATGCACGTCATAAAAGCAATTCCTATTTATTCCAAAATAGCACAATTGATCAACAAATATTCCCATATATTGTAAACCAAAGTTTCTTCTTTTGTATTAAGTATAATGATGAGTAAAAGGATGTCGAAATTATTTATATATAGTTGGAATGAATCACGAGTCGCTACTGGCATCTCCCATTTACTGGAAATCAAAACATAAGATGCATCCACATGAATTTACATCAGATATATTCCAACACCAAATACATTTATGTATGAATTTAAAATATGAAGTAGCCAGTCTGTTTTCGAATGATTTCAATTTGCATAATCCAGTGGCGCACGCCACCAGAGGTCAGAAGATTTCCATACAATTCTAGGATCTCTGTTTAGTTTTTCACTGCTGCTTCAAAAGCACAAGGCTCTTAATAATCAATACATTTTTCAAAATTTCATGTAATAAAAACGACGTCTGAATTCAAATTCTGTATATTTATTTGAAACTTTGACGTTTCGATCCTTTGACCAAGGATCTTCTTCAGGAAACAATGATACAAAATAAAACAAGGCAAGTAACTAGATACTAAAAATATACAGAATACTAGATGTGATAACGTGGATATCACACCTAAACAAAAAGAATAAAATCCTCTGGCATTCACCCAAGGCTTGAGGAAAACTACGTGAAAACCCCAAACAGAGGAATATGTCCTACTTGGTACAGCTCCGCACACTTCCCTAATCACAGAATACACGACATTTCAACAAGACAGCGTAGCGCTACTCTTTGCTATTGGTTTGGCTCACAACTGCAGTGTCAAATAGTCTACTTTATGATCCAAAATATACACAGAACTACACCAACTAAAACATAGTCATTATACATGTGTGTTATCGATTACAGAAAGCCAAACATTTGATAATTCAAAGCTATCAGTATGGTTTAAGTTATTTGGATGTTCAAGTATCTCAATTGCTTCTCTAACCAATCTACTATGAATCGATGAGCATCTTGCGACTATTCTTGTTTCTTTAAACTTGATGTCATGCAAAAACTCGATGGCATGATTAGCTACAGAAGACTTATTTGGATGGTTTAATCTTATGCATCTCCTATAATACCTATTGGTATTTAAACCTATCACTTCGGCTGTATCATGGTAGATGGCACTGCTGCAGACTCATTCCTCTACATGCCAAGTATCAACTCACTTTCAATTGCATTGCGGCTACAAGTCTGACTACCTGCGGCTTCAGATGCTCAGCCTCATGCCACAATGCTTAAATTGAAACTTTCGTTGCATAAATTACAATTCTCCAAAGAAATTATATTATTCGTGAAATACAAGTTTCAGATACTGACAAAGATTGAAGCAATAATAACAACTTTTAGAGGTAAATACAGAAAAGGAAAGCGAGGTGAGAAGAGGCTTTGGCTTGTAGTGCTAGTGAAGAGGCAGCCGTGGTCGTGGAGATGTCTGTTATGTACACATCTTGACTTCAAGGTGCCGCACAAACAGCGCTGTTTCCTTGTTTACACTTCAAATCGTTAAATGTTCTGAGCTGCGGTTGTATTTCTAACTCCCCTACATTGAGGAACAGAGGTGGTAAACTTCATTTTGGTATTGGGATGATCAACACATAATTTTTGATACAATCAAACAATTCTAGTAACGTGCTCTCGACTAATCTAGAACATTTCCAGAAACGGACATCTGTATATATATGAGCAAACGACCTGACTGAAAGACAGTGAACAGTAAAATAGTAAAGTAGAGAATATCCAGTTAATACTTCAAAGAAAAAAACTTTTATTTTCTTTTCATTTATCAAATAGTGACTTTCATTTTAATCATAAACAATTCCTTTGGAAGCAATAAACATTACAGTAATTTGTGATTGAAATACGTGAAATTTCTCAATTTAGAGTTTTAGAATGATGTGTGTCTGTTACGGCCCTGATACAATATCTGTTCTGTTTTCTGTCGGTTCAAAGGCTGACTGAAGAATACACACATGTTGAACGAGCTCATTACTGGTCCTGTGATGCGTTGGTTTTCAAACAAACGATTCCGTTGGCGTCTGCTCTTCCTTCCATCACTTTTTTTCTTCTAACGTGAGAAAACACTATGTTTATTTAAATGCTTTTGGAACCAGCTTATTATTGAGTCTTGTTTGTTTTAGAACTCATCTTTCAGTTTTTAGCTTCTCTTTTATTGACTCCTAAGCTGTTTGATCGTGAAATAGGAGATGATGTAGATTTACTCAATTATAGTAATTTGTTTTTCGGGGAGGACCTACTGGAGAAATAATTGCAGGAATACAAATGAAAATTCCACGATGAAAAATATTTAGATTCGTGGCTTGGAATCATGATTCATGACAAAAGACAATAACACATGTGGATATTTCGAGAACTTGAGCATTTCAGTCGAGAGGTGATGCAAAGTAGATATCCGCCTTCGTTTATTCATTCATAAACACAACTATTGAAAGAAATAATAGGAGTTTTATATACTTTTCTCATTTTATTGTTATTACTCTTAGGATGACAAGCTTTAATAGTACTTATTTGCCTCCGTTTTTCTCAGAATTCAAGTTTCACCTTTAAAAGTTTTCAAATTATTGAGCATTTTATTTTTCTTTCTGCAAGTTCTTGTTACGTTAAAGAACTTTTGCAAAAAACGAAAACGAAATACTTTGTAACAGAATTTTTGTTTCATTTTTGTACTTATGTTAGGAGAAATGTTTACATAAAAACAACATTATCGATTGAAAGTTTAGTCTTACAATATATTGGGAATTCCAGAGTTTGCTCCAAGTCTTTTTGACAAAGGGAACTCTTAACAGACTCATTGCACAAACGGGAATTTGAATCAATCCAATTATTTGATTCGAACAAATCAAATTTGCTTTATTATCCTTAAAAGTCTTGTCTACTGTAGTAAAAGATAAATTTAATAATGCTGTTAATCTTATTTTCTCTTAAGGCTTTCCTCTGTAATAATCTTTCCTCCGATCAAATTTTAGTATGTTCTCCTACTATTCGCGTTCAAACACTTGCGTTAGGACGGCTATGTTACTAGCACTCCTGTGGCACATAAGGGACCGTGCCATGATCATAACTATTTCGCAATATGCAAACAAAAATCTCTGCATGAATTCATATGAGCTATCGCCATCTACACCGTTCCATCCCTAGAAAAAGTATATGCTTGCTAATTTTGGATTTGATATGTTTTGTTTGCATAGTGATGGCATGGTATGGAGTAGCGAACAGTGACTGTAAAACTCAAAAAAACCCTTGTTACCGAGTACATATCTGAACATCTCTGTAGTGAATCACATAACCAACAACCTTTGAGACTTGATTAAAACTTACAGAATATGACAATATTAGTAGAATAATGAAGTTTCCTCTGATTTGAAATACTTAATTTGAAGGTTTCACAGTCCTTTAAATATGACAAGGGATACAATGATGACTCAGATCTGATCGAGAAAGTGGTGGACTTCCATAATCAAATCAACCTCTACAAAAAAGTGTAATAAAAAAATTTGTTCGGATATTTCTCCGGCCGACTGCGCCGCTAGGTTCTTTTCCATGAAAAGTGTAGAAGAAGAGCTATCTCTGTAGAGGACACATTCAAAATGTGGTCAAATTTTGTAGGCCGATATGAAGTACATAGCATATACGACATGGCACTAATTGATTCAAGTAGAATAAGTTAGTATATAATATTTCTCATACTAGTGGTGGATTTACCAACAGGCTGAGTAGGCTTGAACTTCGGACGGTAAATTTTGGAGTCGACCAGTTTGGAGACCAGATCTGTTATTTTGTGCGCCGTCTTACAGATTTAGGAAAAAAAAAATTATGTCAGTCGGTGTGTTGATGTCTAGCAGAAAAAAGTCTACAAGACATTTTCCAAACGAAATCAACCAGATTGTTGGATTGTGGGAATAATCTAGAAATTAATGCTTGCAGAGATAAGGGCGGTAGAATTTAACAGTCTATACTTGAGACATGCGTGAATCCGCCACTGTCTTATAATCTACAACTCCTTTGAGCCAGAGTAGATACCGCGTACATATACCATTATTATAATAAGGTGTAGCATGCTTTCATGATCTAATTTATTGTAATTTAAATTGAATCATTAGAAACAAAGATCAAAGCATGAAATATTATTTTTAGCGCATTTTTTGGAAGAAAGCGCTATTATATTCACTTTGGCTGTCTGGCTGGCTGGCTCACTGGCTGGCTGGCTGGCTGGCTGGCGTGACGCTGAGTTCTCAGCAACTATTTACAGACTTGAAACTGGTACCAAATAGAAGCTGCTGTTTCGTAGGTTTGCACAAATTGCTTTAATTCAAGCTCAGTGATTGTGGAAGATTGAATTATTCAATTACTTGTTTAAAGTGAAACAATACCCATAGATATATATAACATTAGGGATATGGCAACTAAAGTTTATTCAAGTAGATGAAAATTTAGTTACAACTTTAGCCGTGGGTGTCACTATTATTATGTACAGTTGTCAAATCTGTCCGGGATTCATTTAATGACTTGTTTGACGCGAATTTGAAGCTTATTAGAATGAATTAATATTATTGGATGAAAATTTGTTCACTTTTGGTGATTTTTTTTTATATAGCTTTGATAAAGATCAAATTATCATTCCAAGGTACAGCACTTGACCTCCAGTCAGTCAATAACTAAACAATGAAGATTAGAAGGTATTTTTGAGTTTGTACATGCATAAATTATGTACCTATCAAATGGTCAGCTTGAAACTAGTACTAAATGGAAGCTGCTGTTTCGTAAGTTTGCCCAAACTACTTGATTTCACGCTCAGTAATTGTAGGAGATGGTAATTTGCGAAATCTCTGAAGTAACAAGCATTCATGAGCTGTCAAAAATGCGCTTTCATCATCTAGATGATTCTGCAATTTTTTCATAATACTTGATGTGAGACGTGAAAACTGGAACCTTATTTGTAGAATGTAAATCGCGTGAAGAAGGAATTTTTGTGTGTATGTATGCTACGCACACTGGTGCAACGGGCCGGACAAAACAATCAAAAGGGCCAGATCCGGCTTCTGCCCATGCTTGATTTAAACAGTAAATACAGGGTGCTTATCACTAAACGAGCTATCTACGCTATCAGCCTAAAATTAGCTCACATCTTCCAACCCTCTTTCTATATTCTCCATATTCTATTCTAAGATATAAATTTTTACTCCTGGTGAAAACATTGATGAGAATCTGTAGGTGATGAAAGTGATTTCGAGTCAACAGAAAACGTGTGGTAGGTTATTTTAGACAGCAGCACTAGCGTCTTATAGTTAAAAAGTAGTTTTTCTGGAGGATAATACCTGAAATATTCCATATCCATCGACTTATTACTCTTAACTTTTCTACCGATAGAAGCGAAAATTCGGTACGAGCAGCTTGTATTTTCATGTAGGCGTGATCTTCACCTTGCACGATCATTATTATTATTATTTTTAGTTTTTCTTCTCTCTGATAATTCCACTCTAAGTATCCTTTTCAAGCAGCACTCCTATTCATGAATATATTTTTTCTGCTACTGTATAAATAAGTGAGCTTTGTAGCCCTGGCAACTCGAACGATAACGAAAGCAAACCTTCGTGTTAACTCGTTGCTATGCGTTGCTAGCTACGAAAGTAATACTTTCGGGGCCAGGACAAAAAAGTAAAAATTTGAAAAAATGCTAATATATTGGAAATTTCAATATTTATTCAAATAAATGAGTAGTTTATGACAATGATATGATTTTATCCAATCTATTTAATTTAATTTTATCTATCTATTGATTTTAGGTAATTATGCAATTTGAACAATTGGAAAAAGTCATGGTAGGAATATTATTTGAATTATTAACTTCTTTACTCTGTATTGGGAGATTTTTATCATTTTGAATCACGTCAAAATTCATATTTGTCACTGTTTCTTTATTTGAGGAAATACTAATGTGAATTTCATGTAACATTTTTTTAGGAATTTCAATTTCATTACTTTACGAAAAAGACTTCCATCCGCTCTTTAAATCCAGAATATCGGCACCCGAAGCATTACATTTTCGTCAATTTGAGTAATGTTTTTATCAGCAAGCCATTTAGAAAACATACTGTATGTTTGATTGTACCTTTCTTTGGATTCATCCGCAAGAAGTGAGGCACATGCATTGTTAGCTGCCTTTTGAATACCATTTTTATTTTCTGTTGACATTTCAAATCGGTCAAATGCAATGTTTCACTAAATTATTGAAATTCAAAATCTGTGACAGGCGCTGATGACAGATAACATTGTAAATGAACCGTTGCTATGGATAATTTTAGACAGGTAAAACAGCCTTCCCAACATTATCTCAAATATAATAATTATTATTAAATATTAATATCTATATAGAACAGTAGCAGAAAAAATTTAATACATCACACGATGCGAAAGCCCTTTCAAGTGTTCGGAGGTTTTGAACGGCCTCGGCTTCACCTCGGCCATTCAAATACCACCTCACACGAAAAAGTATACTTTCGCATCTTGTAATGTGAATAACTATTGTTAATCAACTGTTCAGCTCCTACATCATCTTCTTTCTCATATGTCACACCACTGTAAATTCAATGGTATTATCTGTCTGCGAATATCAAGCCTCTAGTTTTTGATAAATTGTCAAAAATTGAAACCTGATTGTAACACAAAATTATAAATTCAGGAGTTGCTTTTTACATCATCATCCTGAATACGGCAGTTATACAAATTGAGTTGGTAAATAGCATGCAGAGATATAAATCTGCAGCAGTGCCACCTACCATAATGCAAGCGGAGTGACAGGTTTTAAAAGAAACAGGACGCTGAAGAGCAAGCCTTGAAATATGTTCGTGAAACAGAGTTTGATCAATTGTTAAAAATCAAGACTCGATTGATTCACACAATTACAAATTTGGAGTCGGTTTTTACATCATCATTTTGAATATTTCACTTTTTTTCTAATTCCTACAATATGTATGATTGCTTCTTATCTTTTATCGAGTAAATGAAAAAGTTCTCATTCTTTTCTATCAATATCTTCCACGTTCCATGTTATCAATTTCCGAATATATATTCTATTTGCTCGCGTTTTTATCAATTTCATTTTGAAGAGATCTGTTATATTCTGTCGCTTTTTCAGATCTACTTCTTCCAATCGATTGTTCTCCTCGTATCATCTACTCTTTTTTATTATTGATTACCTATTTCTACTTGTTTTTGGTCCTGTTTTCTGCCCGCTTTTATTATGGCTAATGAATATGTTACTAAATGCTGAAGTTCTAATCTTGCTTTATTTCTTTGAATATTTGTCCTTTTCTGCTATCTTGAGCTCGCTTGATCTCCTATATCATACTTTATTTCTATTTCCTCTATTTCATCATTACATATTTTTACAGCAGATAAATAAATACTCAAAATAAATGCAGAATTTGAAACAAGCTTTCAGAAAAAAGATTCAAGGACTAAAAACAACACATACTCACATTATTTGAGTGGATACAAATCCAAGTCTTCAAACTGCACAAATTTAGCCATGTTGATTGTTTGTGCTAGTGTAAATTGTTTCGAGCAGCTAAAAGGCTCAAATCCTATTTCCATAAGCGCCCTTGAACTGTTTTTAACTGGAATAGACTATTCACATGTTGTACACTAGGAATAATAATGTCTCCGGAATCGTTATTCATAAAAATAATAATTGTTTTTTCCATATTCGTTATCATTATACTATTATTCCAACGATTAAAAACATTTTGGACAGATCTACTTACAGTATACTCTGGATAGGAAGTTCTAGAAATGTGTGATGAATGTATTTTCAGTTTCTTAATTATTTCCTTTCGACCCAATTTTCTTGTCGAATGTCACTTCTCAACAATCATGTTTGCTTTATCAATGTGTCACAAATTCAGCGAGTTTACTTTTATATCAATGTCAGCACGTAAATCAGATTGACAAGTCGCGTTCAGCGGTATTTCGTGACTTCCGCCGGTTCCCGGCAGTGGCACTACCTTTCTCTCCCAACTTATTTTCCTCATTCCCAAAAACAAACACGCAAACTCTCTTACGGACTTTTACTCACGCATATACACATGCGTGCCAGCAATCCAGAACAGGACACCTGTTTCGAGCTGTATCTTCCCACCCAGGTCGTGAAGTTGAGACGATCTCCTTCTTATTCTGTTTGTTTTTATTGAAAAATTTTCAGCAATATTTTTTTTGGGATAAAATGAGAACTTTCTATACAAAGGTAAAATGATTTCCAGCAGCAAGACTATTCAGCGGGAAATCCAGAATGAGTCTACAATATTTTCCCTATGACTCTTGCCTAATGAAAATCACTTCTAAATTTTTCGTAATGGCATGAATAGTCGAGGCAAATCACTTGGTCGATTTACCGCTGGCAGGAGGGAAATAAAAGTAGATAACTTCCAAGGTGCGGGAAATGAAGAATGCAGCTTAGGAGATTGAATGGCCTCAAGTTCCTTTTCAAGCTGCTTCTGTAAGGTTTTCTGTTTTAATTAAAATCTTTCGTAGAATTCAAATATGTAACTGTTTCTTCTCTGGAATTCTTATTGCAGAATTAATTAAGTAGGTCCAATAAAAATTCTGTACAGGTATCTCTTTATTCTTGGAAATTATTAAAACACAACTGTTGCATTCATTCCACTCCTTGATGTTATGAACGATTTTTTGTCTAGTACGAATCCACAGTTTTGGAGCAAATACAAATTGAATACGAAGGACAAATCAACTTTTGATTCTGCTCATTTGCAAGACGTCACATTCTAAATGAATAAGAAGATCGGTATCTCCTAAATTGCACAAAATCAAAGTTGATCCCAACAAAAAAATCGTTCAGTTTCTTTTATTAAAAAATGTCATAATCCCTAACGAAGCTGCAGCTGAAACTCGGTTATTGCCCTAGTAAACTCCACAAGTGCAACAAAGAAAGTGAACCTACCTTAACACTGAGAGTGAGTGAGACAGCATTCATGAAAACTGTGAAACCGCTCATTAACCCCATGGGTGCAAGGAGGAGGGTTGAAGGTAACTAGTGTAGGTGGAAGAGGGATGAAAGCATCGCGAAGAGCGCACAATCAGTGATAACACGGTTTTCGCTTTCGGACTGTTTCGCGCCGGTATCGGGCAGTCTGGCCGCGGATGGATTCGCGACGCCAGTCGACCTGCAGCGTCGGGACGTGACTCACGTAGTAGTGTCTTGAATACGTCAGCGTCTTCGATAAACACGCGAGAGGCAAGTGACAGCAGTGTAGTGGTATGTCAATAAATGTGAGCGCTGGAAGAAAAACTACCGGTGCTGGTCTATGGGGCTAGGGGTTTTTCAATAAAGGTACCCATCTTTCTACTTTACTTTTTATCCCATTTTGGACTGTCCTCCAGGTTGATCTATTGAACAATTAGCCTAATAATAGTACTATCGTAAGAGGACCATAATAAATGTATTTTAAGAACTGAAGCCGTACTCGACCACTGTTTTCAATGTTCTTAGTACAGTCTTTTCTTCCAACTTTTGTTTTCAAAAATTATGGTCGATCAGCTTTCCATAAGATTTTGAATAATACGTTTGACCATCGGCCAAGTTTCCATGTTTGGATTCCGATCAAATTTTCAGCAATTGTCATTGAGCTTCGACTTGCTCCATCTCTGTGTTCCAATGGAGGTCATCGTGAAATTAGCGAATTGATACAAATTTAGAGCTTTCCATCCTGATTTTTTGAACGCACATGAAAAGATACATAGAAACACAACAACTTGAAAAAATACCTCACCGCAAATGGAATGAATCCAGAAGGTTAATAGAAAAACATATAGAAGAAAATTTACATTCGGGATAACTCAGCAACATTATGAAGGTCAAAATTTGAGGAACACATGACTTCGCGGTATAATAAGTTTTATTAGGAGTTAGTTTTGTCTTGCGTGTCCAAGAAATACTGCAATTTTTTAGATTGAGGAAATATTTTGTATACAACTGTTTGAACATAAGTGCATCAGGTGACGAATATCAGAGATTCATATCTGCTTATTAATTGATTCAGAAAAGTTTTCACCTTCACTTTTACCTACCACCGTCAAGGTGATGAGATTTATCACCTCCAATGATTTTATTCCTTCTGAAATAGTAAAAGTAGTAATTTATTGAATTGTGGGAACCTGTATTTGCATAATGAATTCTGACATGTATTTCATTTGATTTTGCCACAATATTAACAATAACTGATATTCTCATAGTTGGAATATAATTTCAAAATGTTAAGCTTGAATAAATCACGAAGCTTCTTGCTTCTTTTCTTGGAGCGTGAGGCACCATCAGCTGTTTCTAGGCAATTTTTTTCTGAAGTCGCTAACCTTATGCTATTCTCTGACTAATTTCTACTACTTTTTTTCTATTCCAGCTCATATTTAGCTTTTATTTTTAGGTCATTCCATGTCTTATTCATGTTTTTCTGGTCTCTATGAATTTGTTTTTGACACGTATTTAGTAGTCTATTTCTTACCTCATTACTCTTATGTTGTATTCTAGTGCTTCCCTGGTAATGTCGATCTGTTTCTTTTCCTGCTTTTGATGTTATTTCAATTCTTTTGATATTGCACTTCCTCCGTAGTTCTTTGTTCAGTATAATACATTTGTTTACAAATATTTGTACCGTCTTCAGAATTTTCAAATTAATTTTCCATTATTCCGATCCATACAATAGTATACTCTGCACATTGCTGTCGAATTCAATTTTTTTTTCTTGTTAATATTTTGATTGACCTCCAAATTTTTCATAGTATGTTGAAAGCTTCTTACGCCTTGTTTATTCTTCTCTCCATATCTTCATTGCTCCCGCTCTTTATACTTAGCTTAGCACACTGCCTAAATAACAAAATTGATCTACATTTTCTATCTTGTTATCCTCAATGTTTATTTTTATTGAATAATCTTGTTGAAGCTGACTCAAATAGCTCAAAGCTCAGTCAGATTTATTCATTTTTTCTTTGCTAGCTCGCACGTGTACGCACTATTGTCAACACGCATTTAGGTAGCAGTGTCCATAATAGTCGGTTGTGGCATAAGACAAAATAAAAATTGCTTGTTTCCACTTTTATACATCAGACTTTTAGATTTTTTAAATTTCTTATATTAATCTCAAAAATTCTTTTGTAAGTATAACATTGTGACCCGATCTCAATTGCAGAAGATCCAAAAATTATCTTACTATTTCATATTGTAGCGCATCTGAAGATGGCTAAAGTGTAGCCGGAACGGTTGAGCTAGGAAAGAAAAAATGAATAAATTTGACTTAGCTCCCAGATTTTGATTATTTTCATGACTCTTGATTCGTTTATTAATAGAACCTCAAATTTCTTCCCGGTGGATTTGATGCATGTCCTTTTTTAATTATATTACTGACAAGTTCCTTGAAAGCCTAATCCTGGCCGTCTACTCATTCATCTTTTATTTGATCTACAAAGATATTAGTACTTTTGATGACTCTCTAGTCTTACAGAAGAATCTTGATTCCATGGTAGATTTGAGTGGAATTATTGAATTGAAACCTAATATAAGTATGTAAGTATTTAACGGAGTCATACTCGCGTTGCTTGTATGTAATTTTTTTAGCCTACAAAATTCATAGCAAGTATCTGAAGTAAATAAGGAACAGATTTTAGTCCTACTGCATATATAAACAATGTATGTTTGGCTGCCATCAGAAGGCTGGTATTTTTGATGAGAATTCGTGAAAACTTTCATGATGAATCTCTACTTAAATTATTTATTTTGCTCATATTGCTTATATTACGTGTATTGAGATAAAAGTCTTTAATTTGTTGGGACTTGACCGCGTTTGTCTATTGCTTCAGCAACAATTTTAGAAAAGCATGCAAGATTAGTAGTTGTTAATCAACCCCGCATGAATCCATCCTGATCTTGTGCCATTATGTATGCAGAGTTGTTCAGTAATGAAATAGACCGATACTTCTTAATCATGGTTTTGTTAATTTTTTTTATGAATTGGTATAATAATAGTATAGGTGCAGCGAGATCATAGCTACAATCTCTGACAAAATGACTTGGAATTTGATCCTGTCTAGCTGATGGTTTGTTGGGAAAGGAGGACATTAAAGTTGTAATCTAGGTTCGACTGACAGTAGTTACGGCAAATGATAAAATATTAACGTTGGAGACATGGTTGTAGTGAACAGAAGAAGTTTGAAAGAACTCATCGTCAATAAGTTTTTCAGGAATATGAGTTGGACCTTGTTTCATATTTTTTCCTGTTCAACTCCTTGGATTTAACATCAGATTTGATTTCAAGTGTTAACCAAATAGAAAATTTTGATTTAACTTATTTAGTTCAATTGAAGTTTTATCATTCATCACAGCGAATTGTTGACTCCAAATGAAAATAGGCATGAAGCCTGTGCTAGATTTATTCAAAAATATGGATACACGTATACTCGAATAATTTTACGCTGTCGATAATTATTCCAATCGTTCTGATTTATGACAGCATTATATTTAGATGATCATTCTGGAGTACTTTATTTATAGCCAACTACATCTTCGTCACTTATCTAAAATACCGTTTAGAATATAAAGGTCAATTCGTCAATATCACTTTACCTCATTTCAATCTTAATTAGGAAATAAGCACTTGCTACATGTAATGAATTCAAATATATAGGTGTGACATAAATAAGGCTTGAGTGTTTCATCGATGGGAACATCTGAAATAAATTAGTTGATGGTAGAGCCAACAAAACTTTGAATTATTACAATCATACTCGGACACTATAGGCTTACCACCTGTATGTTTTGAAGGTAACTCTGGTAGCATGAGAAATCTCTCTGATGCCGCTCAATCGTAAGCGATTTGAGATCGTCGCACAGATGGAGATTTCGAATCTATCAGGATGATTTGGTAACGAAAGGACTACGCATGTACTTGAGGCCTTGGCCCTTCTAAGGCTGCTGTACCACAGAAGAAGCAGAGAAAAGATCTCAAAGCGATGAGGCCCATTTAGAGTTACAAGATAATAGATACGAAATAAAAAACTAGAAAGAATAATTGCTGTGAACCATTTGAAGAAATGGATCCATCAAAATTTTTGCTTTCGATCGGGCACAGATCGGGTGTGTTGATATATTACACAATTCATAGGTAACGCAAATTCGAGGTAAAAATGGTCTATTAAATCAAGATAGACTTTGTCATACGGAACAAAAGTTGTCTATAAGACGTAGGAGTTATTCAATAAAACAAAGTGAACTTTGCCAGACAAGTCAATCATTGTCCAAGCGGAATGATTATAATAATGCAAACGTCGCCATTCCAATAGGAATCATGACATCACCATGATTAGATAAATATAGAGCTATATTGAAGGTTACTTTGTTGTTGAATTTGAAGTCTGAGGACAGATTTATGTCAGGATGGCCGAATTTAAGAGAATTGAATACTATCAGTATTATCGTACATATTGGACAAGGCACTCTGTGTTCACTCATATCTTCTTACAAGACTGTGAATTTCAATATGTTGAATCCCTCCCATGCTTTTAATATTTTATGCAGTAATTATTGCAGCAAGGGTGTAAAGTTGAGCAATATTTGATGACGAGGTTCACTAAGTTACTAAAACTATTGGCCGAATGTCATAATGCTTGTTTACGGTGATATTATTACTACGGTCTTTGAGAATAACTTGGAACTAGTGTTGTCATCATTAACTTCTATATTTTAGCACTTATTTCGAACTACTGTACTGTGCAAATTGATTGGGACAGGGTGAGAAGAAGTGCTTTTTTGGAGGACTATGCTTCATAGGTCTGCAGTGCATTTTTCACGTGTGTTTTCTCTTGGTGAAGATGACCTCCTGTAGACGTTTTGCTGCTGCCTCCGCTGGTTATAAACGCATTTAAGAGGCATTGTCTGTTATGCGTTTTTCTGTCGAACAATCCATCCACAGGTTCTCGATAGGTCTTGGGTTAGGTCAATTCATGGTCCAATCAAGAGCTTCGATGGGGTCTACCATTATAGGGCCCTACACCAATTTTGAATTTTGATCAGAAACATGGTCGTGTTGGAATATCCAATCAAAGGTTCGCATGTGCAATGTTCCTGTGGCATAATATTTCGATATAAAAGGGGTTTCACGACAAATTACGCTAGAAGCTTAGTTTCTGATCGATGCATGATGAATCCGACGTTTTATTCTTACAAGCCTTCAACGAGACATTGCAGACTAAGCCTCTTATCATAGTTTGGGACTGCTAGAGGCTTATATGCTGGAAGATAAAATCAAGGTGCTCGATTGATCTGAAATTCACCTGACTTAGATCCAATTCAGGGCTTGTAGAGTATTGTAACAAGGCGTTTGGGTTGACTGCGTTGTACGACAAAAGAACACATGATGGATAATGCTGTTCAAGTAAATTTACATGATGATGAACTCGAGAATATTTGCACTTGCCTGATGAAGTCAGTGCCAGGGTAACTGCAGAAGGTAATTTCTGATGGGAGAAGGACTTGCGTCATGCTGAAAAGTGTATGGTGGGGGTATAGAGCAAATGGAAGCTCGGTTTTCTGAAAGAAGCGATTTTTTCACTTTGTCTCAATTAATTTGCAAACCAACAAATAGGACAAAACATGAGTCAGGGAAAGAAGTAAGCTAACAGTTCAACAATGAGCCAACTTTCAGTGCTACCAAAATTAATCTGAAAAAATTGATTCTAGGTAATGTAATTCATAAGCTGCACATGTGTTGATAGACGTAGCGCTTGAATGCGTGAAATGAATGGAGTACAAGAAATACTCATTTGATGAATAGTGTGTGACGCAGGAAGTACTAATTTTACGAATGCAGATTTTACTGGCAGAAAAGTTACCAACAAATTGTGCCAATTTTTCCATATTCATCTTAGTGTGGATCACATATGACTGAGAATAAAATTCATTCAAGGTCTAATTAACCATGAATGACTAGATGTAGATGATAATCTTGGGATTATTTCTAAGCTACGTATTGTCTCAAAACACACCGCATGTGAAAACTTTACTCACCGATTCAATTATTCCAGGAAATAGTGTCAAAATTGTAGACAAGTCGCTGACACTCCCCAGAAATTAAATTAATTACTTTCCGTAAGTTAGTAGTCAGGTATAGTTAATTTACTGTCAGACAAAATTCCCAAAACAAACGAAAAACAGGAAACAGAAATATGTAATTCATCACAATAAATTGCTCCCAAAATGCTAGGGGAAGTTAAAAATAGTAATTGCTTGTAGGGCGAACGTAACAGTGTAATTAACCCCTAGATACACTGTGAAGTTTTCATGTATAAAAGGAGTGACAACGTCACTGCATTTACGCAAAAAATTAATTTCAGAAAGATAACATAGCATTTTAAATTGAATTTTCTGTCATGAACTGGAGTTGGATATTTCAAAGAGTGTTCCAAATCGCGGAATAAAATTAAATGCACGCTTTCAAAATTGCTTTTGAAGACTCTAATACGATTTGTGAACTCGGGGAATTGTTTGGGTGACGCTGGTGTACTCTGTGGGATATTTGCATGTTATTCAAAGCAGATTTATTCCAACGTGAGCAAAAGTGTCTCAAAGTGAACTGTTTTGATACCAAATGGAGATTTCACTATAGTTTTTATATGATCAATAATTTATCGCTACAATATCCGAAAAATGAATATAATGGAATCGTGTCACTTTCAAAGCATTTTTAATTAAAATACCTAACCGCGTGTTGGGGGGATGAATATCCGATGTCAATTTTTTCATCAGAAAGTCGAGTAAAAAATGAACGTCAAGAAATTCGATTGGAATATTTTATTTTGGTTATATGAGAGCACCTACCTTCATCAATATTCAAATGCGAAGTGTATCTGTGCTCGCTCGCTGCACTTCCGCCAGAGGCGCTGGCGATGAATACAAATCGTCTTTCGATACGCAATTTAATTTCGTGATTTTGTTTCTGTTCTCTTGCATTATTCTTTTAGTTTGATTCTCAAATTTGCTATTAAGACAAGAAACTTTTTTTTATTGATAGTACTTACATGTTCATGTTTATTTAATAGCAGTTTGGAAGTTTGTATTGAGTTCCTGAATACTTGCTGCATGTTGCAGCCAAAATCTCAGAGCCTTATTAGAGTAATTACTCTCAAAAATATTTTTGGTAAGTAACCGTACTTAAGTATTTAAAATGCACATAAATTAAAATTGCAGTTTATTAATGAGCCTTTTGCCGGTCTCTCTTACCTTAAGCTGTACTTTTTTTTCTACTTTTCTACTACTTATGGGTAGTACAGTGAACTCTTTTCAATAATAACAGGTTATATGCCATTGGCGGCACGTAACTAAGTAATATAATAACTCTTTTGGATGCTGACCAAAGAGAAAATAGATACTGTCAGGCATTGCTTACAGTGAAGTCAACAGGAAAAAACTAGTTTCTGAGACTTCCAGAAAAACCATATGGGATCCTATAATCATTCTATTCTACTTCTTCGGTCCTTAAAGTCAAGGAAATTAGAAAAATCGTGATCGTGTTGAATTTCCTAAGAGGTCTTGCAAGACGATTCGAAAGATTCGCAATGTGAAGTAAGTTCTATTAACTCCTCGAAGTATTACTGAACAAACACTTTACAATTAATTTCTCACTTACTACTATTAAACTTTAACAACAAAGCCACTGATAACTCACTGGATATTCACTATTTCACTGTTTTACTGTTCACTGTTCCTCAGTCAGGTCTTTTGCTCACATATATACAGATATCCGTTCCTGGAAATGTTCTAGGTCATTTGAGTGCACGTTATTAGAATTTTTGACTGTGCGGTGCGATACAAAAAGGCGAAAGGCTCCGCCTGGACACTTTCGCACGTTAAAATGTATCGGTTCAATAGCAGGCCCTCAGAGGCATCATTATTATTGAAGATATTGACTTAAAATTTAACATACAGAGGCAGTTCTGATAATTCAGTCAAATAATTATCAATGTTTTATTATTTCTTCTATATCTTCGGATGAATCTTAACCGAAGAAATTTCTTCGAGAAATACAACCAAAGCAGTAATGGGGCAGAGCTTCCATTCCTCACTAACTTGTCTGATTTTTTCCAGAAGTTCATTTATTCCAGTTTCACTATCTTATACCAATGCTGTATCAACCGCAAGACGAATGTTGTTTATATTGTTACACCTTCCAACGGAGTTATTTGATTGGAAATTTCTTCACTATGAGCATTAATAATATGTTCCTCTTCTACCCACTGGGTTATGAAGTTGATTCGCTCAAATATCTTCTATGAATTCTCTTCACTCGTTCCGGTTCCTTGCTAGCCCGTGTGCCCTTCTGATTGTTATTTTCTTCTTGGTTATTATCTTTTGTATCGTCCTATGTCTTCCGGGGCCCGCAACGGTTTCTTTTTCCTGATGTTCTTGCTTTTCATATTTCTTTCACTTTTCTTTTATCCTCGAGTCGAATTAGATCTCCATACCACCCCAATTGTTTCTGCTCTATCTTCTTCATTACTGACTGTACATCCAATCTCTCTCGGATCTTTTCATTTCTAATTCTGTCTAGTTTTGTTCTTTCCTCTGTAGCTCTAAGACATTTCATTTTCATCACTGTGTTTCTACTTCGTTGTCTTTTATTCAGTACTCAGGTTTCTGAACTGTACAGCAGCATTTCTAACTTGTATATATTCAGATAATTGATTTTCTAAACGTACAGCTGATTCCTGCGTCCAGTATTCTATTTTAATTGGATCTATTATACTTTTATCAAGGCCTCTCCTTTCTAGTGGGTTTTATAGTTAACCATGGCTCACCATATTACACGCTTCCTCATAGTCAATGGAAACAATGTTCTTATCTTTTTGGTTCCCTAAATGTCTTTCTACCATTGTACGTAGTCTTGTTCCTTTATTTCTGATGAATTCAAACTGCGTTGGACTTATTTGCAACTCCTCATTCTGTTTTAATCTGTTAAGAAATGCTCTTAGCATTATTTTTGAGGTATGTCTCATTGAACTTATTGCCCTATAGTTCTCACACTTACTGGTTTTAGCTTTTTTGGCAATCTCGAATATTTCATTTGCTAGCTCTGTGTTTATATCTGAACTTTCCTCATCAAATGCTTCAAGTGTTTCTACTGAAACTTGGTCTGAACCGACAGTTTTAAGTTTTCTCGTTTCCTCCAAGACTTTCCTTATTCCTTCTTTTAATATAGGTAGTCTTTCTATTTATCTATTTTATTTATTTATTTATTCATTTATATAAATGCACTGTCCTACAGGCGTACCCAGAATATGGACAGGAGAACAAATGTACATAATAAAACAAAAATCGAGAGCAAGCTGTAAATGTAAACTAACAAACATGAAGATATTGAATAATAATATTTTCCAATAACAGATAATCTGATAAAACATATCAATAAGGTAATTTAACATTTGCGATTGGAAACACAGAGCCAATTTCTTTGTTTATTATCCGACTTTCATTTTCTTTTCTATCATTCTTGAACAGTTTTTCCACGTACTCTGATCATCTCTCTAAGACTTCTTTTTCACCTGTTAATAGCGATTCATTTTTGTCGTCAATGCATCCTTCAAACAGCATGTGCGAATTCTAATTGCGCAGTTCTGCTTCTTGACATAGATGATTGTACAACTCTTCTTTTTCCTTTTTGCATTTATTTCTGATCAACGTATTTGATTCTGCATATTCTATTCCTCTAGCTTCTCCTCTTTCTTCCATCAATCTGATGATTTCTTCAATCATTCATGCTTGCTTTTCTTTCTTGTGCTTCAGGGGACTATGCCTATTAACTGCTGCCAATATATTGTTCTTGAACTTCAGCCATTTTTCCTCCAAGCTTGCAGTCGTTCTCTAGCATTTTTGTTTTGAAAATGTCTTATATATTTGCGTTTTTTGTTGATTGTTCAATATTTGATTAATTTTCCTACTTTGTTTAATTATATTCTTTCATTTGGCTCTGAAATCTGCTACTATCATAATGAGGTCGGTATTGCTATCAGTTCCCGGATGCGTCCTAAAGTTTTTTAGTGCATTTTTGTATCTTTGTATCAAATATCAAATCTGTTGCTCGTTAGCATTAATTCAGCTTCCTATATTTCAGTTATATGTTTTTATAATTTGATTCAGATATATCTCAGCAATAAACACTGAGTTGAGCTACGTGAAGATCACAATAATAAAACAATAAAATCTTTTCTTCACTTTTTATTGAAATTACTTATGTACATTTCAGTAGCAAAGCTACTATCTTCAGGGTGCAATAAATCGTGGCAGAAAACAAATCTTATAACTACAAGCGTGATACAATATACCAGAATAATATCCAATCAAATCATAGGCTTTTAAGTGGGTGGAGCTAAGAACTACACAGTGAGTTTGAATGTGAACAATAAGTAGAACCTAATCAAAGTCATGCAATAAAGATTATCTAAGGAGACATACGTAATGCAAAACTCAAAAGAAAGTTATTGCATCACTTGAAATAGGGTTTTACCTATTGTTTTCATTCAAACTCACTGTGTAGTTCTTGGCTCCACCCACATAAAACTCTATGATTTGATTGGATATTCTTCTGGTATATTGTATCATGTTTGTATTTATAATATTTGTTTTCTGCTATGATTTACTGTAATCTGAAGATGGTAGTTTTGCTTTACAAAAGTAATTTCAACAAGAAGTGAAGGAAATGTTTTATTGTTTTATTATCTTTAATCAAGTTATCAAAAATGATACAAAACACTGCTTGCTAATCACCATGTTGTAGTAAAAGCTGATGTTACTTGCCTTCGAAATTATTTTATATCTCATCATACTTTCCGATTTTGAAAAAGCTCTAAACGTTCATATGGACAAAAAAAGAATGACCCGAAAACTGAAAATACTCACAACAGGGTGATCATTAAGTTCTTCGACAAGTATTGCAAGATAAAAGTTGATACTATTTTCAATAAAATACTCAACTTTCATCGTGTGACTTAAAGCAACTTGACTCCTTCACAGTATCTAATGACTTCATTGCATTATCAATCCTGGAGAGAACTGTTGACTTGAATATTTGATATACTGTGAAGTGAGATGTCTTCATGAATAATTGATATTTAAGGCTTGACGAATAGTTACTGTAGATACGTTTGCAAAATTCTCGAACTGTATTAAAATGAGTTATGCAGCAATCAAGTGACCAATTGCAGAGGACCCCGAACGTTCAATTATTCACACATGCTTGAACTAAATAAATTTGTGGTATCAAAATTATCAACTACTTTCTATAAAAGTGGATGTATAAATAGAATAAAATCTTGATCAATACCAGTGGGAAAAGTAAGAATTTGGATTTGTACTTATTGTAACGTGCGAAAGTATCATAATTCGTGAGAATAAAATAAGCTCTGAATCTGGCCCTGTTTAAACGGCTTTCCATCGCACCGCACCACACTGCCCCGCACGGTCGAAAATTCCAGTAACGTGCTCTCGACTAATCTAGAACATCTCCAGAAATGGACATCTGTATATATATGAGCAAACGACCTGATTGAAAAACAGTGAACAGAAAACAGTGAAATAGTGAATATTTAGTGAGTGATCAGTGTAATAAATGAATGATTTGTTAATAATAAATATCTTTGGCTTTGTTATTGAAAATTAATAGTGGTGAGTAAGAAATGAATTGTATAATGTTTGCTTAGTAATACTACCAAGAATCACATTTTTATTTTCTTCTTATTTGTTAAATGTAGTTCCAACAAAAATGGCATTCCACTCAAACATTGAATGAATGTGAATTACTTTGCTGGATGATCAAAATAGTAGAAGATAAGATTCGAAAGAAGTCACATCTTCTTGCAAGATCCAATGTTATATCAAAGCTGGAGTATTGAAAATCCTCAAATTCGTTTTTGTTTTTCAATTTATAGTCACTATCATGCAACTCTCAAAGAAGTTGTTATAATCTTGCAAACTCTGATACCTTCATCTAACGACTATATTTATTATTGAAACTTTAGGAATGTGAAGCAATGTTGCAAGTCTAATAAGCAATACTTTTCAATATTGTCGCTATTTCTATTGCAATAAATCAATTATATGAGCTCTCAATTAGACCTGAGTAACTTGAGATGTCTTGAATATTGGCTCCAAATTACCTGTCTACTTCATCTTCGCTATGTGGTTAAAGTTTGTGGATCAGTTCGGCAGCTGTACTAACAAGATGTAGTCAGAAAAAACGCAGCATCGCCGGTCTCTAGTTTAGTTAATAACGATGGGCATGCGTTTTTTCCTGCTTTTTCTTCTCATTCGAAGTGCGGGGTCACTCAAAGGCAACTCCTGTAATATAGTTATTAAAAAAATAACACAATTTTATTAATGATAGGGTAGAGCAGCGGGGATACGCAGATAGAGATGTCCAGCTACCCTGTTATTAGGAATGTACAGGTGTAACATGACTGGCATTCAGCTACACTGTTAATCTAATTTAGAGACGTACGTTAGAGTCATTCTTATCTCAGTCTGTAATGAAGTATTAATTATTTTACCCTCAAACACCTGAGTACGTTGATATTCAAGCACACAACTCACATTCATATAAAATATAGTTTCACTTCACATTCCTCGCGTATTTTTGCCAATTAAGAACATAATTATAAATAAAGAAACTTTGCACAACGTCCTGTAACTTTGTAGCAATTTTCCTTCATTCTCCGCCCATGGAAAAATAATTGACAGCTGCTAAAGCAGTCACCTTATTATCAATGAATGCTGATGATACAGCAATGCAGAATATTCCCTATTAGTGTACTAATTAAGTTTTAATAAATTAAGTTAAACTATCCTGAACACTGTGATTACGTACTCGACTTCTTGCTTGTCTGGATGATTTATTTTCTTCTTATTTTCTCCTGCCGACAAGCAGATTTCCTCTCACGTGCTTGGAGTTTGATTCTAGCCGGAAATTATGTTTTTAATAGACGTTAATGAAGCATCCGTTCATTTATTATGCTTCTAACTTCACGCGTGATGGATTGTCAACTTTTTAATAACGGCGAGTTTTTTCATCTATTTGGCGAACATGTGAGGCAACAACATAAGAATAATTTCATTTTTTCCTATGGCATAAGGAAAATAATCATGATTTAGATTATAATTGTTTGAGATAGTTCCTTGACGTCATTTTGGAGACTCTTGACACATGGTCCACCTAGCGGACAATTGGAGAAGTGATTCTATGTCATCATCGTTGAAGACAGTCTTCTAGAAGTGGAATAATTTCGATTACCTCGTTATATTAGAGTGCAACAGAGCATGAGCTAGGCTTCATTCGATATTTCAAATGCTGCATCTCTCAGTTCGTTAACATCACATATTGTATTTGTGTATAGTTCTAAATTACCCTCATACCTCACGGTGTAACGATAGTCAAATCTTCAAAGACTTTGATGTATCTGCACATAGAACAGTTTAATATAACAAAGCCATTTCGAATCCTATAACTGCCAGAGCAATAATCGTTCACTGTTCAGTTCCTCACATGACAAAGCGACAGACGTGGAAGTGCGTGTTGATAATGAAATGACAGTCGAGCATTGCAGACAGTGTTTTTCGCTCGAGCAGCCATGTAAAGGCGCAGGTTCCTTTTTCTGTAACTGTCTCCATCTCAGCGAACTAATGATGGCACTAGCGAATAGCATGCTCTTTGTGCCCCGGGTGTCTTTTACGTTTGCTACGTAAACAAAATCTCCTTTAATCGCATTTCGGGTGTGAATTTGACGAGTAGAGTTTTTCGCTGTCCGCCTGTGTAATGTCGATGTGTTGTATGTTACAAAGGGAGGGAGTGTGACGGAAGGTACATTAAACTTTGTTAAAGCGCGAAGGCGGGACGCTTCCGTTTTCTGGTGGTGCCATCTGCTGTCGCGATGATATATATGTGTATGTATCACATACTTACAACAAGAAAAGAAGCTTTGACGCCTTCATGAAGATATTGTGTGAATATTTTATAATGATATTGCCTGATATAAGTGTTTTTGAACGTGAGTTCTTATTCTTGTTATTACTGAAATGTGAAGTTAGATGTTGATATATGGCTTTGGAAATAATCTCATCTCATCTCTCGAACACTTGGTCCTGTATCTTTGTTGTTGTCAGCTTGGATTCTTGTACATAGTTTGTTATATAGAACTGCAAATAAGTATTCGAGATGAAAACAGAAAACTAATAACGACGATGTCCTCATATAGACAGAGGCAAGTGTCTCTTCTACCTGCGTTATCTTGGAATAGTCCTACTGCCATTTCAGAGGCTGCTAGAACTATTTCAAATTGTTCCAGACGTCAATTGAGAAAATATTTCACAGTATTGGATATCGAAATGACAAACGTATGTTTCACTCACCAGGATTGATTCTTATACATTTTGAGAAGCAAACTTAATGGAGAAGTCTATTTCCAGCTCCATGGGTATCTAAATGAACTTCTGCTACACCTATGATTTTGATATTGAAGCGGTATTTTCTAAAAATGATCACATTCAAAACACACTTCAACAATAATTGAAGGTACAACCAAATAGGCTATCATAAGAGGACAGAGCTAATACCAACTCGTCAAAAAGAATTCAAACACTAAAAAAACTAAACTAAACAATAGTGAATGAGGAGATTGAGAGAAAAACATACAATTTATTATATTGATATGTCTTGGCAATGATTTCAAGTACCTAGGATCCATCGTTAATGATACCCGTGACATAACGGAAGAAATGGACAACCGTATAGTAGCGGCTAACAGAGTCTACCACAGTCTACAAAATATACTAAAATCAAAATTGATGAACAGAAAAACCAAGTTTACGATATATAAGACAATTATTAGGCCAATTTCAACTTACGACTGTGAAACATGGACTTTAACTAAGCAAACTGGCAATATTCGAGAGAAAAGTACTGAGGAGAATAATAGGCCCAGTTAAAGAAGGAAAGTTGTGGCGAACAAGGATGAATATGGAACTGTACGAAGAGTATCAAGACACAGATGTAATTGGCATCATGAAAAGTCATAGAATCAGACGGAAAGGACATGTGGAAAGGACCCAGTAAGCAGGAACTTCAACAGCAAGCCTGGGACGACCTGGCCGAGAGGAAGACCGAAAACCAGATATGTGGATGATGTTTTTAAAGACTTACAAAAGCTTGGATTTAAGAAATGAAAGAGAGTTGCAAAGGACCGGAAAAAATGGAGCCAAATAGTTGAGGAGGCAAAGACCCACTTGAGGGGATATTAAGCCTGAGAAGATATGTCTTGGGGTTCTGCGATGGAGGACATGATTATTTAGCAATCTCTGAAGCATATTTCATAATTTTTTTATCGGTTTCAAGTCTGGAGATGATGATAGAAGGGCAAGGTAGTTGATATGCAGTTCATCAAGGGTTTCAGCACTATCCTTACTTGGTGCGGACAAACATTTCCCTCCAAAAACATGGAGTCTTGAGGTCCAATGAATTCTCGACTGTTCACAACAAAGCGGACGATCTTATATCTATAATATTGTCCAGTGACGCTATCATTGAGCACATGTAAGTCAATACGCAGACCTGAACAGGAAACTCTTTAAATCAGCACACCATCTTCTTCAAATGCAACCACCAGCTAAAATACTGTGGCAGTGATAAGATGCCCTTCACTTCTATACAATCTCTGATGTCGGCTGTCATCATAAATACAAAACGGAGCAAGTTTCAAAGTGGTAACGTCATTGATTCACTGGTTAGCCCATTCCACTACAAATTGATCTTAATAGTCCGTATGAAGTCAGACCAGCTTCTTACAATCGGCTCAACACCATTTGATCACTCATCAGGACCCCTGTGGCATCATGTAGATCTTACTATAATTGCCAAGTAGTTGTTTTTTGCTGGTATTACAAGATTTAGGTCCTGTCATACTGTGATAATGCGACTGGATCCTTTATCAGGTCTTCTTGAGACTGTGTCAACAAATTAGTCTCAAAATCACTCTTCGAATTGTATTGAATTTTGCGAATATGTCAACCTATCCATTACCTTGTTCATGCATTTGTGAAGCTAAATTGACTTATTCTCTCCACAAGTTTTGACCAAACGATTGTAAGTGTTCTTGAAGACCAAAAAAAACCTAGCGTACACTTAAAATTCCACACGTACATCAGTCGAGCAGCCCAAAATTGGGAATTATAAAGAAACCTTTGCGCAAGACTTGTGTTCTTAAAACTGCCACGAACATCCAATAGGAAATATCCGAACGTCAAAGACGCGAGTGTTGACATCCAGCTCCTGACACCACCTCCACGATACTTAAGCTTGTCCAGATACTTCCATCAGGTCAGGCAACGTCATCTCCACCGTCCCAAAGGACTTGTGGTTTCAGCTAAGTATCTGTTTGTACCTTATTTATTGGTTGAATAATTGTTGGAGTCTCGGAGTAGCTAGGGACGTTGTAGTAGATATTTTAATTCAGTTTGTCTTTTTTTTTTGGGTCAATAGGGAGTTTTTGTAAGCCTCCGTTATTGATAACGCTAACGTAGAAAACAATTTGATTGGAAAATGCTCGCTCAATAATGCTAGCTTTAAACACAGTGTACTTACAAGGAACTCCGAGGGATAGCAAACATCAATAACATAACAATGAATATATATTTATCGATTCCAGTAACTGAGAGAATCATTTTTGACGTTAGCGTTGACGTTTCATTAGCGATGGCTTTCAAAAACTCCCTAATAATTCAATTTATGTGTTAGACGCTCCTTGAAAGCTGCGTATGTTAGCGCACCAGTGTCTTTTGGTGCTATACGCTTGTTTTGTACAGCGCGATCGATCGCAGCTACATAATATGTGTGAGCCTTGACGAGTTTAAGAGCTAGGCGTATAGACGTCGGCTTCTGCATATTCTGGTGTGTTGTTGGTTGCCTGCTGCCCTCCAAGGCCTGTTATTTGGTATATTGGGCCTTCAGCCACTGTTTGTTCATTTTTCTATTAGATTCATTCATTTCTTCACTTATCACTTTTGTCAGTCAATATGTGTTTACTTTCATACTTTTTTGTTCAATCATTGATTTTTTGAGTACACTGAAGTCAGTAGGTATTCAGATCATTTTTTATTGTGCAAAAGAGTAGACCTACCAGTTTTTTTCTGACAATTTAGCTGTAATGATTCCCGTCTGAGTGTGGTTTGTGGTAATTACAGTGTCGACCCCCTTGGTGAATATTGAGGGCTACTATGAGGTCACCCTGTAACCCTTCGTCTGACCAAACACTCTTTATTGCAGGTACTTTCGTTGTTGTGTGCCCTACGGATAAAAAGACAACTATCGTGGCGCCCCGGGTATGCCTGAAGCCTAATTTCGCGACGCCTTACTTCATCCACAGTCTTCCTGAGACTAGAGGAACGTTACTTAAGTCAGTTCTGAACGTTACAAATTGGCGCCTAACGTGGGTAGAGTTTCCACACGAGTTTTGCTTGTTACAACTTTAGTCTGACCAAAAACGATATTTAACAATGCTCCAAGCCCAGTTGCACAATCTGTTATCAATTAAGTTTCATTAAAAATTGTTTTGGGAATCGTTTGAAGGACTTTTATACAATTAAGTACAATTGTAGAATTGGTATCAATCTTTTCAGGAATGAGATGAGCATATGTAAGAACCAATATTTGTGTTTAACCTTTTCTGAATCCTGTAAGCATTTAAATATTGAGTAGCTCATTTCAAGCAATGAGCGAATATCAGTAAAGGTAAAAGTGAATGAATCTTTTTTGCACGACAGTGATTGACCATAATTGAACTAGAAACTATTGTCGACTTCCATTTAGTTCAAAATTGGCAGTTTAACCATAATTAGAGACAAAAAAATTACTTATTATTTGCCCGAACAATTCAGCATATATACCGCAGGAATGCTCGTCATCTTACACGCGCTGCAAAACATTAAAATAGAAAACGGAGGAAGTTACACAATATGTTCTGATTCCTTGAGCAGTCTACGATCCACCATAGCAATTTTCCCTAAACATCCACTAAATATACGTATCCATGACTACCTACACCAACTCTCCATGGAAAACATAAAGGTTAATTTCATATGGATTCCATCCACTGATCTCTAATATAACACTGGATTGGGTTTAGACCGTATTCTGGCATCTGAAAGCGGCTCCGGTTGAACGGCGGCCTTGAGAGTAAAACTGAGGTTTTGTGTCACTATTCGGCGGCAAATTCAAAACACTTATAGAAGACACTTGATGAAATTCAAAGTATAATGCAAGTTAGATGATGAAATTATTCTCAATATACGTCAATATGCACACATCAATAATCAATAATAGTTAAAAGTATTCAAAAATTGTTATAATAGTTAAAATATTTGAAAATATTCATTAATAGCTCAAAATATTTGTTAATTTTTTAGTATCAGTATTTTAACTATTTTTTAAACATTTTTGCTCTAAATTATCAAATTCATTGAATAGTTTTACGATTTTTGTTATAAATCTAAACAATAAATAAATCGTATTGAAAATTGTGTGACTATTTGAGCATTTTTTTTTTTGGTTTTGCAGTTAACGCTATAGTTTTTGTATAGTACGTTGAGAATAGCCGGAACAACATCATTTTCCAGAGTCGTGTATCTTTTCTATTTCTAAGTTTGGCAAACCCATTTGTTCGAGCCATTTTTGGAACGATTGTTCATCGGATGGAAATCTTGAAAATATTCACATCATAGCAAAGCAATAAAAATAAGTAATGCTTACTTATTTCAGTCATAATGACAGTTACTTCAGGTTCATTTGTTGTACTTACTTGTGCAGTGTCAAATTTCTCGATGAATCGGGTTTCTTTCCGCAAAACATGCACTCGAACATCATGTTTGATAAATAGAATACCGGCAAACCAAACAGCTAAATTTTAAATATCGCGGCACAACGCGGTATTGATCTGACACAAAACCTCAGTTTTTGCCAAGATGGCGACACTCAATTGGGGCCGCATTCCAGCGGCCTTAATCCAATCCAGTGTTATATTAGAGATCAGTGATTCCATCCCACACTGGAACAGCTGGAAATCAAATGGCAGACATAACAGCCAAAAGAGCAATCGAAAACCCTGAGACAAACATCTCAATCGAGACAAGAGACATTGTTAGTACCATAAAAAACAAAACCAGAGAGAAATGGAATCAGAACTGGAGCACCCTAACAACAAACAAACTCCAAAAGATACAAAGCAATACAGAACCCTGGAAACAACCTAACAACTCTACCAGAAAATAACAAACTGCATTTACCAGACTGAGAATTGGCCACATAAAACGTACCAGTTCTTATATTTTCGAAAGAAAAAATATCCCACAATCTGTACGAACTGCAATACAACAGAAACAATAGAGCACATAATCCTGCAATGTAGGATGTACGACCAAGAAAGAAGGAAACACCATATACCAACAACTATGAAAAAAGCCCTAGCAAGGCAAAACTTCAAAACAGTAATAAACTACATGAAAGATATTAACATATACAATGAATTATAATCAATGCTTTAAAGTAGACTAAGATAAACATTAATGTACATTGCTAATACTCGATAGGTGAAGCAAATATTTCAAATGAAAAAAAAAACATTGGCAGTTTTTAGTAGCTAGGAAATCTGACTCTATCGAGAAAGTGACTGAAATAGCCCTAAAGTATAAACCATTTCATTCTTGAAGTGTTATTTGCATAGAATCATTACAATATCAACAAGACCTTCAATTCTGTGGCTTATTGAATTGTACCTATTCCAGTCTTCCAACAAAAGTTCTATCTGTTTGACGGAATCTATGTTTTCTTGGAGATCTGAATCTGTTGTGCCTTGGAATGCTTTCGCTTGCTTCTAGTTCTGTTATTAGTCGTTTTTCTGATTCATTGAAATCATGCTGTCTGACTTCTTATTAGATAATTCATTTGAGAATATGTGTTTCTCTCAACAGACTGGCAATTTTTGTCAGTCTGGTCCTGAATAACGGTAACGTGTGCACAAAACGTAATCTTCTTTCATTTATAGAAACTAACCCACTATTATAGCGAGGGGCGCGTGGCACTTTCAATGAATAGGAGGTGTGTACAGTAGGTACTGAGTTCAAACCCCCTGCCTGTTTGTGTCATATGCTGGAAATATAGTGTGATTATTTATTGCCATGGGCGTGCAATATATAAATTCACAGTAGATGCATTGGGAATGAAGTACAAAAGTGAAAATGTGAATTACGCCGGAAATTTGTACAATTGCTGAATCTGTAGGGGGAATTTTGTGCATTTGTGTTTTATACGGAGGAATTGGCACAGTACTGACAATACAAAACGTATTGGAGGGCATATAGGTTGATGATTCAATTTTTTGCTCCATTTCTGATACAAATAATGAAATGATATTGATTTCACAGGACACGTGAATTTTTATTATCAATTTGTTTTTATCATCTGAATCTCACATATTTATGGTTACATCAATGGAATGTCAAATATTCTATATCAACTGTTGCTAAGGACAATTGCTAGAACCTCTTAGCTCCACTGATAATAATTCAACAATTTCACTGTCTATTTCAATGCTGGATAGAACCGTGGATTACCAATACGGTCCTGTACAGAGTTTACTGGATGTTATCACATGCAGAAGGCCATGAAAAAATTGATCCCTATCAATTATCGCTGATATATAATACTTTGGGAATACACAATGTACCTTGTTATTATTTATGTTGATTTTTCGTTTGTGACGGTGGTTTCAGATGATGGAGGTGATAGCTCTTTTGTTATTCGCACAGAGGAGTAACAGATATCAAATATCACTAGATTGGAGATAGGAAACCAATACAGAAACTGATGATGTTTTGCAATTCAAAATTCAACATCCTCCCAGAAACTTTGAAGCTTTTCCAAATAAAAGCTCGAATGACTGTTCATAAATCAATAATTGATATTCTAAGAATCGTTGATTTGATATAACAAATTAGTCAGGTGTGAATCTAACTTTTCTTTTAAAGTGAATATTTTGTCGATCACTAATGAATACATCCAGTACTGCGCTTTATATACGGGACTAGGTTTGATTGAACATATCAGTGTGACCTTGACGGATCCTCCGGGAAGTAGTGCCAAAGGTAATGTGAGGGGTGATGTCACAACCCTCGTCCTAGTAGATCCCCTTAGACTCCGGGAAATAACTGCGACAGCTGGCTAAAAAATGTCCCCATCTCCATCCCTACAGGCTAGCATCTAATCACACGAAAAACGCACCCTTATATCCTCCTTCCATAAAGTTTCAAGCATTGCGGCTGGAATATTTTGTCGTTCTACCACAACTAAGCAAATATCTTTTTGTCATGAAATTGGGTCGATTGTAAAACTTTTTTTGTCAGATGGTAGATGGGTCTGTCACTGTGTTTATATAAAGAATCATACAGGGTTTGTTATTCTTCCAGTTCTCAATTGGATTAATCTGGTTTTTGTACTGATGAATGGCTTGTCAAGCGGAAGGGTCGATAATGTTCGAATTCTGATTTAATTCAATCTGCAATTCAATGACAGAAATTTTGCAATGCTTCTAGGGATACTTAATGCGATTTATTTGTATTTAAGGACTCTATTCAATATAATTTTATTCATATTGTTATCTTACTGGAGGCTGGGTGTTCCATGGAGCGTTCAGTTTATTTGAAGCTTTCCATGGGATGTCAATGTAAATTTGCCGGAGGTTTTGAATCATTTCACTGATTGAGATGTTAACTCCAGCTTATCGATTTTGATGAGCATATATTTCAATTTTTTTTCCGGCAGTAGCAGCATATTATGACCTCTATACGCTAAGGAAAAATAGGTGAGGTGCCGAGAACTTCTGGCAACATGAGTGTCGGCACTGTTAGTTTTTTGAATTCGTTAGGTCTCTGTCTACAATTTTCGTCTAATAAAAAAAAGGTACCTCATCGATATTTTCAATCCCTTTGAAGCCCCTGTACCGGGGGCTGTGGCAAAATGGGACTCAGCACCGTGAATTCTATTAACCCAAATTGTACACATTAATTTTCAAGAAATTCTGCAATCTTATAGCAGAAAAGAACAAGGACATCAAACAAAAGCAACCAACATGTATGTGTAATAACCATGAACAAAATTATTCGAACGATGTGGGAAATGTTCCTTGGTATATTATTCATGATTATTTTGAGTGCCTGCACTTGATAATAATCCATCAGTATCTAGAACAAGAATATAAAATAAGGGAAGGTGAAGCTTCAATCAAGCAGCTACATTCAGTGCATTGGAGTAGAGGAATAAAAAATCAAACAAAACGACGAATATAAGTACACTTCTACTCTTAGAAGCTGTGCTCTTTACGATGCAGAAACCTGGATTATAAATGAAAGATTGAAAATAATAGACAATAATCGGTAGCTGGTATGGCAGTGTTTTTCAGACCTCCAGCGATTTTATTTTTCTTGATAGTTCAAATAGTTTCAGATCGATAGTACTATCCGCCCGTGTACCTCTCAATCAATGCGTCTCGAGTGGTAGAGTGTGATGTTTCTATTAATTTTCATCAGTTATTGATAATTTATTGACCGTGTTTGTGCATTTGGGGTATGTGAGACCCCACCTTACCAACTGAGTGATTTTTTTGTACTCAAAGTTAGCGAATGCGAATAAATGATCTGTGGTCTGAAGGATGATTATAAAGGCACTGGATAGGCAACTTGCTTCCCATATGAAAAAAGAATTGAAAATTAAGATCTCCCTAAGATTCTACATGAAGCAGAACATTGCTTCCATTCTGAAAAAGGATGTTGCTGAAGCGCAAGGAGGTGAAGAAAATAGATTGGACTATTCCATTCGTAGTATTTATAACAAGGTTAACAATGCTAAATCGCCATAGAAATGGTGCATATCAGTGGATATTTGGACGTGAAGACATACCATCGGGTATTACACTACTGGTCAAAGTGAGTATTTTACTCAAAGATGTGGATACCTCCAATTTGTGCTTTCTTTGTATTTAATGGAATATTTTTCTGAATGTCTTTATCAATTTTATCTTCTGATCTATCACCAAACCTTTCTGAACTAGTTCCCATATCAAGACGCAATATATTTCTTTATTATTCGTCAAAAAAATGCAAGAAATTCTAATTTTTCAGTTTGACAGAAGTTTGTTTACTCGTTCCTATGAAAATTACGTGAGTTGTTCCTAGATTTATAGAAAACTAATTTGAAAAAATGGATTGACTCCTAGAATAGTCCTCCATATACCATTTGTAGTTAAAGTATTATAGACTATTTTTGTGGTGCAATCACGAATGTTTATTGTGCTTGTGAATACCACTCGTTCTGCACACTCGTGGTATTCAAACGCAAGCATAATAAACATTCGTGATAGCACCACAAAAATAATCGATAATACTTCAACTACTAATGATACAATAAATGAGAAGCGAATAAGGTTTTAGGTGTACTAGGTGTCCACGTGAGAAAGACCAGAAAATCAAGTTGGCATTTTTGCTATTCGCCATCTTCCAGTATGTATAGTTAAGCCCAAAATATCTGCGAAGATTGCCCAAAAGAACCCTTGTAGTTTTTCACTCGAGATTACAGGATTGTCACTCTACTCGACAAAATAACCTAATAAGACTCAGAAGAGAATGGCTTGATGAAGTAATAGAAGGCCATGTGACAAAGAAATCTAAAAGAAGAGTATACAACGAACGCGAATACTGCATGGGATATAGGAGATGATCGCAAAGACTGTCAAAAAACCTGTCAGTTGATGATGATCTGAAAAATTTCAGCAGAATTCATTATAAGAACTATACGCTTGGCTAATCTTGACAGCTCAGAGCACGCGTGCCATCTAGCGGCGACGAGAATAAACTCTTGGGTAAGAGATATGATGACGGAAATGAAATGTCAGATTTGATTTGAAAACATCGAGTGTATGTATAAAAGAAAAATGTTGATTTTAACCTGTAGATTTGAAGGAGTTAAATTTGATTGCTTTCGCTGAAAAAGTTTGCCGAAAGGAAATTAATTGAATCCAAAATCGATTGCCTAACGATTCCAAATTAAACGTTTTTTTTTTGAGAAACTTTTCGTCTTGTTATCCTATTATTAAATACTACCATATGAAAATTCATTTAGAAGAAATAAACTGGTCTATAGTTTTCATATTGGTAATTTTGAAGAAATAATTGGCGATGTATGTTAAAAAATCATTGTAGTTGTATTACGCGAAACTCCAGGCGTTTACACTGAAAAGAACAAACCAGAAAACGTACAATCCAGTTGTGAAGGTTTATGGTTCTTCCAATAGTATTGTGAATAAGAGCAGAAATTTATTAGCGCATTTTTAGCGCATTTTCCCGAAAAAAGCGCTATTATATTCACTTTGGCTGGCTGGCTGGCTGGCTGGCTGGCTGGCGTGACGCTGAGATCTCAGCAACTATACTATTTACAGACTTGAAGCTGGTACTAAATAAAAGCTGCTGTTTCGTAGGCTTGCACAAATTGCTTTAATTCAAGCTCAGTGATTGTGGAAAATTGAATTATTCAATTACTTGTTTCAAGTGAAACAATGTCCATAGATATCTATGACATTAGGGATATGGCAACTAAAATTTATTAAAGTAGATAAAAATTTAGTTACAACTTTTGCCGCGGGTGTCACTATTATTATGTACAGTTGTCAAATCTGTCCGAGACTCATTCAATGACTTGTTTGACGCAAATTTGAAGCTTATTAGAATGAATTATTATTATTGGAAGAAAATTTGTTTAATTTTGCTGTATTTTTTTTATATAGTTTTGATAAAGAGCAAATTTCAATTTTAAGGTACAGCACTTGACCTCCTGTCAGTCAATTACTGAACAATGAAGATTGAAAGGTATTTTTGAGTTTGTACATGCATAAATTATGTACCTATCAAACTGTCAACTTGAAACTAGTACTAAATGGAAGCTGCTGTTTCGTAAGTTTGCCCAAACTGCTTGATTTCAAGCTTAGTAACTGTGGGAGATGGTGATTTGCGAAATCTCTGAAGTAACAAGCATTCATGAGCTGTCAAAAATGCGCTTTCATCATCTTCCATTTTTTGGAAAAAAGCGCTACTATATTCACTTTGACTGTCTGGCTGGCTGGCTGGCGTGACGCTGAGCTCTCAGCAAGTATACTATTTACAGACTTGGAACTGGTACTAAATAAAAGCTGCTGTTTCGTAGGTTTGCACAAATTGCTTTAATTCAAGCTCAGTGATTATGGAAGATTAGATTATTCAATTACTTGTTTCAAGTGTAACAATGCCCATAGATATATATGACATTAGGGATACGGCAACTAAAATTTATTGAAGTAGATAAAAATTTAGTTACAACTTTCGCCGCTGGTGTCACTATTATTATGTACAGTTGTCAAATCTGTCCGGAATTCATTCAATGACTTGTTTGACGCGAATTTGAAGCTTATTAGAATGAATTATTATTATTGGATGAAAATTTGTTTACTTTTGGTGTATTTTTTTTATATAGTTTTGATAAAGATCAAATTATCATTTTAAATTACAGCACTTGACCTCCCGTCAGTCAATAACTAAACAATGAAGATGGAAAGGTATTTTTGAGTTTCTACATGCATAAATTATGTACCTATCAAATAGTCAACTTGAAACTAGTACTAAATGGAAGCTGCTGTTTCGTGAGCTTGCCCAAACTGCTTGATTTCAAGCTCAGTAATTGTGGGAGATGGTAATTTGCAAAATCTCTGAAGTAACAAGCATTCGTGAGCTGTCAAAAATGCGCTTTCATCATCTAGATGATTCTTCAATTTTGTTTTTGTTGTTTTGAATCGTATAACTCGATTTTTAAAATTTCTTATTGTTTTTTGGATAATTTATCGTATAGATTAATTGAGATCGATTAATTAAAATTGTCAATTGTAACTGTGAGATAGAAAAAGGATATTGCAAGCACGCTGCAGCAATTTGTATCTATCATCTATGTGAACATAGAAAATTCTTGCTCCAAAACGAATACACTGATGATATGGAATCGTCCTCCTTTAAAGCAAATTGTTAATGCGATATGCAAGGGCTGCAAAGTTAATGATCTTTTTCTAATTGCAAAACGAGTCAAACTTTCTCTAAGAATATAAAGAAATTATAATGACAAACATAACTTGAATTCTGATATAAAAAGTACATCGAATCGAAATTTATTCGGAAAACATAAAAGAATATACATTATATCAATAATTATATACATTTATGTCATCAACAATTGAATATTTCAATACTTAATTGATTGGACGAACCGAAATAGCCCATTTCTTCTTGAGATCTTTTTTTCATTTTCGATTTTTATTTTGGATGTTTTGACAACCAGGTACGCAACAATTACGACCTATCCGTAATTTTTTTCACTCATGGCTTATCAACACACTTCAAAAAATTAAATTATTCAATAAAATACAACAACTGTCGCCTGCTTGTAGCTTGACAGTGAATAAGTCAAACTTCGTTTATAACCTACGAATTTCTGCAATCTGCCGCATCGAGGCGCTACTTACTCCATTAGTCGAGCGTATTCTACCACCATGGATCAAATTAAAGCCTGTTATTATTCAATACGAAATTATTGTTAGAGAATATCTTCTGATACAGAAATAAAATTTCGACATCATTCTTCTACACGACTAGAATGTCAGTTTTAGATATGGGTAAATTGGCTACTAGACTATTATTACATACAGTTGATTATCATCCAACTCATTAATAGGCTTTGTTTTGATGAGGGTCGAATAACTTCCAGAAGTTGATTTTCATCACGAAATATATCATTTTGACTTATTTCTGAAGCAGTTCAAGTTGAATATTTATACATTTTGACTCTCAAGGAGCCAATCACTTATTATTGAGGTTAAACAAGTTTAGTTCAAAGCTTTAGATATCTAGGAAGTATAATCGGGAATAAAGGAGGGTACGAAGATGAAATAAATAGCAGAATACAAGCAACAGTAAGAACTTACCAATCAATCAGCAAGGCACTATTGAAGCACAAAACAGTGAACAAAAGAATGAAACTGACCATCTTCAAAACAATAGTACTACCAATGTTGCAGTACACTTCAAAAATAAAAGACAACAATGTAAAATCACAGCGGTGAAAATTAAATGTCTTAGAGCTATAAAAGGGGTAACAAAACTAGACAAAATTAGGAATGAAGAGATTAGAGAGAGATTGGAAGTACAGTCAGTAATGAAGAAGATAGAGTAGAAACAATTGGGGTGGTATGAGCATTCAATTCGACTCGAGGATAAAAGAAAAGTAAAAGAAATATGAAAAGCAAGAACAATAGAGAAAAGAAACCGCAGCAGGCCACGGAAAACATGGGACGATGTGATACAAAAAATAATAACCAAAAAGAAAAAAACAACCAGAAGAGCATACGAGCTAACAGGGAACCGGAACAAATGGAGAAAATTATTAGAAGACATAATTTTGAATTGAATAACTTACTGCTTAAGAAATAATAGGGTATAATGGCACGGATAACGTGGAATTGCTCCCGGCGTTCATTGTGGTGATCTGTCAAACGATTACCGAATTGTTATCTTAGAATCTTCAGTATGAGCTAATAAAAGATGGATCTCACGTTTTCAACTTTAATGTTCTTATCACTTCAATAAAAGTTTGAGCTATGAATATTGATAATTGCTAACGATTAAATAGTTGTGGGACGACTATTTATCAAATATATAATTCTAATTGTACATCTTTATGTAAATTAGCTCAATTTACAATTCTAAAAGCTATACATATTGATATCCAGTAATCTGTCGTAGTTAACTAATGAATGACACCCTGGAGATAGATACATACATTCAATTTATTATTGGTAGATGTATATTCATCTATGAATCTCATTAATTAGGAATATCATACAGTCAGAAATTATCAAATCATTGCTTTATTCATTACCTGTAATTCAGAATCCATTTAGAATGATAACAATGGATTTATGGTGCATAGTTTAGATTCTGACACCAATTATTTCTAGTTTTTATTTTGGTAGAAAGAAGGAAATAACTGGAAGTTTTCGTATTTCCCAACTTAGTCAACGCCCCGCATGAAAATCAATGAAGACTAATTTTTTTGTTGCTCATCATTGATAAGTGTTCTCTTTTGACTCATGATCGATTAACAAAACATGACTCATACCAATGTCATAAAAAATGTGAACAAGGCTCCATTTTTCAAGCATCAATATAAAAACATCGGTAAATAAATCAAGCGTTCCAATAAAAGAGGAAACAAGTAAATCAACTACATGAGAGCGCAACGTAACTGCAGGTGTATGAATTTATTACGTATATAAAATGAGTCTAATTGATGGATTTAATTTAAATTTTATCAGGTAGCGGGTATGGCAAGGCAAACTGAAAGTAAAATTTACGATTTCAATTGACTGGTACGGTGAGAAGACGGAGATAGAGTAAATTTATTCAGAACGACGTACAACTTGACAAACGGCAATCGATTGCACCTCTTCCTCATTCCTCTTCGTGTTCTCCAATATAAATAACAGCAAACGCCGACATCGGATGGGGATGTGAAAAGAAGAACCGCCAAAATATCTTCTTGAGCAGGATCCAGATGTTTCTTACAAATATAGTTGGAACAGTTTGAAATCCATCACATTCTTTATAACGATGTTTATATATGATGAATAAGTTTTGATTAGTCATGAATTATCGTAAGTAAGTAACGTAATTTCCACGTCAGATTTTTCATAAAAAAATTTTCACCAAGAGAAAAAATTATTATGAATGCTATCAGAATCGACTTCCGCAGTTTTTCATATTTCCGAGGTCGCTGCTTGAGTCGGTATGATGGAGTGGCTGTGTGAGTGCCAGTGAGAAATTTTTCAACAAGAAAAGTTAGAAGTGGAGGAAGAAAAAGGACTCTGTTGAGATGATTCTAGAAAAAGTTGAGGCAAATCTTTGTGAAAAGATAATCACGGTGTTAATTAAAATATTCCATTTGTGGAGTTTGCTCATCAAACTCTAGGACTTCTGAGATTCTTATGCAAAAAGTAGTTGAATATATATTTGTAATTCTAAGGATATTAGTTTTCAAACTTAAATGGAATCACAAAACACCTATAATATCTTCCAGAAATGGCCACAAACATTTGGTGAATGTTGCTGGCTCTCATCTCATCCCTCTTTTGATATTGCGTCACATATCACATTCTTGAACTACAACATGGATTGCACATGTTACCCTTTCTTGCACTGCTCCCTACACTGCCTAAACCAAGCTACAATGACACTTTATAGTAATCATAAGTTAAAATAAGCACCCGTGCACATGTGTGCATCCATAGAAACTACCCTAGTGAGCTGAAATACCCCTTCCGCATGACGTCATCGAGGGTGAAAACGAATTACATGCACTACTGAACAAGGAATCTTTTATTAACTGCGGACTAGGCAAGTTTTGTTATTAAAGTAAAGCAAGTCGACCTGTCAACATAAATTATCATTATTAAGTGTGGAATTTATTAAACGTGAATGTGAAATGAGGATGAGAATGCAAATTTTAAAATTAAATAAGTATATCATACTGGGTGGGCTGCAAAACATATTTCGATGCAATAATTTTCTCCTGTGAGTGCTTTATGTCTTGCTAGAATCAATCCGACTTCAGATAATCCTCAGGATGAACGGTGTAGCAGAATCTTTTTAATTAGTGTCAGAAAAAAATAGAGAAGGGAATCTGGGACTAAACGTGATTTAGTGCCCGCCAGGACCAAATTCCATTATCCACTAAACCGGTCCTGAGCGTAAGTGAGTGACGTCTCACCCGGAGTTGGGACCTCAGACCCCAGACTTGATTCCGGACTAAACCGGAAGCCATCATGACACGTGAGTGCTAGACCGTTAGAGTTAGACGAGGCAGACATTGACACTGGCTTGACCTTTACGTCTGGAATTGCGACTGTGATTGTTTCTTCATTGAGATTTGTTGCTTCGGATCTTTCGCTAGAAACAACAACAGAAAGGATAATTCATTTTTGAGAGACTCCAGAAAGGTCAAGAGTAACGTTGATCTAGTTTTGTTAAATCGTTTTTTGATTCAGATTCATTTTAAAATTGGTCAGGAGCGGAGCTCTTTAGATCCATTTCTTGAAGGGTATCAATCAATTTTTTTCTAACCCTTGTTTTCCCTTTCCATTTTGATATTCTCATTGGTTTTAGATCTTCTACTGATTCATCCATGATGATCTTGTTCTTCCTCTTCCCGCTCTTCCTGCTGGGTTCCATTCTGGGATTGATTTTATTGTATCTTGTTTCCCAGCTCTCCATACGTGCCCCAGCCAATTAATTATTTGCTGTCTCATTTTCTCTTCTAAATCCTCTCCTACTCACTCCTTTTTTATTTCGTAATCTATTATTGGTCTATATTCGTTTTCTTTTTCTGGTCTTAGTATTGTTCTCATGATACTTATTTTCATTATTCTCAAACTTATTCGTCTTTTTTCGTCAATGTCATTGTCTTGGCAGCATATAGTGCTATTGGCCTTATTATTGTCTTATTCATCCTAGTTTTTGTTGTTCTTGACAGGATATTACCTTTCAATTGTTTTTTATTCGCGTGGAAAGCTCTATTTGTTGTTCGTTATTGTGACGCCTAGATATTCAAATCCATCTACTTTTTAGAAGTATATTCTCCAATCTTCATTTCTTTAATCTCTATTGTCTCCTCAAATTTTATTATTTCTGCCCCATTGATATTTATTTCCACTCCTATGTTATTACTTTTCGTTATTACTTTCTTTCATCGTTTGTCTATTTTTCGTTGTGATCACTATATCATCAGCGTATGTTACTATTTGTTCTGCTTTCGTTCTTAATGTTCTTCTTTCTATGTTCCGTAACACATATTCTGGTGCTAAATTGAATAGAATTGTTAATAGCGCATTGCCTCTTGTTGTTCCTTTGTTTTGTAACGATACCTCGTTGTTAGTGGAGCTGTTGACTTTGGCGTCGTAGTGAAAACTGTAGACGGTATGCTCGGGCGCCAATGCGGTCGGTGACGCAGTTTCTGAAGACAGACCGCTTGATAGCTGATAGGGAAGGGTAAGGGTTGTCAAAAGAATTATCAGGAGTTAGGTGCCATTTGCATGAAAATAAAGACGACGGTAAATATACAACATATATTTTGCAGGAATTAGCACTGGTGGCAATGTAACTTGAGGCTGACGGTGACGGAACGGCTGTATATGACACTTGACACCAGCGATCGCAGTACGGATCCAGGCGGTCGTAGACGGCGAGAGACTTTTTAAAAATAACCTTGACACGATTTCCCAAGCCACGGATTAACTTTAAAAATCTTCTTTGCTTGTGAAACCAAACTGGTTTTCAAGTAGTGACTCTATGTTGAACTTGTCTAATGCTATTAAGCTCACAATGACCGCCTCAACGGTAATTCTACGTTGAAACGATCTAACGCTGTGAAATCACTAGGACTTCATCAGCGGCGGTGCTACGTTAAATTAATCCAACACTGTGAAATCAGCGAAGACTTCTCCAGCGGTGATGCTACATTACTCAATGTAACACTGCGAAATCACGAAGACTTTTCAGCGATGGCTCTACTTTAAAATAATTCAACATTGTGAAATCAACAAAGACTCCTCCAGCAGTGACGCTACGTTACTCCAAGTAAAAAGCAAAATAATTTCAAGTTCAAAACAGCAAAAGCTAACAAGTCTAAGTTACCTTAACGGACTCACAGATCATGTCGTACAGTTGTGCTAAACGGTCTTAGCACAAAACTCCACTTTGACGGTAAACACTTTGAAGATGACACTCGGAATCAGAACTAGAAGCGCACTTTGAAACGGCTACTCAGAAGACTGGACTTTCAAAAAAGTCACTTAAATCGGTTGCAAGGCCTTATTTACACTCAAAGTTTATTGAGACATTATTTAGCTTGTCTTTTGAAATCATTCCAATTTAGCGCTGTCAGAATAATGTGCAGAAGAAATACTTACAAAAAAGGAGGAATCATTTCCAACAATACTAGTTTTTTCACAACTTTCCTAACTTATTTTCCTGTTTGATACATCTTCACAGCGGTTACATACACTAAATTATTTGTTTACATTGGTAGTCTAGTCACTTGTCGATAGAGTTAAAAGTGTCAAACGTCAAATCTTTATTTGTTAAGTCAAAAGTCAAAGTCACGGTAAACAAAATCAGGAGCAAAATATTCAAAATATTCCACAAAAAACGATCGGTTACATTTACGGTGAGTTCATAACATAAACACAAATCATTCAGTTACAGGAGATTTACAGATCATAACCTAATTCAATCACATTTGAAATATTGAAAAATAAAAAATGGCTGGTGATGTCACAGTGTAGTGTTTAAACAGAATTAGTAGTTCTTTAAAATTTACAGGGCAAGCCAGATATAAAAACTAGTTGTAATTAACTTCAAAATGTAAGACGGAAGCGGAAAGCTGTAGAATGTGCAAATGTGGCCGAGCTTTGAAGGAAGAATTCGTCACAGTTTATCACAAAATCTTCTGCTCCTCCTTTGTGTTGAAATACAAATTTTTGTTCTTCTCATCATCATTACTATCAGTCTTCTCAGTTTTCTTGATATTTCTAGTTCTTTTATAGCTGTCATCAGCTTTCCTCTTTTGATTGAGTCAAAAACTTGTTTGAAATCCATGGAGGTATTTCTTGCTACATTTGCTAACCTTCTCTGTATTATTGTAGACAGGGTTGTGTGAGTAGTGTCCAGCAGTGTAATTAATTCCTCTGTGATCCTGATCTCTTTTCCTATGAACTGTTTCAATCTGTCCCATTTCTTACGCTTCTGGTATTTTTTCTTCTCTCCATATTCAAAGTACGAGCTCATACATATGTAGTAGTAATGTGTCAACCCTATATTTTATGAGTTCTATGTTAATTTTGTCTTTTCCAGAGGTTTCCTTGGTGCGACTGTTTTTGATTACTTTTTCCATTTTTCTTAAATAAGGTTCTGCTATTGTTGCCGTCTCGGTGTCTTCTTGTATTTCGTCTTCCAGGTTTTGCCCTGAATCTGTTTGCAATTCTTTAAAATGCTTGATCCATACTTGTTTATATTGTTCATTTTCTGCCATGTTTTCAAATTTATCTTTCATGCCATACGTTTTGTGCTTGTAGGACCTATTTTGTTCGTTGATTTTTTGATGATTTTTTTTTGTGTTCTTGTTTTATATATCTGCTTCTACACTTGTTATTCTATTTTCTATCCATATTGTTTTGGTTTTCCTTAGGCTTTTGTCGCATTGATATTCTAGTCTTTCGTATCCGCTTTTATCTTAATTTTTTGTTGGTATCCATTTTAATGTTTTTTTCTGTTTTTTGCATTAAATCAGCTTTTCTTATTTCTAGTGTTATTGCGGTCTTTTCGTTTTAATGTCTGTGCTGCTTTTTCTATGCCATTTCTTTTCAATTTCCATTTTTTATCTATTCCATTTAATTTCTATCTCTTTTTCGTCATTCATATTTTCTATAGTTCATCCAGCTTTGGTATTTCTATTCTTTGTGCTCTTTCCACAAAGGGACAATCAAAAAATTGTCACTAATAGAAGAGACCAAGTCACTATCTCCAGATTAAGAATCGGACACACTAAATATACACATAGATACATCTCAGAGTAAACAAGACCAAAAATCGACGACACATGCAACACTCTAATTACAGTGGAACACATTATCATACAATGTAACAGATACAAACATGATAGACTCTCATTGAACATCCCCAACAACCTTCAAAACGCACTCAAAAAGAACAAAAACACCACAGATAACATACTGTACTACAAAAAGCTATAGGATTGCATAGTGAAATGTAAAAAACGAACAATAAATAAGTTTTTAGCTGTGTACTAATGTACCGAAGGATAAGTGATCCTACATATCGAAATTCCTCTAGAATTAAACCAGAGAACTATTATAGTGGAGATTCCACAAAATTCAGAGTATTATAGCAAGATCCTTGGTGAATATAGATAAAAAGCTGTGAATTCTATTGCACTGACACGGCTTTCAAAAAAACTCTCATCGCTTATGTTTTTAACCAAGCCATTTATAATTCCAGCTTATGTCAGAGCTGTTTATTATCAATTGTATCCTTGTCTTTCACAGCATTATTACCGGACCTCCATTTATATCCATACAAATTGCGCGCATCTTTATTAAACCTGCATTAGTGAAACTCATTATTCAAAGCTTTAGGAGGTTTATGAAATCTGTTTTTCCTATTGTACACAGATTAGGGAGGAAATTGAAATTACTAAAGGGGAGTGCAGATCTCTATGATGAATAAACTGGAAACCGATAATTTACTAGCGACTTATCTCTAACCAACAACATCCGGGAATCCCCTCATGATCCCAAGCTCATTTTTATTTTATTCCCCGATTTCACTGCGAAGAATCAGCCATGTCCCTAGGGCTAAAACTCGCGAAACGTAACCTTAAAATTTTCCATTTCCATTTGTCACTTCTTCCCTCGCAAATCAACTGTGCGTTAGGGTGTCGACTTCTTTCACTCACGTCACGTGAAGGGAAGGCACAAAATTGTGATTTCTCACTTCGAGTGATTCCATTTTGCCCATTAATAAAAAATTGAAGCTTTCTGAACTAACCTTTTATTTTGTTCTCTTGGGGATAACTACGTACTGCTGAGCTTCAACACCTGAATATATTTGAAGGACACAGAAGAGTGGTCAAAATGTGAGCCTCAATATCTTTAATCATTTGATGCAATGAGCGTCTGGATTGATGGGGAGCATTTCACGGTTAGTGCACGCCAATATCCGGTTCCCGAAACGTCAGAGAAAAGAGGGAATGCATCAGGACTCTATACGTCATTCTCTCTTGAGAACTGTCGTATCGTGCTAACTAACGGTGACGTCCTGACGGTTGATTCAATAGGGGTGCATTGTGTGTTTGTCCCGCTGAGGGTGATATGGTTTTTTTGTAATCGAAATTGGTTTCAGTTTAATCGAAAAGGTCATTGATACTGATCATGTATGTATATGAACGATGTAATTATGTTTGGTTGAATTATTGATGAAACGTCGATAGAATGACATAAATTGTTTGCACTTTATCATAATTTCATGTATCACGAATGCATTGCCTCCTGATACAAGGAATAATTGATAGAAATGATTTTTCCAGCCTTGCACCCATGCTTGGACAAATGTTGACAGTTCCAATTCCAATGAATATTATTCTTCTTGTTGATAGCTTTTATCAACGTCAAAAGATACATGATTAATTTTGAACAGTTCGCAGTATGAATAAATCATATATAAATAAAATCAATTATTAGATATTAGCGTTAGATATACAGTTGTATGAATCTTCGCTTGTAGTACCATAATATTTCAAACTGACATTTAATGCCTTGCATTAAAGTCAAAACATCCATTTCATCTTATTTCCATCAGATAAACTCTATCTCTGTGAACGAATTAATCAAACAAACCTTCAACGTTCCATCAATACATCACCGAACTATGAACTCATCGCTGAAAAAATAGACAAAATAAAAAACACTCTTCGTGCGCGGCTTTCCAGTTTGATTTTTCGTTTGCGAAGATACGCAGACAAACCTCATTATTCCGACGAATTATTCTATCGCGCGCTGGAATCAATCACATGGTGTGGGAAGGGACGAGAGTTCGATAGTGTCATGCTGCGTGCTTGATGAAAAACATCACTTGACTGAATAAATCACCCGCCGACTGAAGAGAGAGAGAGAAGTGAAGAGCTTGCTGTTTGTTGCGGTAGTGAAATTTTCTCACTCACAGCCATTTCATTAATTTTCAAGTCTTTTGTATTAAAAATGTTGAGCTTGTTCTGTTTTTGAGCCAAAATAAATATGACTTTGGTTGTGCAAAATCTTTTTGTCGCCGGCTATGGGTTCTGAAGATTGTCGGTGATGTTGTTTAACCTCCGTTTTAGGGGATATAAGTGATGTTGGCTACCACTTGATGTAATAAGGGAGTTAGGGTGTGTACAAGAGGGTAAAATGAGTGGGTAACTATGTACTAGGCAAGGAACTGAGTACTGCTGTTGAGATATGATTGATAGGTAATTTTCCTTTTGTGCTGCCTCGTGTAATGCTATTTACAGAAATCTAATTTTAGGTTACACATAGTAGGCAATAAGGATAATAAGCATTTTCAAGGTTTTGTCGCGTCCACAGTAAGAATAATAAATCGATTTTTCTCCCTTCAGTACTGCCCAAGGGTCATTTCCTCCAACAGAAATCAAGAATACTCTTCCACATGGATATTAAATATGCTGGAAAAATTGCTTTGAACTCATTTAGAAATAACGATATTTGAAATGGTCACGAAAAACTGTCATGTTGCTGTGACGTCACTTTGCACGTTGGCAAAGCTGTAGCATTGTTTTCAATAGTCAGCAAAAGAAAATCTCGGTTCTAGACAATAAATACTGCAAATTAGTATTATATTAAGCCCTGAGTATGATAGCAGCAGTCATCACGAATCAAATAAGTTATTTATGAATGTCTCAACAAGGAAGATACGGCTAAACAAGTCCAAAAACGTGAAATCGAGTGCCTCGTTTGGCTTTCTACCTGTGAAGACCACTTCAATGTAAGTAAATATTTTCAATATATAATTGACAGAAATCGATATTTATTTATACAATATAAAACAAAGTACCTCTAATGTAGTTATCACGTTTTCAAAGTACTGTGAGATATCCAGAAAACGCCCAACTATATAATACTTTCAAAACAACTGACAGGAAACTGCTGTTTATTATTTTGTATGCATTTGGAATATTAGGTTAGTTTCTTGTAGCATGACACAAATGTTAAATCACACAATTTAAATGGTATTGACTAAATTTTACCAAATAAACATTGAATTGACATGACAGGATCAAATTCTGTGTCAGCAAGCTTTCATAGGCTAACACTGGATATTCACTCAGATGTTTCAGTTGTTTAATATAACGTGCTGAAATTAATAAATTACTAAAAAATTCCTCACACAAACATAGACGTTATGCTGTCAAGAGAAATATCCATAATAAAGATCTCCTCTGAGCTTTGACAATACTTGTTTCAGCTGTGTTAGAAACATTTTTCCAGAGAAAATTTGCAGTTATTATCCCGTGGACCTCTGCGAATTCATCAGCGTTGATTTTGTATCTAATTCTATGCTCAGTCAGATCAAGTTACACTTCGTATCTCGTACGCACCAATTTTCGCTTGCCAACATGCGTTATGACATCACAGCGGCGCTTGGCCAATAACAGTGTTTCGTCGGTATCAAAATTATTGTTGGTTACACTGATGAATCGATATGATATTTGTACAGTTGTATCACTATTACTACAATATTCATCCAGTTAGGAAATTATCCGATATTGGTCTGCTTTTGAATTACTTGAATTGGGTTTATTGCTCACATATTTCGATGAGCTTCACACAGGATCGCAATCATTAATTAGATTAGGTGAAAACAAGCTTTAGCTCAATTGGAACTTTCTATTCAAATACCATTGAATTAGGTTTGATGTAAGTGTGAAACAGGGCTGTAATACGTCTTCGAGTAGTATATAGATGTGTTTTTGCAAGAGGCTTTGACGAATTAAGAAGTTTTGCATATTGTCGAAAGTGTGATAGGAATACCAGCATACACAGATGATGTTGTTGCTCCAGGTGTAAGTCTAAAGACATGATTGATAGAATACATGTAGTTGGGAGAGATATTAATGTCGTTCATTGTAAAGATAGTTGTAATGTTGTAGTGAATAATCCAAAATTAGAATAAGTCAATTAGTCTGTTTACTTGAGTTAAGAATATTGAGTGATAATTAAGTTGACAAGATAGGAAAGAAAGCATCAGTAGATTGGCAGACTTGAACATTTCATCCGTAAAACCATACAACTCAGGCTCTTTTTCTTTTACTGGATGTTTCAAGTTATGCTTGACCACGCCCATCAAAATCATAGTCAACTCCACTTTTATCATCACTCACATGTTTTTTGAGCATCGCGTGATCAATACATATTTACATCATATTTCCCTATACCAGATTATTTCATATATTATGTGACTTTGAAAAATGGGGGATTGGCGCGGAGCGCCTTGGCAGTGAAATTGAACTGTATGCCGTGACGACAAACGGCATGACACTCCCTCATGTCATCACCTAGTGGAAATATTCTCTCATTGGTCATAATCTCTTATTCTTTTTTTCCAAAAAATATTTTTCAAGAAATACACCTATGGCAGTTCAGTTTTTAAAACATCTTTGCTGGTTCAATTGAATATATAACACTGAGGTGAGCTACGTGAAGTTACAACCTTTTATACACTTTTTATTGAAATTACTAATCTAAATTTCAGTAGCACAGCTACTATTTTCAAAGTGCAATAAATCATAGCAGAAAACAAATTTTATAACCACAAACATGATACAAAATACTAGAAGAATATCGAATCAAATCATAGAGTTTGAGGTGGGTGGAGCCAAGAACTAAGCAGGGAGTTTGAGTGAAAACAATAGGTGAATCCTTGTCAAACTTATGCAATAAAGATTATTCAAGGAGACTTACATAATGCAAACTGAAATAAAATCAAATCAAAATACGGAGTTTGATGTGGGTGGAGCTAAGAATTACAGTGTAATAATAAAGTGAACTACAGGGAGAGTCAATTAATGCAATTTGATAAAGGGTTATCCAGATTATACAGATCGAAATTCAATAATAATTTTTGTGTTTTTTCATAAATATAGCTTCTGGCATGTTCAAATGACTATAATATAATTTTTGATCATTTTCTTCAAACATGTGTCCTGTTGCATGGTGGTGGTAAGCTAGAACGGATTTTCAATATATTCCTGCATTTAATATGATAAATATGTTCCTTGAATATTTCTTTTCGTCAGGCCTACATACATTTTATCACAATCAGAGCACGTAATTAAATAAATACCTGGTTTTATTTTATCACCTATTTTATCTAAATTGTTGGAAATCAAATTTTCAATTGGAATCTATTTGTGAAAACCATTTGTATATCATGTTTTTTAAAGAAATTCCTTAACTTGCTTTAAGCGTTTTTATCAAATGTGATTTCAGCAAATCTGTGTTTATTTTCTCTATATCTGTCAGCTCAGTTGAGTTTTGTTTTAATTGTCTAAATTCATGTTTCTTCAATAACTTTGAATGTAAAACCATTGAACTCAGTTATGTGGAAAATGCGATTCAGCTCCATGTTATATCTCTCTTGATTTAAAAGTACTTTGAGAAGTCTGCGGATTAGAAAATTGAAAGAAGCCATTTTATTATTGAAAGAAGTGTAGGAAGTGTTATGTATATAATCTCAATGTGTGTGGGTTCTTCTCTGAGTATCCTTCATCAAATTGCATCGATTAGTTCTCGCTGTAGTTTACTTCATTTTTACACTGTAGTTCTTAGCTCCGCCTACATCAAACTCTGTATTTTGACTTGATCTATTTTTGATTTTGCATTACGTATGTCTCCTTGAATAATCTTTATTGCATAACTTTGATTAGGTTTTACCAACTGTTTTTACTCAAACTCACTGTGTAGTTCTTGGCCCCGCCCGCCTCAAATCTCATGATTTGATTGGATATTCTTCTGAAATGTACATAAGTGATTTCAATAAAAAATAAAGCAAAGGTTTTATTGTTTAATTCTTATTTTTATGTTAGTTGTGATGCATTTCAAGAATAAACTGTCAAATTTCTCTAAATGTGTTATATTTTCGTGAATCAAAATGAAATTTGAAGACATCTGCACGTCAATATTCTTGGTACCTATTCTAATTGTAGCGACACTCAGGTCTTGATAACTATGATGTCATATTGACGTCATGTGACTCTGCTAAAATTATCAACATCTAGTTATTTTGAGTCTAGTGGTAAAAATGAGTGAGTTGCTAGTAAAAAGACGCGCGCTTATGAATTTATTTTTGGAAAAAAATATCCATCTACGCATCAAATACCAAATTATGACATCCGCCACGTCTTTAATGCTCATAAAATCTGAAAACCAAGAAAAAAATCATGTTTATTTGTATATTGTATGTAATATATGAGAGTATCATCTCCCGAGAATGCGCTGGCACACGATTGCGATATATGTCAGTATGTTTATTTAAACTTTTCTCAATATACAAACAGCATTCCCTGCTAAGCCGAAAATTTGTACGAAATTCTAAGTTCGCAATTCCAAAAGGATCTTGCTCATCACTTATTAACCTTCGCATAATTCTATTTTCTTCGTTCTTCAAATTCTACAGCCTCAACAACCAATAATTGAAGCAAACAGAATGCCATATCAATCAAAATTTGACAAAAATAACTCCAAAACAGTCGAAAAGTAAACCTCAATTTCAAGCTAGATGTCAGAGCTATCAAATCGCTATCTCGGTAACGACACTAGCAGAGGTGTCGCTAAGTTTATCAAGAACTATACGTCACAGATGACGTATCAGCCTAGCTTCTAAATGCATCCGCTAGATGCGCTAGTGTGTTATCAAGACCTTGTAAAGTTATCAAGTTGATAAGTTGAATTAGAATAGGTCTCCAGGTCCATCTGATAGATAACAACGCCTAATTATCAGAAATCGTATTGAATATAAATCTGGAAAACTTGCGGAAGGTATTTGTTTAACACATATTTTTCTTTGGCTTCACGTAAGATCAATGATCATATTATTTTCAACAGTCTTATTGGAGTTACACAACACGTAAGTTATTTGATCAGCTCGATAATCATTTTTTATCACACTTTGTGTTATTATTCACGCGAAATAAGTTCTATAGAGTTCTGATGTATTTCAGAAGAGTTCAGAGTGAGTTGGTTCAGTGAGTTGAGTTGCTAGGTGTGTGAGTTGAATGAGTATGCAGTGTGTTGTTTGAGATAACGTTTTGAGAGTGTGTACACGATTCCCAGCCTCGTGCAAGTATTTCGCTGGTTCATTATACGGTAGAGGTTTTTCTAACGCCTTATAAGCCCACAATTTTTTTTGATAGACTGGTATAAGTAAGTATTCATATGAGTCATTGTTTTTCATCAGTTGATCCAAATCTTGAATTGCCTGATAATATTTGATTTGTTGTATCTACATTTATTTTGTTGTCATGGTTATCTCAGTTATATCATTTTGAATCGAATGAGCAATGATGAAGTATCACATCATTGTTCAAATAATGAGCTTTGTGGAACACAAATACGCTATCAGCAAAAACAAAAGATATAATCTAAATCCATTAACAACTGCGTCAAAAAGCCTGTAAACTAGATCATTTACATTTGTTAACAAAAAACTAACAAATCGATAACGTGTATACACTCATTTTAGCACTACCAACGTAATCTCTCTCTGACCACAATAATGGCCCTCTCTCTACACCTATACCGCACATATTCTATTATATATAAATGTATTATACAGCAACACTGTTGCCAACAGATGTCAGAGATAGAATGCAGAAAATAACAAACAATTTTAATGCGGTGTGCATATGTAGGGACAAGTGTTACTGTTGGAGATAGTTGGAGGAAGACTGCTGCGATTGATTAACATGAGGGTCATCCAGGGATGATATTAATATCGGTTTCGCGTCACAGATTTCCTTTTGTAACCGTGCAATTGTTTGCATATGGCTTGAAGTACAACTTAATTCAGTGGTAATGTTCTGTGGAAAATGGACATATGGGTGTGAATTTGTTGAAATTCACGTGTCATTGTACGGACAACGGAATGAGGAGCTATCTAGTATATTCTGCATATTTCGCATTATTCTCTCAATGCAATCATGTAATACGAAGGAATTTTCATTATAATTCAAATTTCCTGTTGCAGCTTCACCACAAATTGAATTCCCGCAAACAAAACATTTCAATATCCTGAAAAGTCTGAAAAGTTATATTATAACCACTAAAGACCAATTTAAAAAATAATTTCTCGAGAACTAATTTTAAAACAAGCCTGGAGGTTCGGGCATAAATTCATATTATTTATTTAAATTTATTCCAAGCTGCGTATAGATCCAGTGGGTGGTTTTTAGGGTGAAGTAAAGGGCAGGGGTGTGGAATCTAGTTACCAAGATTGAATGCCACCCTCAGATTGGCACCCCTGGTCCTTCATCACCGAGAGAGCCGCGTGCGACAAACGTGACTGCTTAGAACTTAGACCCCCTTGGAGAAAAAAAAACTCTGGCTCTCACTGACTTTCAAGCGGTAAATTGATTTTATTAAGTAGCTTTGGGCTTTGTTAAGTGCCTGAATTCTTAATTAGATGACAAAACCAACTACTTACATCAAAATGAGGAGGAATAATTGAATTTATCGTGTAATTAGCCTAGAAGAATTGTCAAAATTACTACATTTGGGCCAAATAATCCTGATTCGATTGAAGATTGCAAGAATTGATATAAAATGGAACCTTCTTCCATCACATTATATTAAAATTAAATTTTCTCGCTGCAAACTACATACAGAAGAGTAGAGATTGAATTACGTAGACACATTCGTTCACATAATGGAGAATTCTGTGTAGTCTCTCTGGGAAAATGTGGAAAGAGAATTTTTCATGTGTGCTGGCGGAAATATTTCATTTTCTATGTCTACTCGGATTAATTTATTTCCTTGGAATTTCTCTTGCGTTTAGAACGAGATTATGCTTCAGTTCACTAAACGTAACATGCTCCACAACTGCTTCCCATTTTATTGTATTCTAAGATAATTTATTGTAGTTTTTGTTTTGGTATTGTTGACTCATCTTTCTCTGAAGGTCAGAAAGATTCTTTGTCGCTTCTTTGTGCCTTAAATTTGAAGTCCCAGATTAAAACAGAAGTCTATGATCCTTGAATGTGGATTACAGTAAATTATTTTGTAAATCTAACTGACCGTATCAATCATCAAATAATCTGGAAGATTGTGAGAGCTATTATTGTACCGAAGATTCTGTTCATCCAGTACACGAGAATAATCTCGAACAAAAGATATTTAGTTTACTACTCAATTAATAAGACAAGGTAGACTGATTGTACCAGAAATTGTCATATAGTACATTATTAATGAAATCACTTGAGCTTGCTCATTAGTATACGCAGTACTTGCATCTCATTATCAATAATAATGTATAATGTAAACGGAGTGAATTCAAATCACTTATTAAGTAAATATATGCGCTTGGTTTTGAATTACCTCTTGCATTTATATTGCTGTATATCACGGGACGTTTTCTCTTTGAACTAGAGCTTATAACTAAGTTTTTCATGCACTACCTATCTCTTAATTATACGAACAAACTCTCTGACTTCTAATAGCATGGATAATAATTTGAACAAAGAGTTTCTTGAAGCTCTAAGGATTCATTAGAAATACGAAATGAATAAAAGTATTTTTGATTCTGCCAAACTTGAGCTATTTTTTTCCTTGTGAAATATCATGAAATTTCAAGCTCCAATATTCTCCTCGAGCAGGAAACGCCGTCGTTTGTATGATGACTTTGACAAGGATATCCTTGGTTTCTTGATGACACTTGAATTTTCATTTGTCCACTTAAATTGATGTCGGACAGAAGTTCAACTTTTTCTGCTATCTGCTGAGGTTTCCGTGTTTTTCTCGGGCTCTGTAGCCATAGATGTCTCATAAAACTTCCGGTTTTAGTGTTTCCGCTTGGAGAGACATGTCGAATATCCTACAAATGTTGAAATTTCAAATTTCATTTCATACTCATACAGCTAGCATGGATCATAAAATAATGCTTATATTCTGAATTATCTTCAGCATAGAATTTCATTTTCTTTCGATAATTTAATGAACCATTTGGAATTGGAAGTCGTTTCAAGTTTACTTGTGAATTATGTTCCATTTCAGTATTAATATTATTATTACGTGTGGAAATTTTATACTTCATTACAAGAATAATTTCCCGGATTACGATTTGTGGTGAATTCGCACATTTTAATCTGCTTGTCATAGGACAGACTACAAATAAGAATATTATGTTTCCTAATTATAACAGATATCACAATGACAGGACATACATCGCTATCAATTTCGATTAAGATGGTACATTAGTCGATCATTAAACATTGAAGGCACCACGGGAGTTGAACGGACGATAATGCCTACGCTTAACGTACACACCTCGGGCCAGAGGCCCTCGGAAAATACACCGTTGACCTCAAGCATTATTGTCCTTTCAACAACCTTGATACCTTATTTACTATATCAAGCATTGGTTTGATTCCTAGAACAATTTTAGGTGACTTGGGAGATTAACGCCCACCTGATTTCAGATTGAACTGATCATTTCTTCTACTGCTTGAAGACACGTCTGTTTTCGGGATTAATTATTATAATCTCTACGTCATACCACTCAATTGAAAGATTTGTCTTTTGTGATTGAGTCTATTACGTTCACTTGGTTTAACATATGTTAAACTTGGTGAAATACCCAATATAAACCAAATATATGATGCGTTGCTGTTTTTTTACCGGTTCTATGTATGTTTATTGTAATAACGGAGGTAGCAACACTATTCGTGTGATGATTTATACAATGCTCTGATTCCTCCTCACTTTATTGTTTGATATCGTCGTATACAGAACGGTAGCGATGATGTGGTTGTCGACAATAATAAAAAAATTGAAATCTGTGAAAAATTTGTTTGTTGTTTGAAGTTGAAAGCTTTTTCTCATCAGTCTATGGTACTATCGATTGTGAGCCCGCTTCGCCTTTGGGCACTACAAGTGGCACCTGCACATAGGCAGGAATTGGTACAGATATCTAGCTGGCTATCAGTACGTTGTCAACGCTTCATATCCAGGATATATCCTGACTTGGTCCTACTTATGAGGGCAGGACACTATCCATAGCCTAATGGATCTTCAGGTCATTACCGGAACTAATTTGTTACGCAGCTCACCCGCAGAGATGACTTAGCACTTCTGAACAGCCTTTGCCTATTGAAACCATCACCCTTAAAAGTCCAACTCCACGCAAGGAGGCTACCTTTGCAGGTGGAGACTCCCTCTTTCCTCAGTTCTCGTGTCAACGTTTGATGAGTCGTCGGCACACATCATTGCGCTCGCTATCCTTAGTCGAAGGATTACGTAGCAAAATATACAGCTTCAGGAGTAGCGGCGTGCGATCTTTCATCTACCTACGTTTTCAATATTGGTTCTATCTCCTTGTGTAACCGCTTATTCTACAATACTCTACCACACATCTTGTGCCAATGGTTTGCACCCGTCACTCTTAGTTGAGGGATTGGTTGGCAAGATCCACAACTTTGAGGGTTCATGGTGTATGGTTTGTCACAGGACTAGTCTTGGATACTAAGTCGAGGCTTGACTCCTCAGGTAACTGCCTGACCATGTACTTACAGTTACACCCTGCTCACATCTCCTCAAGTGATCGTTTGACGAGTAGCCAGCGAGTATTACAAGAAATACTACAACATACATAGGGTGTCGCGAATTACGCCTGTTGTTCTCAGAAAGAGGAATTGAGTGGCAACATTCTCGGCTTTAACGGGTGGGTATCGTGTGGTCTGTCACAAAATAGTCTTGAAGCAGGCGGTAGATTCTACTCTTCGAGCAACAAGCCTGTCCACCCATCCAGTCTATAGTACTGGAAGAAGATAACCCATCGATCACCTAAGGCTTTGAATTTCTGGAGACGCAACAAAATGTATTATTTTTCGAATGTAGCCACCGTGTCTTTTTAACTTCAAGTAGTTCACGTTAACTATTTGTTAACAAGGATTGATGATATAGAGCAGCCACGTCTCAAGACAAACTAACAGAGTTCGAAATTTCTCCTCTCCAGATTTTTCAATCGTATTCATTTCGGATAATTTATCTTCGGGGTACAACCAATCTATTTTTGAAATGAAATTGCCTTTGCAGCAATAAATCGCTTGAAATTTGGCATACTTCTATGTTATTTTGTTCTCCGTGGATTTGGTTGAATTTCACATACTTTCTATGAAGCTTGGAGAATTACAGGACAGTGTTAAACAGACCTGATAAACACGATGTTTAACGGAAATACATATTAAGAAGTCATTTTTCACACCATCATTCTGTAGACACATGCCATTCATCAACTTGATTCCATGGCATTTCCTACTTACAACTTGGTTGTACTGTATTAGAGAGTAAGGATGGGTAGACCGGGCGGTCGCTCGAGGAATAGAATCCACCGCCTGCTCCCAGACTGTCCTGTGGCAAACAGCACAACGTCCACCCATTGAAGTTGCGAACTTTGCCACGAAATTCCTCTTGAGGGTAACGGGCACAAAACATAGCATCGTATGTTTGGTAGAGTATTTCTTGTAATACTCGTTTTGACTGCATTAAAGAGTAGGGGTGGGTGGACATGGCGGTCGCTCGAGGAATAGAATCTACAGCCTGCTTCGGGATTGACCTGGGGCAGACAATAATACGTCTACCTATTTGTTGCGAGCCTTGCCATTTGATCCCTCTTGAGGGTAACGGGCGCAAATTACGGATGTTTGGTAGAGTGCTTCTTGTTATACTCGTCCAGAGATAAGTCTCTACCCATATTGAAACAGTTGATGGATATTCAAGCAGTTGCATGATGTGCCGGGCTTTGACCTATTATCTGAGATTAGTCGTGTGGAAGACCACACGCCAGAGACCCCTGAGACTGTGAACCTTGCCGCACCATGTGATTCCTGATCCGATTCACGGCCAAATTGTATATAAAACGTTCATAGATGTAGTGGTCAATAGGGTTGCAGACTTTATAAATCTATGGTCCTGTTCTGAGTGTCGAGAAAAAGGCTACTTTCGGTCAATACCGATTGGTAGCGAAGGTCAAGTACTCTTGTGAAAATCAAGGAACCACCTCTAGTTCAGCCTGAGAGGGCAGTAGCCAATCTCAAGTGTAATCCATTTTCGTATCTAACTTATCTTGAGGTTTTTTTTCTGTCTTGGACAGGACAGGGTTGGTATCCAGATTTTGTCTTGAAGTACCTTGACCTTCACTATCTTTACTAGTTTCAAGTTAACTCCGAAAAAATTGATCGAGAATATACAATTTGGCTGTAAGTCCGAACAAGAAGGATGAGGTGCGGTCGACTCCTGAACTACTGGTCTCTAAGTCGAATATAACGGACACAAGATGTGTGGTGGAGTATTTTAGAATGTGTATTAACATAATGGTAGTTGAATTTTGGACTAGAAATGGAACAGAATTTCTAGTTGTTGATTTGAAGTGATCATGTGATGACGATTAAAAAGCAAATTTAATTATAGCATTATCATTTTCAGGAAAAAATTATTAATGAACTTTCAGCGAAATTGTCTATTGTTAGATTCAGCTTTTGGCTGCTAAAGAGCAGCAAATAAGACATCAAATTTTATTGCTCTGCCAACGACATCATTCATGTTAAAACTAAAACCTTACGACATGTCATAAAATAAAAACATCAAAGGAAATCCTTAACAACATCTTTCCAGCGTGTTTACACAATTAGATTATTACATCCCATTTCACATAGGCAGTGCTACCAACATATGCATGTTTTTTTTTATTTCGCTAGGAGTAAATGCTTCAGACATGCTATTTGCTTGTCGTTCTCTTACTCTTGACATGGCTGGAGATTGTTTGATGAAGGAGAACTCCGTCAACATAGATTTGTTTATGCAGATGACCCTAGCTAGATTGTGAGGATGTAGTTATGCTAATATTAACAATCAATGATATTGAGGATGGTTGAAGGAAGTTTATTTGGTGGTTTTAGAGTACATAAACATCAATTCATGCTTTTGTGTAAGATGAATGGAAGTAATTTGTATGAGCAAATATTTAGTTGAATCTTGTTTCAAGGACGGTTTCGTGCGCTACCCCTTTTAACTCCAGAAAATCTTAGTTCGAACGATTTGATCTATTTACTGTTGAGGAGCTTCTAGGATATCAAACTGAATTTCACCATAAATTTAGAAAATGGCGTTCACTATACTTGGAGGAGCGTTATCCAATTTCGTGTGCTCTAATCGATAACATACATACCCATCACATACAAGACCCTATAAAAACCCTCTCCAGCTCTCTATCACAATTAATACCACCCGTTGTACGTCCGACATCTGATGTCCGCCATCCAGTTACTATCCACCCAACCAGGACATCAAATTCAATCAAGCTGAACCGTCCTTCTGTTCGCCCTCTGTCTTTTGCTATGTGAGTATATGTGGTGTCATGTGGTTCTGACACCGCAACTGAATGTTGGGTAAGTTTCACATAGTGGGCTGTGCAATATTGAGAACAAAACTGACCAATGTCGGTCGAAAACATCAAGCAGTATATCAAAAGGAATAGTGATTTCGATGAATAGAACTTTTGTTTGATTTTTTCAAGAAACTAGGTACATTTCTTATAGTTTTTTAGACATCATCAGATGGATAACTTGACCGTACTTCAGCTGGAAGAGAATGTGAGTAGGACGATCAGGACACAATCTCAAAAGAGGGCATAAAATAACAGAACAAACACAAGAATTATATGAAATAATTGTGAATAATGAACAAAATATGTCGGCATGGGATCATTACGACCTTCATGGAATGACGAAACAATGAATAATAAGACGGAACGCAATGAGTACTGACCAGCTTATTTGTTTTATGTTTGACTGATCGTGATCTTGTCGTGGGGTTGCCCAGCTTTCGTCCAATTGCAAGGCACAGTAGAGTATTTTGTATTAAATATTGATATCCATCATTTCCTGGATTATAGGTTATTTATCTAGTTTAAAACTACTATTAGTATGTCTTAGAGATAATCTTGGAGGTATGAGAGATCTTTCTGATGTCATTCAAACGTTGTTGATTTGAGATCCTCGCATAGATTAAGGTTTCGAATTTACCACGAAGATTCAGTAACAAAACAAGTTTGCATGTACTTGAGGCCTTGACTTTTCCAAGTCCGTCGTGCCACAGGAGAAGAAGAAGATAACTATTATCAATTACAATTCTAGAACACTAGGATCATCCAATTTTATTGAATCCTGTAATTCTATATGCGTTGATTCAAGAGACAGTGAAAAAAAGACTCTGATACCTACAAAATGAGGTTTTCGTATTGTCACTTGTTCCTTGTTACTCACCATAGACCAGAGATCTTTGAACTGTGCTCTGCCGAACTTCAGTGTCTGGCAAGCCAAAAAAAAAAAACATTATTTGGAAAATATAGGAGTTCCTATCGATTTACTTTAAAAGTTATTTGGAATTATGTTGATCAACCTGCAATACTATAACTGTCAATTTAATCTTGCATACTGGCTTACAAATGGCAAACAAAAAATTTAGCCTCGATATTCAGTTCAACTAAGTCCAAAGTTTCAGTGCGGTACGTATAATATTTCAGCTGTAGCGAACTTTCAAAGTTCACAAGCTATTAGAATATGGAATAATTGACTTAGACTACTGCGTTCCTCTGACCAACGTTAATTACGGTGTGGGGTCCTCGAAGGACCCTAGCTAAAAAAGTGTTAATACGTATGTTAATATTGTGATTGTAACGGTAAAATATGTTGAAAGTGAACACTACAAATATAAGAGAAGATAACAACAGAATTCGTATAAATTAGAGAAAAAGTATAACATACTGTCAATTTTCGACGAGATCTATGTGAATTGCTGTGAAGACAATATTTTACTCTCAATATTTCTTACAAACGGTAAACTGATATTGTGAACATCGCATATTCACTTCTCATGTGATCTTATTTCCACTAACTACTCGCAACTTTTTTGCTCGAAAAAAGTATGTAGATATTGAAAACAAAAACAACAGATACAGCATGTTGTGTATAATTGTGCAAAGAACAAATACACGAGGGGAAAAATCTATTTGAAAAATACCTGGAGAGTTGTTCAAGAAAAGCAAAGTCTGGGATGCCTTAAGGACTCCACACCGTAGTTTTAGGGTTAAGAAAATATCCGTGCAATTTGTTTTCACAAACTTTGAAGAAAATTATCCTAACAAAAATGCTTTTCTCAGTTAGTTTCTGTTTTCGGTAATGAATTACCACATCAGTCGACAATTTTTAGGTGGTATGGAGGACTCAAACGGCGACGAATAAGTCTTAGCGGCAAACTGAAGACAGATCCACCAAAAACGGCGTCACTCAGCAAAATGTGATTGCCGTGCGCAAACTTATCAACAAAGATCAATATGTGACATAACGCCAGTTTGAGGCATTGTTGGAGATTTCAAAGGCTTCAATTCAAAAAATTTTGCATGAAGAATTGGGTGACAAAATAAGCTTTCCGTTGGATAACCCTCTGTTTGACCGAAAGACAGAAAGAAATGAGGATCAATTGGTGTAAAACGTAGGCAACTATAAAAACGTGTACAGCATTGTCAGTGGTGATAAATCACAGGCTCAATTATATAGCTTCTCAAAAATAAACGTCAATCGTATATTTGGGTACTCCAAGTTCAAGAGAATCAAAAAAAATTCATCTATTTTCAAAGTGTGTCTATAAAGTTGGTCGCGACGTTTGTCTCAAAAGCAGGTCATATAGCAACAGTTTATCTGCAAGATTGCAGAATTGTTACTGCCAATATACAACTATTTTTTTGTTGAAAATGATTGTTGACCTCCAAAAAACCATATCTAAAGGACGAATCATCCACCAAGATAATGCAAGTTTGCAAAAGGCTTGAAAAAATATTGGATTTTTAGAGCAGCAAAACGTCGAATCGTTTGACTATCCTCCTTACAGTCCTGACCCCAGTCCCAACAGTTTTTCTACTCTTCAAAAAATTCATAATGGATTGCGTGGTCAAGGTTTCAGTCGCCAGTAGAAGCAGTCGACGCTTTCATAAATGCAGTTCTGCTAGGACAAGCAAACGAGTAGAATAATAATTGCTTCCAATGTTGGTTCGAGCGAATGTGAAAATGCACTGAGATTCGTTAAGGATACTTTGAAAAACAATGAAGTCATCGGAATCTATACATTGTTTTCTTCCATTTCTATATGCGAAGTTTGAAAACAGACAGGATAGAGAGATGGAGCGTCCAAGAAAAAAAAATTGTGAAGATCTCCTTCGATAAAATTTGAAGTGAATGGAAGGTATGATTCAATTATTTTTGGTTATCTCGGTCCCCTGCGTACAGCGTACATTAGAACTATTCTAGACAAAGTTCATTGTGTACCCAACCTAATGGAATCAGAGTGGTGATAATATATTCCAATTTAATGGAGAAAGTATCAATGAAGGCATGATGTGATCATGAAGTTAACAAAGAAAAGAGAAGAATCGTATTCAATCACTATGAAGTATACGTTCTACTACAATATCATATTGGCCGATGCTCACTAAATGTTAACTCAATCTAGTTTCAGTCGCAAACAGAAATACATAGTATTCTCTCCACAGAATGTGATTTTAGGTATGAAAAGCTAGTATATTTATTCGTGCTTAGTATATGAAATTCAATCGTTCAGATGTTGGACTTAATCTTCAATAATAATTGCAGGCAGTACTGTTTTAGTAGGTATGAATTTTGGTAGATATTTGTATACCTGCATCTCTGTTGGCCTCAAATGGGCGATGGCCGACTGCGCCAGATTTTAATCACATTGGACATCTGTACCAACGACCACAACTAGGTAACAATATAAATGGCCAACTGCACCAATTGATCAGTTCCCAATAAACGCAGAGCATATACTACAATGGCTTTTTCTTCATCTGAATTCTAATTGACAAACCAATTAAATCTGCCTGCATTCATCCACTTGATAAATTTTAAATTGTGCAAACATTCGTCTGGAATACGAGACTGCAACAGTTACAGTCAAAAGTGATAATGGAAATAGTGTCATGTAAATGAATCAAAAGACTTTTGGGCTCACTTATTGCAATATCTAAATATAATCGAAATTCAATAATGCTTTTCCTGGAACCCTTTGTATTATTCTCAGAGGTATGTAGAATAATAATCAAGTGCAGAGGCTCTAGTTTGATGTAAATGTCCATATTTTTCAGTAGGAATCACTTTATATCCTGATTAAGAGCTTGTTACTGGAACAGATTGCGAACGCTTTCGATGATTCGAATCAAAACCTCCTAAATTCAAGAATTCCAATATGTCTTCCAAACAGAGAAGGACCTCCTCTCATATGACAAGATGATAATTGGAAATCTTGAGAGAAATTCTTCTATAATACTTGACGTCGTTACAGGGCATCTTCAATGGACTAACCAACTCATCATCAAAGACAGTAAGACTTTTGACGTCTTTTGAACCCTAGCAGATATTTTTCAAGCATCAAGGGAGAACAATTAGAAGCTTCATAAAATGTAATTTCATCACAAATAATAGTTTGTTCGACCCATCGTTCACCAGTAATATGATACCTTGAAAACAGCAGAGCAATACTCCGAATATTAAGGTAGAAGAGTGTAGTGTTGCAAACAAGTGAAAATAAATGCCAAAAACAACAAGACTCAGTAAAACCCACATAGCCGTACCAAAAATAATAAAATCCACATTAAAATTCCCGGAGACCATTCCAACATCTATACAACGCTACGCGACATACAAGCTTGCATTAGAAGGACACAATACAGACATAAGACTGCGAGGCTTTTCTGCTCTTTGCTTGTACCACGTACATTTAAATCGCCCATCTTATTTTATGCGCACGTGGGAGCTTCATCCTGGGAGAATTCGTCCCAGAAGGACCTGAAGTGCACTGTGATGCAACACTTTATAAATGCTTTTGTCAACAGAAGTTCAAGTTTAAATTATTTAATGATGTATTTTATTACTTTTGCTTACTATTAATGTTATGTATTGTGCACATCCTAGAGCCTTTCGCTACCATCCAACATTTTGGAGTTCATCACATTTAGTTGTACTCACCGATTGTTTCACCGTAGAATCACCGCTGGAGAAGTCGCTGCTTGCTTCACAGTGTTGGACAAGTTTAACGTAGAGTCACTGCTGGAGAAGTCTCTGTTGGTTTCACAATATTTGAATAATTCAATAAAACTGTGCACCACTTTGCTATGAAAATTTCCTTTTGATGAATTGTTACCATTCTTACAATATACTTTTCTTCTGATGTTTTTTGATACTATCAATAAGACTTAACGTTTATTAACAACCATTGGGAAACACATCCTCTAAAGTTGAATGGCTTACTTGAAACTTATCAGTGTGATCATAAAAGATCAAGACACGACATTTTATTGGCAGATATGAATATCATAGTTACTTGCACTGAATTCATTGATAACATTATTCATAATCACTTGAGTTATATACCAATATAATTTATGTGCCCAACTAAGTTAAATGTTACATATATATTATTGCACCGAACATTCTGTCTCCACTCATCGTTGCAGGTTACTGAAGCAATAAGAGCGAAAGATGACACTGTGATGCGTTTCTGCTTCAGTTCTGTATCATGACATGCTGCGCTCGTAATATTTGAGCTTGAAGCTTAGTGCTTGTAATTTTGTATTACTCTCATGTTTCTATGTTTGTACTAACTGTAGTATATTTGATATATGAGTATCATATGAGTTTGATTGTAATAGAGCTTCTTGTTTAATTAGATTCAGTAATAATGTTTAATGTAATGTAATATAGTCCCCAAACTGTTGTAAATACCCGTAGAGATGAGATATTCGATGATTCAAATCTACCTTCCTGCATTTATCAATAAATAATTGCCAAGAGTCCCCATTGTCTCAAGTTCGTCAGCATAATCTCTTGATATACTCTCTTATTAAACAGATACTTACCTACACATACACTTCCTCCTACGTATCATTTCCTAATGGCTTGCATACATAAATCATCAACGCTGATGAGTCCCGCGTCCAACTTTGTCGTTCTACTAATCTGAGTCCTTAGTGCTGAACCCACTCAGCAATGTTCGCTAAGCAGCAGCGGACAGGTGCCAAGCTCATGATTAGTGCCAAATGTGCTAATATGATTTGCTACTCAAGTGTCTGAACGCACCCAGCGATGATACATGAGGCTCAGTTAACTATCAATGTGGATTAGTTATACATGTGATAATCGACACCAATCGATCCGATCGCAGGGGCTTGTGATACATGATGTGATTGTGGGATTTGATAATTGCTGCGTTGGATATTGAGCTTGATCTTAGAAGCCGTGGAGCTTGTCTTGTGACTTCAGAGGAATTGATTGAAGCTTAAGTGGAATTAATTTTGTTGCGTTGGGTACCAACTTTAGACAATGTAATAATATTAGAGCATTCTGAATAACATGTGTATGGTGCCACATTTTCTTTCATGAGGAACTCATAATAATTGATAAATTTTTGCTACTCCGGCAAAAAATATTGCATTAGAGCTTCGTTGGAAATGCGATGACATATCTACAGATCGAGCACTACATCCACTTGCGAAAACGGGAACAACTGTTCTGAGTTCATTCCTTGGAAATGTAACATCAGATTTTGGTGATTTATTTTGTAATCAAAACCACTTCTATAAATTATTTGATCTCTAGATGTGTAGGGTAACCATCGAAATGTTTGTCTTCTTCCAGAAGTGTTATGCAGAAGCAGTATTCTAGGCACTGACTATCAGCAGGTTCTTGATATGTCAAGATGTTGATGCAAACGAGCATCTACCACTACAAATTCTTTGATTGTTCAAAGAAATTTTATTGGAAATTGAACCAACGCCTCGCCTTGCTCGTAAAATCTATGCTACTTGTGAACCCTAGTGTTTTTAAAGTGGGTGTCACTGTGAACTACATAAATACTCTTTGTTCAATTCTATTATTGAAACATGTTATTTTTTACTTGGATACCAATCTTGAAACTGTTTGTTTTGTCAACTACAGTGATTCCTATGACAACGGGTGGGCGAAAGTAGTGAGTGTAATTACTTTCGTCCACTCACTCTTTCATAACGAAATAAACAATGAATTTCAATACATTTTATTACATGTATTTATTGATATGAAAATGAACTTCACAATTATTAAAAATTGCGTTACTTAAACAAGATATACCAGCAACTGAAAACTGATGAGACTCTGTAGTTATCGTAGTAACTTTTGTAATATCAACTTGAGTGCTATATCTATTACTTGTTTTCTCTTCTTCATTAATTATTTTCCTCGCACAATTTCATTATTATCTTGTTCCATTTGAGTGTCACAATTTATATTTGTAAAAATATCAGGACAAAACAATTTTAATATTTCTGACAGTTGCGGATATTTATATTTACATGATCCATAACAACGTATCCACCGCCTATGCTACTTTAGACTCTATACATGATCTTTGTTCAAGAAGTGTAATAGATTTTAATGTTTTAATGAATGTTTCAATAATAGGATTGAACAAAACGCTATACAGCACTCGTGAAGAGACGAATTCGCTCACTTGTGTGCCTTTGCACACTCGGCTAGCGCCTCGTGCACAAAACTGCCACCCGCGTGAGCAAAACTCATAGTTTCTTCACTTGTATTGTAATATACTATTAGTGTTGTTGGGTGTATGTTTATCATATTTCTTGAGGGACTGATAAACGGTGAAAAAGTTGTTTTTTTGTTCAACCTTCAAATCAAACTTGATGATGATCAAAAGATTGGAACAAGTTGTGACCAACATTTCAACGCGAATTATGACTCGCTACATTAAATTTTGTCTTGCATCAATCTTTGTTACAGACCCTTAAGCGTCCTCCACACTACTTCACTTCACCTCAGGCGACTTCCGTTCGCTGTCGGTTTTTTGAGCCCGAGGATTTCGGGAAGTATCACTCACGACGACTGAGGTCCTAGCGAAGTTGTACGAGTGTGTAGCCATGTACTCCAAATAGCGATCAAATACGACGAACACTTCGTCGAGGTAGCTTCGTGGGTAGCTTAGAGGTAGCTTTATCATTTCAACCACATAACGAGTTCAAAAATGTACCTATATCATCCTTATAGGCCAGTCTATGAGAACACGATCCTTGCATTGTTTGTGGTTCCTTTCTTCTTTCATATGTTGTTAGAATCCATCCAGATAATATAGATTCAGATTTGCAGCCTTCAAAAACTCGAACGACTGGAGATAGAGTCGAAGAACAACCTTGACACTTTTCTCAGTATTTCGTCAAAAAGCAGTAAAAGAAGCTTCTGACATAAAAGTCACTCCTACGTTTTCGAAGCTGTAAATATACCCTACGATTCGAATTCAGCTCCAATTTTTTTTAGTCAGATAGTTTTTGAGATACAAGACTTCAAATATCGACCCTATATCCAAAAAGTGGAGTTCCATCTTTTGGTCCACTTTCAAGCCAAAGTTTTCATCCTACAAGAAACTCATGAAGAAAAAAGTTGATGCGAATCCTATTATTCTCATTTTAAAACATAGTGGTGTCTCTAAGGCCCAGTTGTACAGTCTAAGCTTATCCAAAGTTTAGTTAAACCAAGTTTAATTTCTATGGTTACAATTATTTCAGCAATTGTAACCGTGGCAATTAAACTTGATTTTACTAAATTTGGATAAGCTTAAACTGTACAACTTGCTCAAAAATGTGACTTAGAGAAAAAGTTTGAAGGAAACGTCCTCTCATTTAACATCAAATTTGTTGTGAATTGAGAAGTCAACGTTTTGTATAAATACATGGTGGCTTCAGGAAGGAGCTGAAAAATTATGAACTGGCGACGAATATGAACTTGAAGTGCTCTCCTAAATAAGAAAGGGGAGATGTCTACCAGTTCTTACTCTGCTTCCCGGCTTAATGAACCTTTTGCAGGTTCAGGGTCATCCGGAACTTATTCTTCATCCTCGATGGCAGGGACATTCGAACACTCAGAGCTCTGCCAGTTTTTGCAATTGGACGAACATTCAAATTCTGCTGAAGCAGGCACCCTCACAACCCTTCCTACTTTTGCATGAGAGGCATTCAAGGAGTATGAAGAGGAAATGTCTTCCGATTTGCTCTATTTCCTAGCTTAGTGGATCTTCTGTGGGTTCAGTATCGACTACATATCTTCCTCGTCTTCAACGGTACGGATGTTGGAACGCTCCTGGCCCTGGTAGTTTGCAGTAGGAGGAACATTAAATTGCTGTCTTTCCACAGGAACAGGCATATCTCCGCAGCCCCTTCTACTCTTGCACGAGAGGCATTTGAGAATTAGTTGGAGGCTTGGGAGCTGTAACGTAATGATCTCATGACATCCCCAATCTATCGGATTGTTGGTGATCCTCAACCACTTCTTGACCTGGTGGTAACTTCTAAAGGAATGATTTTTGACAGCACCTTTAGTTGATGCTAATCGAGCTAGACAAAACAGAGTGCAGCAGAGTGTGTTGATCGATGTCTCCCCGTCTCCTCCATATAGAGTCAAAATGAGTGTCTTCCCTGCCTTCTCCTTATCATTGGAGTCCGCTTGAGGATTGAGAAGAATCTGGAGCATATCAGTCAGATGTATCGTGCGCTGGAGTCTTCTACCAGAATAGGGTACAAGTCGTGTCGCATCTACTAAATGCATGCAGCAAAAGTATTAGGCCTTTTGAAAGGTGTATATCTTCTTGTTTATATGAAGAGGATGAAAACTGGGTGTCTAACCCACCTCTGCCATTTTTGTGAAGGAAGACGTTGTTAGAGTCGAAAAAACACTGTTGAATTTGGCGTTCACTATTCGTGATCATTGATTTTCTCGAGCATCAAGGATCTCACTCCCACTTGGTGTTATTTTCATTCCAGCTTTCTCTTCAGAACTAAACTCAATGTCATCTATTATCATGGTTTCCAATGTAAGGTTCGTCAATATGTGACCTGGAACTGCCCTTAAGTGAACGGGTCCTGTGAGCACTTGTTCATGGCTTGAACAGTTAACAGCAGCTGTTTCAGTCCACTGTCTGCCATAATTGCTCCCATGCTTTAGGCAGCCCATCTAGTACATGAGTATATCTTCTCTAAAGAATACCCAATGTGCACACTAATTACCGTTACTAGGTTACTATTAAAATCAAAATGTTGCGATCAAGACTTGAACTTGAATGAGAAGATGTTTCCTTAAGCCTCATTTTTGACTATTTTTGGTTTTTGGTTTTTTCTGAGCAACATATAATACCTAGAGACACTGTCATGGTCCTAATGAAGGTAGTTGAATTCACAACAACTTTCTTTTCCATGAGCTTTTTGTAAGGTGAGTACTTTGGCTAGTATTCCGCTCGAAAGTAGACCAAAAGTAAGTAGCTCGCATTTTGGAAGAAAAGGCCAATTTTTGAGGTCTTATGTCTCTGGAACTATTGAACCATGAGAAATGTGTTTGGGCTCCAATTCATTTTTTATGAGGAGCTTTCTGCACTAAAAACAGAGCTAAATTATCGTTGTTTTTCGGCTATATCTCTAGTCGCTCTAGTTTTTGAGGATGGCAATCTGGCTTTCCACTATCTAGGTGTACCCTAATGACATATTAAAAAGAAAGGAAACCACAAATTATGCAAGGTTGACACACTATTCATGTCCTCATTGACTGACCTTTTATTGTAATGATAAGCTTCGAAAATTCTGATATACAGTGAAATCCCAATTCTCCGAACACTGATTATCCGGATTCCTGTCGCACAGTTCTAATAATGAGTAAGTCAACCGAAACTTATGAAGTAGAGATTTCCACGCTATCATCCCAAAATACTTCCCCAGAAGCTTCAGTCAGATAGAGAAACTCGGTTGTAGAGAGAGATAGTCTATCAAACAGATTTAAATGGCCAATCGGCTATTCTCGCAAAACTTCGTTAATGTTCGTCGCAAAATCCCTTATATCGGAGTGTTCGGAACGTTCTTTGTACTCCAAGTGCATACGGTGCGTTCAATTTTCAATAAATGCTAACGTTTATTTTGTAATGAATTTATGAATACATGTTCTTTTTGAGTCTCAAAACGGTAATTCTACATTCCAAAGGCATCATAATACACTGCACAATAGATTTATCCAATCTTTGCATCTAATTTTTTCATTGTACAAGTGCAAAGCAGAAAGGTAGAGGCATGAAGTGGAAATGGTATTGCACTTCGAGATGATAGCTTTTTATGTTACACATTTATTACATAATAAATTAGTGCATAATTTGAAATATGAGGCAAGACTCCATGATTATAGCTGGATAAATGATATTCTATATTTTACTGCTCATAAAACTGTACCAAATGCGTAAACAATTCAATATTTTATTGTCCACTTATAGGAAAAATTATCTATAAATTAAACTGAAAATGTTGCGATAAATTCCTGAAACTTTTATTGCCGCAGCCATTGCGCTAGTAACATCATGAAAATATCTAGTTTTAATCGATAACTTGTCAAAGATGATTAATAGAGTTGGTTAAAAATAGCTCTACAGTACAAATTGCTCAAACTTTACCTATTCGTGCACAGTGAATACATGTACTTCTATAGTTTCGCGGTTGCGAAGTACGAAGTCCTACTGCAGTCGACAATGCAGCAATGTGTCACCATTTCAAAACGAAATGAACAATTGGAGCTGAACTAAACGACAGCATAAAACGTCATTTGTCATTTTACAGAATTACTACCGCCAGTTTTCAGCGAGTTTGTAAACAACAAATATATCTTGCGTAAATGACCGAAAGCCAGTTCTTCACTAAATCTTCTCCTAAATTTATTCGATTATGTTCCAGAGAATATTGAAGTTAATGCAAACTACATAGGAAAACAAAAGCACATCGACGCTGTGGATATATTTAATCTGTTTTATAATTCAAACAAAACAAAACTAGACACAGGAACAGAACAAAGAATACAAGAAGTAACACCAGAGAAAAGAAAAAGGGAATAAAAAACAAAATCAAGAGTTTGAATGAATAGGGATGCAGGTTGGGAGTAAAATTCCAACTGGCTTTTGTGTACATAATGGCACATAATCTCATCATCAATTATTCGGAAAGATATTCCATTACATTCTAGAGGAATATTTAGGTAACGAAGATAAGGTTGAGAGTGTGTACTTATACTCGCGTAATCTTGGGCGTTCATCTTGATGAAAGCAGACTTTTCTAAGCTTCTATACGCCAACTTTTGAGGGCTTAGTATTTAATTGAATTATGAATGGGGCTCACACCATCATGCACTCATCTCAAATCTTTTAGAATCAAATAAAAATATACAGTACCTTTTGTGTTGCTGTTTTTGAATTTGTGAATGAACTACTTGAATTACTCTAGCTAATAGCCTGTTCATCATTGTGATTCGTGCAGAAAGTGAATAAGGACGTATTCCTCAACCAGTAACTTTTCAACATCCCAGCTACGTGAATTGAAGTCAGTCGCTTCAGAGTCTTTCAAGATCTGTGACCTAGAAAAAGTAAAATCAAGAAAGAGGTCGCTTCTGTGATTCTAAACTTGGAACTTCTCTCGCCAGCCTATCTCCTATCTTCTGCTGCTCCTTGGCTGTGAATTTCATGCATGTTAGCTTTGTTGTTGCTTTCTTCCCTCTTTCTGCTAGTCCAAGTCGTTGTCGGTGTTCCTCTTTACATTCGCATCCATCTCTTGTACTTTAAAAATGTGTTCGGAGAATCGTTCATCCATCATGCTCCGCCGTCTGCTTGTTATGATTTCTTGGAGTTTTTTCGTACTGCCTCTTGATATATATTGGAACTTTCAGGATGGCTTTCTCATATTACATCACAATAAGTTTATCATCATTGAGATTACTATTCTATTTCACAAGTTGAACTTCAAAAAACAATTATACTATCTGTTCAGTAGGCAATCCTTCTTTCTGATTATTCTTCAATAAAATTTTTGAAGTCCTATATAAACTGTAACCATACCAATGGGATAACATTCATGAAGCAATTGATTCAACCAGGAACAAAATGAATGAATTTTTACACTATAAATAGAAATCGAATCGTGTTCTAGTTTTATAATGTCATAAATTTTCTTTTCCATACTAAAAGACAAACATATAATACACAATTTACTTTTATATTCAAGATAAAGAGATTTATGACTCCAACACAAATTGAAAAGATTTAAAGAAAATTTCGGTTACAAAAACTGGTTAGCTATTGGCTGACTCTGTAGAGGGTCTTAATTATTCTATCAGATTCCTAATCAGGAAATATTTGCAGTGGTCTTGATTTATTATACTCACAAAACATAGAATACTGCTAAATGAAACCAACAGAAAAGGAATGAAAGAGCTTTAATGCTCGTAACTTTTTAATGTGTGTTCCATTTTGACATTACCTTTATAAAATCTCGTTTGAGTTTCACAAACACACGGAAATTCAATTGAAATGAGGTCGATCAAGAAGAACAACCTTCAGAAATGTATTTCAAAATTAATTTACCAAAGAAAATCTTTCAAATTCATTAGTAATTTTCTTGAAGAATTCTCGACTCAGTCTGGCTGAGAAACTTTAGTGCTAATTATGGTAATTAAGGTATCAATGGTGTTAAACGAACAATAATGCCTGAGGTCAACAGTGTACTTTCCGAGGGCCTTTGGCCCGAAGTGTGTACGTTAACCGCAGGCATTATTGTCTGTTCAACTCCCGTGGTGCCTTCAATAATTAATGTCCTACTTTTGTTGTATTTCAATCAAAATTTTCAGCAATGTATGTCCTGTCATTGTGATTTTTGTCAGAGAAATTATTCTAGTTACTTGCTGTTACCAGGAAACTTGTTTGTTATTTTTCATGCCCTCGGGTATTATTTGTTACGTAATTACCGTGAAATCAGTGTTCTTATGACAACTATAATGAACTAGTCGGACATTAATACAATTATCATGATCTAGTAGTTAGTTTACATTTCATAATTGAGCTTATGAATGAAAAAAAGAGAATATAAATTGAAGAATACATTGTGATACCATCGAAATTGAGAACAAAACTACTTTCAGATTAGTGGAAATAGTGGAATACAGTGTACACATAACTAACTACGTTAGCATGTTGAATCAAGGAAAAACCTGGTATTACTTTTATCTAGCTGAAAATTTACGAAATGATTTCATAAATGTACTTATTGAAGTCCCAATTTGATATGCCTCCATTGAGATCTTGGAAGATGAGGTAACTATGATTTAAGTTTATCAGAATTTACCACAATGAAAGTATGGATGTAACAAAAAGTTATTGCTGTCTGAATGTGGGTGAAATCCATACTAATCTGATCCACTTCGTTGTCTTGTATGTCGCTAGGAGTCAAAATTTTACTTGCAGCTCTGTCTCTAACTTCTTTTCTGCTTTCTTCTTACTTTTCTTGATTCTTCCTGATATCTTCTGCAATCCTTGCTTAAGTCTATCTATGTCTTAGTTTATGTTTTCTGGCAGTCGTAAATTATTGTAATTCATCCTTCGCCCACGTGAATAAAGTAATCAAACACCTTATTCAGGATTGTGTTATAAAGTTGCTTCGAGGTGATACTTGGAGGTTATCTTTTATAGTTTGTATTCGTACTTGGTCTTACCTTGTGCTAGTTTTCGTTCGGGAGTTTACTACTTATTTGGGTCCCGTGATATTGGATATTAGAAATTGTTGCTTTCGAATGAACATAGAAAGATATACAGCTTGTTTTTTATTTTGAGAGGAATATTCAGTGTCTACGGAGGAACCTTTGAATAATTTGGTTTATGGGGCTGTTTTCCAAATAACTTCTTCTCTAGATCTGTCCTACTCTTGGGTGTATCCGGCAGAAAATATTGAAAGTATTGTTTCGTCTGTTCTGCAGACATGATCATTGTTCCAGTTTTCTTCATATTAAGTCATGTTGCTTCTCCTTGTTCTTTTGTCTGGTGTCAAAAATCTTCCCCAGCTCTTGCTATATAAAAAGGTAAACTTTTCTCGAAATCGATGAAACATTGTGCCTCTTTTTCGTATTGCAAAGTTTTGTTTGATATTTTCTCTAGACTGAATATAATGTCCTGCGTACTTCTATCTTCTGGAAAATCATACGGCAATACATACATTTGTGGACTCTGTTCTTACAGCTGTTTTCTTCTTTCTGGTTAGATTGAAGAAATATGGAAGTGATTTCATGAACTCTTTTCTCAGGTTTTCGACCATTTTTATGTTATCTGCCCCAAAATTTGCTCTGGCAGTCTTGATTGTTAGTTTCTCTACCTGTATTCTCTAATCTAGGTGATTTTATGTTTGGTCTGTTGTTTTGCTCTCAGGGCTCTACTGTTTTTGTTTCTTGTATCTTCCCGTATATTTTGAAGACACTGTTTCGATCTCCTCAATACATCTTTATAATTTGTAAGTCTCTCTCCTATTTTACCTGTAATAATTTTCATGGATTACTCATTTTCCCTCTCATTTTTCTTGAAATATTTGAAAACTGTGCTTCCATCTCCTTCAAATGTCTTCCAATACATGGCTGAGGACTTACATGATAATTTTAAGAGAAACTAACCTCTTTCATGCCTGATTGTACAATTAGGGCTCATCTACAGTTCAGTTGAACTTAGTTTATTTGCTTTGCTTACAATTATTCCAGGAATTGTAACCAAAGTGAATAAGATTCAAAGGAAAACACTCACTGAAGTTTAACAATCTTTATAAAAGTCCAATATTTTATTGCAATTTCGGCTGCTCTGTCATCATCAGAAGTATATGAGTTCTACAAGAAATTCCAGTTCTATTTATACATACATACATTATACAAGTCCCATGAGAGGGCGAAGTTCTCACCTAAATGGTAGAAATTATCAAAGACATTGCGGGGGCGGAGCTATCAACTAGAGGGGCAAGATATTGAAATATCTAGAAGAGCGGACTTCCCAAAAGTTCTGATTGTCTAATGTCTGTAGCAAAAATAACTTGGAAATTCTGCATTTTGAAAAGAAGGGTAGGAGGTTAACATATCTAGAAGCGTATAAGATCATGAATGCGGTTAAAAATAAGGAAAAAGTGATGAAGGAATAATTAGAATTTTTGGAAACTCTGCTTCTAGATATTTTAATATCTTGCTCCTCTAGTTGATAGCTCCGCCCATGCAATGTTTTTGTTAATTTCTACCATTTAGGTGATAGCTCCGCCCTCTCATGGGACTTGTATACTATATGCATGTATAAATAGAACTGGAATTTCTTATAAAACTTTTACACTTCTGATGATGACATAACAGCCAAAATTTTCCTTTGAATCCTATTTCATTATGTTTTACCGAGAGCCTACAGCTTCTTCCATTGAATTTACCAAAGTGAATAAGCTTAGTTGAACTAAATTGTAAATTAGCTTGGATTGTACAACTGAGCTGTAGAAGAAAAACCTGATTCTTCGATTCGGAAGACTGTCTTAAATGTGTTTCCATCTTCCAGACATTTTTTGTTGATCGTATGGAAATTCAGGAAAATTGATTATCCCATATTTTCTCATATTCAAACAAATTTATTACTAACATAAGTTGTCATGCCAAACAGTGGTTATGAGTGGCCATGAATGACTCCACTTATGACACAAAAGAACGCACTTTCTCTGATTAAATACATACCAATGAGAACAATTTTCAAGCACAATAAACGTTAAACAGAACGACAAAGTAAAATGAGTAGTAAATGATGCACATAAAGCTAGCTGTACTTTTTTCGTCAGTGGTCACTGATAGAAGTTAGAGGATCCGTTATTTTCACGAATAGGTGTGTTCTGTTGTATCATAAGTGGTTACTAATGGGCACTCATGGACACTTTTTGGTGTGACATATGTACTTTTTCTCATCTCCAAGGTGGCAGTAGGAAATTAAAGTAGGTAATGTTTCTTCACTATTTGAAAGCAAAAACTTATTGTACTTCTGATTGAAACAAAATTTGAATATTAAAATATCCTACCTTGAAAGTGAAGACCCAGGCTAGCTATTAATAAGGGCACCGGAAATATTTCACCTGAAAAATAGTAAATGGGCGCCACTCCCAGAAAATGATCACAGGAGAAAAAGGTGCTATTCTGGAAGACAATAGCGACAGCAAAAAAAAGCATAGACGTCAAAATCAATTATAAACAAAATTATTATTAATATAAAGCGAATAGTTTCAAAAATTATAATGAAAAAAATTTGTTAACCTACGAAAATGGTTAAAGCTATAATACAAAAAAATCTCACTGCAACAGCCAAAGGGGAACTGGAGAGCACGTCACAGACGTTCAAAATTACGTTACAAAAACTGGCTAAATATCCTCTTCAGACGGAACTCAAGACTAGTATCGGTAGAGAAGGAAAATGACGAATTGCTGGCCACAAAAACAACGTCGGACAAGAAAGTTCCCTGAATTAAGTAAAGTTGATCTTGCGTCTTATAGAGCTTTGATAAATACCCAACTGTCCTTGAAGGTATTAAGACTGGCCGTGCGTCTGGTAATCAACTTTGGAAAGTGTTAATGTTCTTCTCAATCTCGTAGTCGTATTAATGTTCTTCTTAACGTAAAGTTCGCCAAAAACTAGTCTCAAGTCTAGTCAACTAGTCGGGTGTCATATCACTTATCTCACATTCACACTTCTCCATTCTTATTCTTATTGATTATGAAAAAGCTGCTATTAGGACTCCAAGATTTATACTCCAATTGATGAATGTTTGGGCTGACACAGTTCTAGAAACCGATAAGACTTAAGAAAACGATAAAAAAACTAGTTCACAGGTTGAGGGTTGCATACAAATAGATTTAGCTTGAGCAGCCCAGTGAAAAATACATAGCAATAACATTAGTTCTAACCCCAATAGGTCAAAAGGGCAATAAAAAATCGCGACCACGTCGATAAATAACTGTCTGGCTGAGTTTCCCAACAGAGGCGTATGAAGAAGAATTTATTGAATGTATTTAGGTATTCTCCCAATTCATTTCAATCGATTTTGATATGAAAAAATTTATTACGTTATATAGAATATAGAAGAACAAATCCAACATTATCTCCATTTGATACTAAAAGTGGTTTTGTTCAGTGAGTGATATTTTTTCACGACTAACACTTGTAATCGATTTCTAGGATCTGTTATTATCAATATCAAACGCTTGCCTTTGTCTCGAACGTTGTGCGTCCGGGGCGCGCGCCCTTGAATACACCCCAAATGACACGTGCGATATCCGTCAATCATAAAATATTATTTATAATAAACTGAGCTCCACTCGATCAGAAATGGTTTTACCAGCCAATCAGTGTGGTTTTTGCTAACCGAATGGCTTGAAGTTTATAGTGCGTATGTGTTTAATGGTGTGTTGTGCTGAATTATTGATGGTTTGGGGTGGTTGTTTCACGGTGGTAAAAACCCTGCCTGAGTCATACTGCATCTGTGGTTGATTTGGTTCTGAGTTGATTATTTCGGAACATTAACCTTTGTGGATATCTGCTCACCAACATTCAAGGCTAATCGTGGAAACGGAAACGATGTTCTCGAAGTTCACAACAGTCTCGTCAAATACGATTTGAGTTCAAAATTCATCTTCTTTCATCTCGATAAAGATCAGTTCATCATTTTGAGTGCTGAAAATAGCAATTTGACCTCTGGGTCAGGTAATTACTGGAATTGAACACAATATTTTCTTTGCTGTCTACACATGACTAATGCGATAAAAAACTGACGTGAGAACTCAAGTTGGATTAGTTGATTCCAATGTGAGATAACATGTTGGTATGTGCATCGGATTTAGAAAGAAAATAAATTAAAAAATAAACAGTATTCATGTATTGTGCTGATCTTTATCTCTTGAGCGTTTGCACGAAAAGTTTATTTCACTGGACGATAATTCCTGGAAGAGAAAACTAGGTTTTATTTGTAAATTATTAATTATGCAGAAGCTACTGCAATTTGATAGCGATAATGCAGAAACACAAACATTCAACAACATTGAAAATAAAAGGCAAAATTTTTTGTTGTTGATTTCCAGAGCCCTTGACAGATTATTTTCCTCAGGTACATAATAATTACGTCTTGTGTATGATGATATCAAAATAAACTATTGCAGTGCGGAACTGCGCAAGGTACAACTAAATTATAATATTTATTTTTATCTAGTTTTAAAGTCTGGAATACAAATACAACAGAAATGTCGTTGATAGCAATCAGCAGTGCACGCAAACTGGTAATTGTTCTTTTTCTAGACTTTACCTAGCAATTTCTTTTAGTAATATGGTAATAAGATCACTGGAAGAAATGTTATTTCTCGACTCGTGAACTGACGATCTGACAACAACTTGAAAAATATGCTCTGACATTTATATTCGCTATTTTGAAACATCTGATCGGATATATGATTTAGGAGTCGTATTTTAATCATGTAAGTTGGATCGATGCCAACATTTGCATTTGTACAAATTGAAGCAATAGATACACAAATTTTTCTGATTAATAACTGAATTGGAACATCAAATGTTCCAGCCAGACAGAAATAAATTTGTATGAGCTCGACGTTACATTAACAGCAGCAATTTGCTTGTTCCGTTTGCAAAAATTGGATATAAAAAAGCTGGTAGTAATTTTATTGAAACATGATATTTTACAATAATCGTATGTATTCATATTTTATGTTTTTTCTATTCACGATCGTTTTTATTTTCAATACCTTTTTATGGATCTATCTAAATAAATCTCAAGGGAATACTGTTTTATCATTGAAGAAGGTAGTTATTTGAAAAAGCTCAAGAGCACAGGACTGAAAAATCATCGATTTCTGTATTGTATAAGGATTTAACTGGATTAAGGTCCTAAAGTCTAACTGAGTGTACTTATGCACTAAATATAAGACTTTGATAATATTAATATCCATTATTCGCAACAAAAAAACATCGTTAACACTGAGTAATAAGGATAGTGAGCTCAATGTGGTCGTGCTCATAGTGGTCACAGTAAAATCGTGTTTATAGCGGTCATATATTCTGCTCTTTTCGCCATATTTCGAGCCTGCTCGTAGCGGCCAATATTGCTTCTTCATCATTATTCATTTATTCAACTGGATTAAGATTGACTCTTCAATCTGAATAAGGGAATAAACTTGTTTAAATATCAAATATTTCTCATTTGATGGCTCGATTCTATAATAGACGCTCCTAGAGGCTACGTACAAGGGGGCGGAGTTTGAACAACTATCGATGCGAGCGCTCGTGATGAGCACCATTGTAAGCATTGAACTTCATTTCTCAGAATACGTCATCGAGAATTGTAGATTAAAAGTGAAAATAATTGCATAAAAAACAGAGGAAAACGCTTGTTCTGTTTTACGCTGTTATGTTGAGGATGATTCAAGTGAAATATAGTTTCAAAGATTTCATGTATGCAGTCATAACATATAAAAACGAGTGAAGTGGATCGAAGCGGTAAATAGAGTATTATCTGTATTTCATTATTAATTTGTAAGGTATTTCAGTGATAGAAGTTTGTCGGATGCACTTCGCAATAATTATGTTGTTAAAATTATCAGCAACATATTCTTCAACATGTTTAATAGGGCAAAACTGATTTCACGCTTTTATTCAATACTTCTTTGGTAAAAGGGATACAATGTTTGATACATACAAACCTGATCCGCAAGATCATCGGCGTCATAATTTGAAGTTATTCTATCAATTTGGAAGAATTAAGACGTTTTCTCTAATAGGTACGTTATAATCGATGAAAAAAAGAACTCAAAATTAATAACTATGCAAGTTATATTATGGGCACATAGCTGAATTAAATAATATTAGTACATTTAAATAATTATAGGTAAGAAATAATAATAAAATGGAATAATAGTTCCAAAGTCAATCGACATTCGCAGAATTGTGAAGCGATTTCCCGAACAGTAAATCAACTTTAAAACTAGTTCTATGCTTGTGAAACCAAACTGATCTTCCAGTAGTGATTTTCGTTAAATTGTTTCAATGCTGTGAAGCCACCAATTGACCTCTCTAGCATTGATTCTACGTTAAATACTTCTGACACTGTAAAGCTAACAATAAGGATCTCTTCAGCGGTAATTCTACGTTGAATCAATCTCATCATCATCTTTGGCGCTACAACCCTTGGTGGGTCTTGACCTGTTCTTAGATCTGTTTCAATTCATTTCTATTTTTCGCCTTGATCTTACAGTTTCTGATCTTTAGTTTCTTTAGGTCTTCTCCCACCTGGTCTCTGAATCTAGATCTAGGTCTGCCTTCCTTTCTTGTTCTGGCCGGGGTTTGATGAAATATGTACTTTGGACTCCTTTATAAATATGGCGGAGTACTTTTCTCTCGAAGCAACCCAGCAAGTCTTTATCATTTTTTGTCATCGTCCATGTTTCTGACGCGTAGGTGAGAACAGGTTTGATGAAAGTTTTATCTATCAACACTTTAGTTTTTCTGGTAATTATGCTTGATTTGAAATGTTTTCTTAGGCCAAAATAAGCTCTGTTAGTTATATATTCTTCTCTTAATTTCTGCATTTACCAAATTATTCTCATTTATTTGGGATCCCAGATATATAAACTCTCTTAGACCTTCGAATATATATGGCTTCATTCATATATTTTCATATACTTCGTTTTGAAAACGTTAACCTGCAGTCCTTGTCGCTTCGCTACTGCTTCCAGCGCTTCAAAGGCTTTCTATTAGGTCTCTTTTTGTTCGTGTTATCACATCAATATCATCAACGTACACAAGTATTTGTACACTTCTGTTTATGATGGTGCCTCTAGTTACTATTTCCGATTCTCCAATAGCTCTTTCTAACGTGATATTAAATAGCAGACAATATAAACTGCCTTCCTGGCGCGGCATAGCTCTCTGGAATCAACAAAAAATTCTACAGCAGTGACTCTACGTTAAACTAGTTCACCACTATGAAGCCAACCAGGTCCTCTCCAGCGGTGATTCTACGTCAACTCAATCTTATACTGTAAAATCAGTGAAAACTTCTCCAGCGGTGACTCCAAGTTAAAATTATTCAACACTGTGAAGCCAACAGTGACCTCTCCAGCGGTGATTCAACGGTAAAACAATCTAACACTGGAAAATCAACAAATAATTCTCTAGTGGTGACTCTACGTTGAGTTAATCCGATGTTCGCTTTTACGGACCTATAAAAAAACAGTCAGACTAACAATTTACTCGTCTTGAGCAATCGCACTAAAAGGACTTAGCACAAATATTCGAACGGGCGTCGAACGGTAAACACTGGAATACTCTGGAAGATATCTCAGACAACTGAATTTCGAAAGGAGTGACTCAAATCGGCTGTAAGGAGCCATTTATACTCAAAGTTTAATAAAACATTACTTAATCTGCGTCTCCCAAATTTATTTCAAATTAGCGCTCTAAGAGTAAGATGAAGAAGAGTTATTCTAGAAACGAAGAGATTATATCAAGAGTACTAATTCTTTCACACCAATTTTCTGACCAAATTTCCAGCCTACATGAATCTTTACAATAATCATTTGTCTACGTTAATAGTTTAGTCATTTGTCGGCAGGGTCTGAAAGTCAAACATCACGGTAAACAAAACCTGGAACAAAGATATACAAAGTATTTTACAGAAAAACGGTCGAATACATTTACGGTGAGTACATGACATAAACACAGATCATACAGTTACAGAGTTGTATTTCAGGAAATTCATATTCACAAACTATAACCTTTATTCAACCACATGCTGTGATATATAAACAAAAAAATATTTATTCACGCTGATGACTGGTGATGCCACGGTGAGTGGTTGTGTAGTGTTTAAACAAAATCACGGTTCTTTAAAATTCACAGAGCAGGCAAGATATGAAGACCAGTTGTGATTAACCTCAAAATGAAAGACTATAGCTGGAAGCTCTAGATGTGTAAATGGGGCGAAACTTTGAAGAAACAATTATTCGTCATGAATTTTGATAGAACAAAATTGATGATAGGATTGGAAAAGCGGGTATTTAAGTATCCATTTATCTCACTACAATGAAAACATGAAAGTTTTAATTTCGCTCCAACTTTTGTGACGAAATATGTCCCAGAGCCTTCTGCTACCGTCAAACATTTTAACGTCTATCAAAATTTGCTTACATCTTACACACCCTATAAATTTTAAATTCTGTAATTCTGCTTAAACATACAACACCGCTTACCTTAATTTTATCAGTCATCAGCTGAATTAGATCTGTTTTAATATTTCACATGTGGTGGAATTAGGTTAGGTTTTTTGAAAACACCTGTAATTGAATTCAACCGACATTGTTTGATCTGTATTCATGTCTTGTGCCTTACCGTTAATAAACTCTGAATGTAATCAACCGTTGTTCTGTAAATATGTTGCATATTGCATATTTTGTTCAATGTTCTTTGCGACCTTTGACCATAATACACAAATGAACATCTGATATTTGACAGTTGACTACATTGCCGACAGATAAAAGGATATTTAGGACAATTTTAATTTTAAGGAGATATAATCATGAAGGATGTATTCTACAGGAAAGTGATGGGAAATTTTTTATAGTAAAGAAATTTGTATTTGTAAAATTACTTCTTCTTTTTATCTGTATGTCTTCTTTACATTACTGAAAGCGATAATATGAATTCAATTTAAAAATCTGCTGTGGTCAACACAGTACTTTCCGACCATAAATATTATGGTCAGTCTTATCATCGTCTCATAAAATTTAGAATGTTGTAGTGTGACGAAGCCTTACAGTTCTGTTTAAGGCACAATTTTACATTGAGCCTTCAACTGCCGCATTTGGATTTGAATTCAATAACAACCATCATTTGTATTTTTGTGATACATTTAGGCTTCGAGTCTTTCCTAATTATTGTTATTCATCTTGTTTGCCAGAATATGTCCCAAAGTGAGTACGCAAACATCAATTTGAATATTCAATTAATAGAATTAAAATCCTGTGAGACATCAAAGGAAGAGACCTGAAAAATTATTTTGATAAATTTCAACGTTTGTTTACACAGCATAGCAGTAACTCTCAGCTTTGACGTCTCGTTAAAAATAAAATAAATAACTTTTTGATGTAATCTCTGGTTCTAACAGCACAACATAAAATAAAGTTAAATTGCATCAGAATATAACTACCTCCGTGCTCAACAGCAAATTGTCGACAGAGGACATGATAATAATGACTCTTATAGCGTGTGCAAATAATGGAATAAACAAAAAACAAATTGCCCTCGGCAATAAACAATAAAATTACATTACCAGGTCCTCGTTCTAGTTTATGAGAACCGAACAGATTGTTATCAACGTTCAGTAATGCACCTGATAGCGTGATCTTGAACGTGTAATTATATTCGATAGAGACCTATTAAATATAGGTAAATCATTATGTAAGCGAGTAATCAACTAACTGAATGACAACCAAATGAACGGCTAATTGTTCTTAATTAATTTATAGCGTGTTGCACTTTTCAGAGCCACCCAATTGGGGCTTTCAATTTACCTATTCCTTAGGCACAATTATTTTCTTGTTGTCTGGAAATATAGATGAGACATGCAATACAAAAATAATTGTCAATTGACATGCATTTTTGTATCACTATTTTACAAGTGCTCTATAACTCACAATGCTTGCGCTGAATAAACTACTTCAAATATTAAATTCCAATTAACTCGTACGCAATGTTTCGAAAAATGCTTTTATTAAGACCTGTAAATTAAATTCGAACAAAACCCGGGGCGCCATGCAATTGTACCTCCGTCTACAGGGCACACAACCACGAAAGTAAGGTAATGAACCGATCGGACAAGCACAACACTTATTATAAGATATACTTTCAAGCAAATCTCCACATTATTCAATTCAGAATTGTAAGGATGATATTGGCTGACCTGGTGAAGGCACCGGGCCAAAGGTTGCTTGTTGAAAGGCGTCAGAGCTAAAAATTTTTCGCCTTGGATGTTTGGGCAATTTTCAGAAATTAAGTCAACTCGAATTGACCCAAATCAACTTATAGATCCAAACATATGAAAACTCGAATCCAATATTCGAAAGAGAGTAACCGGAAGCCAAATTGGCAAATAACAAAATCGATGACCAGTATTTCCACTATCAGTGCTTCAACAATTGAAATCATTGATATTACTTTCAAGCTAAAGTTAATTGTCTCTCAAATATCTAATACCGATCCTAAACTAACAGAATAATATGAATACTAGATTTGTGTCTACAAATATTTGCACCAATTTCCCTTTGACCCAATTCCCAAAATGCACAATCCAATATTAGCTTACAATTGTGTAACTTGAAGTACGAACATAGCTAATGATACATTAAAAAAAAAAATTGTGTCCAATTCTTAGATGGTACAAACGCTTATCTTGTAAAGTTTGAAAACTACTTCCACATGTTTAATCCATTTAAGATCATCTATTTCTGCTGATGAGTTCAACAGATTCTAAGACCAACTCGTCTTGGATTCCTATAAAAAGAGTTTGACCTGTTTGATCAGAAATTCTATAGAATTTCTGGCGATTGAAGCGTGATTATCTCTCGACAGGCATCTCAAATTGGATTGTAAAATTGTAATGATGAATTCTTCAGACGGTTGTTTCGTAGTAATCTAGATGAAATTTAATTAATAGTTATTATTCAGCTGGAAATCAGTAACGTTTTTTTGCTCAATTAATGCCATGTTTGAAATAAAATTTCAAATTCTGATAATGCCAACGTGATATTTTTGCACGCAAACCTTTTGGTTTCATACTTGATTGCATCTAAAAGTAAATGAAAACATTCTAAAATTACATTCCATTTGAAGATAAAATATCGTTCGTGTTCTCTGAAATTTTACTTGAAAGTGCCTTTCAACAAAGTACTAGACGCAGGTTTCAGCACTGTAATGTATCAAGCCAATAAAATTTCAATAAATTATATTCAGATTAGAATTTATTCGAGTTCTACATTTTCGCCAAAGTGTAACAAGAAGAAGTTCTGGAAGAAATATTGTCAAGGTTTTTTGTAACCACTAGATCCCCATCGGACTAAATATAGATACTATTCAATAGGCTGTATTCGTACTGCCCCAATCATTTGAAAGTTTATAGAGCATGGACGGAAAATCCTTCCTTAATTTGTAATATTAGGTAATTTATGCTGCAAAAGTGTATAGGTGAGCATTTTTACATGATGCCAAGTATTTGGTGACGAATCTCACCAAGTTACTGAAATGGTTGACCGAATGTCATAATGCTTACTTACACTCGTACTACATACAAAAAGAATCTGCGGCTTTTAGCTTTTATATTCCAACAAACATCAAGAATACAAAAAGAGAGCCAAAAGCCCAGAGTGACATTCAGATTCAACAAATATCTAGATGATGAAAGCGCATTTTTGACAGCTCATGAGTCATGAATGCTTGTTACTTCAGAGATTTCGCAAATTACCATCTCTCCCAATTACTGAGCTTGAAATCAAACAGTTTGAGCAAACTTACGAAACAGCAGCTTCCATTTAGTACTAGTTTCAAGTTGACTATTTGATAGGTACATAATTTATGCAAGGACAAACTCAAAAATACCTTTTAATTTTCATTGTTTAGTTATTGACTGACGGGAGGTCAAGTGCTGTACCTAAAAATGATAATTTGATCTTTATCAAAGCAATATGAAAAAAATACACCAAAAGTAAACAAATTTTCAACCAATAATAATAATTCATTCCAATAAGCTTCAAATTCGCGTCAAACAAGTTATTTAATGAATCCCGAACAGATTTGACAACTGTACATAATTATAGTGACACCTATACTAGATTTTTATCTACTTTAATAAATTTTAGTTGCCATATTCCTAATGTCATATATATCCATGGGCATTGTTTTACTTGAAACAAGTAATTGAATAATTTAATCTTCCACAATCACTGAGCTTGAATTGAAGCAATTTGTGCAAACCTACGAAACAGTAGCTTTTATTTAGTACCAGTTTCAAGTCTGTAAATAGTATAGTAGCTGAGAACTCAGCGTCACGCCAGCCAGCCAGCCAGCCAGCCAGACAGCCAAAGTGAATATAATAGCGCTTTTTTCCAAAAAATGCGCTAAAAATATTAAGTCAGATTGATGACTGGTGACACTACGTTGAGTGGTTGGGTAGTATTTGAACAGAATTACGGTTGTGAGTAACCTCAAAACAAAAGACGGTAGCTGAAGGCTCTAGGATGTGTAATTGGGTGAAGCTTTGAGGGAAAACACAAGGATTCGTCACAACCTATACATACAACTTTCATTGAATTTATTAATATGCAAAGAAAAATTATATGAACTAGGAATTTAATTTGAATATGGAACAGATGTTCATTATCTGCTTAACAACCGTGTGAAAATGTAAATTTATCTTTTACATATTCTGTTACGTCAATCCACAAAGTAAAACTAATTCGATGACTGTCTAAAAACAGAATCGAAAATAAGCATGGATAATCAGGCAATAACAAAAAGCAAGCGTGGGTGAAGCAACATCTGACCATCAAACTTCAAAAGCTAATAAATATCTCCAACAAACGCATATCGGAGCTCTGGCTTAAGCAATTCTGACTTTGAAATGGAATTGATATCTTGGTATTTATATCCCGACGTCTGGCAAGGGAAGTCAACTGTCTCGGAGAAATAAAAACAAAGATTTGATGTCTTAATGTCCTCGGAATTAATTGTCACATCAAAAGTTTTTCTTTTTCATTTATAGTGACAGATCTTAATGAGTTCATGTCATAATATGACATTTATTTTTTGAAGTTATTAGTTTGGAGAGCAGATATACTTCCAACTTGGATTCTTCAATCAGGTTTTAATCTAAAATTAGCAAGAAGGATTAGCTTTTTCTTATTTAAATGCGAGATTCATTTCAGAAAGTTTAGAATTGAATTGGACTTTTGTAATCTGCTTTTAAATGAGCAATTTTTTGAATTCTTCTGATCTATAGTCGCAATATCAGATTGAATAATACAGCAAAATAGAGTTCAATACCTCTAATGAACAGTGTCAGTATATCCAGCTGATAATCAAGGCGAGTCCAGCTGCCGGACTGCATAATCCCTTCTACTCGAATCGAAGCTCTCAAGCTCTGTGACATTTCTCCTTTACCCTATCTGCCACAAATACCCAAGCTCAAAGTCCGGTAATAACTGCCTAATCGCTGATACTATAATCCGATTTCGATCGGATTGCATCAGATAGCAGAAGTGCATCTAATTCGATACGTGAACATCTGGTTTCGTTCTCATGTCGCTATTTGAGGTAGAAACGGTGGTGAAAGACACCCTTTCGTTTGAATTCTCTAAGCGGATTGCAAATGTTTCATGTTTTATATAACATCGAGTGGTTCTACGTATTTTTAATAGAGGATTTATGGAACGAGTGAGATACGTACTCAAATTCATTTTATATAATTTTTTTGAATGCTTGAATAGATGGAAAGATCACAACAAAAATTTTGATTCAAGGTTTATAGCAACTATTGCCCAATTGGTTTTATTTTAATCTGATATTGTATCAAATAAAACTAGCGTAGCTCACAGACTTCGATAATCAATATTTTGAATCTGATAATCACAGAACATCGGAAAGAATTCGGCAAATGATGTAACACATTTCTATGAGGCAATGAGAATAGTAACGGAGGCTTGTATCATACAATGAGCTTCCTAAAATGTGATAGAAGTCGTCTTCTGGGAGTTTCACACGTTTTTGGAATGTCAATTCCAGGATTGCTGAATCATCCATTCCTGGACAATTAGACTACCCAAAATATGTTGCTTTCTCAGAATCAGATCTTCACAGAATGTATATAGTCAATACATACGGAGTATGAGTATTTTCTTGGAATACGGTTTGAGTTTATCTTGAAATACAAATTAAAATTTGATTCCCACTGTCCAGTTACGGTTTGGTCTTGGTCCAATTCAAAATCAGTCAGCAGAAATCAATGAACGTATCCATATTATCGGTATATAAATATTAGACTGTAGACAAAAGTGATCGTAGGTGGAAGAGACTGATAGTACATCAACATCTAATAATAATCTCATCTGAGAATATTATCATTCACATTGGGATCTAAAAAAATAAAGTTAGAAACACGTGGGGGAGACCAAGGAAGGTTGTCGACACTTTTACTTCAACCGACATATTCCAGTTAAGAAACATCCTACATCTATGAACTGTATGAATCAATGAAGCTCAATCCATATTAGTCAGGAAAATTAATGAAAATATCAAGATGTCTGAGAGAATCTACAAAAACAGAAACTACTCCCCGTGTCATAGCTCTCCTAATACTGAAGTACACCTCCCTATATTCATGTAAAGAAGGAGAGAACAGTGCTCTCACACTCAGCAGGTCTTGTAGGTCACCTATAGATCTTGAAAAAAAAACTTAGCTCTATCAACATGTGACCACATGGTGACAAAATACAGTTTTGAGCACTCATATAAGGTTATAATAATTGAAAGTACGCTATGGGCAACAGAAGGACCCGAATTCAAAAAAGGTTGCTTGTCCTGGTTTACTGATGGTTCAAAACTAAATAGTAGCGAGAGTGAAGTGAGAGTATTCAGACCAGGATGCCAAATACGTGAACCCAGGAGTAAGTGCCACAATATTTCAGGCTGAAATATATGCCATTGATCTCTGCGCCAGAATGAACCTCAGGCAAGATCTCAGAGGAGCAATCATAAATATCATGTCAGATAGCCAGGCAGCTCTAAAAGCTGATCGCACCTGTCAATCGAAGCTGGTCTGGAATTGCGGAGACACCCTGCAGCAAGTAACTCTTTGGTGAGTCGAAGGCAACGAGCTTGTAGATGAGCTCAACAGGAAGTGAGCCAAACTACCGTTTGACGGTCCGGATGCTTCATGTGGACTCCTAAAAAGCCACATCAAGCAAGTAATAAAAGTGTGAGAGGCAAAAACCACGGCAGGCTAAGAGGCTTCTGCAAACCTCACCTACAAACCTGAAGGAGCTACTCTTTCTCAGTAGAGGAAACCCAAGGATCCTGACAGGCCTTTCAACTGGTCATTGCTCTTCCAATTACTATTTAAACAAAACTGGCAAATCTGACTACAACATCTGTCGCCTTTGTCAAGAAGACGAAGGAAAAGCAGAACACATTTGTGAATGCCCAGCTGTAGCTTTCAACAGACTACAACACTTTGGTAAGGCATATATAGAGGCCAGCGAGGTGTTTAATAGTCCTGGAAATATACTAATATTTGCTGAAAGCCTGGATATATTTGTAGACTAGCCAGATAGGGCTATGTTACAAAAGATCTTCGTAAACCGCAGTGATACAGGTGCTTCTGACGCTTGAACCCTTTGCTGTATGATAATGATAATAAATACTGAAGTAAATTGTGACGGATAACAAAGTTGTGACACCTATGTATTAGGTACATTGGCATTCTAGGCAATAAACCCACTGATCTTACGATTTGTTATTGGAAAGATAACACAAGCAAAAACCATAATTTTCTGCATCTTCTTCATCTGCATCCTCTTCATCATCAACTTTACTTTTCTTGTCAGTCTCTTTCTTAATTTTTTTAGGCTTCTCTTCTTCTTCATTTAAAACACGCTCTTTATATACTCTATTCTGGCTAATGGCAGTTCAATCCTTGGTAGGTGTGTCAGTAAGTACAGCAGATCTGATCTTGCGTCTATTCGGTTGTTTCTTTCCCTTGACGCAGCTTTTGGCAACGGCTCAAGTGATTCTAGCAAGATCACATTAGAAGAAATGGTAAGAGAATTATGGACTGTAGGCGTAGGAGCAACGGGTTCTTTGGCTTTATGGCTCAGAATAGATGAACTGCTGGAAGATGTCATGTTCTGATCTGCAGACATACTTGAAGTGAGGCTTTTTGCTCCTATATTAAATTCTTTGACAGTAATGTCATCGTTTTCAACAATATCGATAGTTGGATTGGGAGTGAGGGTTCTTTCTTCTGTATTTTCGTCTATTCCTAGATTGGGCTGAATATAATCAGTGACTTGACTAGAAATGAAATAACGACTTATTTGAAGACCAGTTCATAAGTTTCGATACTAGTCATGTCCCTATAAGTATATCGTTTATATTCATTTGGCATTCTGAGGCAAAGAAATAGCAATTCAGCTGCAACATTACACCTCAAGACAGGAGAAAAACCTTACCAGAAAATTAAACAAAAATAGTTGAGAAGCTGTAACAATTCGTCTAGTTGCAAAAAATTGTGAACCGGTCAGAGTAATAATTTGTAATTTTGAAGCAAGATGTGAACACAGAAAAATAATATTGCGCTATGAAACACGGAAAACTGGAGCATTTGAGGAAAAATATAGTACTAATATAAGAAATATACATAACGTTATATAAGCAATCAAAATTTTGGTGAAAAACTTACTTTTTGTTTTTTTCACTTACTTGTACTATTTTTGGCTTGATGTTAGTACGTATGTGCGTTCATGCGTTCGTAACTCGCAAATTTCAAAACTGGTTGACCGTATAATGTTGAAATTATGTATTTGAGACTGGGATAGGGTCTAGTTGTGCACCTCGCATTATGATTCCAATCGTCTGTACGGAAAATGCACTTTGCTTGAAACTTTTTTCGAATTTTTCTGGTAAATCCAGAATGATCAACCGTATGATGTTGAAATTCAGTGTTTGAACTTGATGTTGTATCAGAATGGTTATCTGCTATTTTTGTATGAAACGGCCAAGCCAGAAGTGCACTTTACTTGAAACTTGTTTTTATTTTTTGCATAAATCTAGAATGATCAGCCATAGCATATTGGAATTTAGTGATTGAACTTGTTGTAGCATCAGAATAGTTATCTACTATCTTTGTATCAATCGGCCAAGCCAGAAGTGCAGTTTATGAGTATAAGAGACATTCAGAATTTGTCGTATAAAACAATCAGTTTAATTGAAATGATAAGGTAGGCAATGATAATCTGTTGTCAATTCATTAATTTTGTTTGACATTTTACATGCCAAAATATTTTTCCCTAAATTTCATTCTGTAAGCATGACAAAAGCGACAAAATTGGAAAAGAACATGATTTTTCATACAAATTTAAAATTAATTTCCATTTTGTTGGTCACACGGTCCAGCTTTAATTTCAGCATTATTAAACTCCAAATATGCATACTTATCAAACCTCTTGAAGGCATGAAAAACAAAATGTGGCACTGAAATCTACGACTGTCTGACGGTCTAAAAGTACAAGGAAATATTTCACATATCGAGATTTTGATGGATATATCCGTTTTGAGCATCCCTGAATGCCTTTTGACTATTTCAGGCTAGATGTCGGTATGTATGTACGTATGTATGTGTGTATGTGCGTAACTCGAAAATCTCAGAATTCGTCAAACGTACAATGCTGAAATTTTGTATAAAAGATTGATATAGGATCTAGGATCTTGATGTGCACCTCGCATTATGGTTGCAATCGTCTGTACTGGAAGTGCACTTCACCTGATACTTATTTTGAATTTCCCGCATAAATCTAGAATTAGACGTAGGATACTGAAATTTAGTATTTGAAATTGCTGTAGCATCCAAATGATCATCTCCTATTTCCGTCTCAATCGCCTAAGCCGGAAGTGCACTTCATATTACAGACTTTTCGAATTTTTCTTATAAATTTAAAATAATCAGTCGAAGAATATTGAGATTTCGTATTGAGTACTTTTATAGCATCTAGTTGTACACCTTGCATTATGATTGTGATCGGCTAAGCCGGAAGTGCAGTTTACTCGAAACATTTTTCAATTTTCCGCATAAATCCGAAAGGATTGCATAGAATATTAGAATACAGTATTCAAGATGATAGTACTGTCTAGCTACTCATATTCTATTTTCATTGCGATCGATTGGGTCGAAAGTGCACTACACTTGACAATCTTGGAATTTTGCGCATAAATTCAGAACTGTTAGCCGTAGAATCCTGGAAATCAGTATTTAGGAATGTTGTAGCATAAGAATGATGATCTACTGTTTCCATAGCAACCGACTAGCCGTGCAATGATGAAATGTTGTGTTTGATTATATATATCAAATGATGTACAAGTGAGTCACGTGATGTCCAGGTCAGATTTTTTGTATCTAGATGTCGTATACTCAGAATCGCTTAATGTGCACCATTGACGAGTGTTGCATCAAATAGCGCATTTCAGAAACAACAACGGCGCATTGTTGTCACCTCATTAACGGCCATAGTTTCTGAGAAATCGACTGTCGCAGTTTGCCTCTGCCACAACTCTCCTTGGTCTTTCCTAATCAAATATTTGACAATGTGATTAAAGTTAACTATTTCCTGCAACTGGATCTAATAAGTCTCATTTTTAAGTTCTCAAAACTTATTTGCAGAAAAAAAAAACTTATTTCAGACATCGTAGTAAAGACTTTACTTTGAACGCACAGCACTTGAATTTCTGTGAGTTCGTGTTTGTAGCATCCCTAACTGATCAATTTTTAGCGCATTTTTTTTAAAAAAGCCCTATTATATTCACTTTAGCTGTCTGGTTGTCTGGCTGGCTGGCTGGCGTGACGCTGAGTTCCCAGCAACTATACTATTTAAGGACTTGAAACTGGTACTAAATAAAAGCTACTGTTTCGTAGATTTGCACAAATTGCTTGAATTCAAGCTCAGTGATTGTGGAAGATTAAATTATGCAATTACTTGCTTCAAGTGAAACAATGCCCATAGATATATATGACATTAGGGATATGGCAACTAGAATTTATTAAAGTAGATAAAAATTTAGTTACAACTTTCGCCACGGGTGTCACTATTATTATGTACAGTTGTCAAATCTGTCCGGGATTCATTCAATGACTTGTCTGACGCGAATTTGAAGTTTATTAGAATGAATTATTATTATTGGATGAAAATTTGTTTACTTTTAGTGTATTTTTTTGATATAGCTTTGATAAAGATCAAATTATCATTTTAAGGTACAGCACTTGACCTCCCGTCAGTCAATAACCAAACAATGAAGATTAAAAGGTATTTTTGAGTTTGTGCATGCATAAATTATGTACCAATCAAATAGTCAACTTGAAACTAGTACTAAATGGAAGCTGCTGTTTCGTAAGTTTGTCCAAACTGCTTGATTTCAAGCTCAGTAGTTGTGAGAGATGGTAATTTGCGGAATCTCTCAAGTAACAAGCATTCATGAGTTGCCAAAAATGCGCTTCCATCATCCAGATGATTCTTCTATCTTTTGATTGATATTGTATATGTACTTGTGTTTCTATATGTTTCATCGTAATTCAAGTAAGTTTCACCTGCTTTTCTGATATACCAAATTCACGCAGTATCGCATAAAGTCTTTGTCTGTTGATGCAGTCATTTATCTAAAGTCTCTTAATATTTGATAGATATTCATGTCGTGGTCTTATCCCTTACATAGCATTTTATGACAGAAAATATTTGATCTGTTGTCGACCTTCCTGGTCGGGGGCTTATTTAGTATTCTTGTTGTATATATTCTGCCAGAGACCTTAGTCTTTCTTTTAGTATGTATGTGAATACTTTATATGCAGTTCAGAATGATGAGGTGCCCTTGTAGCTTTTGCATTGGATTCTGTCACCCCTTTTGTATATAGGGCAAACAATGTTCTATTCTAATCGATGAGAGACTATCTAAGTTGCTATATGTCTGGATAAATTGGTAAGGTGCTTTTATGATTTCGTTCCCTCAGGCCTCACTTTGCCTCGCGATCAATAAGGGCCCCCTAATTCTTATCAGATCACCAAACGATAACCAATATTCATTAGGCGCATGATTTCTACAGCGAAGTGGAACTAAACGTGACCGATCTGCATAGTGAGAAGGCGATACAAGTGACGATAAGTGGGAAGAGAAGAGCGACGGATGCAAACACACTGGAGAAAAGAGCAATGCGACAATGAACGCTGCTTCAAGCGATAAGAGTGAAGAAATCAAACATATATACTTGTTTTCGTCGCTATTCTCGCTAGTGGTTTGGGACAAAATGGATGCTGAACTGTTCATAAGTGCAGTGTTAGTGTCTATCAGAGTTGATGGAATTTTCCAGTAAACTATGTTCAATTTTGGCTAGGATGTAGTCATTTTAGTGTCTATTTTTAAAAAAATAGTGCTCTGTGAAGGTCATAGGGACCCAATTATTCCAATGTCCTCGGGGCCTCTAATAGTTTTAAGACGGCCTTGCGTTACCTTCGGACTAAAGCAGCTTTGCAGAAATTGCACATCCTCCATCGTGTTTTTTGAAAGCTCTTCGTAAAATTACTATGTGTTTTTCACTTGTTCTATGTCATTTGTAATATTGTTATGTTGTCGTTGCAAAGTGTTGTAAACGGTTCAATCCTTCTTTCAGACTTTTACTTCACTTTATTTCAAAGTCCTGTTTCATTTGGAGTATACGCTCATTGTCAAATCTAGTCTTTCTGGTCCTGCACATTTTGACTGCAATTCTTGTCTTCTCTTCATGTTCATTTCTTCTTACTCTAGTTCTTTGTTGTGTGTATTTCTTATGAGCTTCATTCTCTTCTTTACAATCTGCATCAAACTATGCAATTTGTTTAATCCTTTCTATCAGTCCCTAACAACGTTTTTTTGATATTTATCCTCTTTCCTTCTATGATTGCCGTCGTGATTTCATTCAGACAACTCCCTTTTTTCTTATATACCGTTCCACTATTTCTGGGTAATCGAAATTTTCGATGTTGAGTTTGCTTTGATGCTGGGCTTTCTTTTCGCTTTGTTTCCCCGTTTTGCATCTGACAGTTCCATGAAATTATTGAACTAAAGTTTGTTGGATCTAATAATATCAATAACAAGAATGTAAAACATACAAGACGGTAACTGATAAGTGTTGGATCAAAACACTATCCTCCTAAAATATATGATCCTAATCCTCCAAGATAAAGCGTTCTGAGATATTTGGTTCCAATTAGGGATATATGGATGAATCCTCGAAAACTTCTTCCCCATCGTGAAGACAGCTGTAATAGATGATAATTCCAATAAAATCTCTACCCGAGATTCTGATTTGGGCTGTTTGAATATCAAAATGAACCCCTTCTCACCCTCACCGCAACGTTTACTTAGCCTGCGTTGCACTGATAACCGAACTATATTGTACTAGTTAAGACCAAGATTAGACACAAAGTTTGTTAGCTTAACAGCTTGTCTGACTAACAGCATGTTTAACTAGGGATTAGTGGTGGCAATAAGTGACCCTCTCTACAGTTAAAAGTTGACTTTATAAGCGACTGTCACTTCGAGTTGGAGAAACAAGTGCAATCCTACTTTGGGAGTATGGAAATTAGTTTTAGATTATCGGCGTTAATGGCAAGATGTGTACGTTAGGTTTAGAAGGAATTGGAATTATATCGAGCAATTTAAGTTTTGGTACTGCGACAATGTAATTGGGCATAAAAGTGATACTTGATCAATGAATCTCTCTGACAACAGGGAATCTATCAACTTAACACAAGAATAATCTACAACTCCCATTAATCAACGACAAATTACAAACTGATAGCTTTGTAATTGTAAATTCCGATTGCGCGTTGATTCTCACACACACTGTCATTATTAACACATCAACATAGTCTCACACATAGAAATGGTTTACGTGATGTGCACAAGAAAATTACATCGCCCAGAGACGATATCGGCCCAGATGTTCAGACGGTTCAGAGTGTTTTCCTTGCCACTTGGAGCGTGTGCAGTACACGCAGTAAGTGTCGGATGCGATATTTTGCATAGTGAATTAATTCACGAATTTATTAAGCTAACGTGATTATAGTTTATAGCTTATAGTTTGAGATGATGAGAGTAACACGCCTGTTTCATTATACTTTTTTTGTTGTAAAGAACTAATTATGCAGAGCTCGTAAATAGAGCAAAGCAAATCTAATGCTGTGAATATATACAATTTAAAGTCCCTTGAGAAGAACGTGGCAATTTTCCACGACTTTCATGATCTCAGAAAATTGTTGAAATGCAAACTATAATACAGAAAGTTCTTGCTAAGAATAAGAGGACATAACGATGATTATCGAAGACTGTCTCACTGCGTGATAAAGTTTTGTTTTCGAGTCTAGTCTAGTTCCTATATTATTAAATTATCCTAACGACTTCCCTCCATCTCAACTATATCGGATTCATCTCTTGAAGAAAACAACTTGAACCGAAAACAAATCACAACTTCCCAACTTTCTTAGAAACTTAATTCACCGTTTGTCAGCTGACAGAGTGCGCAGAAGCATCGAGTAGTAGTAGCAGAGGCAGAAATTAATGCAGTCTATAAAACGCACGCGAAATTTACGAGCATATCGCTTACGGAAAAATTCATGCGGAAACTATAAAGATTTGGGTTTTGATAAACCTTGAATAAATTGTGCGTGAACGCAGGAGGTGGAACAGCAGGAGGTAGCAAAACCGCAGGAATGACGTGCAAGGCCCAAGGCGCCATCCCACGCAGCCAGGATTCGTTTACAGGTCAGTGGCGCCCGTCAACGGAAGGGTTGCTTTGGGCACGCAAAACCCGCAACGTTTAACATAAATTTTCACTGCGTTTCATTATAATAGTAATCTCAGTTAATTGCAATATGTCGGCCGGAAGTTGGTTTAATTGTTTGATAATTGGGGCTTATGAAGACTTGTATCAAAGGCATCAGAGGTATCTGTTCCATTCACATAGATAACTCAACAGTAAAGCTTATGCCTTTAGATAAACGGATCGGTCATGAAATCGTTTTTTTGTGACGTCTGAACTGGCTGTCTTCATTCCTGACGTATGTAGTAAACACATGCTTTGATGTATCGATACAAAAGTTTCAGAAAATCGATCCACGTCCTAGATAAACCCTCGAATAAAAGAATGGATAGCTCAATCCTAATAAATGAACAGAACTTCAAACTATCAAAAGGACTTTCGACTGTACACTATGCAATCAATGAGCATGTTAATACAATGAAGCTGAAACGAGAGTCATCTTGCAGAGATTGTGGAGAAGATAATAAAATCCATGAACACGTAATATGTGGAACATCCACTGCTGGTCCATATTTAGAGCTTGATCCTAGCGCAGTCGCTAGCCGAAGCTACTCGTTGAATGTAAAAGAAGTTCGGGATCTTACTATTCTCGGACGAAATCTAGAATTCATCGATACCTGAAGTTTCACATTGAAATGTGAAAAGTGCCATTGGCAGTACACCGGTGCTATATCAGAAGTATACTGCCTAGCTGGAAGTAATATCTACATGCGGAACATAGACTTCTAGAAGCAAAGAAATTGTATTTTGAAGGTGAATTGCTCAGTCCAGGCTCAATCATATATGTCTGTATGGCGAATGTACTCAGTTCAATTGAATTAATAGATATACTAGTTTTAAGCTTCCTGACCTTAAATAATAAGGTTTTATTGTTTGATAAGTTCTGAACTTTATTGAAAAATCAAACCTACTACCAAAGGATTGGTCACAGAAGATACAATAAGCCAAAAGAGTACAGTATAATGATTATCAAGAAACACTATATTTGAATTCAAATGAGCTTAGTCCTGAGTTTCGCTTGACTGACCACAGTATGTTTGTATACACAACCACTGTATTCAACTATCAAAAAACTGGGCTTAGTGAAATCAGAGACTTTTTTGGCTCTGGCTCTCCGTCTGTAAGTAAAATCAGAAGGCACAGGGAATTTGTGGATTTGAAGTATATCACTTTATTGCAATCCTAACTACATTTTATCAAAATGAAACTTGAACAAATTAACCTCATCTCATATCTCTAGAAAGCCGAGAATAGATTTGTTGTTGGATTGATGACTCTAATATGTCCTGACTATGGATCTTGTTGTTTATCCATTATATTTGCTCCCGGAACAAGAGATGATCAATTATTAATATGTCTCACATGATTCACACATCGATGCTGCCATATTTTAAAATATTGAAGGAAAATCAATATATAATGTCTTTTGGGTCACAGAATCAGATACAATCGTATCTATAAGAATGTTTTCTTATATGAATATGAATGAATATGAAATATACTTGACAGTTATTACCCTATTATTCAACCTATTGATCTGATAAAGGGATGAAGCAGTTATGCGTGAGAATATATCTCATGTTAATATTATATACTATGGTAAACTACTAATCCTGGATCAAAAAGCTAAGCTTCACCTGTATTTGAGAATATGTGCTATGTGTGTGCTTATCAAAATTTACGTGCATGTTCTTTCATACAAAGCACAATATATCAATTAATTCTGCATTTGATTGCAAACAAAATGACGTTCCCAAAATCAAATTCCAGTGTATTAAATTTAGGATAAGTATGCAATTTCCGTTTACATTTAAATGCGGCATACATGCAGTAAATGAAGTCCTGAGTTATACAAAATGTTGGTAAGATATTTTACAAGAAGTATCGGAACGGTCCTTATTCCGAACGAGCAAAGAGTTTGTAGTCCGAGTTGAAGGTGGGACTCACTGTTCGCGAATGTGAAAACACCATTCCACACATCCTGTACTTTATATTCTAATTTGACAGCTGTTATTTTGGTTATCATGGTTACTGCTTAACTCTTCATTAGAAACGTGAAAATTTTCGCCAAGTTTTGAAACTTGAGGTGTCACACACCCTATTTTTGAAAATTCACCAAAATCTCAATTAAAACATAAAACCAAAATTTGTGATGAAAGCCCATCATGTTGAAATATATACTTTCCAACAAATAAACAATAACTTAAGATTTCATCTTTGGAAAACAGCATATGTTCTCAATGTATGATATTTCAGCTTTAAAACAACACTAGGAAACAAAAATAACGTTAGTTGTGTAAAACTGATATATTTTCGTATGAAAAATATCCAAATCTACTGCAAAAACATCCAAAAACTTGACACAGACTTGACACTTTGTTAACAGTCCATATAAAATTCCTCTTGTTGTCCATTTTTTTTCGTAATTTTCACATTACATATTTGCATGTTCTAGACTTAAAAACATTTTGCAAGATTTACATTTGTATCTTGTCTTTCTGTATTCTTTTCTAGGGCACACATGGCATCTTTCTGGGAGACTTGGCTTACTCTTTTTTATTTCTTTACCATCTCCTTCCTGTATTTTTCTGATGACACCCCTTAGATCACATGTAACTCTTGTATTCTCCATTCTTCGTTTTTGATGGTCTGATACTAACTGTCTGCCACTTATTGTAGTCCTAAGTTTGATTATGAATAATTGAAAGTATTTTACCTCACTTTTAGTGCTGCTTACCCCACAGAATGATACTTATCGTATTCAAATTTTGTACAAGTTGAGCTTACAGGTCCTGATACGTGGGGTGTCACAAACCCCAGAGCACTTTGAAATTTTTTTTACGAAGCTCGCTGAATAATTCAAGGCGGGTAACTGTTACAAGTAAAACCTAGATAATTTTCGAAAGGTACTAAAAGAGACAAATAGATAGGCCCACTATTTGAAAAATGTTTGGTATTTGAAACGACGTGGGGTGTACTAGACCCCACATTTCAAATGAAGGGTTAAAAGAGCAAGATCCCAGGTCCGCCACACCTTACTCATTTTCTGAGGATTAAAATGAGTGCAATTGAGTAGTGATAGTATGTTCTTTGACCAAACGCATACCTGCTAGTTTGTGCTGACGGCCAATTTGTAGATACGAGGTGCTAGAGGTACGTTAAGACATTACTCACTTTTTTTGAAGTTTTGAATGCTGATTTTAATGTATGTTTCAGAGAACATTGTTAAAAATTGATAATCAACACTGCTGGACACTTTCCATCAATGATAATTTCTGCTAGACTCTTCAAAGCTCGCGAAGAATAACATAATCTTGCTTCTAGTCTAAGTGCTAATTTTTATATATGATACTCAGGGAACAATTTCAATACTTTTTGTTAACAGCCAAATCAATCGTAGTGCTAAACATCCCCCGATACAATCAAAATATCGCTGTGAGATGAAGCGCGAAATAATTATTTGTAGACTTGATAGTAAGCGAAGTATCTATGGACATCCAGCTTTCCCTTGGTCTGGCTGTTTACAAAAAGTATTGGAATTGCTCCCTGAGTATCATATACAAAATATAGTACTCAGATCATAAGTAAGACTACGTCACTCTTATTTTTTAGCCAGTACATAAAAATCAGCACGCAGACTTCAAGAAAAGTGAGAAATGTCTTAACGTACCTGTAGCATCTCGTATCTTTAAATTGGCCATTGGTACAAACTAGCAAGTATGCGTATTATCAAAATATCGACTAGCACTTTTCTCGTCCACACATTCAGTTCCCCAGAAAATAAGTAACTTTTAGTGGGTCTGGAATCTTGGACTATAACAATTTAATCATTTTTGGATTTGCATTTGAAGCCTCCTCTGGAATATTGGTGAGTTTCCGAAATCTTATTAGAGAATGTATAGTCTACCAATCGTAGTCCTCGCCTTTGGCTCATTCCAATACATATTGTGCTTAGAATTTTTACTATATTATATGACAAAAATCTTGAATTGAATGCAGATACATTTGATTTTTCATATAAATACAATTGTGTCCTCCATGGGCCTCCGATGAATCTCCTATGAGCTTCCAGTCCTCCGATGGATTCCTAATAGGTTTTTCTAATAATAATATGAATTAAAAAAGTGATATATTTTTTAACACTCATATTTGGAGATCAATTACTTTACTTTCAAGAGCTCAATCAAAAAAATACATCCTATGAAGTACCATCCTTCAAAGTATTCTCTATAATAGACACTAGTTTCTTGTTTTAGTGTCTTTTATAGCTTGTAACAAGAAAATCATGGATACCACTCATATTCCATATGAATACAATAAGATAATTGACTCATAATAACCGTGGGATAGTAGGAATTAAATTGACTAATCAAACTTCAAAACAAATATTTTTAATAGCTGGAAGCTAGGAATTGTCTTCTGTGGTAAGAATCAAATGTATAAGTATCAAATTTCGTGATATTATAGTAATTAAGGTATCAAGGGTGTTCAAATGCCCCCGGTCAACGTACACACCTCGAGCCAGAGGCCCTCGGAAGGAACACTGTTGACCTTGGGAATTATTGTCTGTTCAACTCCCGTGGTGTTTTCAATGTTTCATGTTCGACTTTTGTACTATTTAAATCAAAATTTCTGGCAATATTTTTCCTGTCATTGTTATTCCGGGTGTGAATATCAATATTTAGATAGCCTTGATTCTGAAATTGTCTGATTTGTATGACCTGATCCAGTTGCAAATCTGTAACCCTGATATATTTGTTTCAACGTTACAAACACTTTATAATCTTCCATCTCCATATAGGAAATATTGTTGACAGCAGAAGGTAATTACTCTTATTTGTGGTGTCAACACGAAAATATAATCCCTTGTTTGTACGAACAGAAATTTGAATTGTCGTTATCAGATTTCTGTATAAAACACAAATATAGCGTGAACAATAAAAATAACAAACAGTTTTTCATCAGATATGAAGCATTAGTTGGAAATTGTTTCAAAATAATAGTATTATCGGTCTAATATCAATAAACTCTCTCATGGAAAGATTCGGCCGTTTTGATAGGATAAATAGTTTGGTTATTAATAGCGCTTATTATGAGGCATGAATTATTGATTCATCAATTTTGAAATAATGAATAGGTGTACACATATTATTTGTTTATTTCTGCACTCACCGTGATAATAGAATTATTTATTAATGTAGCCTGTTTATAACTAAAATTCGGCTTTCAGATTTCCCGTTTGAGGCTTATTAACTATGAATGGCTGTCACATTATTATTTCAAAATAATTTCGTTGCTTTGTTGTTTTTGTTATGCTCTGCGCAAAAACAAATAAGCAAGCTTTATTGTTAGTTTTTGACGTTTGTTATCCAATATTTTGTATGTTCACATAATAATTGTACTTTTAGTAGTGGAAATATTGATTTATTAATATATATATTCCAGAACCAGATGTACTATTGGATGGTTCTTTCAAATTCATTCTCAGAATGAAGCTCCAGAAATTAATACGATACAAATCCCAAGATACAGAACATATTTCCTGCGCAATAAAATAAGGAATTGATCCATACCAGCTTTGTCCGTTTTATCGTCTCACTTGCTGCCGGAGGTAAAAGATCGAGGAAGTGAAGACGAAATATTTCAGAGACAGCAACATTCAGTCTGTATTTTATTTTGAAGATGTCCACTACACTTCTGACATCGTAAAAAACGAGCAAAAAGGTTGTCCCGAGTAGACTCGGGAAAAGAAATGGAAAACGGATCTGACGTAAAGCGAAAGAAGTTAAGTCTTGCTGACAGTTTGATATTTTGTTCTACTGTATTTGTTTCCAGCACTTTACTGAATGCGATACAGATGGTTTCATTGGAATGATAGTTTGATTAGAAAACACTTAGTATCATTGCTGTACTTTTTTATATTATTACCCCACGTTCCCTATTCATTCGAGTTTTCTGTCTCTATTCATTAATTTTCATTCAGTTCCTTTATTTACATGAAGTGAAAAAGCGCCTGAATGAATTTAGGTACTCATTCAACCATGAAGTAGATAAAACCAGACAAAATTGTTGTTTGTATTCGTATTAGCTTTTACATAAAACAAGTACAGCGTGAATTCGATCAAAAACTCAAACGGAATAAAAAAAAATTCTGCAGAGGCTTTGCATCGTGAAGTGAAATGTTAATCCACGCTAAAACCATGCTACGACGCGTGATCTATTGTTTCTTTTCCCTTTTGGGCGCTTGAGTATGAAAACAGGATCATATTAATGATTTCAAATGAACTTTTAGGTAAATGAGGAAATCTGTTCTTCAGGAGAAAAATTGATCAATATCTCCTCAATAATTGGTACTGATTATACTATTCCCATGAAAGAGTTGACAGCTACTCAGAATAGAGCTTTGAAATATATAAAATCGAGCTCACAGTCTACAAGAGATATTGCAACAATCTCCAAATCACTACTGCTTTCAACAATACTTCCCTTATATTTTCACTTGAAATACAGAAATTATTTGCTAGTTCACCATATATGACACAAAAGATGATGTAGATGAAAGAGTGTAGAAGCCTGAAATATCTAAAATTTAAGTTACATATAAGAGAGACATTTTCTGGTTGTGAAATTTTTACGTCAATGACGTTTGTCTCGGATATATCTGTTTCATTGAATTCAAGACTTAATGATCATAATGGAAAGCATGTGTCTGCAATTATTTAAGAGTATAACAGTGATTACTTGCGGTTCAGAAGCATAAATGACGTGTAATGACTGCGAAAATGAGATTGTTTCATGAAGTTTATAATACGATTGGAAGAATTTAATGCGAAATGAATCATGATGATAGACGTAGTATCATTAGTTGAGGTACATGGAGCAAACATAACGCCTGAACGGACAGCATTAGACCTTAGTGTGGTCCCAGCATTATCTTTAGAGAGACAGCTTCAGCATTCAACGTTGATTGACATCTAGAATTACATCTTTTTTATCCGATGTATGATCCAAAGTAATCGATGTCAAATATTGTATTGGAATAGACAAAAAATATAGACCTATTCAAGTCATGTTGATTAGACGATACTTATTCAGTTCAAGACTTTAAAAGAAGCGTATTAATCTCAGCAACAGATACTATGGAAATCGTCACATAAATATCAAGTTACATTTTTCTCTCTTTTTGCTTAAGTGGCCTGCTTCCTCCCATTTAAAGCCCCTCTTTTTCAGTGCTTTCTTCACTTCTTCTTTCCATTTTTTTCTGGGTCTTCCTCTCTGTTTTGTTTTTGCTGTTCTTGCTTCGTACACTTTTTTTGTCGTTCTCCCCTCTTCCATTCTTTGTATGTGGCCCCACCATCTTAATTGTCCTTCTTCTATTATGTTTTCTATCGGTTTCACATTCAGTGTCTCTCTATATACCTTGTTTCTTATCTTGTCCAAAACTGATTTCCCTTCTATTTTTCTCAGGAATCTCATCTCTCTACTGTTCAATTTACTACGTTGTCTTTCTGTTGTTGTCCAGGTTTCTGATCCGTAGGACAGGATAGACACAGCTACTTTTTTGTATATTTGTGCTTTGGTTTCCTTCGGTATTTTTTATTTGTTAGTATAGTCTTCTTCAAAGCGTTAAAAAGTCTACCTGTGGCTCCTGTTCTTTCGTTTATTTCATCATCTAGTTTTCCGTCATAAGTCAGTATTGTTCCTAGGTATTTGAACTTCTTGACTTGTTCTAACGTTTCTCCTTCTAACTTAATTGTGTGTTTTTCCTCGTTTCTGCTTATGATTATGACCATCGATTTGGTTTTATCGCGGTTAATCTTCATGTTAATTTTTTCAAGATGTCTTCTGAATATTTCTAAGTTCTTGTTTAGTGTGTCTTCGTCTTTTCCTATTATTATCATGTCATCTATATAACATGTCTCTATTATTTTTACGTTCTCCATTTTCCACTTTCCTATTATGTATTCTTTCGCTTCCTTTCTTGCTTCTTTTATTGCTTTGTCAATCACTAGTGTAAAGAGTAACGGACTTAATAGGCAGCCTTGTCTTACTCCTTTTGTAGTTTCGAACATGTCTGATGTTTCTTTCTTTGTTCTTACATAATTTTTGGTCTTTTTGTATAAACTTTGTATACCCATTATTATGTTAGTATCTACTTCTCTTTCTCTTAGCGTGTTCCATATGTCTTCTCTATCCACTCTGTCGAACGCCTTCTCTAGATCTATGAAGCACAGATGCACCTTGTCTCCTTGTTTTATTGTTTTCTCACTCATTTGCCTCATTATACTTATTGCGTCATCAACTCCTCTGTTTGGTCTGAAGCCATAGTGGTTATCTTCTAGGGATTTTTCTACTTGGGTCCTTAGTTTCTTCTCCAGGATTCTTGCAAACAATTTCGCCGCTGTATTTAAGAGTGTTATTCCTCGGTAGTTTTGGCATTCTTATATGTCACCTTTCTGTTTATATATGAGGCATATAATACCTATTTGCCAGTCTTCCGGTGCAATTCCTGAACTAATTACTTTATTGAAAATTTCCTTCAAACTTTCCAGCGCTATATCTGTTGCTGCTTCAAGCATTTCTGCCGTTATCTTATCATGTCCTGGGGCTTTACCTGCTTTGGTTTTCTTTAGTGCTTCTTTTATCTCATCTAGAGTTATTTCCTCGTCTTGTTCATGTTTTTTCTCCTGTGGTATGGGTCCTCTCTTTTCCTGTGCACTTTTCTTTTCTTTTATATCTTCTCCTTCTAATAGCTATTTGAAGTACTGTCTCCATGTTTCCATTATCTCTTCCTCTTTTGTCATCAGTTCTCCAATCTTGTTTTTAATATTATGCAGCATTTGTGTCTTTCTCTTTCTTGTTTTCTTTACTATCCCGAAGAATAGTTTTTGATTGTCCTTATATGCTGTTTTCATTAGTTCGCCAAATTCTGTCCATGAGTTCTTTTTTGCCTTCATTACTGCATTCTTTGCCTTTTTTCTTTCAGCTTTATAGCTTTCATAATTCTTTTTGTTCCTCGTATTTATGTATCTTTTCCATTTCTCTTTCCTTCTCTTAATTGCCTCTTTTACTTTCTAATTATTAATCTCAGCAACAGATACTATGGAAATCGTCACATAAATATCAAGTTACGCTTGATTTGATCTAATAAATTGGATACTGAGTCTAAATCAGAGAATTAAAGCTCAACCTCAATGTTTTTGTTGAATTTATTCATATATCTCAAGATCCGTTGGTCTAAGGTGAAAGTTGTTCACATGGATAATTAAAGTTTAATGAATTTGCAACAAAAATAACAAAACATTTTTCTTGTATTCTCAATGTTTACAATGGTTATAGGGCGCCAAAAGATGGCGTATTTTCTGAAGCCGTCGTGCAATTTAAAGTAGGGAGATAAAGTAGTATTCAGCGTCATTTTGACAAGAGCTGCATAACAAAAAGGGAAACTATCTTGTTTTAAATTGTCCAAGAATCAAGCTGTACAGTAAGATATTGCTGATATATTCTACAACCCAAGTTCATCCCGTGAGGCTGTAACTGCTGCTGGAAACATAATATTTCTGGCATTATGCAATGTGCCCAGGAAGCAAGTCTTTCTTGACATGTACCACTAGAATGCTTTGATCAAACCTGTATCCAGTGCTAAATCCAGCCTTTCTGCTCTGCCGTTCACATAAGGAGCAGTAAGGTAGCACGCATTTTGAATGTACCACCTGATTCAATTTTAGCTTGAGAATGAACTTCCTCCTATTTAGTGAGGTTGGAAGTTAGAAAGCGATTGGCTGATCTCTATGACAACAGACAATCCAGCAGCACCTGAAGCTGTCCTCAACCCCATTTATTGCAAATGTACAGATGGATGTAGGAACAAATTTGGCTGTCGAAAGGCAACTGCTATGACGATTTTTTGAGTGGTGAAGATTTTGATGACTCTAATGATCTTGATATCATAAACCTTGAAGAAAGAGACAATTTAATGCGAAGAACAAACACTGAATATTTGGTACTTGAAGATCAAAACACTGTGCTTGCTAGACACCTAAAGAAGTCAGGTGAAATTACATGTTCATTTATCTTACAATAGTACACATAACTCGATCGTCATGCTCATATGTTATTTTACTGCTAGCTTACTTAGTTATTTCAACCTTCATGTTCTTAGCTGTATAATGGTTCTCATGTATAGTTACTTTTATTACTGTGTTTTAGGCAGAAAGTTCAGAGACTGACTAAGTTGAGCAGGTTGCAAGGCCTTCTACCAGAAAGCTTTTAAGAGTTGATTGGTTTTTCCGTACACAATTTTCTTTGGAATATTCTCAGCAATTTGTTCATAATTTGATGATGTCTCTCTCTTCATACAAATCTATGAAATTCATCTCCTCAACCATTGTTGATATCTGAAAGAAATTAGTAAACCGTGGTCAAATCCCGATAAAAAATGATTGGATAGAATTGTATTGGATTATATACAATTGGATATGGTTATATACAATTATATATGGAATTCTTATATACTGCTATATAATTTGATATAATTATATAGAATTGTATCCAAATAGATATAGCACATTGAATAGAACATCATACGATAACATACACCTGTATATGACTATATACAATCAGACCAGAGTACTGTACAACTTTTTCAAACTCTGCATACAATTATATACGATCATATACGGCTATATATAATTGTATACAGTTTTATACTATGATATACAAAAATATATAATATGTCTTATCAAACTCTATACAATCATATATATATTCGTATATTACTGTATATAGTCATATAGTTATATTTCCATTAATTCAGAAAGCTCTATCCAATTCTATCACATTATATACAATTATATAGTACTGTATAAAGTCTTATACAGTACAGTTCTTTCATTTCAACTACTACATAAGATCCTATATTGCTCTATACAATCATATATAACTATATAGAGTTGTATAAAATGTTTTTTTTTGAGTTTCAACTTTGCCATTCAAGTTTTTATACAGTTATATACAATCAGATATATTTGTATATTATTGCATACAAGTTTATAAAATTATATTCCTATTTGTCCGAGAAGCTATATTTGATTCTACACAATTTTTTATCATTATACACAATTATATAATACTATATAAAGTTGTATACAGCACATTTTTCTCATTTTAACTGTTTTGTGAGGTTATATATCGTTATAAACAACCATATACATATATCCGTGTATCATAGGATGAAGTTATATACGTGTCTATACTCATATATCATCTTCTTTCCTTGCTATCGGTATAACATACTCAGAAGTCCAAAATGAAAATTGTCGATAACAATCAGTACAGCTGATGTTCGACAAATAAATTTATGGAATCCACTGGAATAACAAATTATACCAGGATAGTGAAGTCGCCCGTGTAAGTTTTGTACTTTTTTGTCAATGATGGGTGATTGTTACTCTCTTGGAAGACATGTTGAAGCTTAAATTAGATGAAAAAGCAATAGTTTGATATTGTTTCATATATGACACATAAGGTATATATAAATAGTATAATAAATAATACAAAAGTGGATACCTCTTACTATTCCACTGGGTATTTGTTTGTTAGGTATTATTTTTAAATTTACATGAAAATGAAGGATATTATATAATTAATAATGGAACATATTCAGTTCACGATGCAACCCAACAATGTTCAATAGTCCAAATTATTAAGGATAGTTTATTTATATTAGTTTCAAGTTGTGACCTGTGATATGACAAGTAAAGGGGTGAAGTGCTGAAAGGGGGAAGATGAGTGCAAGCGATCTACGAAAGACAAGCGAGTAGCAGTTGAGCACGGGAGTTGATAGAATACGGTTGAATTTGATACGGTGGAGTTGAAATAACGAAAAATAACTGGAAGAAAGGTAGTAAAGGCAGGTAAGAAGATAGCCGAGTCAGAAGATAAGGTGAAGATAAAGAAATGAGGAAGAAAGAAGTAGAAATAAGAAGCTATGGCAAAGAAAGTAAGCTGTTGCTAAGCGGCGAGAGAGAATTAAAGCGGTGGAGAAGCGAAATGGAAAGGGAAGCGCTAGCGACGAGAAAAAGAAAACAGATTGTGGTTGCTTGGTCCCCTATATGCGCACGCGCATAAGAACAGATAAGTGTTTTGGTTTTAGTTCTAGTTCTAATTATTTGATTTCATTTAATTTAAATTTTTTTTTGCTGAGTTCATCACGTTTTTTATGTTTTTAATTGTATGCAGACATAATTTACCTGTAATTTTTGGGATCATTACAAATTGAAAAAGGGATAAAAACTCATTTGTTTTTCGGAAAAAAGGATAGTTTGTGGACGGTGAAATGAAACTGATTTCAGATAAATTCTCCATTCAATTTTTTTATAATCTAGCTAATATCTTCGAAGTCCTGGAAAATACATATTATTCAAATAAACGAATGGTTGAGGACTTATTCAATTTGGAATGGCACCGACGAAAATTGGCGTAGAAATATAACTCGAACTTCAAAAACTGCAAAAGTCTAAAGAAAATAAAGATTCAAAGAGGATTTTAGCTTTTTAGAATAACTTGAAAAATATTAGCGCTAGGATGAGTTAGCAAAAGAATCCTTGAAGAAAAGGAGATTTTCCATGAAAATGTGCTCCACTCCCGAATCTATGACATAGAATCAATTGAAATCATAAATAATAACGACATAAGTTTCGGGAATCAGCTTTTCCATAATAAATTTCCTCTCCTTTTGAGTTCTTCTTTCCAATTTACGCTGTCACAAGAAAAACTAAAATTTTCTTCATATCTTTATCTGCCTATAACTTTTGCAATTGTTGATGTGTGAGTAAGATTTCTGTGCATATTTTTGTAGACACCATTCTGAATCAAATTAGCTCTCAACCATGCCCTTACTCGCATTATCAGCATTTTTCATGATTTTAAAGATAATAACTGGACCAACAATGCTAAAATAGCCTCTAAGAGAGTAATAACCAATCCCATTTGATCACAGATGATCGAGATTACCTTCGAAGTGAGGTAGTTCATTTCAAAAAAGAAGAATCGAAGCAACTGACATCCTCAAACAGTGAATCGCTTTTGAGGAAAAGGCAACCAGTGAGAAAAAAATTCTATAACCAATAAACTATGCATTTATTTTTGTACAATCTTCAGTTCTTTATTCAATTTAATCTAATTTAAACGGTGATCAAGTAGAAATATAGAATATGACTTTATCATTATTTTTATTGAAAGTGAGATTGTACGAAATTCAAGGCATAATTCAATAGTTGTTGCAGTAAGTAGAGTAATGAATTTGTTGGACTTCAGAACTAATGAATTATACATCAAATTTCGTACAATCCTCACTATTAATTCTAAGAGTATTGAACACTACTTGTACGGATTATAATTTCATTCTGTTATGAAAGAAAACGTGAGATATATATATATATGTATATATATATATATATATATATATATATATAGATATATATATATATATATATATATATATATATATATATATATATATATATATATATATATATATATATATATATATATATATATATACATATATTAGATAGTACGGAATTGAAAGTTTTATTCAATAGTTATAACAATAAGTCAAGTGATTAGTCTGTTTTACCACAAAAATACTGAGAACAATGTATTTATCCTTGAATTTCAATAATATGAAAAATATTCTCATTCATATCCAAATGTAAATATTGCAATCCAACTATATACAACCCTATCCAATTTTACTGTCCCACTGGAACTGATATAATTGTATAGAGTCTTATAGAATTGTATAAAATTTTATATAAACGTATAGGACAGCATATTCATATACAATCGTATATCGTTATATCCAAATGTATATATATGTATATGATTCGATAGAGTTTTATACAGTTTTAAACGATTCTATCGTCTCATTTTTTGGATAAAACTGTATCCAAAGAATTGTATATGATCGTATACGATTATATCCAATCATTTTTTATCGGGATGTTATTAGAAATGCCATATTATACCGCATTAGCGTGGTTTTTCAAGAAACGCTATCTTTTAGCACTCTTTAACTCGGTATACATTAAATATGTATATGATACTTTTTGCTGAAAATTTATCAAGCTTCAATTATGTATATAATCAACTTTTACCTTAGACCAACGGTCCTCAAGATATTAACGAGAAACTGAACAAAATGTCCTGTTTTTGCTAATTGCCGCTAGAGCTCGCCTTACATTCATGAGAACTTTTGGTATATAAACATACCTTCAAATAAGTGTGCATAGCCTCAAAACTTCTGGATTTTTCAGAAGGTTAAACTTTGTTTCGACTAAACGATAAGTGAACAACAGGCAAGTTTATATATCATTAATTTGGAATTTTTCATTTTATCATCCATTTCGTGCAACAAGAATGTAGAATCAAATATTGACATAAGGCTAAGTGCCAGGTCACGAAAGCTATTATTCGATTGTCTTTATACTTGTTTGCACATATGTTGCGTAAAAATTTTTCTCTACAACAGTTAAACTCTATGTTTTGATCATTATGGAGTACGTAACAAGGTAATACATGATACAAGTTGACAGTTATACTCCTCAAACAATCGAACAAATGGATGGATGAGCTGTTGTACTCAGTACTATTCACTAGAATTAATGGAAAAACTGTATTCAGACTACGCATTCAGTGAGTTGTAGAGCTGGATTGTGTCAACGTCAAGTTTAAATTATAATTTAATTTCATAATGTATCTCATTGATAACAGATTTTTTCATTGAACTCATTGCCTGATGCAGTACTCTCTCCGTTCTTGCATTGTTTTTCATGAACTACTCCTTGTAAAGCAGTGCTCATATTTTGATCAAATACTGCACATTGGTGATCACCCAGTCGCAGATGGCTAGCTAACGATGCTTTATTTTGCAAACTACTGCCAATAAGAATGTCGAAATCGATTTAAGTCTAGAAGATATCTAAGGCCAAGTGACCTTAGCAAATGAAAAATATGTTATATGGTTTGAATTATTCCAAACAGCTTTTTTTTCAGACTCGCGAAAATACATGCGACAATAATTATTGCTGTTGGACGCTCTTATTGCACATTTCCAATCAAAAATAGCAACGAATTCGTGAAATATTGTGCAGAATGAATTATCAGAAATTATTCACATCCTACTGGTTCCTATCGTTCAAATATTTACCAATAATGGACGCTCTTATAGTACAATTTCAGTCAAACTAACATTGAACTCGTGGAAGAGAATGCAGAATAAGCCTTCAGAAATTTTCCATCCCCTGCTGGTTTGTACCGCTCAAGAATCCATCATAAGTGTAACACTCCTAAATTTCAATAGATTATTCACTTTTCATGTTGATAATACCAGAAAAAATATAACCAAATCATACTAAGATGACCAACTTTACTCCCCATGAATCTTTTGAGATTGTAGACAGAAAACGGATGAATTTACACACATGACCATATTAATAGTCCGTGAGACCGCTCACTTGAAACTTCGTGAGTGACTTCATTGTGATGAGTCCGACAGCTTTCACATCTGACAAAATTCTTGATTTGGGGGCGTTTTTCAGCGAGGGCTAATTGAACATGTCAATTCTATGAAGTCTTCAAAATGTATTACCATCATATGGATATTTACACTAATCGAAAGATTTTTTGATCATAAAATGAGAAATAATATTGTCCGACATAAATATTGGGGGCCAGCAGTGAGTCCGACAACCCGCACTTATCACAAGTACGTTGGTATGAAAACGGATTACTGCTAGTCTGAGACTTTGAAGACGTGTTCAATTATTTTTTCTCTGAAATTTGGTAATCTTGTCCGACAAATTTTCGGGGGCGTTCTCTGTGACAAAACTTATATACCACGCATTTTGACATATGGCTACTCCTTTCGTAAATTAATCTCTAAAATGTGAATACTTCAAACTTTTAGCCCGGGGGTATTTCTACATCTATTACATCGTTATGATCACTATCAAGCATCTGAATCTAACATTCCAATAAGTCTCGAATTCGAAACTTCGATGACAACTTCGACCTAGCGAACCATTCACAGCATCCCATCAATTGTAGCCGTCATCAAGAAGTTCCACTTGCATTCGCTTCGGTACTACTTCTGGCAATGTTGAGCTTATTACTACTCCCATTATGATTGATCTTGCTGTTAGTATCACATGCACAGCTTATTGTCACCTCTTTCTATCTAACTTTTATATATCTAGTCTCTCACAACGTTGCGAATTAGATTCTGCAAAAATATACTAACATGAATATAATTGTGAACAGGAAACTCTGCACAAAGTGTACATAACATGATGAACAGATACACTATTTCAGTGTAATTAAAACAAGTAAACAATTTGCCGGATAGATAATTAATCTTGTTGTATCGCAAACTCTCCAACTTATATAATTAAAGTAGATCCCACAGTTAAACCATTGTAAGTTACAATAGCAGCATAACTTCAAAAACTAAAACTACCCCTTGCATGCAAGTGAAATCTTCATAAAGAAAACAGCATTCACTTTGAAGAAAGCATTAATTTTGTTCAGGGCCCTTCATGGACTTGATGCAAGGCGAGTAATTCAAAGCTAGGTCTGAGCAAACAATGTGTTTTGTCGGTGGCTGCTGAAATAAATCTGTACGATTCTTCCGCAGACGAAGTTGGCGATCGTTGTAAGTACTTCAGACAAAAGAATTGCTTTGTTGGTGCATTGCCGTGGCAATCAGACACGGAACAATTCTTGTTTACAGACAGGACATTTTCAACAGTTTTCTTGATTATTTGAATGGATATTTAATCGAACCATAAAACACAATACTTGATCGCAGACTTAGAAAGTTCTTCCCTCTTAAATTTTGGACATGGATTGTTATATGGACATGATTTTTGTTGCAGGTAATCATATACGCACATTCCACACGGATTTTCACTGCCCAAGATCAGTAAGTTATTCATAACTATTTTATCATTCAACATAAAGCAAACTGAATTCGATGAAGAAAGACAAAAACATAAAATCAGTTGCAAAATATAGCAGCATTTGCGGCACGATTCGCAGCTATTATCGCTATTTAATTCAATAAGGATCCGCTTATCTTGATAAATCGCCTATAAATTGTTTAGTGTTACGTCGGTGTATCTTGAAAAACGTCGGTTGTAATCGGTAGCAATCGCAAAGGCTCGGTTCACACGCAACTCGAAGAATTCCAATTTCCCTTGTCTGGAGGAAGTTGGAGAAGAATTATTCCGAGGGCACCAGGGAATATTGTTTCGAAATTACTTGTTGAGATATTATCATTGTCCAGGCATTTTTGTTCCATTCTTTTTTTTCCGAGATGATTAGCACTTTCATTTGTTTCTTATTCCATAAGGTTTTTTCACATATAAAGAAGGTTGGGAACAATACTTCATCCAATAATTTTTCACTCAACTAATAATGACTTTTCAATGAAAATCTTTCTTTAAAAAAATTAATTTTCTCATTGCAATATTTGATACAATTCAGACAGAATAAGAACAAAACTAGTGTTTTGTCTCGCCTTTATCAAAATGTTTTGCGTTGTTGACGTTAGTAAGAACTAGCGAAGAAAGATCATCTCAGTCTGTCTGTTGAAGTTGACGGCATCTATTTTCTTTTGATATTTTTAGTTGTTTCGATGTTTGAAACGAATGCTTAAAGTTTAACAGAAGTATCATCCGCCTTGCTCATCCGTCGTCTTACATTATCAAAATGCTCCGTTACACATATATATGAGACGGAGTAGTTTTGTTTCTCAAGAAGAATTTTATATGTCATCCCATTCTTGGCTCAAGAAAATTGCATGTTTAAATTTGAATTTTTAAAAGTTTCCTTCATACTCGGAGACGCGATCCAGGACTTATATTTTTGTTATGTTCATTACTTAATAAAAGAATTGAAATGCTACAAACTATATCCTACATTTTTAAGTTTATTTCTGTCTTGCAAATATCTTTTATTCCCTTCCAGTGCAGCTTTTGTTCAAACTCATCCTTTATATAAAATATTACCTCTGAAATGTGTTACAAATATGCTGAGACCATACTACAATTTTTTCAATTGATTCAAGAACAGTTAAAGTTAAAGTAAAATTTTGTACTGAAAATTTTTTAATTTGTCTGAAATGCATAAAGTGAATAAATCAATTGAAAATAAAGCCTGAAGCACTTTTTAACTTTTTGTCATTATGAGGACGTAAAAGCGGGCAAATTTTTCATTAAAAATTGATTGGGTTTAAAAATTGATTGTCGTAAAACCGTCTGGCTGCATGATAAAGGAAATAAAGAAAGACAACTGTGTAATTTAATATTTTATAGGCGAACAGTGTGCTGTGAGTGCTGTATTTCCGCTAGCTTTGCAGTCGACAAGCACTAAACATTTTACTGCGAATATGTTACATGAGGGCATATTTCTTTTCAATTCAAGGTTGAAAATGTTATTCAAAAACATGGAGGACTGGAATATTTACACTTGACTTCCAGGGCTTGGATTAATAACATGATCGCTATTAGTACTGTTACAGTTTCTGTATGTTCGTCTCTATCTTGATAAGTTGATTATATTTCTCAATCCTCGCGTGACCAAGATATGAAATTTTGTGTAGTCGTTCAAGCGGGCAACCAAGTAACCCCACAATAATTCCTCTGTTATTATGGTCAAGTAAACTTGAAATCATAGTTAATCAATAGAAGATAGAATTCATAGCTTCACAGAATTAAATTGTCTTCTCACGTTCACAAAAAGGAGCGATAATATTCATACACAAAATATTACCTTCTAATGACTCTTCGAGCATTAGTGGTGAGGAGATAATGATTTATGTAGGGTTTGAGACAAAGATTAATACAAACTACAATTCAATGTAGGAAGTCATACAGATCCTTAACTCAATCACATTACTTGTCACAATAAGTGTCACAACGTATTTCATTCTTCAAACATCATTAGTTTTGGACTGAGGATCGGAGGTTGAAAGATAACTTTTATACCGATGGAGTAGGTGGTGGACAATGGTCCCAACGGTTAAAATATTATGTCAGATTGATTACACTGGTCAACACAGAAAATTTCTCTAGAATTCTGTTGATCGTTTTTGGTTAAATTGAGGGTGCTGTTTTCGAAACTAGCACTAGTTTTTTTCTAGCAGCTCTTGTTTTTGAATCACATACAGGCCATAAATTCTCACGAAAATGTATGTTTTCACACACTTAAGTTGATTCGAATCCATACAATATTGTCTTTTATAGGATTTTCTGGAATAAGGAGCTTGCTCAAGGTCCCGACAAAGATTCCAGCAATAATATGCCATCATATAAGTGTCCCATCATCCTTGGTATCGTTCTTCCATAACTCGTATCTTGATGGAATCTTTCATCCTGTTCCTCACTAAAATCTTCAAGAGTTTTAGGAAATCGATCCAAATGAGAATGTAAATGATGAACTTCAATGTTCTTCTTACACCCAAAATCTCTCAGATTTGACAACATGCCCTGTACCAATTGTAAATAGTTTTCTGACTTTTTGGATTTCAAAAACGAATTATTTCCATGTCCTCTTTCCGAGCTCATATGTGCATAACAATAGTTTCGATTTCTGATCAACAGTCTAATTTGTGGACCATCGAGAATACCTACTTTCAATTTTTTTGTACTCAGCTCAGGAGATTTGATAGGTAAGCAGAACATTCACCATCTTTGTTAAGGGCCTTAATAAATTGTTTCCTAAAGACGGGTTTATTAGGAAGCGGTGGAACGTTCATGATGGGCCTGTTTATTATTTCTTTGAAAGAAGTGATATCAGAAATCACCTGTTCTGGCAAACCAACATACTATTCTGGACATACTTAACATAGTCTTGACAGTCAAGGCAGAAAAACTATTTGACTCTCTCTTTGTACAGACGGTCTTTCCATATTTGGAACATTTTATTCTTGATTTCCTATCTTCTATTCGTAGACAAAACTAACATCGAGTGCTCATGCTATCAGGTTTCAAGTATCTGTGAGGAGTTTCTAGTCTTTCTCTATTTTCTATGATAAATCGTCGAATTGCATCGAGAACAGGTTTTGCTTTTCACATTTAGATGTGCAAATTGTGGAGTTGGTATTTGATGGTATTTTCTGCGTCCTTCTCAATCTGTACACGCATCAGTAATATGAAAATTGCTATGTGAGGTAACTATGTTACCACACACAAAACTGTTCATTATTGAGAAATGGATTGAATGAATATGATTTTCTGAGGAAAATATGTTTATCTAAGTATTTTCGAGGATAAGGTAGTTGCTAGAATATGGTTTATTCATTGAATAAGTTTTGTGACGAAACTTTCCCTCAAAGCTTCGCCACAATTACACATCGTAGAGCCCTCAGCTACCGTCTTTTATTTTCAAGTTACTCACAACTAGTTTTAATATCTTGCTTGCCCTGTGAATGTTGAAGAACCGTAATTCTATTTGAACACTACACAACCATTCATCGTAGCGTCACCAGTCATTAGCATGAATAAATCTTTTTTTTAATATTCTTCATCCACAGCATGTGTTTGGACTTAAGTTATATCTTTGTAAACATGAATCTCTTGTAATACAACTCTGTAAGTGTATGATCTGTGTTTATGTCATGTACTCACCGTTGTTCTGTAAAATACTTTATGTTCGACTGCATCATAATCGTGTAGTTTATGGTTGCATTAAGTGACCATAATGTGCCACTTAATTGGACTAGGACTTTTACTTTATATAATTGGACGGAACTGTCATTGCCAAAGAATGTCACACGAATAGATTTTTCTACTAACATAAAATAAATCCAAATAATTCAATCAACATATTATTTATTATGGTAACACTTATAACACAATTGGTATTATCGCGAATATTCAGATCCGAAGATAAATTCTTATTGTTACAAAAACATTTTGCTCTCAATGTTTGTGATTCTTGCTGCTAATACTTCTACGCTTTCTGAAGTATCCATTTACTCTTTTCTATCATATTCATTCTCTTCTACACTTTCTGAAGTATCTATTTCTTCTATTAAATTGTATTTAATATTTTTGACATCTGCAAACAAACAGTAAAAAACAATTGTAACAATAGCAACACTAGCAAAGCACACCAAGTTATAATTACCGAATTTTTGTATAGAGAAATTGAGAAATATTTTTAGAAGATATCCTGCGTCTTTAGAGCAGTCGAACATAAAGCTTTGTATGTAATTCGTACATAAACAAACTTTATAGACTCGCCTTCCCTATTAACCAGCGGCTCGTCCAATAAAGTTCCGTATTATATACTAATTACATAAATAGCTATTGTATATTTTGTTCCTTATTTCATTTACCGTGACTTTAACTTTGACTTAATAAATAGGTATTTGACGCTCGACATTTTGACTCTGCCAACAAATAAATGAACCAACAATGTAAAAAAATGATTCGACATCATCAGCTCATATATTTTGACATGTTTTAAGAACCAACAACGCAGCAAAAAACACAGAACACATTCAGATTTCAATAGATGAAAACAAATAGATGCATGCATGAAAGGACGAATTGCAGGTAGGCCACCTACATAAATTTACAGAGAGATTTAATTCAGATTACGTATATAATTTACCAGCTTCGCACATAATATTGATGGTAGCACTGAAATGCGTTAAATGGATGAAATATGATAAACATCAACTTGAAATAGAGAATTTTCTGATCAAACTTGTTGAATTATACCTTAAGAGAAAGCCACGTGAAAAAGAGTGCCCAAGTAATCTATCTCATAAATGGTGCGGTGAAGAATACATATAAGGTTAAATCTAAAACCGTGATATCTAATGAATGAAGATCCACAGTGAGAAATATATAGACATTTTTGTAGAGAATAGCATAGTTTGGCAACTATGCTCATTCTATGTTACACAAGAAATCTTTTTTTGTCCGGTTATGTGTGAAAGACTAACTTAACGCATTTCACGGCTATCATCATTGAAAAATGCGCTGCTATTAAATTGCGTGACCTGAAGTTAGTTTTTCTCCTACTTGATGTTTGGTAAGAAGCAGTCATTTGCTTTGAATTGGTGCAACGCGCATTTGAGCTTTTTGCAGTTTCGATGGTTCTTCATAAGTGTCAATATCGATGATATTGAAGAAGAAATCAAAAATTCACCTCTTTATGTACAATGTGTACTCTGTTAATGTCAATTAGTGCCGTATTATGTGCCTTGGCTTTGTATTTGAAGTTGTTTGGGGCTATACATTAAATCTTGCATGAGTACAAATGTATACAACATTATGATATTCAGTCAGCTAAACTCGACCTCTCCTTACTCAGAAAAAATCCTAATATTGGTCCAATGTCATGATAGTATGGAATAATAAGAGAATTGCAAATATTTCATGAAGCTTTGAACCAAATAAATAGCAATAACATATCCCCTACCTTAGAGGTGGAAGAACATGAACAAAACAACTTTCTAGACCTCAGCATCATTAGATCAGGGTACTGATTTTGTAGCTAAAAACTGCAGTTGCATTCAATGTGTACGCTTTGGGTGTGCGCGTGCAGCAATTTGTTTGAGAAACTTGAAATGTATAAATACTACAGAAGTTTTATAGAACAAATTTCCAATAAACTCACTTCTAAACGTAAAACAGTGCCTTTGTGAAAGCAACAGTCGCTTTCGAAAACGACTTTTTCGAAGCAGTCGTTCTGGAAGCGATAACTAACGCATGTACATAAAAGGCCTGAAAGCGTACGCTCTGAAAGCGACTGGAGTTCCAAGTTATTAGTGCACTGTTTCATCCTGCTCACTCGTTTTTTAGCTGCAATGTATCACTATCATTCCATCAATAAGAAGTCACTTGCAATTCTTTCCGGTTGTTACTCAATATATTGCAAAGATAATTCAAGTTCATTCGATTCTTTAATGGTCGACTAGTTTATTAATACTCGAGGGCATTATGTTTAACAAACAAGTTTCCTAGTAACAGCAAGTAACTAGAGTGATTTCTCTGACAGAAATCACAATGATAGGACATACATTGCTAAAAATTTTGATTAAAATACAACAAAAGTCGGACATTAAACAATGAAGGCACCACAGGAGTTGAACAGACAATAATGCCTGAGGTCAACGTACACACCTCGGGCCAGAGGCCCTCGGCAAGTACATTGTTGACCTCAGGCATTATTGTCCTTTTAACACCCTTGATACCTTGATAACTATTTTTTGGCTGACCGGCGGAGTTACTTTCATTTCGCAATTTCCCTTATAGAATTCACGAGAGAACCGATTTTATTATCATTAATTTTCTGTTTACAATTGTCCTTATGAATCCATTTTGTATTGTTTCTGTCGACGTCGGAAAATATGAAAACTCGGTTGATCGAATGCCGGATAAACCTTGCCGAATATAATCTCCTTATGTAATATGGTGGTATTTCCTGGAAATGCATATATTCTGCCTCTAAAGTTTTGACATCTCACAGGACTGTATCCACTCACATTTATATTTTAAATTATAGAGATTTCAATAAAGAGTAGATATCTGATACATTGAGCAATTTTTAGTTGAGTATCTTGATATTATCATCCTGTGGTCAATCATCTATGTATTTATATTGTAGACAAAATAAAATACGAATACATCATAAAACAGTTCAAAATTAGTAGATATGAAGTCATAGCAATGTTGAAATCAATTCCGATAGAAGGTAGAAGTAGATAGAACAAAACTCACTAAACTGTTGTGAGGGTAGAGAGCTCTATTGTTGATGGTGCCCAATACAAGAAGTCATTCTCCCTTTTTTGCCCTTCAGCAATCGTTTCTGCTTTGTGTTCGTAAGTGACAGACCCAATAATTGAGTCAGAGAGAGACACATGCATCGTGTATATAATAGATAAAGATAGCACGTAAAGGTTACACAAAGTGATTTGAAAGGAGTCGTAAAAGGTTCCTGAAAATTTTTAGCATCCTGTGGAGGGATTCACTTATTCATGGTAAATGAAAGTGTAGTTATACAGTTGAAATAGAAATTAAAGAGATAGAATCAAGAAAAATAAAAATAAATTTCCTTCCAGCATTTAGTCTAATCGATGCATTCCTCCAGCAGCTTGCCCCATATTTTCGCAAATCGCTGTCTGAATCAGCTCTATTCATCATCAAACAAAAACAATAAAAAATGTGCTCGAATAGACCATTTGTTCGTCGGTTTGATTAGTTATTAGTTATGTATGGGATGAATACTGGAAACCGTGTTCAATTTGCATAATAATTTCAGTGCATCAGCCCTACTTTCATAATTTATTCAAGCAATCGTTGCTATTTTTCCAATGAGGTAATTTTTACTAATGAATCTGGAACGTGACTCCGCTGTTGAATTGAAGAATTGCTTGCAATCAAATTGGAGTACATAGCAAAATTAGGGTATCAATATCTCAGTGAAGCATCATTCCTGAATTAATTTCAAACAAATAATGTCATAATCAAACTAATTCAAAAATAGAAGCGCTCTGCAACCAATTAGGTAAGGAAGATTTACGTTGACTGTTTGTTCGGAGCGATTTCCATTAATTAATTAAAATACCGTGCGCTACCTTTACGATGACGTCGGCGAATGCGGGAATGCAGCGCAGATCTCTTTCAAGATCCAGTTTTATAACCCATCATTAGTTTCGGGAACTTAAACGTGCTTCAAGACAAATGACAATTGTGAGCACAGAAGTCATGAGGAAGGTATTTGCAGAAAGCAGGGGCGTTTACAAGAAGAAAAAATAGAATATTTTTGCTTACAATACTGAAAGATAGGTTCAATAAATTAAATTTTATGTTGCTCTATATAGAATTGTCAATCCATTGCTTGAAGCGATTATCGGAACTATATATACAATGTAAAAGTTTCGCGAGGGGGTGGAGTTATCACCTAAATGCTAGAAGCTAACAAAAACATTGCAGGAGCTTCTAGATATTGAAGTATCTTATCCCTCTAGTTGATAGCCCCGCCTCCAAAATGTTTTTGTTAACTTCTAGTATTTTGGTGATAATCAGAGTCCTTCGTGGAACTTGTTTATTGTATGTTTGTATAAATAGGCGGAGCTATCAACTAGAGGGGTAAGATATTAGAATATATAGGAGCCCTCGCAATGTTTCTGTTAATTTCTAGCATTTAGATGATAACTCCGCCCCCTTATGGAACTTGTATATTGTATGTATGTATAAATAGGACTGAAATTTCTTGTGAAATCTTATACTTCTGTTGTGGGCATAACAGCCGAAATTGCAAAAAAGTAATTTGTGAAACTTTAGCGAATATTCTCTTCCAATCCTATAAGTTAATTTGATGCAGCTACATCTTCTTGTAAATATAGTCGCTTAAACAATGATAGTTTTAATGAAATAATGATTTTGCTTTTTTTAATACGGGAAACTTGAGTCAATTCTAAACTAGGTCCTGCAAGCCTGAAAGTGTAAAGTGACAGAACAGTTCTATAAACATTACTTTGGACATGTGGCTGAGTATTTTGAAGCAAGACTTGTCAAACAGAGGAATTTGTCAGTCTGATGTAACTTTCTTCAAATGATAATTATGAAACCCATAACATAGTGCACAAATCAGCAATATGGCTTTACGAATAGCTTGAATTTACATTGAGAATGAATTGAGGCTACTTAGTTGATTGTTCACATTGAAATGGTCTTCAGGTCCTTACAACAAGATAAGTGAGAAGTCAGATACGACACGTGGTATCACGCCTCGGATTTGTTTTAGCCTCATTTACCGTATCTCCTCTTTTGAAACATCTATAAACAACTTATTTGGCTCGCGATGACTGCTGCTACTAAATAAATAAATAAATACTATTTTGACGGGTTTTTTTTTAGAACTGAGGTTTTCTTCTGCTGAATCTATTGAAAGCGATACTACAGCTGAGCGTCAGAAGTGCGAAGTGACGTCACAACAACATGGCGGTTTTTCGTTGACTTTGGAATCGTGTTTATCATCACGGCGATTCCCCTTAACAAAAAAATTAGTTTCAAAAGTTTTCTCAATGTGCTTGGAGTTTATTCTCGATATTTCCGAAAAATCGTGAAAGAGCTTATAAGCTTGCCGTAGAAAACTTTTGCATCTATGCGCACACATCTTGGAAAAATTGATGATTGAACCATAGCTCAGGACATCTCGTGGAAGATTGGAGCAATCCTGTTAGTTAGAAAATAGGAATTCCTGAGGTTCGTTGCTCAATAACTGAGACAAAATAACCATTGACAAAATGAGTGTAGTCAAAATAAACGTAGACAAAATAACCTAATGGTTGTTAGTTATATTGTGACATTCCTGAGTAATATTGAATTGCGCTGCGTGCGCCTGTGGAACTAAAATTTAGCCCGAAACAATCAATAAAGTGTACTAAACTCCTCACGTTTGTCCCTGAACAATGCTCACTCCATATACATTCTTTTTTGACGCGGCATCTGTCGAATCATAGACCAACGCTCTATTTGTGAGCAATAGACTGCTGTATTAATTTGTTGCTGTAACTGACTTAGATCTATATATCTATCTTAGAGCGCTACGGAGTCAGTAAATTAGTGAATCAGTGATGAGCATGAGCGTAAATATATTATAATATTGGTTGGTTTAAAGAATCGGAATAAATCATAGTAATTGTAGACACAGTTTATTTGGTCGTTTCGGTTGTCACAGCAACCATCTTCAGCGGCTATTCAATAAATTACAAGGTTTTATATTATTAAATTTTGGTACATGAGTAGTGGTACTTCACATGGATGATATTTTTTTCCATAAATAGATTCCTTAGGGAATCATTGATATCGTTTCCTTTCAATAAACTATTGTAGGTTGTCTAGTATTGAGCGCGCATATTTCAAATTATAATTATTGTTTGTGTGATTATTGATGTTATCATTTTTATTCTAATTTAGGTAAAATGACTCTAAAGTGAATCTCTTCTATTCATTGTGTTAGATATGCAAGATTTTAGGGTTTTTGTAGTCAAATTTGTGTCCAGCTTCTACGTAATGTTTGCTTACCGCACTGTGGTTTTCATTCATGAGTTTCGAGTGATATTCATGATGGTAAAGTCTTTTGCTTAAATGTTGCTTTGTTTCTGGATAGCCATTTCTCATGAGAACATGCTTCACAAACTTTATGTTTTGGGGGTGGTAGCATTTTTCCGACAATAATGTAGCTTGATCGATTAAAGCAGTGATTACTTTTTTTTTATAATTTCTGATGGTGTATGAAAAATAATTGAGGAATCTACCTGAATAAGTATCTTAACGATACCAATTAGTATGGATGATGGTCTCATATCTGATAAGGGTTACTTCGAGAAAATCAATTTGATTGGTATTTTCCATTCAATGGTGAATTTGAGTCTATCATGTGCATTGTTGAAAGCTTGATGGATAAGGTAAACCTTATTTCCTTTTGCAATTAATATTATTTCGACAACATAACGCTTGTAAAACATGATCCCATGAGAAATGTCATTAACGATTTTATTTTTAACTTTTTGTAAGACTAAATCTGCGATTTAAATGCTGAGACAACTTTCCATGCTGGTGCCGTTTATTTGCTCATATATGTTGTTTTTAAATGTGAAAACTGATGTTCCAAAACATATTGTAACACCCTGTATAAATTGTGGTAAAGTTAACAAACATCCAAGGAGAACAATACATAATCTTCCGGAATATGAAGATCGCGCACGTCGTTCACCAAATCGAATGAATTCTTAACGTTGTATTCAGATTTATTAGCTAAGTTTTCTAAAATGTTGGACAAAAATTTGGCTAGTTAGCTGGAAAAAGTATTGATAGTGGATGTGATAGGTCTAAGCGGAATTTCTGGTTTATGTATCTTTGGTAGTTGCTGAAGATGGCTGCTGTGACAACCGAAACGTCCAAATAAACTGTGTCTACAATGACTATGATATATTCCGATCCTTGAAACCAACCAATATCCAATAATAGTTACGAATAACAAACAAGAATATCATGTTTAGCAGTTACAACAAATAACTGAAGTAATTTCTCCAACACTGTTTTGGAATTTGCATATTCCATAATCAAAAATTATGTTGGAACGAATGACATTCCAAAAAATCGTTTAGAATGATTCCGTAAGCCTTTTGAATCATTTCGACGAATCAGAAGCTGTTAGTTTGGCTACTACCATGGTTACTTCCTAACAATTCAAGTATTCATATCTGGATTTGACGTTTGACATTTAATAATTTTTCAAGTTTCCTCTGAAATATTGGTGAGTTTCCAAAACCTTGTTAGAGAAAGTATAGTCTACAACATGTTTGGAATGGCGTATTCCACACTCGCGAACCGTAATCCTCGCCTTCGGCTCGGTTTATAAACTTTTCGCTCGTTCAGAATATAGGCCATTCCAAGACTTATTGTAGAATATACTATTCTGTGGCAGAAATCACAATGTAAGGACACACATTGCTGAAAATCTTGATTAAAATAGTACATTAGTCGGACATTAAACATTGAAGGCACCACGGGAGCTGAACGGATGATAATGCCTACGGTCAACGTGAATACCTCGGGCCGAAGGCCCTCGGAAAGTACACCGTTGTTGATTATTATGGTAATAGAAATCCACGATTGATGATTAGTTTCAAAAAATAGATCCACATTAGACAATTGATGGAAAAATAGAATATTTGGGTGTTCTAGAGATTCTCTGACGTTAACATCGAATTTGAGTCATGATGGGTGGTGAAATCTGTTCAAATTTCTACAGGGATGTGGGGCATCATAATTTTGACTTTTTCCAGTCAGCGCTTTTTACAAGAGAGTGAGACTCCTAAAATGCATATCTTTGTTATTCGTTCAATAAATACTATTCAGAAACAAGTGATCTCCGGAAAGAAATTCTCTATGTGAAGAATTTTGTCGATATTTTTCTTTGAACTTATAATCCTCCTAACAAAAAATATCTGAAAAAGTTGTACTCATTCTATAACAAAGGAGTATTATACAGGGTGTAACAGAAATAAGTACAATTATTTTAACCTGTGATGCAATTTGTCAAGCATAACAATTTTTCCTGATAACTTTTTTCCGTAAATCTTCTGGATACAGAGTAAAAATTCATCAAAGTTTTCTCAAAAATTTCATAGTGCGCCTATGGTTCAATCTGAATGTTTCTTATTTGTTGGAAGAATGACAGCTGTCGATTGAAATGAGTATTTTGCAACTTTGAGCCATCGTAGTCTTGTCAATCATCATTTGAAACTGAAAAAATATTAGTATTTTGGCAATACATTTATATTCGCTCACCTCGATTATTCTTTTTTTGTAAATGTTGGAAGAAAGACTGAACTTGTCTCTGTAATCAACAAATTGATCTTTTAGTCGTATTTATATGTCATTTTCAAGAAGTTTGATTTTTATTTAGGGATTTCACGTATATTTTCGGATAGTACATTTCTTAAACATAAGATTGTCTGCACAAGTTCATTGCACTTGAATCAGCTGATTTTAATTGTCTGAAACTGTGTCACTGTGTCAGGAGAGTCAGACTGTGCTGCCATCTACAAGCAGTTCGAAAAGTAGTTGCTGTTCCTAACCTACTTCATCAGAAACATAAAGAGAAAATCATTCAACGATTTATTTAAAGAAAACGGTAGAATATTGAATGGAATGTAATTCTAAATTAATCAATTCACTGAATAATTCAATAGAAATATTGCTACATGAAATTTTGAAGATTCTATTCTTGAAGAACAGAAAATATAACTTATAAATGTATCAAACTGAAATTGGTAATTGATTTTAAATATTTCCTGCAATATATGATACAATATTTTGCTTATTCAGCAGATCAATTCACGGGGCATACTTTATTGAAACGACTTGAGTGTAAAGTGTAAAGTTTGTAATAGGTAGTATGAGAAAAACTAATACACAGGTGCTTCATTTATAAATTAATGTATTTCATTCATCTCATCTGCTGTTTTACGTTCCAGATAAACGTTAGGTTCTAAATATCCCATGGTATTCTCATCGTAATGTATATGTGCATAATATTTTGACATTAAATAAATACATTAGCATAACCACAATAATTCAATTTTTAGGGAAAAATGACAATTCGAAGATCGTTCCAAATAAATTTGCTGAGCTAATCTTAAACTGCCCATGAAATCGTACACAGAATTAATAATTTATAATCTGTTTTATCCCAGAATTTATTGGAAGGAATTGATAACTCACATATGTCAAAATCAATTATTGTTCTATTGCAACTGCTACTGGATCCGATAACTATGCACCTGAACGACTCGTTAAATTATAGGGGATAAAAAATGCTAAAAAAAGACGAGAATTCGGGAAAAAGTTACTGAGAAAAATTGTTAGGCTTGACGAGAACTATCACTGGTTAAAATTAATGTACTTATTTCTGATACACCCTGTATATGAAAAAATCATCCGTCTGAGATTATTATAATAAAAAAGTATTCGAATAAATGAGGAAACAGAAATAAAACCCTGTTGTAGAAAGAATATATCTAAATGTAAACATTAATTGAGAGAAAAGCCGGACTAAATCATGGTGAACTTTGCTCAGAGTTTTCCAGTTAATTATATCTTAGAACAATATGGATCAGAATAATTATATCCTCGAAACATTTTTGCTTCTTTGTGAGAACTTTTCTTTTGTTAATAATTTCTAAAGACTTGGAAAACAGTTCTGTAGATGAAGATACTAATTAGAACTCTGATATAATATACAAATTGTAACTTATTCTCAATAAGCAATCATTTCTGTTTCTCCCTGTGGAGTTATGCTTGTGTACGTCTCTGACTCCTTGATACCTTGAGATCTATAAATCCAAAGATGCACCGTGAAAATAAGAGCAAGACTGCAGTTCACTCAGCTTCCCAGAGGATATTTGATTCTGAGAAATGACAGCTGATATTGATCGAAAAGCAACTTATTCGTTGAACCTGTCTCACGAGGCTTCATCACTTAATACTTTCCTAGAAAATAACTTATTGGATTTCTTTTCATAGCCATAAATTGGGATTATGGGATTATGTGGTTTCAATGCTTTCAAGATTATCTGGAATGTGAATAATTCGACATCAGTTGCAAAATAATCAACCAAAGTTCCATATTAACTTTTTTCAGAATCTCACATTTCATTTTATATACGCTCCCGTTGAAAACTGTAAGAATTACTTGAAATTACAGACTAGCAAATAACAGTTATTACCACGGTATCTACTGTTACCAGACTTCGGTGATATTAAATATTAAGAAGAAGCAGACTTTTGCTACTATGTTCATTCACCTTTGCATGAGCATAAGTTGAATTTAAAAGAGGGACGGTAGCGTGAGCATTGAGAGGTTCCTAGAATTTTCATGTTCTGGAGGAGAATAACGGAGTGAATATTTGTATGTAATGCTTGAAGCTTGTATATTTATGTCAAGTTATTTATAAAGTTTTCAAATTATGGTTTTCTTGAGATTCTAAATGATTATTCCAGGAAAGAAATCTCATTAATTATGTACAGGTTCGTGCAGCTTTCACATTTTCTCCAAGATTGCAATCTAGTATGAGTTTTTATATCAATTTTATATGCAGGCTTACAACAAGAAAGATAGTGGAGAGCTTTTAATAGATGGTTGAAAATATTCCTAAACTATTCTCATACAGCAAAATTCAATCAACTTAGCAAGTCGAAAGTGAAACATTATTGATTAATCCAAACGTACAAACTACATTATCAAGTTCGGGTCGGGGAAATCGTAAACAACACTCATCTGCAGCAAAAGTTGAAAATGTTGTTTGCGCAATTAACAAGTTCTCTCCGAACGCCTACACCAAACAACATACAAAGTAAATAATGGCTCTGAGAAGACTCTTTAACTATCGTTACCAACAGCTTGGATTTCATATCGAATCACTGATGAAGTCGTTGGTTTATTCCTTATACTATCATTAATTCTTGTTTTTATTATCAAAGAATATCTTTTATCGTTTTATTCGATGAATAAATTCCAAATATCATATTCATCATTTACAGAATGCTCCAGAATTTACCCCTCCTTCAGTTGCATTTCTATGCATTGCATAAGAGAACAAAACCCCAAGAAAAATACGTGTGCCTAAACATGTCAACAACAGCCATTACATTGTCCAGGCGTCTGTGGCAGCGCGGTGGTAGCACAGTCATTTCGTACTGTGCTCCGTAATGACCCAAGGTGCGTGGGGACTCCGGTCGCCGGAGCTGTTCCAGACCTCCGGGGCTCCGATTCTCAGCTGCAGACAATACGAGTTATTTGCAGGATGAGCCAGAGGTTAAACGCGTCTAGGGAAATTATTACCAACTGGGATTTTTGCAGGAATTCTTGGTACGAGCGAAAATTAGCGAAAATTACGATGTCTGTTATTTTAGTTATGCCTGAAAAATTTAAATTAGTGATATTAGTCAAGAGTATACTCTTCTGTGGCCGCACAAAAAAATCTTAATTTTGATTTCACTCTGGAATTGAATATATGACTGTGTAACTTTACTGCGTTTGCAATATTTCTGAATTCTGTTTTCCCGAAAGTTTCCTTACTGTGACAGAGTGGATTTCGTGATATTTTTCATAATGTCTCTTGTGGTCCACTAGGAGGAGAGACAGGTTGAGACAGAAGGATTATTTTTCGAGTGAAGGGATAGCTTTGTCTTCTTAATGTCTCCTGACTTTTAACAGCAAGCGTACATACAAAAAGATAAACAGGATATTCTCAAAATGCAATATTTTCAGGTTCTGTATGTCACTCACAGAATAGAATTGAAAATCCAATTTTTGGTTGTTTGTACTGTAACGATACCTCGCTGCTGACGGGATTGTTAGCTCTGGCGTCGTTGTTGGAACTGCAGATGATATACTCGGGCGCCAATGCGGTCGGTGACGCAATTTCTAGAGACGGACGGCTGAGTAGCTCAGAGGAAAGGGTTAGCGTTAAATTGTTCCAATACTGTGAAGCTACCAATTGATCTCTTCAGCTGTGATTCTACGTAAGATACTTTTGACACTGTGAAGCCAACAAGGACCTCGCCAGCAGTGACTCTACGTTTAATTAATCTAACACTGTAAACTCAGCAAAGACTTCTCGAGTGGTGACTCTACGTTAAACTTGTTCAGCACTGTGAAGCCAAAAGGACTTCTTCAGCGGCGATTCTACGGTAAAACAATCTAACACTGTAAAATAAATAAAGACTTCTTTGGTGGTGATTCTACTTTAAGTTAATTGAACGTTTGCGGAGCGGACGACAATAAAAATTGAACTTAGCGAGAATGTTCTAAGTTCAAAATATGGCAAAACACTGACAAAAATAAACTAAGTCCCTTTCACGAACTCATAAAAAAAAGAAATACAATCGCATTTACAATTTGTCTGTCTTAAACTACAATCGTACTAAACGAACGGACGTCAAATGATAAATACTTTGGAAGATGGCTCGGAGAACTAACTTTTAGAACAAGTGACTTAAATCGACCGCAAACTTCAATGAAACATTACTCAACTCGCGTCTTTCAAAATAATTTCAAATTAGCGCTCTCAGAGTAAGATGTAGAAGAGGTATTTTAAAAACGAAGAAATTATCCAAAGTACTAATTCCTAATCGAAGCAAAGCTTTCGATTGCGTTAACCATGATATACTGATTTCTAGACTGAATTTCTATGGGTTTGGAGGGAACTATCAAAAAATCGTACAAAATTATCTTGAGAACAGATATTAAAAAGTGGCCGTTAACAATGAAGAATCTGAAATTTCACCCTTGATTCACGGTGTGCCTTGAAGCTCTCGTTTGGAGCCTACACTTTTTCTTATTCATGTCAATGACTTAATAACGACTTGCAAAATGGTCAACTGTTGCTTATATACCGATGATACTACTTTTTATTTTGCGAGTGATTCAGAAACAATTCTAGAACCTCTTACTACAAATATCGTAGAAACATCATCAAACTGGAATGAGAATAAAACTCAAGAGATTATCTTTCATATGTCACATCGAGAAAGTTTAATTGGCTCAAAAAATACAATTAACATACTTGGACTTTTACTACAACTAGATCTCTCATGGCAGCATAATATTGAAGCAATGTGTGGAAAATTGTCAAAAACTCTTTACGTAGCTTGCAGAAATTTGAATGCAACTACATTGAAATCAGCCAATTTTGCTTTATTTCATGCCGTTATGATATATGGCATTTAATTTTAGGGTAACCAAAGGAACACTCTCAGGGTTTTTGTACTTCAAAAGAAAGCTGTCCGCATTATTACAAACCCAACTGTAAACTGTCATTGCAAGAAATTATTTATCGACAATAAGATAATGACTTTCTTCGGTCAATTTATTTTTGAAAACGTTTGCCATGTCAGGAATAATTGTAGCAGTCTTAAGAAACACTCTGATATCCATAATACTAATACTCGGAATGAAGATAAGCTAGTCCCAGATAGCAATAACGTCCTGAGAATATTCTCTAGTTGTCCTGTGAATGCCCTGGATATTCGAAATATATATGGTATATTCCAACAGCCTATAAATCTTCTGGAAATATCCTGTTTTGCTTATTCTTGGAATATTCACAATTAATATACATAACATATTCCTATATACTATAGATCATCTGAGAATAGTCTATCCAAATTATTCCTAGAATATTTGATACAAATATTCAAAGATTATCACATTTTGTATATTCTTAGTAGAATATATGATAGATATTCATGTTATATTCAATTTTGCTTAGCTTTATAAACTTTATTCATAACTGAAAACGATTGTTGGTGGTGAGGCCAATGGAGACATTTATGATTATGTTATAACAGGTAAGGATGAAAGAGATGAACGACTTCAATTATAACCAAAACAAGAATTTAGATTTCAACAAACCCAATATAAAAACAGATCTCAATTATCGTAAAAATTCATAAGGAAAATTATATCTAACTTTTATTTCCGTACTTTACGTACATTTCTCGAGAAAAAAAAATAAATGGAATGAATCTAACATTTTTGTGTAGTGAATTATTGGGAGCATATAAAAATACTCAAATTTTTTTTTCATGCTCCCAATAGTCTTTTGTCTAGATTTTAATTCTTTTATTTCTGCAAAAACTTAATTTCTTCATTCAAAATAATTTAAGACAGGAAAATTTCTCATCTATCTAATTAATATGCATGTATTTTATTACTTGATTATTGGAATATGGCTTAAATAATTAATTGAATATTAGCCTAAATCCTACCTAAATCATTGACATAAAATTTTCAAATGGATCAGAGATTGAAAATGCGAATCAAAAAAGCCTCGTAGCAATTTAGAAATATTTTTTTTTAGGTTTGGAAATTTTCCATGACGTCCAAAGGTCTATTGTCACTCAAATGGTAGTCTTATTCATCATCAAACATTTTGAGAATATTGACGTAAAGTGAAATAGATGACGTAATTTTAATATTTTTAGTTAGATCGCGAGCTAGATAAATTATTAATTTAACAAATTTACTTGTTCTTTCGACCAAACAATACTCAGTAGTTTGAAACTAGTTTTCTTTCTTTGCGCATGCCTGTGAAATTTGGAGGTTTGTCAAAATGTTTCTAAATAACATTCGATAAATAGAAATGATATATATGTCAACTTTTCCCATACATTCCCATTGATTTATAATTACATCAAATTAATTATAACGCAACATATTTTTTTCATGAATAAGATCAAATTTTTATGAATTTGTACAACTATGGAGCCCACTGTTTAAGAAAAATGATAGACTTTTGGATGTCATCATGATGTCATATAAGTATTAAATCGACTTTCATTAGAACAAAGCAATATTCAATATATTTTTATTACTTATATCTATCATTTATCCAATATTTTCATATTTTAATGAAAGTTTATCAAATTTTGATAGTAGTGGATTATCTCATTCACGCAGTAGAATAAAATAAATGAATAATGATAAATGAATGCATAAAATTTTCAGACACTACCTTCATGACGTGATATTATGAAATGTTTTGGTATGTATGGAATATTTTTGTTAAATCTTGACCTGTAGAAGATGCACAAAGTTATTACAATGCTCTGCCGATTGTAGTGAAAGTTTTACAGTTGAGTTATAAAGATGTGAGTCACAGAGTCGTATTCATCGCAGCCACATGGTATCGGATATTTCTTTGTTTGTGTGAGGATTGGTTCTGAAAAATGTAAGTATTCTATTTTATTTTCATTTTGGCTATTGATTGAATCAACAAATAAAGATTTCTTAAATGAACATTAATATTATTATCTCTTTCTCTTGAATGAATATTCATTTATTTCACTTGGTGTTTGTATGAAACCCTGTAATCATACAGAATGAATGTGTTTCTAGGTATCCGATGGCTCAAATTAAAGAGGAAAATGTGGGCAAATTAATAAGAAGAGTGATGACAAGAATTCTTGGGAATGAATTAGCCACTGGATATAGTTGGTAGGACTATAAAGAGAACAAAAAATCCAAATTGACTACTGCAATTATTGGTAAAGCATTGTTTTATCATAATTAATATTATCTGTTACAAATGATTTCTCATTTAGGAATCTGCCAAGAAGAACCATACCGCCAAAAATGTCACAGGGAAACAAACTGAATTAAAGATTGCCAAAAGGCTGAGCAAGGCTCCTGAACATATGAAAATTAGAATCAATAGATTATATAATGTATATCTACATTTGTATCTTGTTGTTATCGCAAATATGGTTTTATTTTTTCATATCATATATATTTCTTCACCTCTGGAAGTTAAGTGCAATACGCAATGTATTTTTACATTTTTGTGAGTTTTATGAGTGTGATTTTTTTTTCTCAATTGTACTTATATAAGAATAAATATTTCCTATTAATTGAATTTCTTGTCACACATATGATTTTATTTCCCAAAAAAATATAGCTTCAATATGGTCATAAACCAGCCCAGAATATTCCAAGAATATGATTTCAATTATCCCTATAATATTCTTAGCATATATTGAACATTTACTTTATAGAGATTCATAGACTATTCCAGGAATATAACATCATATATTCATAGCATATTTCAGGATGATTCCTGGGATATTTATAGGATATGCAATATCGGGACATGGGAATATTCTATCAATATCCCACAAATATTCACCGATAAACATAGGATATTCCAACAATAGCTGAATATTCGGGAAAAGTATTCTCTGCTTATTCTTGGAATATTTCGTTGCTATCTGGGGTATTACCTTTAATGAAATATAGTAAAAGCCAACGTAGTAGCAAATAATAAGCTTCCCGATAACATAAAATGTCCATCAAGAAATAAATTTGAAAACACAGTTAAAGAACTTTTACTACGAAAAGCTTATTACAATGTTGATGAATTCCTGAATGAGCGTCTATAAGATTTTTCTCCTATATTTTCTTTGTAAGTTTCTATTTTGTTATATACCTGACTGTAGCTGTATTCTGTTGTACCATTGGCTATGAATAAAATATCAAATATCAAATATCAAATGAACACCACCTCAATCACTCAAAGACATTTGTAATAACATATCCAATAACAAATCCAGTAATCACGGAAATTCACAGCCCTGTTCTACACCAACTACTTCAAGAACACTAAATCTGAACAGCAACAGCATTTCTTCCGTACAATATGCAAGTCATTCCCGCATATTCCACATAGTATTTCGCGGAACACTATCATGGGTTGTTCAAAGGATCGAAAAAGCCAGATCATGTTTTCGTTTTCCTTGGGTGATTCTTCAACAATCATACGAATATGAAAGTATTGATTATTATAATCTCCATCAGGTAGATAGCCTTCTTAACCAGATTTTTTCAAACTAGAACTACTCTGACATTCTGTGGACTGCTTATATTTATTTGAGCATTTATTCAACATCACTCAAAATCCATTCGCAATCACACTCTGTGGACTTCAATTTGAGCATTCATTTAGTATCATCCAGAGTACATTTGTAATCAGGTCGTACTGCCAACATCACTTCCAATTTTTAAGTAATTCATGTCTCAATACATCGACATTGTTAGTAGCATTAGTTCTTCGAACGTCAACATCAAACCATGCTTTAATTGATCTAATAGACAGTCAGTATTTCTGAAATTTTATTGTTGTGGTCTTATATTATAGATATTGAAGTCCTGAATGAACCTTATATTACCTCTTGTGTTCATGTCAGACCTATGATAAAGTTTCCAAAGTGAACGATGAATCTTATAGCCCAATATTGTACCCTGAAAAAAGTAATGCTCTAGTAAAAGGTGAAATATTATCTAATAAGGTGGAAAATGCTCATTGAGTTGTCTGTTATCCATCACGATGACATAAAAAAGACATCATGAGCTGGAACATGAGCAAAAGGTCAAGTTGGTAATAGCTACGTTCCGCCGTAATATACAAGATGTTACACTGAAACATTCTTGAAACCTCAATTCTTAATAAAAAGAAATTCATATGAAACTTATCGTAGTCATTTTCAATTTTTCATCCTCATTTTATTGAGACATTCTGTATAAAGTGGAAAGTTCATAGCCATAAAATGTGTGTACGGTTGCCGTAACACCCCGGGCTCTCTGGCGGTAAAAAGAAGAGTTAGGTATGATACATGGTGATAAACTATGGTTGAGCTCCCTGAAACCGCTTTCTGTTCTGGTTCTGTGCGCAAGCTTAAACCACAGAACAGCTGGAGTGCAGGACATAGCACTAACTTTCAGTTATAGAACTTTATTTCACACAAAAAAAAACTAATCACTTTTATTAGCTACTTTACGGATTATTAAGTTTAATTTACCCTGAACGCAGCTTTAGTTTCAGAGATATTTCCCTCAGGAGTTATTATCTGGAACTTTCGAAATGGAGTTAATATCTTTATTAACTATGTCGTGCTGCCATAAAATAGTATTATCCTGTGATATACTCATATATTTCCCAGAGGTAATTTTTTTATACTAACTAAGATTTCCACTAATTTCAACTCTGGATCATTTCGGATCCTTTATTACCGAATGATCATATTGTAATTGATTACTCATCCCTTAATCAATCATCCAATCACTCTATCAGCCTGTTATCCACAAAAGTTGGATCAATAGCAATTCATTCTCTTCCCTTGTCCTATTAGATGCCCCATAAAAATGTTTCCGTTCTTTACGACCGATTTTATAATTCTCTTATTTGCAATAAAACGTACAAAGTAAACTACTCACTTATTTACGAGTTTCCTTCCGAGCTTCCCTTAATTTTGGCTAATTCAAAGTCTGTTGGACTATGAAGAGATCTGAAAATCAAAAAGACTTTCACAAACATTTGTGATAATCTGTTGTATATCAATAATAAACTCAGCAGCCGCATATTCAAATAGCATGCAGATTTGGACTGAGATATTAAACTGCAAATGACGTGGAGCACCCATAATTCTCCCCATTTAAGTGATCTTGTCCGATCTACATTTTCTGAACCTCTTTTAATATGAAAATCTCTCTCCTTATTCAAATTTCTTTGCTCTTGAAATATTAAACCTGAAAACTATAACGGCAAAATCATCAGGAGCACATGTCATTTCAGCATTCAGCCTACGCGAAGCGCGAGAATGACGCAGCTGAAATATTACAGCCACACTTCGTGCAGATTCTCTCGCCGCTGAAATTTCTGTCTCGTCAGCGTTTTTCCCTCAAGTCCTGTCCCAAGAGTCAGGATATTATCCTCTGAATTAATAACCATTACTCGGAGAGCGCAAGGCATCGATATTAAGGCCTACTCCTGACTTCTTCAGATCTTTAAGACCTCACAAAATGGACATCGAAACTTAACATTCCAATAGAATTAAGGGTCAATTTTAAAGAGTGAAAGTGACACCTTCTAATAGAGATCTCAATACAAACAACTCGTACTAGATTCAATGGACTGCGATTCGTTTAACCTTTCATGTCATAAATTCAGCTGAACAATAGACAATGTTGATATACCTATCTCAGAACTTGAACAGAATGTGGACGTATTCATCAAGATGGAAATTACTTCCAACGTAATTTCCCACCTTGTTACATTTTACTACAAATTATTATGCAAACTATCAGCGTTTAGAAACTATGTACCAGGTTCAAAGTAACACTTTTAAAACACCGATAAAATTAAAAAATGACGAGTTAAGAAACCATTAAAATTTGAAATAACGAGAAGTGGTGCATTTCGGAGTTAAAAAAGATTTCATTGAGCTGAACTTTGGATTCAGAATAATAAAGACGTCACTGTGGATGGAAAAATAGGTTTATGGTTGGCGACTGTTGCAATTACTCTCCGTTTATGGATAAGATCATAATTTTCTTCGTAAACATTTTTATTTTCTATGACTTGCACTATTCAGTGCCAGGGTACAATTATTGCAGACCATTCATTGGATTTAGGAAGTTCTATCAATTTTTATGTTACAGAATAATATAACTATCTTGGGAGCCAAGACTCTGGATGTAGTTCTGTTTCGTGAGCACCACTAGTTGTACTTTGGTCGCATACAAAATTATATTCATATATAATATCATAAGCGGTTAAATTTTACCGGAAAAATTTTTAGATTGTTACGAGAGCTTGTTGCTTAGCAATTTATTGAGTGATATTGACAGAAAAATCACGAGATGTCAAGCGAGTGATTTTTGATCAATATCACGAAATAAATTGGTAGCAAGCTCTCGTAACAATCTAAAAATTTTGCCGGGTTAAATTTAATCACGAATGGTATTCGGAAGATTATTTTTCCTATCCAAATTCATCAATATATGCCAGAGACTCGATTCTGAATCTGCTCATTTTCACATTCAATCTGTCTGTCAGTTTGACAGATGCTGAATCAATGCGGCTGAATATTCTTTGTTTTGTATATATAACCAACAGACAAAATTTCCAAGAAATTTCCGCTTGAAAACCGTGTAGGTTGTACCACGTGACGTCGAATGGTGCAATTCTATTGGTCGAAATTTGGATGGTAAAAATAATCATAAATATCAACATACAAACAAGTGATTCTTTTGACCTATGGTAGCAAGCTCTAACTTTTTCTTCAAATGCATTCTGCCAGTTTCAATACCATTGTGCGTCATGATCTTCAACTAACTTTAACATTAGCAGCAAAAATTCATCAAGCTTTCTGTTCCTGTTTCCATTTCACTTCTAATTACAAACCAAGAAGCTGAGCTTAGTTTCATCATAATAAAGTATAGTCAATACCCGAGGGTATTATTTTTCAAAATAAGAAACGAGTTTCCTACTTACAGCAAGTAATTAGAGTAATTCCTCTGAAATAAATCACAATGATAGGACATACATTGCTAAAAAATTTGATTGGAATAATACAAAAGTCGGACATTAAATATTAAGGGCACTACGGGAGTTGAACGGACGATGATGCCTACGGTCAGCGTACACACCTCGGGCCAGAGGCCCTCGGAAAGTATACTGTTAACCTCAGGCATTATTGTCCTTTTAACGCCTTTGATACCTTATATATAGTGGCTTGGACACCCCAGGGAATAAGTCCTCATCGCCTTGTTTTAAATTTTCTGACATATTTCTCTCCATGTCTTCCTATCTCCTGTTTTCTCCTTCCATTTCTTCATTTCTGCTTTACTCAGATCTGCTTCTACTTATTGTAGCCATTTCGACCTGAAGGACTCTTCTTCTGTTGCTGTCTGATTCCCAAATTGTAGAGTTACCCTTACGGTGTCTTCTTCTCTTTTTCTCAATATGTGTCCTAACCATTTTGTCTTCTGTTGTTTTATTTTCCCTACTATACCTTCTTCTTGCAATTCTTGTTCTATTTCATGGTTCATTAGTATTCTATATTCGTTTTCTGTCGTTTTTACTAGTCCTGAAATAGTTATCACTATTTTTCGTTCTACTATTCGCAAATCTTCTTCATCTTTTTTGGTCATTGTCATTGTTTCTGCAGCGTTCATTATTATCGATCTGATTATGGTTCTATATACTTCCAATTTTGTTTTCTTTGTTAGGTTTTTATCCTTGAGTAATTTTTTATTTGCGTAAAAGATTCTGTTCGCTGTTAATATCTTCTCTTGGATTTCTGTTTTCCTGTCTCCTTGATTTGATAGCATAATGCCTAAGTATTTGAATTTATTCACCTCCTCAAACTGTAGGTTACATATTTATATATTTCTACTTCCTAATTTTTTCCTCATTCTTTTCGTTTTGTTCCTATTGATTCTCAAGCCCATTTTGTTTTCTTTTGTTACTATTTCTTCGACCATTCTTTCCAATATTTTCCTATTTTTTGTTGCCAATACTATATCGTCTGCATATGCTATTATTTGTCCGCCTTTAGTTCTGAGTGTTCCTTTGTTCAAATTTCACATCACATATTTTAACGCTTTGTTGAACAAAATTCCGATAGTGTATCTCCTTGACTTACTTCTTTGTTTATTTTGAATTCCTGAATTTCCCATTTTTGTTTCAATTGTGGTTGTTGTTCCATCTAATATCATCAAAATCAATCTTCTTAGTTTAGCTGTTATTCCAAATTCTTCTAGGGCTGTCATTATTTTTCTCTTTTAATCGAATCAAACGCTTGCTCAAAATCAATGAATAATAAATCTACCTTCATTTTATATTCATGTACTTTTTCTATTATCTGTTTAAGTTTATGTATTGCGTTTGTTGTTGATCTGCCTTGCGTGAATCCGCACTGATGCTGTCCTATTATGTTTTCTGTTCTTTTCTGGACTTTTTTTTTGTATTAGTATTGACATTACTCCATATGTCGTATCCAGTAGCGTTATACTTCTATAATTTTTGCATGTTTGTCCATCTCCTTTTCTGTGAATTGTGACTATTTGTCCCTTTTCTCAATCCTTCAGCATTTTTTCTGTTCTCCACACTTTCATTATAAGTTTATTTATATATTCGTGTAACTCATCTCCTCCATATTTTATTAGTTCTGAGTTTATTTCATCTTTGCCTGGAGTTTTCTCATTTTGCCTGCTACTTATTATTCCTCTGACTTCTTCTGTTGTTGGTTCTTCAAATACTCCTTCGTCCGCAATTTCATCTTGTGTTGTAATATCCACGTTGTGTTGGGGTTCTGTTAGCAGGTTTTTAAAGTATTCTACTCTTGTTTTCTCATATCGCTCATCGTTTTCTGTTATGTTGCCCTTTGCATCTTTTATACAGTAGACTTTTGGTTTGTATGTTCGTTTTTGTTCATTTATTTTTTTATAAAATTGTTTTCTTTCTTTTTCAATATCTATTATTTTATCGTCTACACAATCTCTCTTGTTTTTTCTCAGAATTTTTCTTTACATGTTGCTGCGAAGCATGTATTACTTCTACATTATCATATACATAGCGTAGAATCAAACAGTTCTTCCGAAAATCTCCCAAATAATAGATAAAATTGTGAAATTGGAAAAATTCTTCATCGATTTGGGACTCATGAATCTACCTCTGTTTTTAATTTTCAAAGTGTTTCAATGATGACAGTTTGTCGGATGTACTTCGTCATAATTTTGTTATTAATTTTGTTAGCAACATATTCTTCAATATGTCACGCTTTTCTTCAATGCTTCCTCGGTAAAAGTGATACAGTATTTGACACCTTCAACCTAGTCCGAAAGATTATTGGCGCCGTAGTTTGAGGTTATTCGGTCAATTTAGACGAATTGAGAAGTTTTCTCCAATAGGTTCGTCATAATTGAAGAAAAAGATACTCAACATAAATAATTTCAACGTACCTTTCATGCTGTGCAAGCTATAGTATATGCACACAGCTTAATTATATAATATTAGTACGTTCAAAAAATTATAGGTATGAAACAATGATAAAATGGGGGTTCAATCGTTCTCCACTGCCCGCTTGAGGCGCTAGTAGACTTTATGCACACAGCCTATAGATTTGAATCTTGTGAATGTTGATAATTATTCTTACAAAAGAAACGAAAAAGAAAGTTCTCTTATTTGTCTATTGCCACAACTGACTTTAATAGAGGAAGCAGACTAAATGCATGTTGAAAAGTGTGCGTGCACGCATTACCAAGAAAATACAAATTGGCATAAGTGAATACTAGTCAGTTATGGTGCTAGCTAGTTGAAATTCAATATAGGCATATGCATCAAGCAAGATGTAAGGGAATATGAATGAAATACTATCAGGAATTGTAATGGCAACCTGGATTTCAAAGAATATTGTTGTATGCTGTGCTGAGCGCTATAATTTCAGTCTTCTCATTAATATCGTGTTTGTCCTGTTTCATGTACAACATTTCCAATGTGAGTCTCTTATCCAAGTTGATTTCATCGTAAGTAACTGAAGTAAAATTTGGCACTCTAATTTAATTCCTTACTGTTTCTTTCATGTTCATTTTTATTCAGATTAAAATAGATCCCAAATTTTTATCCGTCAATATTACTACTTTGCCCACTTTGATTCATAGCATGATCAATTCAATTTTCCGCTGAAACCTTTTTCTACATTTCAATTTTTGGAAAAAGGATTTGCAAGAGAAGCTCTGCCTGAATAATAATCCATCAGAAAATCATCTGGGTAGCATTTCCAAAGAGAAATTCAATCCAATAATGTACAGAAATTTCAACCTCAGTCCTACTCTAACAATAAGATGGCTTTCAAGTGTCTCAGTAATAAAATAACAAAACTCTTCTTATTTTGGAATAAGAGTACATAGTGACCTGATTTTCTTCGAAGGCCATTGTCAGCTCCTACAAATGAATAGAGGGAGTCTAAAGCTAGATGGGCGGACATGAACGCACAATTAATCTTTTATTTCATGAAACACGTACCCCACAATTACTTATATCTTGCATCAAGTGAGCCATAGCTAGGAAGAGAATAAAGAAGGTCTTGGAAATAAGAAGACAGGCGGAACGGTGCACAGGAAATTAAGACATCAATATTGAAACAATTGGTTTTTTGATAGAAATGAGTGGTATTGCAGGCAGAATAATACGATAATAATAATTTGTGTATAAGGGCTAAATTTTGGTGAAATCAATGGTTTTAGCATTCAACTGCCACAAAATGTAGTTGGGCGCGTAGATCGCAGTTCTTCGTAGCTTCCTCTACGCAAAGATGCAGCGATTAGCTCTCATTATTATATTTTCTTCAACATCATGAACCACTATCAATTTCAGTCCCACTAAAACTTTGTTTGTTGTTCTTTCTTTTAATTCTTGACTTATGAAAAGTCTCCAGTTCTTTTTCTTTCACTTCCATGCAATGAATTAGCACAAATAAAACAATCCACATGACTAGTAGCCATGGCTCTATAAATGCAAACGACACTCTAAGCTTAAAGGAAGAGAAGAGCGCCTGACATAAAAGCGATGCATTCTTTAATAACTACGGAGGACGAGCCATAGTTAGACAGTTTTTCAACGCGTAGTAAGATATTCATTTATTATACCATGAGTAGTTGAAGTACTATCGATTATTTTTTGTTGCTATCACGAATGTTTATTGTGCTTGCGTTTGAATACCACGAGTGTGCAGCACGAATGGTATTCACAAGCACAATAAACATGAGTGATTGCACCACAAAAATAGTCTATAATTCTTTAACTACAAATGGTATATGGAGGACTATTCCAGGAGTCAAACCATTTTTTCAAATTAGTTTTCTATGAATCTAGTAACAACTTACTTAATTTTTATAGGAACGAGTAAACAAACTTCTGTCAAACTGAAAAATTAGAATTTCTTGCATTTTCTTTGACGAATAATAGAGAAATATATTGCGTCTTGATATGGAAACTAATTTAGAAAGGTTTAGTGATAGATTAGAAGATGAAATTGATGAAGATATTCAGAAAAATATTTCATTAAATACGAAGAAAGCATAAGATTACAAATTGGAGATATCCACATCTTTGAGTAAAATACTCACTCTGACCACTAGTGTAATACCCGATGGTATTTCTACACGTGTAAATACCCACTGATATGCACCGTTTCTATGGCAATTTAGCATTGGTAACCTTGTTATAAATACTACGAGTGGAATAGTCATTGTTAGTAAAGTTTTTTTTAAATGTCATGGTTTGACGTAAATGTATAATGGTTTGAGGCGCTCGTACTCCAAAATTATTTCACGAAACTATAGGTACATAAACTCAATTCTGGAAACTTATTATAGAACAATCTTATTTCCTTCAAATAACTCAAAAAAAGAAAAAAGCTGCAGCAGAAATATTTATTTTTCATGAACTAATATTTTCCCCAGCGTGCATTTCACGTGCAGGAGAGTAGTTCATTTGTTTCGCAATTTCAAAACAAAACATGATTACAGTTTACAAACAGATGAAAATCAACATTGTAAACAAATAGTGATTTGGACAGTTTTCAATCTTTTTTCATTTGAATTGAAACCAAAGTGCATGTGAATAAAAGAGTGAATCATTGCATTGAATGACATGTTTTTTGATACTTTTGTTTTTGTTCCATAAATGATATCATTGCATATCATTTCAGTATTTTGATTACAGAGATGTCGAAAAATCAAACGGACAATACAATATATATTTATCTGAATTTTATTCATAGTAAATGAATATCCAACCAAATCTAAAATGTCCATCTTCTCAACTGAGTCGGCTTCTCCACACAGTAACAGAATTAATAATTACCCGCTTGTTTAATTAGAGATATATTTGGCCTCGCCGTGGTCGTGGGATCACGTCAAATAATTGCCATCTGTGTGTATGCTGTGTGTATGATATGGTTTATCTGATGCGTAATTAATAACAGACATTCGAAACTGTCTAGACGCTCTCTCAAACTCAGAGTGGTTGAATTTGTGTTGCTCTTATACTCTGCTGGAGGTGAAGATGTATCAATTAGACTGACTTCTGATAATTGAAATGATAGGGCTTCTTACAACAAAGAAAGACTACAATAACACAAGAAATAAGAAAATCTAACGTGGACATCACGTGACTTACTTGTACATCATTGGATATATATAATCAAACACAACATCTCATCATTCCACGGCTGGTCGGTTGCTATAGAAACAGTATGTCATCATTCTTAAGCTACAACATTCCTAAATACTGATTTCCAGGATTCTGCGGCTAACAGTTCTGAATTTATGCGCAAAATTCCTAAGATCGTCAAGTATAGTGCACTTTCGACTCAGTCGATCTCAATGAAAATAGGATATGAGCATCTAGACAGTACTATCATCTTGAATACTGTATTCTAATATTCTACGTTCAATCGTTTTGGATTTATGCGGCAAATTAAAAAATGTTTTGAGTAAACTGCACTCCCGGCTTAGCCGATCACAATCATAATGCAAGATGTACAACTAGATGCTATAAAAGTGCTTAATACGGAATCTCAATATTCTGCGACTGATTATTTTAAATTTATGAGAAAAATTCGGAAAGTCTGTAATATGAAGTGCACTTCCGGCTTAGTCGATTGGGACGAATATAGGAGATGATCATTCAGATGCTACAGCAATTTCAAATACTGAATCTCAGTATCCTACGGCTAATCATTCTAGATTTATGCGGAGAATTCAAAAACTGTATCAGGTAAAGTGCACTTCCAGTACAGACGATTGCAACCATAATGCGAGGTGCACATCAAGATCCTAAATTCTATACCAGTCTTTAATACAAAATTTCAGCATTATACGTTTGACGAATTCTGAAATTTGCGATTTACGCACATACACACATACATACATACGTACCGACATCAAGCCAAAAATAGTCAAAATGGATTTAGGGAAGCTCAAAACAGATATTTCCATCAAAATCTCGATAGGTGAATTTTGTCGGTTTCACAATATTTTCTTGTACTTAGTCCAAGTAAGTAAAAATCAAGTATATCTCAGAAAGATTCTCTATCAAATCTATCAAAGTAGGAAGAGCTTCAAGTATAATTTCTGTATTCTATTCGTTATTCAGTAGTCGCTCTCGAAACAAAGACAAAAAAAGGAAGATCATATGTGAAGAGATGTAGGTTTAAAAGTAATGGAAGAAATGGAGTTTTTAAAAAAAAAAACATCGTGAATCTTATATCTCGGATAAGTTGCTGAGAGTTCTTTTTGAATTGAATCTTGTGTGATATCCATTGAATTAAAATGAATCTTTTGTATTATTATTTGTGTAAGTGACGTATAATAACGTAGGCAATGATAAAAAACATAGTATCGATTGTCAAATTCGGATTAAAAGTGATAATATAATAAATGATCATTTATTTTCATGACAAACTATTTAAAATCTTTTATTATTATCATATAAACATACAATGTTTCCTTCTATTTATTGAATTACCTTTCGTGCTATTACGAACAAGTCCGATCCAACTAATTAACGAAATAATATGTTTTAAGTTAGTACGAAGTCAATACGGTGATATTGTGCCATGTTTTGATTATTTCTTGAGTGTTTTGTGCTAAAATCCTGGGAAACTTTTGACTAAATGTGCGGAACTCATGCTAATAGTGTGTGTTAGAATATTGCTGATCATTTGAACTATTTTTGTGGGGAAATGTGTACAGGAACGCCAATCATGAGCCAGAAGGTGAGTGGTACATTTTTATAATCATTCAATAAGCATGGCTTTTAAAATATGTTGCTAATAATCTACTCATGTATAGGGCAATATAATTCAAGACAGATTCAGTTAAAGGTAATGTGATGAGAACCCTGTACTTTCTGGGAATAACAGTCAATTTGTTATCAGAGTAAAATCATCTGAAAATAAACGATACATGCTCACAGTGTCAATAAGAGTCATACAAACTCCGAAATAAGAAGGAATAGAAAGCATCATCATTTTTACAAGCTGATTTGATGCTATAGTAATTAAGGTATCAAGGGTGCTAAAAGGACAATAATACCTGAGGCTAACAGTGTACTTTCGTAGGGCCTCTGGCTCGAGGTGTGTACGTTGACCGTAGGCATTATCATCCGTTCAATTCCCATGATGCCTTCAATGTTTAATGCCTGAGTTTTGTACTATTTCAATCAAAAATTTTAGCAATGAATGTCCTGTCATTGTAATTTCTGTCAGAGAAATTACTCCAGTTACTTGCTGTGATTAGGAAACTTATTTGTTATTTTTCAAAATAACGCCCTCGGGTATAATTTGCTATGTAATTATCCTGGAATCAGTATTATTATAACAAAAATAATAAACTAGTCGAACATCATTAATTGACCGATCTTCAGTTGAAGAATTTAATTTGTCATTCTAGCGTAGCTTGAAACACAGATCCAGGACTGTCCATTTCATTTTCACAACTCCAATTTCAATATGATAAAATCAATTGGAGTTGTTGTAGTAGTGAAACTACAATTAAACTATTATTAATTGAGAAAATTATTATCATATGTTGCACCCGGTTGTTCTTTTGTTGTCTGTACATCTCATTCTATCTCAACAGTTTGATCCAAGCACATGAGCAGTGTTCGGTGAATATAGTTGTGACAGTGAATAAGAAACAACGATGCAAGTCCCAACTAACGCCTGGCGCATCCCATATGAATGGATTTCAATTGAAATCTTGTGAATGTGTGGATAACAGCAAACTATCTCTCAGATTCAGACATTTTCTAATAACGAAATGAAATTACAAGTATGTTAGGGAAAACAGAACAATTAATTGTTACACAAACTTTGATATATATTCAAAATTTTATTGTGCTTTAATTGTTGGATAAATTATGACCCACTAAGATTTCGAGTTCATTATAGTCGAATATTGATCGAGAACTATCGCAAATTAAAACATATCAACATGCTCAATACACTCAAAAAGCAACGTTTTCCTGCATCAATGTATAAAACTGGGCTGCGGATTCACGAGGATAATGAAAAATCTGCTCAGACTTAGAGCTGGTAACAGGTGGAGCAATTCAATTTCATACCGCGTGCCTTTTTAGGGTTGATAACTTATCCCTTGATAAAAAGACAAAAAGATCATTGATTGAAGCACGTTTTTCGGTCATGGTACTAATTCCAATTATATTTTTGAATTTTTTGGTCTTCTCCTGTAACATCATATTGCCGTACTAATGAAAGGCATGCAATTCATAATATTCCAAAAAGCTCAAATAATTGCGTTTCAAGAGGTATTTGATATCCGGAATTCATTGGCTTACATAGAAGGCTTCAGGTACAGGTATTGAAATAAGATCGAATAATGAAAAAATTAATCTCTCCTTCAAATAAATTAACGTAAAATCATAAATTCCGGATATATTTTTCTATTAATTCAATATCTCATTAACCATATTGGGAAATTGATATGTTCCTTCCGAATCCTGTCAGATTCACCCTTCCATTTCATGCACAGTATCAAATCAATTCTAGTGGTAGTATTTGTTTTGTGACTGGACGTGACAACTGTATAATTGTTCGAATCGGAAGCATACATCTGAAGCATTGTAAAGCTTACACAAACCGAAGTGACCATTTTAAATCTGTACTTTTCGAATTAAAATAGGGGATGTTAATAGGAATTGCTAATCCAATAATCCCACAGATTTACAATGTTTTGAATATCTTATTTCCAGTTATTTCATTCTCCCCACTTGGTTTACCGATAGTAATGTGTGCTCTTACATCCAACATTCATTCTTGAATTGTTCGAAGTATTTTAGTATTCGCAGTAATCAAGTTCAAGGCTCCAATTCTGCTCTTGATTTACACTTTCAATTGTATTGTAGACATATGAAATCAACAAATTGATTGATTATATACTGGAAAAATGCCACATGAGTATTAATTCCAATATATAGTAGGGTATATATTGATGAATTTATTTTATATTTTTAATTCACAGTTTACATTTTACATCGTTATAACAGTAAAAAATATGAATAATGTTTAAAAGTGCTGTAATCAAGTTTGAAAAAATATTTGAAATTGAGAATAATTTTGAGCTGTTTAAGCGCCGCCAATTTCGCGCGCTCCATTGATGACGTCAAATACCATGTCCAGTGGCCTTACAGTCCATTGTTTACTACAGGTGTTTTTGTTCTCAACTTGTTTCAGCATTAAAAAAGCTCAAAAGTCAGTTTATAAGTACTGCATTGTGCCTGAATGCAAAATACTATCAGATATGTACCTGATAAAGTCTTTTTTCCAATGCAGACAGGTTTTAAAATACGTAAGAAATAATGTAAGGTTATCAGAAGAGATGAAGTATCGCAATAAATTTGACAGATCATGAATAACAATATATGTGATTAGTTTTGGCAATAAAATACAGTGTAGGTATGCAGCTTCGTTAAACATTTGCTCGTTTTAGAATAAACAAAAATTATAGGTTATGTTCACTGCTCATCATATTTCAGATTCTATTTATTGAAATAGCGTACATAATGTGTCATTATTGAATAATTAGTTTGCAGTGTTCACTCTTCTTACTTCAGCGGACGTAAAATTTGGATTTTTAAGAAAATAAGACGACATCATGAATGGGCCTATTCTTGACAGATTATCCGATTGTGCTTTCACAAAACCGCTGTCTTAAATGATTCATAATCTCACTAGGATGCTAAAATTACACTTAAACAATAAATGAATTTACAACACACACGTTATTACTATGTTTTTCAATCAAAAGTCTGCAATGCCATACAAATGTAAGCAGTGCGCACTTGTTGGCATAGTATTTGACGCCACGTTTCGCTTTAACCAATGGTGTTGCGTTTTAGAACTTTGAATTTCCCTCGCTTGATTTGCAATCTTATTCATTAATTTTAAGCAATTGAAAATATATTCATTACCAGAATAATTACAAGAATAATAATAAGAATTGTTTGTCGCAGTATTGCAGAAAACTTCAAATTTCATTTCAGCTATGTGATCGAATTGTGATAATAATAAAAATTGTGTAATTCCAGAAAATGTTACTTTATAGAGTTGTATGTGATAATGCTTCCGTTCTGCCAGAGATGAACTGAAATTTTAAATTGATTTAGCTAGCAAGCTTTAACACGTACGGGAAAAATCCAATCATAGCCGTAACAATTGAAATAACGTCCTCTTGTTTGTTTTATTCGTTACCTATATCTTTCTCTTTCCTTCTAACTAGTCTCAAATCTCCCTTCTTCGTTTTTCCTACCCCGTGATAAAAGTTACGAATTCTACTCTTTTTTATCATCACTTCCTTTTCTCTCAAGGAATACAAAGAACCTCCATTGCGCCTTATCTCTATCTCTTTCTTCCTCATTTCGCGGAGATAAGCAAGCGAGATGAAGTTATGGGCCATTGTTTCGAATTTGCACCTTCTTCTGTGGATCTTAGGTCGCTGCCGTTCATTCTAGAATAATTCGAGAAGTGCGGATGGCGTATTTTTGCGAAATGAGAATTTCTTGCAAATGAGAGAATGATTCTTTTCGAAGAGATAAAAATTCAACATTTGGTTACTGAATTAGTGGTTTGAGGATTAACCATTAATTTATCGCAAAGTTCATTGGGCTCATTATCCTTGCTTTGTTCTTTAAAAAGAGTAAAGTGTCAGGAGGATACCATCGCGTTTATTTTCTACTTTTGTACGCTCATATCCTATTTTCATTGAGATCGACTGAGCCGGAGGTGCACTTCCCTTGACAGTCTTTTGGAATTTTGCGCATAAATTTGAAATTTAGTATTTCAGTCTGCTGTAGCATCTGAATGATTGCCATATTATTGTATGCAAAATAAATATCCAATGATGTACAAGTAAGTCACGTGATATCCATATCAGATTTTTTAAATTATTTGATTATACCAAAAAAAAAAACACCGCGTTATACATTTGTATTCACGAGATCTCACACGCACACATATTTAAATTGAATTGTCCGCCCTTTACAGCTGATTTAACGAACAGGGGTGACAATCAGCAGCGAAACTGGGTCTGAAGAGCTGGGTGGGTTCTGGCATTAACTACCACGGTTATGTGTAATATAAAATTCAGAGCTGGACTCGAGAAATCTATTTGTGCTTTTCTTTCATTCATTCTTCAATTTCAAAACATTTTATAGTTCTGAGAATTCAGTTGACGTTTTAATTTTCATAAATATATGAATGTTGTTCGTTGATACTCTTTTGAAATACGGCTCTGTTCAGAAGAATCACAAGGGTAGCTCCACCACTCAATCGCACCCTTTAAATTAAAACATGCACCCAGAAGTGTTTGAACACAAGCTGTCTAAATATTAATCCCATTTTTAATAATCCTAACCTTACTACCCTATTAAGAAATACAAAAAGAAACGGTCGCATGAGTCACTACGTTAACTTCAATATGTGCAGCATCGATTTCGCGTCCCGATGACGTTTAGCCTTTGTTTATACTCAACTGTCAAATTCAGCATCGGTTCTGAACATCAGCTTGATACATCTTTGTTTTTTACATTCTTTTTATTGAACTCTCGACTGAAGTGGAGTGTAAGCTGATACTCCAACCAATTCCAGGAGAAAACTTTTTGTCTGGTTGTTTTTCAAGCATTCCGAGATTAAATTCAAATTAAATAATCAGAAAGAGTTCAGTTGAGCGGACAGAATATGACAATTTTCACAAATGACTTGTCCCGTATTGCAAAGTTAATATTCCGGATGCTGGAAAAACTTGCTACTGTCTTCTTCCATCTAATGAATTGATAAGTATTATTGTATGGAACATATTCTGAAATACTGAACGCGTTATTCTTGTTCGAAGTATTTTAAGAGGAAGCACTATTCAATTTATTCCTTACTTACTACTATTGAACTTTAACAACAAAGTCACCATTATTAATTAACAACAACTTATTTATTACTCACGCTATTCACTTCACTTCAGTTCACTATTCACTTAGTCCGGCTGTTTGCCTTTACATATACGCAAACTAAACATTATTAATAATTCATACATTTTTCAGAATTTCATTAAATAAAAACGACTCTTGATTTTGAATTCAATATATTTGTTTAAAACTATGACGTTTCAATCGTTTGACCAAGGAACTTTTTCAGAAAACAATGATACAAAATAAAACGAGGAAAGTAACTAGATACTAAAAATATACAGAATACAGATTTGATAACGTGGACACCTGAACAAAAAGAGTAAAATCCTCTGGCATTCATCCAAGGCTTGAGGAAAACCACGTGAAAACCCCAAACAGAGAAATATGTCCTACTTGGTACAGCTCCGCACACATCCCAAATCACAAAATACACGACAATTCAACAAGACAGCTTAGCGCTACTCTTTGCTATTGATTTAGCTCACAACTGCAGTGTCAAATAGTTTTCAGTGTACTTTATAATCCAAAATATACACAGAACTACACCAACTAAAACATAGTCATTATATATGTGTGTCATGATTATAGAAAGCCAAACATTTGATTATTCAAAACCATCAGTATGGTTAAAGTAATTTGGATGTTTAAGTATCTCAATTGCTTCTCTGACCAATCTACCATGAGTCGATGAGCATCTTGCGACTATTCTTGTTCCCTCAAACTTGATGTCATGTAAAAACTCGATGGCATGATCAGCTACAGAAGATTTGTTTGGATGGTTTAATCTTATGCATCTCCTATGTTCAGCAATGCGAGTGTTCACAGTTCGGCCCGTCTGTCCAATGTAGATTTTCCTACAGGTACAAGGAATCTTATAAATTCCCGAAGATTGTAGGGGAATCACGTCCTCCACAGGTCTCATGAACTGCTTGATTCTCATTACCGGAGCGAAGGAAACTTGGAAATTATATCTTGATAAGATCCTTCCGATCTTCTCTGAAACATTGCTCACATAAGATCAAGAAACATAATTTTTACTCACGCTAGTATCCTCAACAGTAGTATTGGTAGACTTGGGTCGAAGAGCCTTTTCAATGGAGTGATAACTGAAGCCATTCTTCTGAAAAATCACTTCTAGATTATTAATTTCATTATCAAGTTCATCAGGATGACAAATATCATTAGCCCTTCGGAATAAGCATTCAATTGTTCCGTACTTTTGTGAAGGATGGTGATGTGAATCAGCATGAATATATTGATTCGTGTGTGTAGACTTTCTATAAACAGTATGCAAAAGTCTACCATCATTGGTTCGTTTCAAATTCACATCAAGAAATGGTAAAGAGCCATTATTTTCGATTTCTGATGTAGATATGATATTTTCATGGATTATTATCCAAAAAACCATTCAAACCATCACGACCATAAGACGAAATGGCAAAAATATCATCTACGTAACGAAGCCATAAGGACGATTTATGATTACTAGATTCTAAAACCTTCTCTTCAAAAAATTCCTTGTAATAATTCGCAATTGATGGAGGAATGGAGTCTCCCATTGCAACGCCATCAATTTATTTATAATAATCTTCATCAAAAATAAATAATCTGGACGTCAAACAATAGTGGAATAATTTAATAATATCTGGAGAGAAATTCCTCTCCAAAAGTTCTAGGGTATCATTTATTGGAACCTTCGTAAATGAAGAAGAAACATCAAAACTAACAAGAATGTCATTATCGCACAACCGTATGTTATTAATCATTTCCATAAAATGTTTAGAATTTATAACATACGAGGGAGAATTATTAATAAATGGTCTTAGTAAACTGTCGAAGTATTTTGATAATAGATAAGTTGGTAAACTAATGCAATTGACTATTGTTATAAGAGGGACATTTTGTTCATGAATCTTGGGTAAACCATAAAATCTAGGTACATGTGGATCACAAGGAGTTAAATATTTAATAACATTTGAGTGAGTAAAAAGTCTTGAGAATTCAGTCAATATTTCTGTTTTAATTTCTTTTCTACTTTACAGTTTCGGCTGTACCTCAGCCATCTTCAGAAGCGCTACAATTTGATTATTTTTTATCACTAATTATTTATGCTAATTTTATCGGAAATACTTACAAGAGAACTTATATTGTGAAAAATTAAAAATGTACATTGAAATGTGATGTCGAGTTTAATAGAATAGCGGAATTTTTTTTTTTTATTTCTTTCCATTTGTCAAATGCCACAACCTGCATCTGTGGAAGACGTTGACCAAGGGCGAGTAAAAAATCATGCGTGCACGCATTGTCAAAAAATTATAAATTATCACAAGTAGAATTGAGTTAGTTATAGTGTCAAACAATTAAAAATAGATGCAAGCTTGTGCATCACGCAAGGTGTCAAAAATATAAACAAAAATTAGGAAAAGTACCACAGATATTAAAGAATATTGTTGTATATAGTGCTAAGTGCAATAGTATCTGTTCTTTCATTGATATTTTGTTTGTCTTGTTTTATATACAACATTTCTAATGTAAGTCTTTTGTTCAAGTTGATTTCGTTATGGATAATACTAGTTTCATCAAAATTGAAAGTATGTCCCGAATCTATGCAATGAGTGACTAGAGCACATTTTGGCGTATTTTTATTCAATTTTTTACTGTTTCGTTTATGTTCATCAAGCCTTGTTTTTAAATATCTCTTGGTTTGTCCTGTGTACTGTGCTCCACAATCATTGCATGGGATTTTATAAATTAAATTAGATCTTAGGCTTTTATCTGTTTTATTTTTTATTTTAAAGAATAAATTACCTACTGTCTTGTACTGTTTGAAACAAATTTCAATTCCCTCTTTATTTCTGAATACTTGTTCGATTTTGTAGCTTACGCTATCTATATACGGAATTGTGAAGTACTTATCGGTCAAAGATTTTTTATTATTCATGTCATTGTCATTCAAATTAGATGAAAGATTCATAATTTGATTTTTGATACCATTTATGATGCCAAGTGGGTATTTATTTGAACGAAGTAAATCAGTTACTATGCTGCTAACTTCGTTATGATACTTTTCAGATGTCAATTTAAGTGCTCTGCTAAAAATATTTCTAGCAACATTCAGAAGTTGGCTTTTTGGATGATTCGACTGAAAATTTAATTTCCTCGTACTTGCTGAAGGCTTTTTGTACCATTTGCTGGTAATGTTGCCACATTCTTCTTTAATCAGTAACATATCAAGGAAAGGTAGGGTGTTATTAACCTCTGTTTCTACTGTGAATTGAATATGGGCATTAAAGCTATTGAAAATTGTTACTATCTCATTTATTTTAGATTCTGGCACTGCTGTAATCAAATCATCCACGTACTTTTTTATAAACGGAATTTTGATGAAACTAGTATTATCCATAACGAAATCAACGTGAACAAAAGACTTACATTAGAAATGTTGTATATAAAACAAAACAAACAAAATATCATTGAAAAAACAGATACTATTGCACTTAGCACTATATACAACAATATTCTTTAACATCTGTGGTACTCTTCCTAATTTTTGTTTATATTTTTGACACCTTGCGTGATGCACAAGCATGCATCTATTTTTAATTGTTTGACACTATAACTAACTCAATTCTACTTGTGATAATTTGTAATTTTTTGACAATGCGTGCACACACGATTTTTTACTTGCACTTGGTCAACGTCTTCCACAGATGCAGGTTGTGGCATTTGACAGATGGAAAGAAAAAAAAAATTTTTTTTCCGCTATTTTATTAAACTCGACATCACATTTCAATGTACATTTTCAATTTTTTACAATATAAGTTCTTTTGTAAGTATTTCCGATAAAATCAGGTAGCATAAATAATTAGTGATAAAAAAAATAATCAAATTGTAGCGCTTCTGAGGATGGCTGAGGTACAGCCGAAACTGTAAAGTAGGAGAGAAATTAAAACAGAAATATTGACTGAATTCCCAAGACTTTTTACTCACTCAAATTCACTCATCCAGTCAGCTTCATCTATTTTATCTAATTTAATAACATCCTTATCTAAAGAAGATTCATTCAGAAATTTAGTGGTTTGATACTTCACCAAACTTAGAGGGTTTCTGCTGACTTTCTCATATGCTGGATCATCAAGCAAATTTCCAGCCTTGAAATATAATCTTTCTTATTGTGAATGACAGTAGCTTTCCCTTTGTCTGCTGGCAAGATAACAAGATCTTCATTACGACGTAAATCTTCTAATTTTTCCAGAAAAATGGCTCTAATTATCACTCTATTAGAAAGGCTTTTCGACCAAAGTCTATCAATACTACTGTTGAGGATACTAGCGTGAGTAAAAATTATGTTTCTTTACATCATGTGAGCAATGTTTTAGGAAGATCGTAAGGATCTTGTCAAGATATAATTTCAAAGTTTCCTTCGCTCCGGTGATGAAAATCAATCAGTTTATGAGACCTGTAAAGGACGTGATTCCCCTACAATCTTCAGGCATTCATAAGATCCCTTGTACGTGTGGGAAAGTCTACGTTGGACAGACGAGCCAAATTGTGAACACTCGCATTGCTGAACATAGGATATGCATAAGATTAAACCATCCAAATAAATCTTCTGTAGCTCATGCCATCGAGTTTTTGCATGACATCAAGTTTGAGAAAACAAGAATAGTAGCAAGATGCTCATCTATTCATGATAGATTGGTCAGAGAAGCAATTGAGATATTTAAACATCCAAATAACTTTAACCATACTGATGGTTTTGAAATATCAAATGTTTGGCTTTCTGTAATCAATAACACACATATATTATGAGTATGTTTTAGTTGGTGTAGTTCTGTGTATATTTTGGATAATAAAGTACACTGAAGACTATTTGACACTGCAGTTGTGAGCCAAACCAATAGCAAAGAGTAGCGCTACGCTGTCTTGTTGAAATGTCGTGTATTTTGTGATTTTGGATGTGTGCGGAGCTGTACCAAGTATAGGACATATTCCTCTGTTTGGGGTTTTCATGTGGTTTTCCTTAAGCCTTGGGTGAATGCCAGAGGATTTTATTCTTATTGTTTAGGCGTGATATCTACGTTATCACATCTAGTATTCTGTATATCTTTAGTATCTAGTTACTTGCCTTGTTTTATTATGTATCATTGTTTTCCGAAGAAGATCCTTGGTCAAAGGATCGAAACGTCAAAGTTTCAAATAAATATATAGAATTTAAGATCAAAAGTCGTCTTTTCTACGTTTATCTCGAATGTCGCTTGGTGCGACGTAAAAATATAACAGGCTCCGCCCAGACAACAGAGATGTATTCAAAGCCTATTTTACTTTCACGAATTATGACACTTTCGCACGTTACAATATTGTTAGGTTACTGATAATTACAAAATAATTTTGATTTTGATCATCATATTTGTTATTGGAATAACCTCATTTTCATACAGTTGTACCAATAAAAACATGAATAACTCCATCATTCCAAGCTTCCGCTTTTGTTCGCCGGTTGATTAAAATTTTGAATTATGCGCATTGAAATAAACTATTGTCTTGATCTTGAGAAATCTAACAAATGAGTCTTTCATTATAACAAACTTTCCGGAATCTTGTTAAAATCCACAGGATCTAAATTGAATGACATCATTTCACACAATACTCGTAATACAAGAACTGAGCAATAAAAAACGTTCAGGCTTAAATACTTGTTCCTCCTAGGACGTAAATTTTGTTAATTAATCTTGAATGACGATTGAATGGGCGTAGAATTTCCTTTACTTTTCAACGAGAGAACAGGGCTGGCTGGAGTTTAATTTTGAGCTGCTAAGATACCAACAGATTCAAATAATCAAATTGAAAATATATTTTTTCCAGTCAGTCTTTGAGACGGCTCTGTGAAGAAAAACACCCCTTTCGCTCTTTTCAACAAGTCGAGAATGACCAGAATTAACGGCTAAAAAACGAGGCCGTTATGAACACGTACTTACGCGCGAGGTATTTAGTAAAAATGGCGGCGGGTTTAATTCCTCGTTGTAGAAAATAATGGCTTTAATTAAACGTTCAAGAATCTTAATTTGCGCTCGGGTTTTTGTTTGTCCTGTGTGGATAATAAACGAATTGTGAAGCTTGGTGAGATATTTGTCGCTCGAAGTTTTAATCTTTTCGTGTTCGGAATTAAGATTTTATTGGAGATCCAACGGATGCTGGACTATTTGAAGGGAAGATTTATAGGATGTGGACAAGAGGAATTGCGAGGAGAGACAAGGAGAGTGCGAAGAAGGAACTGAGGCGAACACGGAGGCTAAGCCGCTTGAAGAATGGAATTTTAATTTCCAGCATGAAAAGATAATTATTTTCTTTGAATTTGGGAAGAATTATTCGTACACATAACTGGATCTATTTTATCTAGAAGTTAACTGATTCATGGTGAGATGAAACTTCAAGTCAAGAATAAAATTTCTGACTCAAGTTATAAAAAAGTGTATGATGCAGATTGTTTGCAAGTTTACGATGTTGCAAGATTTTTCTTAACCAACTTAAATGAATTTGCCGATCGTTTTAATATATTATCACACTATGAAACTTTGCGGAAATTAATTTGGGGCTGAATCTATTATAGATGCTAATCTGGATAAGTTTATGGATTCGGTCAACAATAAATTGGAGACTAATATTGATGCATTTGTCAAATTTCGTAGTTGAGTGGAAAATATGCAAAGGAGTATGAAACATTGGAGAGGTGAAATTCTTTATTAGATTTAAAAATGCGAAGCTCAACTGAGCTGGTACTCTCGCTTTTAGAATTTCCTGATGCAAAATATGAACTTACTTTTTTGACAAAGTCTGGATGCAACATTGCCGAAGCCAAAGCGAAGTTAATACAATTTCCCGCTCCTACCGCAAAACTCTAATTAAATAACAAGATTAAAAATATTCATTTTGAGAAACGCCACAGCTGTCTCCGTGGCGAACTGCGTCCAGATGTAATTACTTTTATCTATGCTAGAAAAGTAATTTACTTTTAAATTAATAACTTAATTCAGTGTGCGCTAACCACCATATGCATTCGCTACATAGCACCATTGTAGGGAGTTGTCTTTTATTTTGATACTATGGACCGTAATAGGGTGAATTAAAATTGAATTTTTTTTACACGAACTTATTGTGCGGTTACAGAATGCAATTCGAAGAAATTAAAGGAATAATTCAGCTGAAAAAGTTTCGGTGAAAACGGATATGAATGCGGGACAATTTTATGTTTTTCATGCATTATTATCTTTTTCCATAAAACTATCTCTGTATCTTTTAGGTTTCTTGTTTTATATTTAGCTCATATTTTGAAACAACATAAAATAAACATTCTACTATTGGAATCTTGGTTGAAATAAATTGGAGAAATTGTTACAAAACATGAAATTAATTTTTGATATATGGCAGTATACGCGAACGTTGCTCAGATTTCATGGAAGGAATCGAGTGTGGAGAATTACTTCTATTGCATGAATTGAACGCTATATTGTCACCCTATACTACATGCAAAAGTAGTCTATTTTGATATTTCAGCATGTTGCCATGACAATTGTACAAAAAGCATTCATATTCTTGTATATATACAAAAAGAAACTAACGTTACATAGTTCCAGTGAAGGTATAAACTAATATTCGAATAAATATTGATTTGATACGCGGTTATTCCAGTGGACCTGACTATCTCCTGTTGGTAGCTGTAAAACTCTTGAATTGAAAATTTCTAGTTAGTTGACATTTGCAGGCTATAGCTAAGTATCCATTTACAAACATAATCAGGTGAATTTTAGTATCAGAAGCCAGCGAAAGCATGGAGTTTCAAGGAATTAACAATAAAGTTATGAATGTAAAACAATTTTTTGTTTGTCTCTCCTAGAAGTTGGTTTATTCCTGTATTTGGTGCAGCCCTGATGTGTTCTTCCAGATAAGACTACCTAAAAGCAGTTAGGATGGGACACGCTAAGACTGAAAGGAAATGTTCGAGGTTATTAGGTTTGGTCATGTTGAATATTTCTCATAATATTTCTCCATTGAACCTTGGTAGTACTCCATCCTGGTAGATGTGAAATAAACTCGAATTTGACATACGCAACTGAGAGGAGGTGTCTCTTCTTCGAGTCGCTGTACTTTGCTTCGCTTCGCAAACTTTCTTACTCAGCTCAAAATGTAGCAATTTGTACTTGTTAGATAAATAACTATTTGCTACTACTGAAACAAGGTTTCGTCTCTATATTTTCAAAGCTGCCTAGGATACTTATCATATGTTATTATCCTGTATCTTTTTCATATACTTGTTCGATCTTACTCGAGGATGTTATTAAACTTCTTGTTAAGGGAATGCTAGCAACTTGAATTCTCTATTATCGATTTTCTTTGAAATGTGTGAAATCCAATCATAATGTCTTAAGACTCAAAAAAATATATGGAAAGGAGTATTTCTTACTCAAGATGGCTTTTCAGGAGTGAAAAATCTCCTAGGATTTGAAATATTATGTACCCTGCACAACCTGCATATACTGCGTATATTGCAAAATTATTATTCTATCTGAATTGATTCATCTATGATAGAGATGACTCAAGTCTCAATCAAATGAGTATTGATACAAGCTTCGTCTAAAATGATTTGGTAATTTGATACTCAACGAAATCTTGCCGGTTTTTGAGTGAACTTTTTTCTCCTTTACTTAGAGACTGTGTCCTGATGGGTATTGTAGAAATACAGAGAATCAACGAAAATTTACTTTGTGTGAAGTTCCTTTCCATCAACTATACATTATGAATCTATAAGAATAGTGTCAACTGGTGTTTGGCAATTATCTTCAGATTTTATGGAGACAAGCACGTATTCCTGGAACTTCCCATGCGCGTTGCGATCAAAGCTTCTTTTTCATGATAATGCTGCAAGATTTTGATCGACAAGACGTCTGAACTACTGGATGCTTACTTTCAAAGTGGAGTTTTGTCTTCCAAAATCATATCTCCCAAGAATTCAGTCGTATGGCAAGCAACATCATCTTTTCCAGAGATACTTTGGATATATTTGAACGCATCTATTAAATTCGTGATTTGAATCATTTTGAAGGACATCAATGTGGCTATTAGCTTTTATGATGTCATCTACAGAGTGTTATCATCGTTCTTTCTAGCTAACATGGATTCTCTAATCTAAATGCCTCACTTCCATACTATGAAATTTTTGAACTAGATTTGAAGTTCTGCTTTGGTGATAACCGCAACAGTTATTATCTTCCTTAATCAGACTTATGACCAAAATGTATACAAATCGATCGGGAATATGGTAGTCAATAGGATGCAAGACTTTCAGGATCCTATCTTAAGTGTCAATAGAAAGGCTATTCCAAGTCAATTTTTGGAGGATAGCTTGAAACTAGTATCAATTGATAGCGAAGATTAATTACGTTAAAGCAAAATTATGGTGCTACTTCTTCCCGGTTCGGGACAGAAAGAAAGCAGCAATCGTAAGAGAAGTTGAATACGAAAATGAGTTACACTTAGAGGTACCTGCTGCAACTCCGGACAAGGCACGGGATGTCACATTGGCTTCTTCCTGAAGTATTTGATCTTTGTTACCGATATGGTACTTGTTTTAATCATGAGTTCTTTCAGAGAAGATGATCCTGACAGAAATGGATGGGGAATAGCCTTTTTTCGACACTTTAGGACAGGATCCTAGATTATGCAGCCTGAAACTATACTTCCGAACAATTCATATACAATTTGGCCGTAAATCCAATCGGGGAACATGGGATACGGTCTGCCAGCCAACTGTTAGAAATTAGGAAGAAATCTATTTCAAGGATTACTTTCAAGAAATCGTTTTTTCCTTCAGCTACAGTGATTATTTAGTAATCTATCACAAATGGAAGAATGGCAATTGTACTCTAAAGACGACATAATAAACACTGATTGACGTCCATTAACCTTCTTTGACCAAGGGTGGTGACTGATTTACCCCAAAGATCTCTTTCCTAGTACAGTTTTAGATAGAGGTAGATCAATATAACTGATCATCATAAAGATGGTAGTACTGAATGGCATCATATTATTTACACAAGAACTTCCTGATTGATGTAGGGATTGAGGAAAACGCAGGAAATGTCAATTAACTCCAGAATATCATGTTAGTTTTTTTAAAAAGAAGTTTTCTGCCATTACCTCTTTCTGTTAAAGTAAGAATAGAATTTAATATTGTCAAGTTTATTTTTGACTTATCTACTTACAAAATAAGGCACATTGCATTCACTATATCTTCCATTTCACTTGGCCCTAATAACTGGGAAAATATTGGACGACCACACAAAATTTCAGACTGGTCACGCGAGAGTCAAAAGGATTCGAAGCCACAAATTGAATAGCTGCGTTCGAAAATATCAAATGTTGCTTTGGTAAAGATAATGTTATTGAATTCTTAGAATATTTGATATTGGAAGATGATATTGTATCATCAATAGTTCAGATCTCTTGCCGATCAAAATCTATGAGCGTATCACGGAAAAAAAGATCCGATCAAATCGAGTATGGAAAGTTCAAGAGCGACGTGCTTGTCTTCAAAAAATTAGGAGCAATTACACTCCAGTAAGTTGTTGAAAATCAGTTGAAACTATGTAAAATTCATCAAGAGATGGTGGATAATCGATTGAAGGCGATGTGAGGTGAGGATATATTTATATTCAAATGTTATTGCTTTTGTGTATTTTCACAGTGTTAGGAAATGCTAAAGATTCAAATATTTCTGTTATCCAATTTATATCCAATAAAAAGTGGATGAACCATCTTCAGAAAACCAAAATCCAATGAATTGCTCAGAAGCTAGCTGATTTTTTTCTAAAACATATTTTCATAGACTGTGCCAATTCCACTGAGATAGGGCTCGTAGTGTCGGGGCCAATATCTATATATAAATAGATCAAAGGTGAGAAAATATAATTGAACCAACAAGATTATCAACTGACTCAAGCTGCATAAATAAATTTAATTTGGACTCTGTTCCAGAAGACTGAAATATTTTGGATTGTCGCAATGAGCAATTTAGCTCTGATGATGGCTTGAAAAGGGTAGCTTTTTAAACTTAGATCATTTTACAGGGATACAGAAGCTACCGAGCTTCTGAAAAAGAGTAGCTGAAATATTTATTGTCATCTATGAAACAATGAATTCATGACGACATAAAAAAATCAGACAAAAATTATTATCCCCTTTCGAGCACTTTTAATTAACTGATCTAAAGAATTGATTTAATGCTGAAATTATTAGTAATACTCGTGTTTTAAGTCGGAATAAAGACTGAAGTGTTCTTTTACTATACTTTTCTTGAACTTGAACAAAGGAACTACAGTGTCTTTTGACTTTTGATCTTTAATAATTTCTCTTTGACAGCCAATTCGTGTTGCATCCAATTGTATCGGTAAATCATAAGATTTGAATCCAATCTCATATAATTTATCAATTTTTGTATTATTTCCACTTCGATTCAATCTATTGTTCATCATTATGTTCCGTATCCTAATAATACTATGATTGATTAATATAATTGTTTCATAATAATTCAAATGGCTTAATTTCTCCCTGATCTATTTTTATTTGGAATTGCTCGCATTCAAGTGTAATATAATATGATTTGAATCCATTAATTGCCAACTTCCGATATCACAATCAATCTGAGATTACATTGTGTTTGGAAGTATCAACAAACATCGTTTTCGATAATTTCGACCATTATTTTCCACATGTAGGTGTTTAGTAATAAGTTATTGTCGTGGATTTGAATACCGCGGTAGGCATTGAAGTGTACATTCAAACTACTATCAATATAGGATATGTATGCAAACTCCATGATGTGCATATTATTGAAACACAAATAGAAAATCAATACAGATTACTTTGAACTGTACGATAAGTGCAACGGATATTGCTCGAATAAATAGGGCACAAGCTTCCGTAGCGATCGCTACTCTAGCTATCAACTCAACAGACCTAAAGAAATAGTAACAAAACAATTTTTTTCATTTCTATTTTACTTTTTATTATAACAACTTTCATAGTGAAAATTCCATATGGAGACAAAACTCATTCGTTCTTCTTTTTATCTGAATCAACCCCTGGAAACCACCACCATGATATCCTCAATAACTGTGCTCTGCGAAGCATAATGTGTGACACCGAACTTCAAACCCGCGGCCCGCAGCTAACAGCTCTTGGTGACATGTTACCTGCATATCGTTTGCGACCCTCACAACAAAAATTAAATTTTTGATTGTAATCAGTAACAAACCGAATTCATTAAAAAAAAAATAACAGTTCGTGCTTTGTTTAGCTGAAATTGTGAGCTTTTTTCATGTTCCTTGAAGTTTAAAAACTAGATTCCTTTGAACGCACCACATTTAGCAAGAACAAAATAATAATTGAATTGGGAAGAATCTCTTTGTCGATGATTTCTCAGAATGTGAAGTAACTTTTTCTTGTAGACAAGCATGTCTTCGGACCGTTTATTTTTAAACTCCCAAAGAAAATTTCCAATAAATGTCAAAGCCATTTTAAATCACGCGCCGAGAAAACAAACGACAAACGAATCCCTTGTTTGAGGCCATTAAATAAAGAGTTTTAATGACGTAATTAAAAACATAATAGAGTCGTAAATAGTGAAATTGGTGCTAACAATAGTCGAATAACGGCAAATATCAATTAATTGGCGAAAGGTGGCACCAATAAATAACAGAAAAAGACGCTGTGTAATCGTACCGATGATGAATTAATTACCAATCCTTGTTTCAGGTAAGAGACTTCAAACGCCCATATGTACCGTCAAATCAAGGTAATTTGTATCCTAATGAGCAATTTAAATTAATGACTAATTAGGTGCACAGACATCTTCTTAATTACTTGTTTTTATAACGAATAATGGTTGAAACTGGATATCAGTCTGACGCAGTTCAATTAGAAAAGAGTGGGTGGAATAATTTTTAGCACTTTTGCATTTCTGACAGCAGAGACGTAACTAGAGAAATATTATGAAAAAAATATACATCTCAATGCGTTCTGTCAGTTGGATACACTCTGACAACTCCAAGTTCTAAACTCGGCTTTATTGTGCGTCTCCCAGTCCATGAACTCCACAAATATCCCCACGAATGAATGTATGTAGTTTGTAGACCCACATCAAACCTTTGTTCACATCTCCATTGAATTTCGCCTAATGAGAACATGAAACATCACGTGTGAGATGACGCTATAACTGAAAGGTTAGTTTAGGTGCATGAGTTCACAATCTGACACTAGCTGGACAGGATGAAGTCAGTCAAATGACGCTATGATACATTGTTCAAATTGTGATTGATTAGCCATTGTTTTCAATAGTTTGTATTATGGAAAATGTTCGCAGAATTTGCATAACGGATTCAAATTTCAAACCAAGTTGATGGATTCCGATTAGC